>JAPDVR010000024.1:25911990-26656990 GCA_026230005.1 Gila orcuttii
GAGACACACATAAAAGTAAAGACTCATAACTCCAAAACTGTAACAAGGAGAGTCAAAAGGGAGCTATTGTTTGATAGAACACTTTTCAAATTTTTTGAAAATATAAATTACATTACATTTGGACATTCTCCTGCTGAGAAACTGCTGATAAATACAAAAAAAAATATATAATTTTTATTATGATTTTGCATATATTTCTTGTTTGACATGGAATAACTCTGGAAGGAAATATGGTAGCTCAGAAATTCTTTTTTGGTGAAGTCCCTCTATAGGTGACCTGCATCTGGATACAATTTTGTGGTGATTGCATAAAGTACTCAAAAGTTACAGCATTCTGAACAAAGGTAGCCTTTTTGTTTAGTCCTCCCACATTTGAAAGGCAATAAAAAAATTGTTGTTTTCTGAGTGACACACAAAACTAAAGACTCATAACTCCAAAACTATAGCAAGGAGAGTCAAAAGTTAGGTATCGTTTGATAGAACACTTTTCAATTTTTTTGAAAATATAAATTACGTTACATTTGGACATTTTCCTGCCGAGAAACTGCTCATAAAATACAAAAAATAAATATAATTTTTATTATGATTTTGCATATCTTTCTTATTTGACATATAATAACTCAGGAAGGAAATAAGGTAGGTGGAAAATTCTTTTTTGGTGAAGTCCCTCTACATGTGAGCTGCATTTGGATAAAATTTTGTGGTGATTGGATAAAGGAATCAAAAGTTACAGCATTTGGAACCAAGACAGGCTTTTTGTTCAGTCATTGACGCCCCCTAATGGGCATTTTTTTAATTGTTCCTCCATGGAGAATATCTTGTCATAAATGCAATAGATTATGTTCATTTTGGGCTCATTTTAATTGTAATAGTATGCTGTAAAAAATGATGTGCCATTTTCAACGATCTGTGAATGTTTCATGAGCTGTATTATGTTTTTGGCACATTGCAGTACACAGTACAAAAAAGTATTTTATAGATTATGAAAAAAATAAATTCTATTTATCAGCAAATAACTAAGCAATACTTAGGAGATTTTCAAATTGGCTACATTCACTGTAAAGTTCAGACTCTAAGCTTTCAAATGACACCTATTTTGTGTAAATCAAGGCAACATTTTTGAAAAATATGATAATTAATATTTTCGCAGCCAGGTGGCCCGCGCGGGCGGTGCCCTCAGAGTTATAGGGACTACTCAGCACTCGTTCAGAGTTGATCGAAGTTGTTAGATGCTTTAAAAAGCTGAGATTCTAAGCTTTAAGATGATACATATTTTGTGTTATCCCACGTTTGAAAAAAGCACGGATGGCTCCGGAAACATTGGAAAACACATTGCATCCCGGAAAGATGAGAGACATATTTTTTTAGCCAAGCATGCATCACTTCGTGAGGTATATCTCGCGATCAACGCAATGGATTATGTTGTATTTTGGGCTCTTTGTAATCGTGAGAATCTGCTGTCAATAAAGATGTTCGATTTTTCACAATCCATGCATGTTTCATGGAGTTATGAGCTGCAACGTCACATTAAAACAACATAGCATCACTGCTACTTCATTGGTACGCATAGTGCAACTTCATGTGTTAGAAGTCCATAAGGAATATCTTTAGATGTGAGTGATGGATTATGGTGAGTTTGGGCTCTTTTTAATCTTAACAATCTGCTGTAAATAATGACGTGCCATTTTACACGATTTATGCATGCTTCATTGAGTTATGAGTGAAATCGCGGCATTAGTGCTCAATCTATATACAAGGCTCTATGTGCGCCTGTGGGGGTTCGTGTGTTACAACTCCATTAGGAATATCTTAAGATCACTTTTTAATCGTGAGAGTCTGCTGAAAATAATGTTGTGCAATATCCTACAATCTGTGCATGTTTCATGAAGTTATAAGCGAAAAACCAACGCAAGTGCTTCACCAGTATATACTTGGCTAGGTACGTCTGACCGCGGTCAAGTGAGCCGTCATTTGGAAACGCTCGGTCAAGCCAGCCGCCGCCTAGATGTTGATGTTCGTCTATTTGTGGAATTACGGTACGGAAACATGGAGGTGCCAAAAAGCTGAGAAAGATTTGTATTTCAGCGGTTATTCTCCGAATTGACCGAACATCAAGTGCAACCTATTGAACTATTTTCAGTTTAACTATTTTCGCAGATATTTTACTGTGGAGTTTTAAAGAAAATAAAGGCAAAGTCTGTCAAAATACATTATTGCATTGCTCATTTCTTGCATTTTGTATTGCAATTATTAAAATTCCTACAGAGTTGACATGCAATTTTCAATAGTTTCTTTTTCTGGATGACCGTCACTCTGTCCACATCAATTTTCAAAGGGTTTTACTGTGGAGTTTTAGAGAAAAATAAAGGCAAAGTCTGTCAAATACATTATTACATTGCTCATTTTTGTATTTTGTATTGCAATTATTAAAATTCCTACAGAGTTGACATGGCATTTTCAATAGTGTCTTTTTCTGGATGACCGTCACTCTGTCCACATCAATTTTCAAAGGGTTTTACTGTGGAGTTTTAGAGAAAAATAAAGGCAAAGTCTGTCAAATACATTATTACATTGCTCATTTTTGTATTTTGTATTGCAATTATTAAAATTCCTACAGAGTGGACATGCCATTTTCGATATTTTCTTTTTCTGGATGACCATCACTCTGTCCACATCAATTTTCAAAGGGTTTTACTGCGGACTTTTAGAGAAAAATAAAGGCAAAGAGTCAAAATAATTTATTATATTTCTCTTTTCTTGCATTTTGTATTGTAATTATTAAAATTCCTACAGAGTTGACATGCCATTTTCAATAGTTTCTTTTTCTGGATGACCATCACTCTGTCCACATCAATTTTCAAAGGGTTTTACTGTGGACTTTTAGAGAAAAATAGACAAAATCTGTCAAAATACATTATTACATTGCTCATTTTTTGTATTTTGTATTGCAATTATTAAAATTCCTACAGAGTTGACATGCCATTTTCAATAGTTTCTTTTTCTGGATGACCATCACTCTGTCCACATCAATTTTAAAAAGGTTTTACTGTGGAGTTTTAGAGAAAAATAAAGGCAAAGTCTGTCAAAATACATTATTACATTGCTCATTTCTTGCATTTTGTATTGCAATTATTAAAATTCCTACAGAGTTGACATGCCATTTTCAAAAGTTTCTTTTTCTGGATGACCATCACTCTGTCCACATCAATTTTCAAAGGGTTTTACTGTGGACTTTTAGAGAAAAATAAAGACAAAATCTGTCAAAATAATTTATTATATTTCTCTTTTCTTGCATTTTGTATTGTAATTATTAAAATGCCTACAGAGTTGACATGCCATTTTCAATAGTTTCTTTTTCTGGATGACCATCACTCTGTCCACATCAATTTTCAAAGGGTTTTACTGTGGAGTTTTAGAGAAAAATAAAGGCAAAATCTGTCAAAATACATTATTACATTGCTCATTTTTTGTATTTTGTATTGCAATTATTAAAATTCCTACAGAGTTGACATGCCATTTTCAATAGTTTCTTTTTCTGGATGACCATCACTCTGTCCACATCAATTTTCAAAGGGTTTCACTGTGGATTTTTAGAGAAAAATAAAGGCAAAGTCTGTCAAAATGCATTATTACATTGCTCATTTCTTGTATTTTGTACTGCAATTATTAAAATTCCTACAGAGTTGACATGCCATTTTCCATGGTTTCTTTTTCTGGATGACCATCACTCTGTCCACATCAATTTTAAAAAGGTTTTACTGTGGAGTTTTAGAGAAAAATAAAGGCAAAGTCTGTTAACAAACTAAAATTATTATAAATAAAAACTAGGATATAGCCACATTCACAACATTTCTCTTCAATGTGTTAATCAAATTTAAATTAAGGAGGTCAGTCAATGTTAAAGATGTTTAATTGTAAATGTTAATTAATTAAATTTGAGATTTGTATGGAGAAGATGGGTACACTTAATAGAAACTACTATTTCTATTTTTTATAAGGCAAAAAAAAAAGCACAAAAAAAAGGGCAAAAACTTTGTATTAATGTTTAAGAGCTCTAAAACAAAAATATCTATAATAACGCTTGAAAAAACAATATATTTCACAACAAAAAAAGTAGAAAAATATACACAAATAAACAGCTTAAGTAAATATGTGAATACTTATCCTTGCCTTAATACAAAGACTAGAAATGCATAAATGTGTAAATACATTTTATACAAAGTATTATGTCACACAACATGAATGATTGTGGAAAATGCAAATATAGCAAAGGACATAACTTAAAGTTGGGCAACATGCAAATAAGGAGGGGCTGACAATCAATCATCATTAGCTGAGGCAAAACTTCTGTCATTGGCTACTGATGATTTCTGTAATCATTGCTGTTGTCAATTACATGCTCTATTACAGTGTAATTAGTTCATTCTGAACAGGCTTTATAAATAGCACACAATGTAGGCTATTTTTTAAGCAGTGTTTGCTTGTGTTCAGGATTTCTGGTAGGCCTAATTGCAAGTTTAACTCCTTTACCTACTTTCATAATTTTATGATTATGTGCAATTGCAGTGCTTTCACAATGATCAGACAATGTTTTAAATCCAGTTTAAGCTAAGGATTAGAAAAACAAAACAGGATGTTCTTTTGATAGAAAAAAAATGAGAAAAAAAGTAATTATTTATGCAGCAGTGTGTGGAGTTGTGTAGGTTATTTATACACAACTCCACACAGTTAATGTTTTTTTAGCGTCTTGATTTATTCATTCATTGTTTTGCAGGATTTGTTTTTCGATAGGCCCATTCCAGTTTTCACTTGATTTTCAAGGATGAGTGCACACAGGTCAGCATTCAATCAATCAACCAAACAATCTATAAATGCTGTGATGAACCAATGTACAAGTCGGACAATGATAGGCTGATGTGTGGTATAAAAGACACTTTTTTGAACCGTTTTATCAATTTATATCTATAAGATAAGACACTACATAACACAATGAATTTTAATTATCGGAATGATTGTATTTATAATATATATTTGATCATACTAAAACAATAACTGTATAATAATTGTAAATAAAACATTTTTATAATTATATATTTTATATACACTTTTTTTTATGGGTGTGTGTTAAATCATTTAAATATAATTATTTATAGGTATTCATTATTATGAATAAATTGTCATTTTACAGATGGTAGTCAAGCAAAACCGCCGTGTACGGCTTTTTTAAGTTGATAGAATTACTTTTTTTTAAAGTGGGGATTATTAGAACGACATTAAACTCAGATTTTCTCAAGCAACAAAATATTATGGACACATTATGTAAATAACACTTTCATAGCCATCCTCAGTGGTTGTATTTAAATGATTGACAACTTCAGTGATTTAAAAAGAAACGTTTTTCTCTGTAGCCTGCAATCCATTTATGATTTTCATAAAAACATTTTTTTTTATTTGTTCCTTGATTCTGCTAAATTATCACTCACGAAATTTAAGACTGACAGTGATAACCGACGGATGAAAAATGCACATTCGCATTGAAATTTGATTTATCTAAATATGTTTGTCCCTTTAATTAAATGCATTGATGTGAGCATGTTGTATTTAATATGTAAATAATATACATATAATTTAAATCTGTATAACCTTTCATATGTATTACAGTATCTCAGTTAATAAGTAGGAGAAATAAGCTGTTAATTAAGACTAAAACTAAAATAAGCGACACAAAACGTCTCAGGTTACGACTGTAACCTATGTTCCCTGAGAACAGGGAACGAGACAATACGTCAACGACGTTATGGGGAACGCCTCAGGCGTGACAGGTGTCTGAAATCACTATCAAATCACGTCAATCATATTGACCGGCGACAGCCCGTGAATCATTAGCGTGAATGATTAACGTGCGACCTGGAAGTATAAAGGAGCGCCTTGCACACATGACAAATCACCTTATCGTCTGAAGGGACTGTACGGTAGGCAAGCCCCGAGGCATGGCAGGGAGACGTATTGTCTCGTTCCCTGTTCTCAGGGAACATAGGTTACAGTCGTAACCTGAGACGTTCCCTTTCGAAGGGAACTCAACAATACGTCAACGACGTTATGGGGAACGATATACCAACTCCGCCATGCTAAGGGGAGTGCATGCCAAGTGGCAGTGACAACTGTCAGAACCAGCAACTTCAAATGAAACGCTAGAACCACTCACCCTCAGGTCACACTGGGCTGTCAGTGACAGCATTCCCTACGGTCATAGCCCAAGCTACAGCCTCACAGAAAAACCTTCATAAACATGGTTAAATAAAAAGGTCTACCTGGGCCGGCTCCGGGCCTGGAACCACAGCTTCCGATTAGAAGGGGTCCCTTCTAGGGAATGTGGCTAGGGAACCCGAAGGAACCCCAGCCAGTCACTATTCAGGGGAACGTACTCCCGAAATGCCACCAGGACGGCCTGACCTGGCGTCAGTACATAGACACTAGTCTGGCCAAATCCTGTCTGTCTGAAGACAGAGCCTCTGGACAACAAAGCCTTAAGAAAGGCATCCAACCCGAGGGACTGCGAAGCTGGCAGTGAACCACTCGGCCCGGATCTCAGAGACGGGATATCCCGGAGAGTATGACTCAGCATAGTGCTTTCCAACCCTTGCTAGCGAGGGGAGTTTCTCTACTCGATCCACGGATCAACCCAGTGTCTGTGTTTCAAAACACTGAGGAGGCCTGTGAAGGCCTAAGGGCTGATCTAACTGGGAGGCCTCACGAGAGGCCTACGACCGTCTGACCAGACTCAGGAAGCCGCATGCTCATAGAGACCCTCGGTGAGGGGAGCACAGGTCTGCCTGGTAGGCAAACCAGGCTGTAGGCAGAAAAAGTTCCGGGAGGGAACCAATAGCAGAGAATGAACACTTTAGCGAGCCAGGGCGCAAGCTCGCCCTCAGCAGCTGCCTATTAAGGCTAGCTGAAACTGATAGCAAGAGACCACTAGCTTCATAAACCCAGCACCACTAGGGAATGTTACAGGGAGGCCCGGAGAGGCCTACTACCTGATAGCCAACGTAAGTGGGAATTCACCTTCAGAGAGGCCCGTGAGGCCTACTACCTGATAACCACAGTAAGTGGGGTGCTCACCTTCAGGGAGGCCCAGAGAGGCCTACTACCTGAAAACCACAGTATGTGGGGTGCTCACCTTCAGAGAGGCCAAGAGAGGCCTACTACCTGATAACCACAGTACGTGGGAACTCACCTTCAGGGAGGCCCGGTGAGGCCTGCTACCTTACAACCACAGTATGTGGGGAGCTCACCTTCAGGGAGGCCTGGTGAGGCCTACTACCTGACCGTACTCATTCAAAGAGGCCTGGAGGAGCCTACTACCTGATAATCACAGCATGTGGGAACTCACCTTCAGGGAGGCCTGGTGAGGCCTGCTACCTGACACCCAAAATATTTGGGCGCTCACATTCAGGGAGGCCCAGAGCGGCCTACTACCTGACAGCCACAATATTTGGGAGCTCACATTCAGGGAGGCCCAGAGAGGCCTACTACCTGATAGCCAACTTAAGTGGGAATTCGCCTTCAGGGCGGCCGGCTGAGGCCTACTACCTGATAACCATCTTAAGTGGGAATTCACCTTCAGGGAGGCCTGAGTGGCCTACTACCTGATAACCACTGTTAGCTTTGAGCCCTGAGTCCGGGTGATAGTATAAGGTGGCCTGCTAAGGCCAGCCAGCTGGGGACTCGCCTATCAGGGAGGCCTGGTCGGGCCTACTAGCTAATAGCAAGTCATATTCTGCTATAAAGTACACTGTTGGGAACCATACTACACAAGCATAATTTACTAATGGGCTTCCAGTAGCGCTATAAGGTATGTCCCACAGTGTTGGGACTCACCTCCGAGGAGGCCTGTTTAAGGCCTACTACCCATCAGTGAGTCAACTGCCCAAACCACCAAGGCCAACCACGTAAAGTGAGCTGGCCTACAGTGCCCTCTAGGGGGCTGTCCAATCAAGGAGGCCTGCTGAGGCCTACTACCTAATGGCGCAGCCTTCGTTGGCAGCAAAGCTGTTTACGCAGCGCCTACAGCATCCTGGTGCCTAATCACATTGCCCATGGCAGTGTACTCCGCAAAAAAGCTAGCACCCTTAAAACAAGGGGAGTACAACATACGCCACTCTGCCTCAACGGAGGCCCCATTAGTCAGGGGCCTACCATCTATGCATGGGCGTCAGCTCAGGGCAATGCTCTGGCTTCAGGGGAGCGTACTTCGACCAAAGAAGAAGTGAAGCTTACTTCATACTCGACCCGAGCCATAGTGGTGCGAGGTAGGATAAACAGAACTGGGAGTGAAGTGCTCAGACCTACCCTGTATCACAGGGGGATACTCACACCTCACCCTGAGGTTACCAGGGTCCGGGCCTGCCAGCGGCTCTAGGGGTGACAGAAATTTATCTGTGCCCAACCTAGGGGAGTGGGGCTTGAATGAAAGCCATCCACCTACAACCTAGCGCTCGAGCAGTAGCTCAGCGAGGTGAGTGAAGCCTAAACTGGCGGCCTAAATCCGTAGGCCAGTTCTGCATGGCAGGGTCGGGCAGGAAACCCAGTCTTCTTCGTGAAGCGAAAGACGGCCTAACCCTGCTCAATAAAGACATATATACCACGGAGGCCTGTTTGAGGCCTACCATGTCCTTACAAACCATCCTCTGCACCATGCTGCATTACTCTAGTCACCCCAGAATGCAGAGAAGGGGGCGGGCCTTGGCCTAACGACTCCCATGGGAGGAGGCTGTTTATACAGGGATGCTAGAAACCTACATTCACAAAGTGACGGTTCAGAGGAAGCAATGCTAAATTTTTGCAGAGCACTTCTATTATCCCTGGCACAGCCTAGGCCAGCTACAGAGGCGGCCCTGGTGAGGGCCAGCCTGCAGGCATAGATCTATCTGAGGGCTCGGAGGAGCCACAGCCTTACTAAAGAATATAGTCTGTATTATTCCATACAAAGGGCTGCATGATCGCTCAGCCTAATGAAAACCCAAACAGAGCTCAAGGGGCGAAATACTCAGGAAGAAGTCAAACGGACCCGTGGGCCGGACATAAGATCTATCTGAAGCTCTAGCGTCAGTCAACACTCTAAGTAAAAAATTCTAAGAGAGAGACCAACTACTCTACCCTGAGGTGGCTAACAGCCCGAAGGCTAACATAGTTATCGTTCTGGCCACCTAATGGGGAACTTCAGGGCCCTAATAATCCAGGAAACTTCTCTTACCTTATTACCTGATGACATAGCAAATGACATGACCCCATAGCTCTATACAGGGAACGAGGTCTGTAGAGAGATACATTTCGGAATTTTAATTCACAAAATTGACTCTTGAAAAGACCAGACAGCTCACCTGCGGCGTGCGGAGTGAAGACTCGCCAGATAGTTCTTTATGAACCTGGGGTCCACCACTTTACATGCCTGAAAGAGGCGTTTCTACTAACCAAGCCTAGGCGGGCCATCGGAACATCGTTCTTATCATAGGCCCAGTGCCAGGCCTGATGTAATGCACGTCTGGGGAGTCAGAAGAGAGGAGAGGGCTGGATTTCTCTTTTTAATGAAGCCCTCCGGGGAGATTATCCATCAGCGACGCTGTATGCGCTTGTGCTGGATAACCTCCCTCAGATCCCTCTTCTAGCGGGAGTCACGCCTTTCCTGCGCCCTGTTCCTCCACAGAGGGGGCGCACGAGAGGCGACACTGGCTCTCTGGCCCTGTCTATGGTCCTCAGACCGTGAAGGGCCAGGCCCTCCCGCCTGCCTGGGCGTGGAACCGGATCTCAGCGGTATGCAGGTTTTTTCCTAAAAGCAGCTGAGCGCGCCTTCGCCTCCCTGAACTTCCCAAGCCCCGCCTCCACGGAGGGGCCAAAGAGTTCAGAGGGCGAAACCGACGAATCGAGGAGAAAGGCCTTCTCTTTCTCCTCAACGTCAGCCAGGTTTAACCAAAGCTGTCTCTCCGTGGCCACCATCGCCGCCATCGACCGACTGATCGTGGCAGCAGTCTGTTTGGTGGCCCGGAGCGCAAAAACCGTGGTTCGGCGCGGCTCAGTAACCGCCTCAGGGGACATCCCTGCCCCCTGGTCGAGATCCTGCAGCAGGTCGGCCTGGTATGCCTGCAGCACCGCCATGGTGTGCAGGGAAGCACCAGCCTGAACTGCTGCCGTGTATGCTCTGCCATTCAAACGCGCTGTTGTCTCTAGCGGTTTGGATGGCAGAAATGGAGCTCTCAGTGTCGACGCCTGCCCAGACATGAGATAGTTCGCAAACGACTCGTCAAATGGGCGGCATCGACACATATCCATGCTCTGCGATCCCCTCAACATCAGCGAAATTAACCCGCTGATGTCAGTGAATACTGGCAGAGAATGGGCTCTTCCATGCCCTCTAGATCTCTGTGTGAAGATCAGGAAGGAATGGATTAGGCTCACCTGAGCTGGTGGTGTATGGCCGGGGAGAAACCGATCGCGGAGCCTACCGCGAGCGGTCTCTCCTCTAGTGCGTTGCCATGGCAGCTACAGCCTGTTGGCGGCGCGCTCCACAACATCCACCAGACCTGCATACACGGGGCAGGGTGGCTGAGAGGGTTCAGGATCTACCTGATTATAAACCTCCTCAGCCATCTCCTGCTCGTCCTGAAGAGCAGCAAGAGCACCTGCTTCGCCCTCGTCAGCCGTCGAATCATCTGAGAGGTTTACAGCACTCTCAAGATGATCGACGAGCTCTATCTGGAAGCCCATGATGCAAGTCGCCGCTCTGCCTCGGCACGAGCGGGACCACGAGAACCAGACGTTGAACCCCCTTCACTCGAGAAGAGGGCCAGACGAGAGCGAGCGTTTTAAAAGAAAAACGCTCACAGTTCACACAGAGGATTCCCTCGAGAATCTCCCGTGCGCGCTCTTCTCCCAGGCAGGAAAAGCACACTCGTGTGCTGTACATTTAATTTTCTTACCGTTTCATTGAGTAGCGTTTTCAAACAGACAGTCCCTGAAGACGATGAGATGATTTGTCATGTGTGCAAGGCGCTCCTTTATACTTCCAGGTCGCACGTTAATCATTCACGCTAATGATTCACGGGCTGTCGCCGGTCAATATGATTGACGTGATTTGATAGTGATTTCAGACACCTGTCACGCCTGAGGCGTTCCCCATAACGTCGTTGACGTATTGTTGAGTTCCCTTCGAAAGGGAACTGCATTATTTCCTTATGTAATGGCTTTTTGGAGTTCACTTGACTTCACTTCACAAAAAAAATAGGCTACAACATTTCCGTTGTAAATTTCCCTGTAATTTTCGTTTAGAAAAGAATGATACAATTCAAAAATGTAAGAATTGTAGAATTATGAACCTAATCGTGATACATTATTATTTAGCCTACATCTTTAACGTATTCTGCTGTTTACTGTGAGTTTAAACTATTAGTTTTGGATAGCACAGGTAAAACTGAACTTTATCTCATGGAGGCAAACTTTCTAACTGAAAGTATATTTATAATTTATTTAAATGTGCATATATTTTGATTCCAGATTCTGCACTTTCACCACATTTGGAAAGGCAAGTGTTACAGTAAACTCACACACAGAATGTGCATTTTCCCTTAAACATTGTATCAACTGTTTGTCACACATACATTTGTTGCTTAAAGGCATAGAGTCATATAATAATTATTTTGTTTGATTTCAAAGGCAAGGAGAACTTCTAAAAATCTACAGGAAATTGCAACAAGCGTAGATAAATTTGCAGTACCTGGGACTACTATTAAGAACTACACAAAGCTCACAAAGCTGCTGGCTTTTGGGACAATGTATGCAAAGATTTGCAAGTGCCAAATACACTTGCAAATCGCAAAAAAATTCAGGCATCCCTGCTTCTTCTGAATGTAATTTGTCATTAGGTTGACTAGAATCAACCTGCTGAGCATTTCAGCATTATTATTGGTTCTTGTGAAGCATCACTATTGTCATATATTGGCGAGCGAACACTTTTCTATGTCCATTTTCTTTTCTTTCTTTTCTTTTGTTTTATATTATACATTTAGGCCTACATATATGCCAAGTTGAAATATGAGTCTTTAGTTGTGCAGTTTACAATACTGTTATTAAAACAGAAGTAATAGAATGCCATCAGATCACAACTCCACAAATCCATATTTAGCCATTCATTTAAAAGACATTTTACTTTTTTTACATTTATGAAAAGTGATTACTTTGGAAATGTCAGATTAAATATAAAAAGTAATTTTCGTTTTGAAAACAATGGTTAATATTAAAAATGTTACACGGGAGAGTGCAAGTTTACATGCTAACACCGATTGTAACTTTTGACTTATACTTATTTGCTGACACTCTGGTGTTGATTCATTTTCATTTATCCTCTCTTGAGTTTTGGTTTTAATAGCATTGTTTAACCTTGCAGTTGTTAATGGTATTGCCTGTGCATTTTTCAGTTTTTGGAAATGATAGATGTATTGATATATATCCTTTGCCCCCAAATATGTAGGGTGCCCAGGATGTTGGAGACAAAGGCAAAACAAATTTGTCTCAAAGGCAAAACAAAGAGACGGAATGTGCATCTCTTGAATTGGTGACTTTTTATCTTTAGTTTGCTTTTCTTTTGTCTGATCTCGTATTATAATTGTAGGAGTCTATTTTGTAGTCATTCTTAGTAAAAAAAAATGTTCACACTATTTTTTTTTCTTAAACAGAAAAGAGAGAGCTCGGTCCACCCTGCGGTCCACCCTGCGGTCCACCTTGCACAGGTTGTTTTAGTTATATTTGTTTTAGTTCTATTGCTATTCTTTTTAATTTTTGGTTTGTATTTTTATTTTTTTGGGGAAAATGTGTAGGGTGCCCAGGATGTTGGAAATCATCATTTGCCTCCATACCATATTGAAGAGGCTGAATGTGCATCTCTTGAACTGGTGACTTTTTATCTTTAATTTGTTTTCCATATTGTGTATTTTGTCTAACAGAGATATTGTTTTAGAAATAAATCCCTCTCACTCTTTTCAGGACCTGTGGGAGACTAAGGCTGATAGTTCTTCAGACAGTGACTTTGCATCAAATTGTGCTACCACAAGTGAAAAGGTTAATGGTACTTTTTCTATTAAATGTAACTAATATTCAAATCATTATACAATGACAAATGTAATTAAATAAATACTTTGACATGCCAGATCGAAGTTATTTATCCATTGCAGATTAATTGTAATGTGAGAAATATAAAACAATTCACTTTCATGTTCCTGTCCCTTTAAAAGTAATTTACTAAATGAAAAATATCTAAAGAACAGTAATAATCATTATAAAGCTAAATGGTATTTTAGAAAAATAATTATTTGGTGATTCCCAGGGGAATGTTTTTGCCTTTTTAACATGGTGAAATGTTTATTCATTTTCTAAATTGATTATAAATTTCCACACATGAACTTAAGTTGTTTGTCATGTGAACATATTTGTAAGCTAGTGAAGAAGTAAGCTTAATATATTAAAAGTATATCTACCATTTTGTAACCTCTTTTTAATGAATTTTCCTGTATTACAGATTTGTGAGGGATCAGACAAATCACTTCGTAGCTCTACTAATGATGTTTTATAAACAAAGTTCGGGAGGAGCACGTTCAAATAATCATTCCAATCAACTGGTCATCAAACAATTACCATGTCTACCCTATCAGCACGAGAAGGAGCATATAAATATTCACTCTGTCAACTCACCTAACATTCCTTGACAGTTTCAGCATCTGGTCCCGCCCATTTGTTACAATGTCTGAGATCGAACTCTTTCCGTCCGACGACTCCTTCGTCGCCCAGGCTCCATCACAGCTTCCCACCGCTGCAACGAGCTCCCACGCTCAACAGGACACCGCATCTGAACTTCCAGCATCACCGCGCGGCCGCCGGTCTAGCCGAGCCGCTTCCCGTACTCCGAGGCGCCGGGGCTTGCCCTCACCTCCACCATCAAGACCTCCTCCACCATCTCCAGCTTCCTCCTACACCTCAGCACAACACAATATTCCTGCAATTGAGAAATGGACAGTGCTGGGGTTGAGACAAGCGCTAATCAGCGCTGATGTTAATTTTTCTAGGAGAATGAACAAAGCACAACTATACAACCTGTACGTTTCACTCCAGGCAGCTTTCCCTTCTCCAAAATCCACTCCACCTTCAAAATCCGCAAAAAAGGCAAGTAATTACAAGGCTCCAAACTCACGTTCCCAGAAATCACCTTCTCCCGCTCTTGCAGGGCCCAGTTTTCCGCAAGCGCCAGGCCGCAGCAGGCCTCCAGCTAGCCTGAGCTACCCTTTCCCCTGTCCATGGCCTGCAGCCCCACCACCAGACTCTAGCGCGAGGCTGCTTCAGCTAAAGGGGCAGGCCCAGGCACCTTTTCTACCTCCCCAGCTCCCCTCCTTTCCCACTTTTCCAGTTCTTCCTCAAACTTTAGGGGCCGACCCAAGTGTGAGGTTGCCTCCACAAACGGCCTCGGCCCCAGGGGGTTTTCTTCCTGACACCTTTCCCCAAAATCGGTCTCCTTTCAAGCTGTTCTCCGGAACGCCGATGCCCATCCCGCCGAACGCTACAGCTATGGAACCGCCCCCTGTTGCCAGCAACATCAGAGCACAGATCCTCACAGGTGCGGACATCGATTTATCTTCCCTTCTTTCTTTACTCAACCCCTCTGTCTCAAATCGCCAAATCGACTGCGGCGATTTTGCAGTCACCCTCAAAAACCCAGTTAATAATTCATCCCGCATTCTGTCGTTTTCTGAATTTGCAATTGCTTTCAGCCGGTATAGCGAAATAATTTGTGCCGCACTTCCCCACAGGAGACGAGAGCTAAACGACTATCTCGCGATAATCGCAGAGCTCGCGTTATCATACGGAGGAACCCATTTTTATACTTACTACAAATTGTTCTCCGCAAAGTGCGCCGTCCGCGTAGCTCAGTGGAACCAGTGCCCTTACTGGGGCGCCCTAGACACAGAGCTACACAATAGAGTGTTCCTAGGCTGCCGTAACATTTCCTGCGCTGTTTGCAGATCCGTTTCGCACTCCACCACGGCGTGTCCCTTGATTAACCCTGCAAATCCTCCCCGCCCAGATTCACCAGCTGGGAAATCAACCAGTTATGTCCCGCGGCCAGCAAACATTAATTTCAACGACTCAGCCACAGATTCTAAAAGAAGAAAAACCTCCTTCCCATCCAACAACCAAGTCTGCAATAACTTCAATTCAGGACGTTGCTCACGGCAACGCTGCCGTTATTTACACATCTGCAGCTATTGCGGTGGCGCGCACGCTCGCACTATATGCCCTGTAAAAAGGTCCGTAAATAAAGATTCCAAAAATTACTTGTCGACTCCTGTGAATTTTTCTCGTCTGTCTTCTGAATTAGCTCACCACCCTAACACTAACTTTACTGACTATTTACTGTCTGGTCTCGAACACGGCTTCAAACCCGGCGTTGAAAGCCTTCTCACTCAAAGTATCATATGTGACAATCTCCAGTCTGCTCTCGCTGAACCTGAAACAGTCGACATCCTGATTAAAAAAGAAATCGAATCAGGCTTCATGATTGGTCTGTTTAACATTCCTCCTTTTGAATGTTTCCGCGTCAGCCCCATTGGAGTGGCCACAAGAGAATTTTCAGGCAAAAAACGTTTAATAATCGATCTCTCAGCCCCGCATAATTCTCCGTTTCCAAGCATAAACAGCCTTATCTCGCTTGAACAATTTTCTCTTCATTACCACACCATTGACCAAGCCATAACCTTGATTAAAGACGCAGGCTACGGCGCTTGGCTCGCTAAAGTCGACATCACTTCTGCTTTTAAAGTGATGCCCATTCATCCAGATTCATGGCATTTGTTCGGCGTACGCTGGCAAGAAAAATTTTACTTTGCCATCCGTTTAACTTTCGGCTGCAAAAGCAGCCCCAAGATTTTCGACATGCTATCAGAAGCCATTTGCTGGATTCTTTCCAATAACTACTCGATACCCTACTTAATCCACCTGCTAGATGATTTCCTAATTATCTCACCACCCGACACCATCCCAGCCACGCATCTTCTCACAGTCCAAAAAGTCTTCGCTGAGCTCGGGATTCCAATCGCCCAAGAAAAAACCATGGGCCCAGCCACATCCATCGAATTTCTGGGCATTAATTTGGACAGTCAATTTCCAGGCCTCACTGCCCAAGGAAAAAATCGACAGGATTATTCTGGTCGCATCCACCCTCCTAGAAAATCCAAATTGCTCTAAACGAGAGCTACTGTCTCTGCTCGGCCACTTAAACTTCGCGATGCGCATCATCCCGCAAGGCTGCCCTTTCATCTCACATCTTCTCTTCCTCGCATCATCAA
Source organism: Gila orcuttii (assembly GCA_026230005.1). Lineage (NCBI taxonomy): Eukaryota > Metazoa > Chordata > Actinopteri > Cypriniformes > Leuciscidae > Gila > Gila orcuttii. The sequence goes on from JAPDVR010000024.1 coordinate 25,928,376, forward strand.
TCCACGCGCTAGAGGACCAAATTTCCCTAACTACGTCATGTTGCAACGAGCTCAGTTTATGGATAACCTTCCTTAAACAATGGAACGGCCTGTCTTTTTTCTATAACAATCTGATTTCTCTCCCTGTGGATATCCAACTGTTCACTGATGCTGCTCCCTCTGTCGGTTTCGGGGGATTCTACCAAGGCCGTTGGTTTGCTTCTACATGGCCCGCCCAGCTGTTAGACTCACCGCAATCGCAATCATCCTCAGCGCTGTTCGAATTGTATCCTTTAGTAGTAGCAGCCTTCCTGTGGGGTAAAGAATGGTCAACTAACAGCATCATGGTACACTGCGATAATGAAGCAACCGTGCACTGCATCAACAAAGGCCGCTCAAATTCCCCCGCACTAATGCCTCTCCTAAGACGCCTCATTTGGATCGCAGCTTGCGATCAATTCATCTTAACTGCAAAACATGTTCCCGGGTCCAGAAATCAAATAGCTGACTCTCTCTCTCGTTTTGCTTTCCAGAAATTCAGGCTGCTGGCACCAGATGCGGACCCTTTTCCAACCCCAGTACCTCACTATTCAGAGCTGATATTCCCATAAACCACCCACTGAAACCACTTCTCGATGCCTCTCTTAATTCCATCCTTCAAGCCGTTTCACCCAGCACCCTCCAATCCTACTTAACCGCTTTGAAGTGTTTTAAGTCTTTTCACTCAACATACAACCTGCCTTTTCCCAAATTTTCTCTGCTTACCATCACTTCATTCATATCCTATTTCAACAGCATCAAGAACTTCAAAGCCTGCTCTATCAAGGGTTATCTAAGCGGTATCCAATTCTTCCACAAACTCCTTTTTGGTTCACCTTCCCCAGACATAACAAATTCTCAGACATCAATGCTCATCAAAGGCATCCAAAAAACCCAACCCACCCGCCCTGATGCCAGACAACCAATAACCTTAGACATACTCGCTAAATGCATCTTCACCCTCCGCCGAGGCTATCACTCCACCAACACAGCCCGTACACTGGACGCAATGTTCATATTGGCTTTTTTCGGTTTTCTCAGATGCTCAGAACTCACCATCACTTCCAGTTTCAACCCAAAAGTCCACCCCACAATCTCAGATCTATCAGTTCTAGACAACGAAACCATCTCTTACTTCATAAAGCAAAGCAAGACAGATCAAATGAAAAAAGGCCATTTCATATACATCTTCAATCTCCCATCACCAATCCAACCGTATCAATCTCTCTTAGCATACTTGCATTTCAGGAACTCGCAGGCCAAGTCCCCTTCCGACCCACTCTTCACTGATGATTCCAATCGCCCTGTCACACGTTTCTGGTTCCAAAAACACCTCAAGTCCATTTTGCTCCAATCAGGCATCCCAGCAGACCACTTTTCCAGCCATTCATTTCGTATAGGCGCAGCAACCACAGCCGCCCAAAAAGGCCTCTCCCAGCAGCAGATTCAAGAGCTTGGCCGCTGGTCATCGGAGGCCTTTAAGAGTTACATCCGTTCAAACCGCTTCCATATCAAAGAAGCTCAACGAACCCTCATCAGTTAAAATTTCTCCAGTATCAACTTTCTCATACAACCAACCTTACAGGCCCACCACTCCCGCAGGAGCCCCGTCCCCCATCCCAACTCACTCCACGGCCACAGCAGTGCCTTCTCCGCTCCCGCAGGAGCTCCATTACTCCGTCCAAACTTGCTCTATTGCCGCAGCAGCGTCATACACTCCGCTCCCGCAGGAGCTCAAGTCTATGTCCAAAATAGTTTTGGATTCTCAGGCAAGATTGAAAGCAAGCCTGGTCCACTGCCGCAGCAGTGTCATCTACCCCGCTCCCGCAGGAGCTCCGTTACTCCATCCAACTGGCTCCACTGCCTCAGCAGTGTCATCTACTCCACTCCCGCAGGAGCCCCATTATTTCAAGCAAGTCTGGTCCACTGCCGCAGCAGTGTCGTGCACTCCGCTCCCGCAGGAGCTCTGTTACTCCATCCAGCTTGCTCCACTGCCGCAGCAGTACCATCTACTTCGCTCCCGCAGGAGCTCCACCAATCTAAAGCAAGTCTGGTCCACTGCCGCAGCAGTGTCGTACACTCCGCTCCCGCAGGAGCTCCGTTACTCCATCCAACTTGCTTCACTGCCGCAGCAGTGTCATCTACTCCGCTCCCGCAGGAGCTCCATTACTCCGTCCAAACTTGCTCCACTGCCGCAGCAGTGTCATCTACTCCGCTCCCGCAGGAGCTCCATTACTCCGTCCAAACTTGCTCCATCTGCCGCAGCAGTGTCATCTACTCAGCTCCCGCAGGAGCCCCATTACTTCGTCCGAACTTGCTCCATCGCCGCAGCAGTGTCATCTCCTCCGCTTCCGCAGTAGACCTTCCCCAGCCTACTACCTGAGAAGCACACCTATCCAACCTCAAAGACAACCAACTCCCGTCCTATGGTAGAAGAAGCCTTCCAGCGACTAACCCCTTCCCAGGGCTGATGTTTTAAGCTTTGCACTCCGCAAGTTTTGGGGGGTCATCAACATCATTTTGGCAGCTGTCCGGCATGTTATTTTGCAGCTTTTGGGGGAGTGCTCTGGGTTCGGGCCGAATACCTAACTCGGAGCCCTCTCCTCGGACAGCACGCCAAATACGCATTTATTCTATCTGACTTATTTGTAAGTGTGAACTCGTGAAATGATGTTTTATAAACAAAGTTCGGGAGGAGCACGTTCAAATAATCATTCCAATCAACTGGTCATCAAACAATTACCATGTCTACCCTATCAGCACGAGAAGGAGCATATAAATATTCTGTCAACTCACCTAACATTCCTTGACAGTTTCAGTATCCCTCCACCACCCCGACTCCTCACTCTTGGCTTATCTTATTTATTTATTTCACAGCCAGGAATACGGGGGGAGTGCTCTGGGTTCGGGCCGAATACCTAACTCGGAGCCCTCTCCTCGGACAGCACGCCAAATACGCATTTATTCTATCTGACTTATTTGTAAGTGTGAACTCATGAAACAGCAGTGAGGAAGATGCATACTTCACATGTTCTTTGCCATGTCAGCCTTGTTTCTTTTTTACTGAACAAAAAGAGTGGCAAAAATTAAGACAAGACCAGAAAGGCAGACGTTTTCAAGGTCTTCAGTGGACTAATGTCATTGCCAAGGGCATCAAGTCTGTTCATCCCTACTGCTGCATTGGTTTTAAGAGACACAGTGTGAAAACCCTGCGGTCACAGACACTGGCACCACTTTTTACATGTATGGCCTACTGTCGATTCAAAGATTGCCCAGTCACTGTACATGTGGAAGTTGCAGATGAACACACCCTTAAAGCAGTAGTGTTTTTTTCTGGAGGTGATGTGTACCATAACACCAAGGAACTGCGTAGAAGACCAGTGCGCGCAGGTGCACGACAGTCAGCAGCAGAAGTCCTTGCAACCAAGTTACCCCGGAGTTTATATTTGGAGTCAATACAAAAAAGTCCACCAATGGTCATTGATTCAGGCTGCAGGGATGATGCTCCATCCAAAGAAGTCCTTAAGAACATTGCGTGGAGTGAAAGGAAAAAAAAACGACGTCATTCTGATGAGCTCACAAGTTTAAAAACTATTATTGACGAACAACATGGCACAGACAATGATGTGTTGCAGAGGGTAATGATGCACCCCAAAGGAATAATGCTCTGGTCAAAGAAGACCCTCTCTGTCTTCTACAAAAGATGCAAGGAGGACATAGTGTACCTGGACGCCACAGGGAGTATAATTCCAAAAGAAAGAGCAGAAAGTCCCCCCCACTATGTGTATGAACTGGTGGTAAGAAATCCCTCCAAGGGTGCATCACCTTTACCCGTGGCCACCTATGTCACATGTGACCACACAACATCATCTGTGACCTACTTCCTGCAGGCTTTTCAGACAGATCTTGTCAGAATGTATGGAAATGGGGCAAACAAAAGGCTGGCTATGATCACATGTGATGGCTCCCTTGTGCTCATGCAGTCCATTTCCATTGCATTCTGCAGAACAGGTCTGGAGGATCTGTTGCAAAAGTACTTTCTGCTCATCAGTGGGCAATATCCTGCAGACACATTTGACCTCCCCATTCTTCATAGATGTTTAAGTCACATAATGAAGAATGCCAAGGATCTTTGCAGGAAACAGTACATATATATTTTTTTTTAGTATGATTACTTTATATTCAGTTTGAATTTAAATGTATGATTATAGTAATCTTTGTTTTTGATTGCTTTCTTTGTAGAAGTCCCCAACACTACAAGCTGGCAATGCATATATTTGGCCTTCTTGCATGTTGTACAACACTGAGAGAGATGGATGAGGTGCTTCATAGTTCAGCAGTCCTCTTTTGCAGTCCCTGCAGTGGACCAAATGTTGCAAAGCATTACAAACATCTGCAGTTGCTTTTGCAGCAAAGGCAGACATTTGATCTGGATGAGGAAAACATCATTGCTGAAGACTACAAGGTATTAAATGTTAATATTAGAAATAAATCAGCACATGGCCTCACATTTGTAAATAATTTAGTATACTGTATAATAAAAACCAACCAGACCTGCTTGGTATTATTGGTTAGTGCAGTGAACCTTCTGGCTGAAAAATCTTATGGCTGCAGCAGAGTGGACAAAAGGGTTAAAGTTTGATTTCTGTATAATATAAACTAAACTCAACACCTCTCCAGGACATATCATGCATCTCAATTCAGGTCAGACAGGCAGAGCTGAGTGAGATTGGTGTTAAACAGAATAAATTATTAATAATGCATTGTGATATAAAAATTTGAAATTTTTCTGACATATGAATATTGGTTTTCAGCATGATGTCGGTACCACACCCCTCATGACTCATTTCCGGGGAACAATAAATGGTGCATTGCTAGACCTTAATGGTAAATGCAACATTTATTATGCACCAACTTTCATTTCCAGTTTGGCCAAATATTTTCTGCCACATGCCACCCTTTGGTCTGGAATGATGCTAGGTAGGTTTGGTTTAAGTCTTTGAGTTAAGACAACTAATTATTCAATATAGCATTTTTGTCAAGTTCTTTACAAGGTTTAAATGGTTTTAGGGGATCTAGGACGTCACGGGACAGGCCCTGTGTACCAGCAACTCAGTAAGGTCTACAACAAAGTTAGCCAGTCAAAAAAACAGGTAAATTGCTGAAAGAAACATCTGAAATGTGTATCAAAGCCATAGCTTTATTTTTGGACTTAAATTGTGAACCGATAAGGTGTACCTTAAATTTTCAGAACTTCACTCAAGACAACCGGACACAAGGCATAATGGAGAAGAGTCAATGGGACCTGAAGAAAATCCGTTTCCGGAGGAGGTTAAAAAGACTGGATGACTTTGTGACCATCTACAAAAAGATGCATGATGCACTGCTCCTCGAGTATGCAGATGTGGAAAGATGCAGAAAGAAAGTATGCTACTTAACGTCAGTTCAGGGAAAGCACTTAACTTTGCAGTTTACCCTGATCACAATTTAAAAACGATATGCTTGATTACAGATATATTGAAAATGTGCAATTATGTGGGTTTGTGTTTGACAAAATATATATTTTCCCAGTCACATAAAGTGGAAAATGAGGTGTGGAAGAAAAGCCGGAAGCGTAAAGGGGTGTATGTTTCACCATTAGTGATGGACCTGTCATTTAAGGTAATTATTAAAAGCTGTAATGGTGCTGACATACACAAACACATTATGATTTTAGGCACCTCTACATTCTAGTTTTTTCTTGCATTCTTTTTAGAATATAAAATGACTGAAGTAACGGTCAGACAACAATAGCCTCAACAGATGTTGTTACACGGTATTTTGTTTGCAGTCATGCTTAGTTAATTTCACCTCAAATCTTTTTTTTAACAGAAAAGAAGAGAGAACTCGCCACTCTCCACTCCATTACTTCATGGACAACCTGAAGTAATCCAAACACAGGTTATTTTAGTTAAACTCTTTAATAAAATATAATATTAATATAAGTATTATATGCATGCTTTATTATGGTAAAATTAGATATAGTCATTATATTGTTATATACACTCTTAAATGGTTTCATTCTTCCGTATTTTACATTCAAGTTTTGCATTCAAGATCTATAGTACATAATTTTATAATTTATTTTCCTGTGATGTGAAAATATGCAATAGAAAGGGCACATTAATGTTTCCATTTTTATTAATAGAATTCACAAGACATAGTGGATGTGGATGGATCATCACATGTGACCATGACTGAACATCAGGAGGACACAAAGGGTACCAACAATGATCCTCCATCACAGGTGATATTAATAAAATAAATGTATTGTCAGGTCAGTGAGTAATTGTTCAGATGTGTGATGTAGAATACTCTAAAAGTTTATCACTTAAAAAAAATTATTTACCATTTATAAATAGAATTCACAAGACATGGTCACATGTGATGCTCCATCCACATCCACATCCACTATGACGGAACATCAGGAGGACACAAAGGGTACCAACAATGACGCTCCATCACAGGTGATCTTAATAAAATAAATGTATTGTCAGCTTCTAAAAGTTTGTACACTTTTAAATAAGTTTATTTAAACTGTAAACTTTTAGAAGAGACTTTTTACATCAAATACATTATTGCAGGTTTGTGTGACAGTAAATCCAACATTACATCACAGCACATTAGCTGTTTATGTAACCGTAATTGTCAGATACATGCACACATCTAGAGTAAATAAATGTATTGTCTTCTTGACCTTCAGATAAAAGCCTTGTGGAGAAAAAAAGACAAGGAAGTGGTAATTTCTGTGATTCCCTCTCAAATAAGAGGGAACAGCTATATAGTCCACCACAGTGAGTTCCAGTCACTTAAACCTCACAAATGGCTCACAGGCGAGGTATGTAGGCCAAACAGTACAGCAGCATTATCATTAAAATACACTTAAAATGGACAAATGTAGTTCCATTGAAAACAGTTGCAGTTATTTCTAATTAACTTAACACATTGATGTAATAGAAGTGTTATGCGTGTGATATTTGGGGATATTTAATTTAATGAATCAATCAACAATACTATTGATCAGCATTACCATACGTGGACGTTTTCCACTAGAAACAAACATTGAAGTATAATTTTAATTTAATACTGTGAAACTGCTTTGATACAATCTGTATTGTGAAAAGCGCTGTATAAATAAACTTGACTTGACTTGACTTATGCTGCCCTAATATAAATAATTTAAATCATTAAATATTTGTCAACTGGGAAAGTTTTAATGCAAATGCCAACAATTATAAAATTGGTCTAAGCCAGAATGAGCCATTACAAAATGTCACTTGAGCATGAAAGGTTTGTCCTTGCAGCCCGACTCAAGCTCTCAGTCCAAGCTAAAACAAATGTTTTATTTAAAATAGGCTTATGTAATGAATTATGATGTTTCTCTCTGATTGAATTTTAAACATGTTAGATCATCGAATGTCTCATGCATCACACTATTAATGAACTTGGTTTGGATAAAACCATATACATGATGAACCACTACACAGCCAATGTGATCCTCACTGGGGATAGAACAGAAGTAAGACGACAAAGTTTGTCAAAGGTACAGCTTGTTTCTATTTGGGCGAGGTTCAAATGGGGACGCGTTTCATAATAATTTAAATGTGAATAAATATTTAAGTCATTTCTGTGATGTATTAAAGTAATTTTTATGTGCAACAGGTTAACTTTGATGATTACAAGGCTGTTGTATCATTTGTTAATGTTGGAGAATTGCACTGGAAGTTTCTGGTTTGTTTATTTAACAATTTATATTTATGTACATTCACATTGTTTCTGTTGTTGTGTATGTGTTAAATGTAATTTCTTGTGGTTACAGTACATCAATGCAGCAGAAAGCTGTGTCTATTTTATTGATCCAATGCCAAACTCTGCAGAGCAGTCGGATTCAGAACTTGCTGCCCATAAGTTCTGGTACTTATGCAATTTCAGCTATTATCCATAAACCGAGATGGAATTCACTGTATATGATTTTCTAAATTCCAGTGCAGGCATTAAAGGGCTGTAGAGAGATGGGCAGAGTGTGCAGTAAAATTTAACTATAGAGACAATGGTCAAAACAGAGTTACAGTTATTGAAAACCAGCCCTAAACACTGGATAGATACTGGTAGCAGTGGTAGCGACTGCACATAAAGTTCAGGAGGAGTCATTTAATCCAACCTATCACATTCCAACAGCATATAAACTCTTTCAGCATCCCTCCTCTTCTCCTCGTGTAATATTTAGGACCAGCTAAAAAAAATCTTCTTAAATCTTTATTCTATTCAAGAAAATTTGTAATCCACATTTTAGGTTGATAAAAAATAACCTTTCAGTAAGCTTTTGTTTGGGCACAGTACCAAACTTTCCACTAGATAACATATCCAGGCTCCATTGGTGACCATACAGACTCTTCCATTTCAAAATGCTGTGTGATCATCTGAACCATATAATTTTCATACAATTTATGAAATGGACATCCTGTTCAGAAATGGTATGGGTATTGGCAGTATTTAAAAAAAACTATACAATGTAGATTTATGAATAATTGTATAATTAACATTTATAATGTTACATCTTATTGTCACACAGTGACCATTGTCAAACCAGGACGATCCACCACCGAACAAGAGACTGGGTGAATATTCAGTTCAAAGGAACTGTTATGAAACACCCATTTCAACAGGATGGATTTAGCTGTGGTGTGATCGTCTTACTGGTACTATAATTATTTTAGTGAAATACTTGTATTCTGACAATGATATGAATCAATTAGCATTTATATTTGGAGTCAGTATGTGCATAGCCTATCCCCATATTTGGTTAAGAGCTATTTACAGTATTTAAATGATTAGCCAACATATTTATCCAGTCTTTATTTTCTTTTTTCCCTTTTTTTAGATGGCAAAGGCAGTAATGGAAGAATTTCCTCAATCGCCAAACATGGATTTTGGGACCTCTAAAAAAGACATGGTCTGGGAACGCAAGGCTTTGGCACTGCAAATACTTCAAGCATCAGGTAGCAGGTTTTTTCATATGTGTTCTGATTGCCATACTTAAATACTTAGTTTAAAATTTGCATTTCCATTAGTGTTCAATGCACAGACGAAATGGGGTTTCGCTTAGAAAGCCTATCAACTTCGAGTATTACAAAACGAGCTAATGGCAAAGAAATGCCATGGGTCTGCGGAATTTGCATGACGTAACTCCGCCCCACCTCGTGGGTATAAAAGGAGGAAGTCTGCAACAGCAGTTTATGTTTCTTCGCTGAGGAGCCAAGACTGAGCTCAGGCGATCCCCGCGGTACAGCGGAAAGTGGCAGGAAGACGTAACGTCTCCGTTCCCTACTCAGGGAACGAGGGTTACATACGTAACCGAGACGTTCCCTTTCGTTGTCACTCCGAGTTACGTCGGATGACGACGAAATGGGGTTACCAGTCTAATCACGCCACCTTCTCAGCTGTCTTCCAGTGCCCTGCGTAAATCTGAGATCCCTGTCGTGCACAGGAATACCAAGGTACACTGGGGAGCATATCCCACAATTTTAGAGGAAATATGCAATTATTCCCAACCCAGAGGGGGGGACTGCAGATGTCTGTTAGCGAGGCGCTATGCCTTGCTGCTGATAAGCCAAAGCAATGGCGTCCACTATCCAGTGAGACAACCTTTGCTTGGAGAGAGCCTTTCCCTTCAGCTTCCCACCATAACAGACAAAGAGCTGGTCTGAGGTCCTGAAACACTGGGTTCTGTCTACATAGGTGCGGAGAGCACGTACTGGACAGAGCAGTGCCAAGGCTGGGTCTGCCTCCTCCAGGGGCAGCGCTTGCAGGTTCACCACCTGGTCCCGGAAGGGAGTGGTAGGAACCTTGGGCACATATCCAGGCCGGGGTCTCAGGATCACGTGAGAGTAAGCCGGCCCGAATTCCAGGCACGCTTCGTCAACGGAGAATGCGTGCAGGTCCCCTACCCTCTTGATGGAGGCCAGTGCAACCAGGAGCGCTGTCTTCATTGACAGGAACTTAAGCTCCACTGACTGCAGAGGCTCAAAGGGAGCACTCCGCAGGGCAGTTAGCACCACTGCGAGGTCCCAAGAGGGAACGAGAGGAGGGCGAGGAGGATTCAGTCTCCTCGCTCCTCTCAGGAACCTGACGATCAGGTCGTGCTTCCCCAAGGACTTACCTTCAACAAGGTCATGCTGTGCGGCAATGGCGGCGACATAGACCTTTAGGGTGGAGGGAGACAGCCTTCGCTCCAACCCATCTTGTAGGGAGGAAAGCACGACACTAATCGAACATCTCCGGGGGTCTTCTCGGTGAGAAGAGCACCAGCTGACGAAGAGGTTCCACTTCAACGCATAGAGGTGTCTCGTGGACGAGGCTCTAGCGGAAGTGGTGGTAGGGTACTCAAACCTGCTTCGTCCCGTCCAGGAGCCACACGTGGAGGTTCCAAAGATCGGGACGAGGGTGCCATAGGGTGCCCCGTCCCTGAGAAATGAGGTCCTTCCTCAGAGGTATGGGCCAGGGAGGTGCTGTCGCGAGGAGAACTAGTTCGGAGAACCAGTTCGGAGAACCAGGTCCTGGTGGGCCAGTACGGCGCAACCAGCATGACCTGCTCCTCGTCCTCCCTGACCTTGCGCAAGGTCTGCGCAAGAAGGCTCATTGGGGGAAACGCATACTTGCGGCCCTGCGGCCAGCTGTGCGCCAGAGCATCCGTGCCGAGCGTGCCCTCGGTCAGGGAATAATACTGGGCGCAATGGGTCGAGTCGTGGGAGGCAAACAGATCTATCTGTGCGTCCCCGAACTGGTCCCAAATCAGCTGAACCGACCGGGGATGGAGCCGCCATTCTCCCGGGAGGAGCAGAAACCATGAGAGCTCGTCGGCTACACAGTTCAGAGCTCTGGGGATATAAATGGCACGAAGCGACCTCAGATTCTTCTGGCTCCATAAGAGGAGGTGGCGGGCGAGTTGTGACATACGGCGGGAGCGTAGACCACCTTGACGGTTGATGTACGCTACAGTGGCGGTATTGTCTGATCGGACTAGTACGTGTTGGCCCTTCTGGGGCCGCGGACGGCGGGGCCATCGGGACAGAATCAACGTCAGTCTGCACATGGGCGGTTGAGAACTGTTGGGCGAAGTTCTCAACCGCACCGCCGAAGAGGCCGACCTGGGATATGGGAATGTCGGACAGACGGGGCCGCGCGACATTCAGCACATCAGACAGGTTCAACCACAGAATGGTAGGCATCACCTGACCCAGGGAGCGTACGGCCACTTTCGTCGCTCGGAGAGCAAGGTCAGTGGCGGCGCGCGACTCAGTGAAGAGCCCTGGGTCAGTCCCGCCCTCGTGCAAGTCCATGAGCATCTGGGTCGGGGACCAGCAGAATGGCCATGGCCTGCAGAGAGGCGGCTGCCAGTCCCGTGGTACTATAGGATCTCGCCACAAGTGTAGACGAAAACTATAGACCATGGGCGGGTGCTTAGGATTGCGCCGAGAAGAAGCACTGTGAGGACACATAGCATCGCAACAGAGCGTTCAGCCGGGGAACCCCAGTGTACCCATGGCAGCGGCCCCATCGAGGGGGGAAAGGCGGATGAGATCAGCGAGCGGTCCCGAGAAAACCAGGGGGTCTTCTGGGACTTCGAGATCTCATCATGCACGTCCGGGAGGGAAGGTATTGGGGTTTGCCGTGGACGAGGGTCGGCGGCCTTACCCAAAAACCAATCGTCCCAGGAAAGCATGGCCGTCATCTCTGGATCAGACTCAGGCACAGCCGTATGCACACCAGAAGGTGGCAGCTGTGACGAGTCGTCACTTCCCAGAGAATCAAACCCACCTTGTGAAGCTGCTACATACATAGTATCATCCTCTGTAGCTTTAAATGAAACACACGGGCCACCAGAGGGTAGACTCGTGGGAATCACCTATTCACTAGCGGGCACCGCCGTTGAGGGGAGGCTGGGGTCACAGAGAGAACATGAGTCATCCACGAGCGCTGCTCTAGCATGATCAAGCCCAAACATACCAGACAACGCTCGTGCCCATCAGAGTCCGATACCAAGCTGCCGCAACCATTCGTTTTTTTTTTTTTTTTAATGCACGGGCGAGCCGTCTTTAAAAAGACGTGCCGCGTGCGAGCTCTTTTAGTGAGAGAAAACTCAAGTGTTGAAGCACCCGGGGAGACACGCACCGAGTGGCAGACCAGGAAGCATGCGCTCGCCGTAGATCGCCGTCACACCAACACTCGAGGTACTCGTTTGTAAAGCTGACAATTCAGAGATGGCTTGTGGAGAGAAGAATACACTTGGCTCCGAAGCGAAAACATAAACTGCTGTTGCAGACTTCCTCCTTTTATACCTACGAGGTGGGGCGGAGTTACGTCATGCAAATTCCGCAGACCCATGGCATTTCTTTGCCATTGGCTCGTTTTGTAATACTCGAAGTTGATAGGCTTTCTAAGCGAAACCCCATTTTGTCGTCATCCGACGTAACTCGGAGTGACAACGAAAGGGAACTTTTGAAAATGGCATGTCAACTCTGTAGGAATTTTAATAACAGCAGTACAAAATGCAAGAAATGAGCAAATGTAATAATGTATTTTGACAGACTTTGCCTTTATTTTCTTTAAAACTCCACAGTAAAATATCTGCGAAAATAGTTAAACTGAAAATAGTTCAATAGGTTGCACTTGATGTTCGGTCAATTCGGAGAATAACCGCTGAAATACAAATCTTTCTCAGCTTTTTGGCACCTCCATGTTTCCGTACCGTAATTCCACAAATAGACGAACATCAACATCTAGGCGGCGGCTGGCTTGACCGAGCGTTTCCAAATGACGGCTCACTTGACCTGTGGTATTTTTTGTGTTGGAACGCCATGAGGAATATCTTTAGATCTGATTTATGGAATATATTGAGTTTGGGCTCTTTTTAATCGTGAGCTCCTGCTGTAAATACCGATATGTCATTTTTCATGATCGATGTATCTTTCATGAAGATACGAGTGAAAAGGCCAAGTCTAAGCTACCTTGCTTGGCTACTTGCGTCTGTGGATTTTCTTTGTGGTAGAAATCCATGAGGAATATCTTTAGTTCTGAGTGATGGATTATGTTAAGTTATAAAATAATGATGTGTCATTTCCCACAATCGGAGTATGTTTAATGAAGTTACGAGCGGAAACGTGTGTTAAATTATGCATACTTGTATGATTTACATATGGGTCTCTTGAGGGGCTTCTTGTACAAAACCTCACTCAAGTTTAGTAAAAAGCCCAAAACAATTATGCTTGTTGTATTCTACTCATTGAGACCTTTCAAATGACATATGGCACATGACTATCTGAGCTGTATGATGTATTTGACATATTGCAGTATGTAATACAAAAAAGTACTTCATAAATTATGAAAACACTTTTTTTCTATTTATTAGCAAATAACTCAGCACTACTTAGGAGTTTATCTAATTGGCTACATTCATTGTAAATTTCAGACTCTAAGCTTTCAAATGACACCTATTTTAAGTTGATCAAGGTAATATTTTTGAAAAATATTATTATTATTTTTTATCGCAGCTAGGTGGCGCCAGCTGGCGGTACACTCCGTTTTCGAGGGATTACTCAGCACTCGTTAGGAGTTGATCAAAGTGATTAGATGCATTAGAAAGCTGAGATACTAAGCTTTAAAATGATACCTATTTTGTGTTATTCCATTTCAGGGGTTGCTTAGAAATTTGAATCTGAAATTTTTTTCCCTAGGGGGCGCCCCGTTGCCCCCGGTACAGGGGGCGTTGGTTTGTAACAGGTTAATTTAATTTAATTTAATAAACTAATTTAAACTTCAAACTACTTCAAACTTCAAACTACTTTAAACTTTAATTTAAACTTCTAACTACTTTTAACTTTAAACTAATTAAAACTTATTTGAACTTTAAACTAATTTAAACTATAAACTAATTTAAACTTCAAACTACTTTAAACTTCAAATTAATTTACATTTTAAACTAATTTACATATTAAACTAATGTAAACTTCAAACTTCTTTAAACTTCTTTAAACTTTCTGGTCCAAACTTTCACAAGCCAACTTAAAGTTTGTCTCGACGAACTTTTTCTAGTTATTATTCTTTTTATGAGCACTAAAATTTTTGACTCTAACTCCTCCTAGAGCTTTAACTCTACAAACTCCAAACTCGGCACAGACACTCAGTCTGTTCTGACTCGAGTTGCTATATCTTTTCTAACTGATCGGACTTACGTTTTTCCTAAAAATGACGATCAAACTCGGAAAAAACTCCCATTGACTTAACATTGCGGAATGTTCAGATTTTCAAACTGGCCAACTGCCAAAAATTCAAATCTAAACTCCTTGAAGCCCTAGACTGAATCAAACTGCCATTCTATATACTATATGAGCCATTGAGACTCATTTAAACTAATAAACTCATCTATCTATGACACTTATCTATCTACACTTAAACTCTTAAACTCATAATAAATTAATAAACTCTAAACTTGAACTCTTAGACCAATTTAAACTTATAAACTCTAAACTCATAAACTCGTACACTTATAAACTCATAAACTTATAAACTCATGAATTCATACACTTATGAACTCAAACTCATAAATTAATAAACTCTGAACTCTTACTCATTTAAACTTATAAACTCTAAACTCTAAACTCGTACACTTATGAACTCATGAATTCATACACTTCTAAACTCATAAACTTATAAACTCATGAATTCATACACTTATGAATTTTCATAAATTCATACTTATGAACTTTTAAATTCATAAATAGTTCACCATAGCAACCACCCAGAACACCCTAGCAACCAACCAAAATACCTTACAACACCCTAGCAACACCATAGCAACCACCCAAAATACCCTAGAACACCCTAGCAACACCCTAGCAACCACCCAAAATACCCTATAACACCCTAGCAACACCATAGCAACCACCCAGAACACTCTAGCAACTGCCTAGAAACCACCTAAAACACCCTAGCAACCACCCAAAATACCTTAAAACACCCTAGCAACACCATAGCAACCACCCAAAATAGCCTAGAACACCCTAGCAACACCATAGCAACCACCCAGAACACCCTAGAAACTGCCTAGCAACCACCCAAAATACCTTACAACACCTTAGCAACCACCCAAAATACCCAAGAACACCCTAGCAACACCATATCAACCATCCACAACACCCTAGCAACTGCCTAAAAACTACCCAGAAAACCCTAGCAACCACCCAAAATACCATAGAACACCCTAGCAACAACATAGCAACCACCCAGAACACCCTAGCAACCACCTAACAACCACCCAGAACACCCTAGCAACCAACCAAAATACCTTAGCAACAACCTAGCAACCACCGGGAAAACCCTAGCAACCACCCAAAATACCTTAGCAACCACCTAGCAACCTCCCAGAACACCTTAGCAACCCACTAGAAACACCCTAGCAACTTTAAATTACTTCAAACTATACTTTAAACTACTTTAAACTAATTCAAACTTTAAACTAATTTAAACTTCAAACTACTTTAAAATTCTAACTAATTTAAACTTTAAACTACTTTAAACTTGAAACTAATTTAAACTTCAAACTACTTTAAAATTCAAACTAATTTCAACTTCAAACTACTTTAAACTTCTTCAAACTTATTGGTCTAAACTTTAAACTAATTTAAACTTCAAACTACTTTAAAATTCAAACTAATTTCAACTTCAAACTACTTTAAACTTCTTCAAACTTATTGGTCCAAACTTTCACAAGCCAACTTAAAGTTTGTCTCGACGAACTTTTTGTAGTTATGAAGTTGGCTTGTGAGAGCCAACTTACTGAAATCCTACTTAAACTTATTAAGTTGGCTTGTGAGAGCCATCTTACTGAAATCCTATTTAAACTTATTATTATTAAGTTGGCTTGTGAGAGCCAACTTACTGATATTGTACTTAAACTTATTAAGTTGGCTTGTGAGAGCCAACTTACTGATATTGTACTTAAACTTATTATTAGTGGTGCTTGCTGAAAGCAAGGCATCACTATTGTTATTGTATATACTTATTATACTTCTTATTATTCTTCTGGCCAAAGTTTGACGCGCTACTCCTCCCGCAGTTTTTGTCACAGACCCATGAATAAGGTGTCAAAACGTGCGGCCTGTTCGGGAATGGTGTGCTATGACTTTTCTAAGCGATCGGATGTACGATGTTCGCACAGCGGACGAAAAAGCGGCCAAAAAAAATCCCATTGACTTAACATTGCGGAATGTTCAGAAATTCAAATCCCAACTGTCACTTTCACACACACCCACAGAAAAGGGCCTGACAGCCCTGCATTTCTCTCCCTCTCTCTCTTCCTCAGAGGATTTATTTTATCAAGCAGCCAATAAGTAATGGCCTAAAATCTTCATAGCCACACCATAGCAACCAGTTACCGCACCCTAGCAACCGTGGGCGACATACTAAATAACTCTATAAAAACTCTATAAAAACTCCTTTTAAAAACTCCATAGTAATCATCTGTTAAAAAATACACGCCGACATCACAGACCCCTGATTGAGGCGTCAAATTGTGCGGATTATTGAGGAGAGGTGTGCTGTGACTTTTCTTACCGATCGGGGGTACGGTGTTTGCCCCAGGGGCAAATCATTGGGTAAAAAAAATCCCATAGACTTAACATTGCCACAAACTTTGACGACTCGTAGCACTGACCAATGATTTCTCAGAAACTTGTAATTTACCACATTTGAAGAGGCTGGCAGGCTTTGTAAGAACATACCTCACAATGGGGTAAAAGTTGCACCCCTGGGGGGCAGGAGCTGCTCAAATTTGCCCCATTGACTTACTATGGTGTAGGACGGCCCATGAAATGTCCTACACATTGCATAGGGATTTTGTATTGAACATAGCTCTGGATCACAGTGTCATAGAGACAAGGGGACGGGCTCATTTTTCTCAGATGACCAATCAGTCTCTCAGGATCATTGTGAAGCTATTAAGCCACGCCCTAGCAACCATTTAGAGCACCTTAGCAACAAGTCCCATAGACTTCGATTGAAAGAGGTCAAAAGAATATCTCCGGATAGAAGTGTCATAGAAACACAAGGGTGGTCTCGTTTGACTCGGGGCAGCACACAGCCAATCATGAATCCCCTCAACACTTCCTAGCCCCTCCCTAGCAACCATTGTCGAGCACCTTAGCAACTAAAATCTATAGAGGGATATCTTCCATACTGAATGTCACAGAGGCATGGGAGTTGGTTTATATCATTCATACTGACAAGCGACCTTTGGACTTTGATGACTGGCAGCTGCCAAGCCATTCCCTAGCAACCAAACAGAGTACCCTAGCAACCATTTTGCAAGACCTATATCTCTGCATCAGAACATCGTATAGAGATGTGGTTTGGCTCTTTTGACTCATGCTAGCAAACAGGGCTTCCAACATGCTACACATGCTAGCTGTGAATAGCTACATGCTAATAGCGATTAGGTAAGTGCTAAGTCATGCCAAGAAAGTGTTAAGAACTCCAATAGTAACCATCTGTGACAAATACCAACCACCCAGTAACACCATAGCAACCACCCAGAATACCTTAGCAACCACCTAGCAACGCCTAGCAACCACCCAGAATACCCTAGCAGCCGCCTAGCAACACCATAGCAACCACCCAGAATACCCTAGCAACCGCCTAGCAATCACCCAGAATACCCTATCAACCGCCTAGCAACGCCATAGCAACCACCCAGAATACCCTAGCAACCACTTAGCAACACCATAGCAACCACCCAGAACACCCTAGCAACCACCTAGCAACACCCTAGTTACCACCAAGAATACCCTAGCAACTGCCTAGCAACGCCCTAGCAACCACCCAGAATACCCTAGCAACCGCCTAGCAACACCATAGCAACCACCCAGAATACCCTAGCAACCGCCTAACAACCACCCAGAACACCCTAGCAACCGCCTAGCAACGCCCTAGCAACCACCAAAAATACCCTAGCAACCACCTAGCAACACCATAGCAACCACCCAGAATACCCTAGCAACCGCCTAGCAACCACCCAGAACACCCTAGCAACCGCCTAGCAATGCCGTAGCAACCACCTAGAATACCCTAGCAACCAACCAGAACACCCTAGCAACCACTCAGAACACCTTAGCAACGCCCTAGCAACCACCTGAACACACGAATAAGCCATATCTCATTACCAAAACATTGTACAGACATGTTTGTTGGTTCGTATGCAATCATGTACCACACCCTAGCAACTGAGTGGCGAGTTTTGCCACCGCAAGCACCACTTCACATTTTCTTCTGGAAATGTACATTCTAGTAATTATTCTTATTATTCTGGAAAAAGTTTGGCGCGTAACTCGTCCCGCAAATTTTGTCACAGACCCTTGAGTGAGGCGTCAAATCGTGCGGCTCATTGAGGAGAGGTTTGCTATGACTTTTCTAAGCGATAGAGTGTACGATGTTCGCACAGCGGACGAAAAAGCGGCCAAAAAAATCCCATTGACTTAACATTGCGGAATGTTCAGAAATTCAAATCCCAACTGTCACTTTCACACACACCCACAGATAAGGGCCTGACAGCCCTGCATTTCTCTCCCTCTCTCTCTCCCTCAGAGGATTTATTTTATCAAGCAGCCAATAAGTAATGGCCTAAAATCTTCATAGCCACACCATAGCAACCAATTACAGCACCCTAGCAACCGTGGGCGATAGGCACGAGGCCGCAGGCAACCGCCTAGCAACACCATAGCAACCACACAGAACACCCTAGCAACCGCCTAGCAACCAATAGCAACCACCCAGAATACCCTAGCAACCGCCTAGCAACACCATAGCAACCCCCCAGAATACCCTAGCAACCGCCTAGCAACCACCCAGAACACCCTAGCAACCGCCTAGCAACCACCCAGAATACCCTAGCAACCGCCTAGCAACCGCCTAGCAACCACCCAGAATACCCTAGCAACCGCCTAGCAACACCATAGCAACCACCCAGAATACCCTAGCAACCGCCTAGCAACAACCCAGAACACCCTAGCAACCGCCTAGCAATGCCCTAACAACCACCCAGAATACCCTAGCAACCGCCTAGCAACCACCCAGAACACCCTAGCAACCGCCTAGCAACGACATAGCAACCACCCAGAATACCCTAGCAACCGCCTAGCAACGCCCTAGCATCCACCCAGAATACCCTAGCAACCTCCTAGCAAAACACCATAGCAACCACCCAGAACACCCTAACAACCACCTAGCAACCACCCAGAACACCCTAGCAACCGCCTAGCAACGCCCTAACAACCACCCAGAATACCCTAGCAACCGCCTAGCAACCACCCAGAACACCCTAGCAACCGCCTAGCAACGACATAGCAACCACCCAGAATACCCTAGCAACCGCCTAGCAACGCCCTAGCATCCACCCAGAATACCCTAGCAACCTCCTAGCAAAAACATAGCAACCACCCAGAATACCCTAGCAACCGCCTAGCAACCACCCAGAACACCCTAGCAACCGCCTAGCAACGACATAGCAACCACCCAGAATACCCTAGCAACCGCCTAGCAACGCCCTAGCATCCACCCAGAATACCCTAGCAACCTCCTAGCAAAACACCATAGCAACCACCCAGAACACCCTAACAACCACCTAGCAACCACCCAGATCACCCTAGCAATGCCCTAGCAACCATCCAAAATACCCTAGCAACCAACCAGAACACCCTAGCAACCACCCAGAATACCCTAGCAACCACCCAAAACACCCTAGCAACCACTCAGAACACCTTAGCAACGCCCTAGCAACCATCTGAACAACATGAATAAGCCTTATTTCAGCACCAGAACATAGTACAGACATGTTTGTTGGCTCATATGGAATCATGTACCACACCCTAGCAACTGAGTGGCGAGTATTGCCACTGCAAGCACCACTTCACATTTTCTTCCGGAAATGTACATTCTAGTTAGTGGTGCTTGCCTATGGCAAAGCAACACTATTGTTATCTCACATACTTATTATTAGTGGTGCTTGCCTATGGCAAAGCAACACTATTGTTATCTCACATACTTATTATTAGTGGTGCTTGCCTATGGCAAAGCAACACTATTGTTATCTCACATACTTATTATTCTTATTCTTATTCTTATTCTTATTCTTATTCTTATTATTCTTCTGGCCACTTTTTGACGCGCTACTCCTCCCGCAGTTTTTGTCACAGACCCACGAATGAGGTGTCAAAACGTGCGGCCTGTTCGGGAATGGTGTGCTATGACTTTTATAAGGGATCGGGGGTACGATGTTCGCCCCAGGGGCGAAAAACCGGCCGAAAAATCCCATAGACTTAACATTGCGTCAAACTTTGACGAGTCGTAGTTCGGAACGAGGATGTCACAGAAACGTGAAATTTGCCACATTTGAAGAGGCTGACAGGCTCTGTAAGAACATACCACACAATGGGGTAAAAGTTGCACCCCTGTGGGGCAGGAGCTGCCCAAAGTTGCCCCATTGACTTACTATGGTGTAGGACGGCCCATGAAATGGGCCGTCCTACACCATAGAAACCGCTTTTATATTGAACATAACTCTGGATCACAGTGTCGTAGAGACAAAGGGGCGGGCTCATTTTACTCAGACGGCCAATCATTCTCCTTGGATCATTGTGAAGCTATCAAGCCACGCCCTAGCAACCATTTAGAGCTCCTTAGCAACAAGTCCCATAGACTTCCATTGAAAGAGATCGAAGGGATATCTCTGGACTGAATTGTCATAGAAACATGAGGGTGGTCTGGTTTGACTCGGGGCAGCAAACAGCCAATCATGAATCACCTCAACACTTCCTAGCCACGCCCTAGCAACCATTGTCGAGCACCTTAGCAACCAAAATCCAAAGAGGAATATCGTCCATTCTGAATGTCACAGAGGCATGGGAGTTGGTTTATATCATTCATACTGACAAGCAGCCTTTGGAGTTTCATGATTGGCAGCTGCCAAGCCACTCCCTAGCAACCAAACAAGGTACCCTAGCAACCATTTTGCAAGACCTATATCTCTGCATCAAAACGTCGTATAGAGATGGGGGTTGGTTTATACATTCACATTGACTTTGGAGCTTCATGATTGGCAGCTGCCAAGCCACTCCCTAGCAACCAAACAGAGTACCCTAGCAACCGTTTTGCAAGACCAATATCTCTGCATCAGAACATCGTATAGAGATGGGGGTTGGCTCTTTTGACTCATGCTAGCAAACAGGACTTGCTACATGCTAAACATGCTAGCTGTGAATAGCTACATGCTAATATTGATTAGCTAAGTGCTAAATCATGCCATGAACATTATAAAAACTCTATAGTAACCAAATGTGAACACTACCAACCACCTAGTAACACCATAGCAACCATCCAGAATACCATAGCAACCACCTAAAACACCCTAGCAACCGCCTAGCAACACCATAGCAACCACCCAGAATACCCTAGCAACCGCCTAGCAACACCATAGCAACCACCCAGAATACCCTAGCAACCGCCTAGCAACGCCCTAGCAACCACCCAGAATACACTAGCAACCACCTAGCAACACCATAGCAACCACCGAGAACACCCTAGCAACCGCCTAGCAACCACCCAGAACACCCTAGCAACCGCCTAGCAACGCCATAGCAACCAACCAGAATACCCTAGCAACCACCTAGCAACACCATAGCAACCACCCAGAACACCCTAGCAACCACCAAGAATAGCCTAGCAACTGCCTAGCAATGCCCTAGCAACCACCCAGAATACCCTAGCAACCGCCTAGCAACCACCCAGAACACCCTAGCAACCACCTAGCAACGCCCTAGCAACCACCCATAATACCCTAACAACCACCTAGCAACATCCTAGAAACCACCCAGAATACCCTAGCAACCGCCTAGCAACCACCCAGAACACCCTAGCAACGCCCTAGCAACCACCCAGAATATCCTAGCAACCGCCTAGCAACGCCCTAGCAACCACCCGGAATACCCTAGAAACCACCCAAAACACCCTAGCAACCACCTGAACAACATGAATAAGCCATATCTCAGCACCAGAACATCGTACAGACATGTTTTTTGGCTCGTATGCAATCATGTACCACACCCTAGCAACCGAGTGGTGAGTTTTGCCACTGCAAGCACCACTTCACATTTTCTTCTGGAAATGTACATTCTAGTTAGTGGTGCTTGCCTATGGCAAAGCAACACTATTGTTATCTCACATACCTATTATTAGTGGTGCTTGCCTATGGCAAAGCAACACTATTGTTATCTCACATACTTATTATTAGTGGTGCTTGCCTATGGCAAAGCAACACTATTGTTATCTCACATACTTATTATTCTTATTCTTATTCTTATTAGTGGTGCTTGCCTATGGCAAAGCAACACTATTGTTATCTCACATACTTATTATTCTTATTCTTATTCTTATTCTTATTCTTATTATTCTTCTGGCCACTTTTTGACGCGCTACTCCTCCCGCAGTTTTTGTCACAGACCCACGAATGAGGTGTCAAAACGTGCGGCCTGTTCGGGAATGGTGTGCTATGACTTTTATAAGGGATCGTGGGTACGATGTTCGCCCCAGGGGCGAAAAACCGGCCGAAAAATCCCATAGACTTAACATTGCGTCAAACTTTGACGAGTTGTAGCTCGGAACGAGGATGTCACAGAAACGTGAAATTTGCCACATTTGAAGAGGCTGACAGGCTCTGTAAGAACATACCACACAATGGGGTAAAAGTTGCACCCCTGTGGGGCAGGAGCTGCCCAAAGTTGCCCCATTGACTTACTATGGTGTAGGACGGCCCATGAAATGGGCCGTCCTACACCATAGAAACCGCTTTTATATTGAACATAACTCTGGATCACAGTGTCGTAGAGACAAAGGGGCGGGCTCATTTTACTCAGACGGCCAATCATTCTCCTTGGATCATTGTGAAGCTATCAAGCCACGCCCTAGCAACCATTTAGAGCTCCTTAGCAACAAGTTCCATAGACTTCCATTGAAAGAGATCGAAGGGATATCTCTGGACTGAATTGTCATAGAAACATGAGGGTGGTCTGGTTTGACTCGGGGCAGCAAACAGCCAATCATGAATCACCTCAACACTTCCTAGCCCCTCCCTAGCAACCATTGTCGAGCACCTTAGCAACCAAAATCCAAAGAGGGATATCGTCCATTATAAATGTCACAGAGGCATGGGAGTTGGTTTATATCATTCATACTGACAAGCAGCCTTTGGAGTTTCATGATTGGCAGCTGCCAAGCCACTCCCTAGCAACCAAACAGAGTACCCTAGCAACCATTTTGCAAGACCTATATCTCTGCATCAAAACATTGTATAGAGATGGGGGTTGGTTTATACATTCACATTGACTTTGGAGCTTCATGATTGGCAGCTGCCAAGCCACTCCCTAGCAACCAAACATAGTACCCTAGCAACCGTTTTGCAAGACCTATATCTCTGCATCAAAACATCGTATAGAGATGGGGGTTGGCTCTTTTTACTCATGCTAGCAAACAGGACTTGCTACATGCTAAACATGCTAGCAGTGAATAGCTACATGCTAATATTGATTAGCTAAGTGCTAAATCATGCCAATAAAATACTACAAACTCAACAGTAACCATCTTTGACAACTACCAACCACCTAGTAACACCATAGCAACCACCCAAATTACCCTAGCAACACCCTAGCAACCACCCAGAACACCCTAGCAACTGCCTAGCAACGCCCTAGCAACCACCCAGAACACCCTAGCAACCGCCTAGCAACCACCCAGGATACCCTAGCAACCGCCTAGCAACCACTCAGAACACCCTAGCAACCACCTAGCAACACCCTAGCAACCACCCAAAACACCCTAGCAACCGCCTAGCAACACCCTGGCAACCATCCAGAATACCCTAGCAACCGCCTAGCAACGCCATAGCAACCACCCAGAATACCCTAGCAACCACCTAGCAACACCATAGCAACCACCCAGAACACCCTAGCAACCGCCTAGCAACGCCCTAGCAACCACCAAGAATACCCTAGCAACTGCCTAGCAACGCCCTAGCAACCACCCAGAATACCCTAGCAACCGCCTAGCAACACCATAGCAACCACCCAGAATACCCTAGCAGCCGCCTAGCAACCACCCAGAACACCCTAGCAACCGCCTAGCAACGCCCTAGCAACCACCCAGAATACCCTAGCAACCGCCTAGCAACGCCCTAGCAACCACCCAGAATACCCTAGCAACCGCCTAGCAACACCATAGCAACCACCCAGAACACCCTAGCAACCACCTAGCAACCACCCAGAACACCCTAGCAACGCCCTAGCAACCACCCAAAATACCCTAGCAACCAACCAGAACACCCTAGCAACCACCCAGAATACCCTAGCAACCACCCAAAACACCCTAGCAACCACTCAGAACACCTTAGCAATGCCCTAGCAACCACCTGAACAACATGAATAAGCCATATCTCAGCACCAGAACATAGTACAGACATGTTTGTTGCCTCGTATGCAATCATGTACCACACCCTAGCAACCGAGTGGCGAGTTTTGCCACTGCAAGCACCACTTCACATTTTCTTCTGGAAATGTACATTCTAGTTCTTATTCTTATTCTTATTATTCTTCTGGCCACTTTTTGACGCGCTACTCCTCCCGCAGTTTTTGTCACAGACCCACGAATGAGGTGTCAAAACGTGCGGCCTGTTCGGGAATGGTGTGCTATGACTTTTATAAGGGATCGGGGGTACGATGTTCGCCCCAGGGGCGAAAAACCGGCCGAAAAATCCCATAGACTTAACATTGCGTCAAACTTTGACGAGTCGTAGCTCGGAACGAGGATGTCACAGAAACGTGAAATTTGCCACATTTGAAGAGGCTGACAGGCTCTGTAAGAACATACCACACAATGGGGTAAAAGTTGCACCCCTGTGGGGAAGGAGCTGCCCAAAGTTGCCCCATTGACTTACTATGGTGTAGGACGGCCCATGAAATGGGCCGTCCTACACCATAGAAACCGCTTTTATATTGAACATAACTCTGGATCACAGTGTCGTAGAGACAAAGGGGCGGGCTCATTTTACTCAGACGGCCAATCATTCTCCTTGGATCATTGTGAAGCTATCAAGCCACGCCCTAGCAACCATTTAGAGCTCCTTAGCAACAAGTTCCATAGACTTCCATTGAAAGAGATTGAAGGGATATCTCTGGACTGAATTGTCATAGAAACATGAGGGTGGTCTCGTTTGACTTGGGGCAGCAAACAGCCAATCATGAATCACCTCAACACTTCCTAGCCACGCCCTAGCAACCATTGTCGAGCACCTTAGCAACCAAAATCCAAAGAGGAATATCGTCCATTCTGAATGTCACAGAGGCATGGGAGTTGGTTTATATCATTCATACTGACAAGCAGCCTTTGGAGTTTCATGATTGGCAGCTGCCAAGCCACTCCCTAGCAACCAAACAAGGTACCCTAGCAACCATTTTGCAAGACCTATATCTCTGCATCAAAACATCGTATAGAGATGGGGGTTGGTTTATACATTCACATTGACTTTGGAGCTTCATGATTGGCAGCTGCCAAGCCACTCCCTAGCAACCAAACAGAGTACCCTAGCAACCGTTTTGCAAGACCAATATCTCTGCATCAGAACATCGTATAGAGATGGGGGTTGGCTCTTTTGACTCATGCTAGCAAACAGGACTTGCTACATGCTAAACATGCTAGCTGTGAATAGCTACATGCTAATATTGATTAGCTAAGTGCTAAATCATGCCATGAACATTATAAAAACTCTATAGTAACCAAATGTGAACACTACCAACCACCTAGTAACACCATAGCAACCATCCAGAATACCATAGCAACCACCTAAAACACCCTAGCAACCACCCAAAACACCCTAGCAACCGCCTAGCAACACCATAGCAACCACCCAGAATACCCTAGCAACCGCCTAGCAACCACCCAGAACACCCTAGCAACCGCCTAGCAACACCCTAGCAAGCACTCAGAACACCCTAGCAACCACCTAGCAACACCCTAGCAACCACCCACAACACCCTAGCAACCACCTAGCAACACCCTAGCAACCACCCAAAACACCCTAGCAACCACCTAGCAACCACCCAGAACACCCTAGCAACCGCCTAGCAACACCCTAGCAACCACCCAGAACACCCTAGCAACCACCTAGCAACCACACAAAACACCCTAGCAACCACCTAGCAACCCCCTAGCAACCACCCAGAACACCCTAGCAACCGCCTAGCAACACCCTAGCAACCACCCAGAACACCCTAGCAACCGCCTAGCAACACCCTAGCAACCACCCAGAACACCCTAGCAACCACCTAGCAACCACCCAAAACACCCTAGCAACCACCTAGCAACCCCCTAGCAACCACCCAGAACACCCTAGCAACCGCCTAGCAACACCCTAGCAACCACCCAGAACACCCTAGCAACCACCCAGAACACCCTAGCAACCACCTAGCAACACCCTAGCAACCACCCAAAACACCCTAGCAACACCCTAGCAACCACCCAGAACACCCTAGCAACCGCCTAGCAACACCCTAGCAACCACCTGAACACATGAATAAGCCATATCTCAGCACCAAAACGTCGTACAGACATGTTTGTTAGTTTGTATGCAATCATGTACCACACTATAGCAACCGTGTGGCGAGTTTTGCCACTGCAAGCACCACTTCACATTTTCTTCTGGAAATGTACATTCTAGTTCTTATTCTTATTCTTATTCTTATTCTTATTATTCTTCTGGCCACTTTTTGACGCGCTACTCCTCCCGCAGTTTTTGTCACAGACCCACGAATGAGGCGTCAAAACGTGCGGCCTGTTCGGGAATGGTGTGCTATGACTTTTATAAGGGATCGGGGGTACGATGTTCGCCCCAGGGGCGAAAAACCGGCCGAAAAATCCCATAGACTTAACATTGCGTCAAACTTTGACGAGTCGTAGCTCGGAACGAGGATGTCGCAGAAACGTGTAATTTACCACATTTGAAGAGGCTGACAGACTCTGTAAGAACATACCACACAATGGGGTAAAAGTTGCACCCCTGGGGGGCAGGAGCTGCCCAAAGTTTCCCCATTGACTTACTATGGTGTAGGACGGCCCATGAAATGGGCCGTCCTACACCATAGAAACCGCTTTTATATTGAACATAACTCTGGATCACAGTGTCGTAGAGACAAAGGGGCGGGCTCATTTTACTCAGACAACCAATCAGTCTCTCAGGATCATTGTGAAGCTATCAAGCCACGCCCTAGCAACCATTTAGAGCACCTTAGCAACGACTCCCATAGACTTCCATTGAAAGAGATCGAAGGGATATCTCTGGACTGAATTGTCATAGAAACATGAGGGTGGTCTCGTTTGACTCGGGGCAGCAAACAGCCAATCATGAATCACCTCAACACTTCCTAGCCACGCCCTAGCAACCATTGTCGAGCACCTTAGCAACCAAAATCCAAAGAGGGATATCTTCCATTCTGAATGTCACAGAGGCATGGGAGTTGGTTTATATCATTCATACTGACAAGCAGCCTTTGGAGTTTCATGATTGGCAGCTGCCAAGCCACTCCCTAGCAACCAAACAGAGTACCCTAGCAACCATTTTGCAAGACCTATATCTCTGCATCAAAACATCGTATAGAGATGGGGGTTGGTTTATACATTCACATTGACTTTGGAGCTTCATGATTGGCAGCTGCCAAGCCACTCCCTAGCAACCAAACATAGTACCCTAGCAACCGTTTTGCAAGACCTATATCTCTGCATCAAAACATCGTATAGAGATGGGGGTTGGCTCTTTTTACTCATGCTAGCAAACAGGACTTGCTACATGCTAAACATGCTAGCAGTGAATAGCTACATGCTAATATTGATTAGCTAAGTGCTAAATCATGCCAATAAAATGCTACAAACTCAACAGTAACCATCTTTGACAACTACCAACCACCTAGTAACACCATAGCAACCACCCAAATTACCCTAGCAACACCCTAGCAACCACCCAGAACACCCTAGCAACTGCCTAGCAACGCCCTAGCAACCACCCAGAACACCATAGCAACCGCCTAGCAACCACCCAGGATACCCTAGCAACCGCCTAGCAACACCCTAGCAACCACTCAGAACACCCTAGCAACCACCTAGCAACACCCTAGCAACCACCCAAAACACCCTAGCAACCGCCTAGCAACACCCTGGCAACCATCCAGAATACCCTAGCAACCGCCTAGCAACGCCATAGCAACCACCCAGAATACCCTAGCAACCACCTAGTAACACCATAGCAACCACCCAGAACACCCTAGCAACCGCCTAGCAACGCCCTAGCAACCACCAAGAATACCCTAGCAACTGCCTAGCAACGCCCTAGCAACCACCCAGAATACCCTAGCAACCGCCTAGCAACACCATAGCAACCACCCAGAATACCCTAGCAGCCGCCTAGCAACCACCCAGAACACCCTAGCAACCGCCTAGCAACGCCCTGGCAACCACCCAGAATACCCTAGCAACCGCCTAGCAACGCCCTAGCAACCACCCAGAATACCCTAGCAACCGCCTAGCAACACCATAGCAACCACCCAGAACACCCTAGCAACCACCTAGCAACCACCCAGAACACCCTAGCAACGCCCTAGCAACCACCCAAAATACCCTAGCAACCAACCAGAACACCCTAGCAACCACCCAGAATACCCTAGCAACCACCCAAAACACCCTAGCAACCACTCAGAACACCTTAGCAATGCCCTAGCAACCACCTGAACAACATGAATAAGCCATATCTCAGCACCAGAACATAGTACAGACATGTTTGTTGGCTCGTATTCAATCATGTACCACACCCTAGCAACCGAGTGGCGAGTTTTGCCACTGCAAGCACCACTTCACATTTTCTTCTGGAAATGTACATTCTAGTTATTCTTATTATTCTGGACAAAGTTTGGCGCATAACTCGTCCCGCAAATTTTGTCACAGACCCCTGAGTGAGGCGTCAAATCGTGCGGCTCATTGAGGAGAGGTGTGCTATGACTTTTCTAAGCGATCGGGTGTACGATGTTCGCACAGCGGACGAAAAAGCGGCCAAAAAAATCCCATTGACTTAACATTGCGGAATGTTCAGAAATTCAAATCCCAACTGTCACTTTCACACACACCCACAGAAAAGGGCCTGACAGCCCTCTCTCTCTCCCTCAGAGGATTTATTTTATCAAGCAGCCAATAAGTAATGGCCTAAAATTTTCATAGCCACACTATAGCAACCAGTTACAGCACCCTAGCAACCGTGGGCGATAGGCCGCAGGCCTCGTGCCATACTAAATAACTCTATAAAAACTCTATAAAAACTCCTTTTAAAAACTCCATAGTAATCATCTGTTAAAAAATACACGCCGACATCACAGACCCCTGATTGAGGCGTCAAATTGTGCGGATTATTGAGGAGAGGTGTGCTGTGACTTTTCTTACCGATCGGGGGTACGGTGTTTGCCCCAGGGGCAAATCATTGGGTAAAAAAAATCCCATAGACTTAACATTGCCACAAACTTTGACGACTCGTAGCACTGACCAATGATTTCTCAGAAACTTGTAATTTACCTCTTTCTGGCTGGCAGGCTCTGTAAGAACATACCTCACAATGGGGTAAAAGTTGCACCCCTGGGGGGCAGGAGCTGCTCAAATTTGCCCCATTGACTTACTATGGGATAGGGATACTATGGGATATTGCATAGGGATTTTGTATTGAACATAGCTCTGGATCACAGTGTCATAGAGACAAGGGGATGGGCTCATTTTTCTCAGATGACCAGTCAGTCTCTCAGGATCATTGTGAAGCTATTAAGCCACGCCCTAGCAACCATTTAGAGCACCTTAGCAACAAGTCCCATAGACTTCCATTGAAAGAGGTCAAAAGAATATCTCCGGATAGAAGTGTCATAGAAACACAAGGGTGGTCTCGTTTGACTCGGGGCAGCACACAGCCAATCATGAATCCCCTCAACACTTCCTAGCTCCTCCCTAGCAACCATTGTCGAGCACCTTAGCAACTAAAATCTATAGAGGGATATCTGCAATTCTGAATGTCACAGAGGCATGGGACTTGGTTTATATCATTCATACTGACAAGCAACCTTTGGACTTTGATGACTGGCAGCTGCCAAACCATTCCCTAGCAACCAAACAGAGTACCTTAGCAACCATTTTGCAAGACCTATATCTCTGCATCAGAACATCGTATAGAGATGTGGTTTGGCTCTTTTGACTCATGCTAGCAAACAGGGCTTCCAACATGCTACACATGCTGGCTGTGAATAGCTACATGCTAATAGCGATTAGGTAGTGCTAAATCATGCCAAGAAAGTGTTAAGAACTCCAATAGTAACCATCTGTGACAAATACCAACCACCTAGTAACACCATAGCAACCACCCAGAATACCTTAGCAACTACCTAGCAACGTCCTAGCAACCACCCAGAATACCCTAGCAACCGCCTAGCAACACACTAGCAACCACCCAGAATACCCTAGCAACCGCCTAGCAACCACCCAGAACACCCTAGCAACCGCCTAGCAACCACCCAGAATACCCTAGCAACCGCCTAGCAACGCCATAGCAACCACCCAGAATACCCTAGCAACACCATAGCAACCACCCAGAACACCCTAGCAACCGCCTAGCAACGCCCTAGCAACCACCAAGAATACCCTAGCAACTGCCTAGCAACGCCCTAGCAACCACCCAGAATACCCTAGCAACCGCCTAGCAACACCATAGCAACCACCCAGAATACCCTAGCAACCGCCTAGCAACCACCCAGAACACCCTAGCAACCGCCTAGCAACGCCCTAGCAACCACCCAGAATACCCTAGCAACCACCTAGCAACATCCTAGCAACCACCCAGAATACCCTAGCAACCGCCTAGCAACCACCCAGAACACCCTAACAACACCCTAGCAACCACCCAGAATACCCTAGCAACCGCCTAGCAACGCCCTAGCAACCACCCAGAATACTCTAGCAACCGCCTAGCAACCACCCAGAACACCCTAGCAACGCCCTAGCATCCACCCAGAATACCCTAGCAACCTCCTAGCAACACCATAGCAACCACCCAGAACACCCTAGCAACCACCCAGATCACCCTAGCAATGCCCTAGCAACCACTCAAAATACCCTAGCAACCAACCAGAACACCCTAGCAACCACCCAGAATACCCTAGCAACCACCCAAAACACCCTAGCAACCACCCAGAACACCTTAGCAACGCCCTAGCAACCACCTGAACAACATGAATAAGCCATATCTCAGCACCAGAACATAGTACAGACATGTTTGTTGGCTCGTATGCAATCATGTACCACACCCTAGCAACCGAGTGGCGAGTATTGCCACGGCAAGCACCACTTCACATTTTCTTCCGAAAATGTACATTCTAGTTATTATTATTCTTCTTACTAAAAATTCACAACTCTAACTCCTCCTAGAGCTTTAACTCCACAAACTCCAAACTCGGCTCGGACACTCAAACTGTTCTGACTCGGTGTGCTATATCTTTTCTAACTGATCGGACTTACGGTTTTCCTAAAAATGACGATCAAAGTCGGAAAAAACTCCCATTGACTTAACATTGCGGAATGTTCAGATTTTCAAACTCCCCAACTGCCAAAAATTCAAATCTAAACTCCTTGAAGCCCTAGACTGAATCAAACTGCCATTCTATATACTATATGAGCCATTGAGACTCATTTAAACTAATAAACTCATCTATCTATGACACTTTTCTATCTATCTATCTACCCATTCTTTCTTTCTAATCTTTCTTTCTCTCTCTTTTTCTTTCTCTCTTTCTTTCTTTCTTTCTTACTAATCTTTCTATCATCTAACTATTTCTATCTATCTATCATCTGACTATTTTATCTATCTATCTATCTATCTATCTATCTATCTATCATCTGACTATTTTATCTATCTATCTATCTATCTTTTTCTTTCTTTCTAACTAATCTATCTTTCATTCTTTCTTTCTAACTAATCTTTCTTTCTTTCTTACTAATCTTTCTTTCTAACTAATCTTTCTTTCTTTCTTTCTTTCTTTCTTTCTTTCTTTCTTTCTTTCTTTCTTTCTTTCTAACTAATCTATCTTTCTTTCTTTCTAATCTTTCTTTCTCTCTCTTTTTCTTTCTCTTTCTTTCTTACTAATCTTTCTATCATCTAACTATTTCTATCTATCTATCTATCATCTGACTATTTTATCTATCTATCTATCTATCTATCTATCTATCTATCTATCTATCTATCTATCTATCTATCTATCTATCTATCTATCTATCTATCATCTGACTATTTTATCTATCTATCTATCTATCTATCTATCTATCTATCTATCTATCTATCTATCTATCTATCTATCTATCTATCTATCTATCTATCATCTGACTATTTTATCTATCTATCTATCTTTCATTCTTTCTTTCTAACTAATCTTTCTTTCTTACTAATCTTTCTTTCTTTCTAACTAATCTATTTTCTTTCTTTCTAACTAATCTATATTTCTTTCTTTCTTTCTTTTCTAACTAATCTATCTTTCTTTCTTTTCTAGCTAATCTATTTCTTTCTAACTAATCTTTCTTTCTTTCTTTCTAACTAATCTTTCTTTCTAACTAATCTTTTTTTCTTTCTTTCTGTCTTTCTTTCTTTCTTTCTTTCTTTCTTTCTTTCTTTCTTTCTTTCTTTCTTTCTTTCTAATCTTCCTTTCTTTCTTTCTTTCTTCTTTATAACTAATCTTTCTTTCTAACTTTCTTTCTTTTTAACTAATCTTTCTATCTTTCTTTCTTTCTAATCTTTCTTTCTTTCTTTTCTTTTCTAACTAATCTATTTCTTTCTAACTAATCTTTCTTTCTTTCTAACTAATCTTTCTATCTGTCTTTCTTTTCTCTCTTTCTTTCTAATATTTCTTTCAATCTTTATTTCTTTCTAACTAATCTTTCTATCTTTCTTTATTTCTCTCTTTCTAATCTTTCTTTCTTTTCTAACTAATCTATTTCTTTCTAACTAATCTTTCTATCTTTCTATCTATCCTTCTTTCTTTCTTTCTCTCTTTCTTTCTAATCTTTCTTTCTTTCTAACTAATCTTTCTATCTATCTTTCTTTCTCTCTTTCTTTCTAATCTTTCTTTCAATCTTTCTTTCTTTCTTTATAACTAATCTTTCTATCTATCTTTCTTTCTTTCTCTCTTTCTTTCTAATCTTTCTTTCAATCTTTCTTTCTTTCTTTATAACTAATCTTTCTATCTATCTTTCTTTCTTTCTTTCTTTCTTTCTTTCTTTCTTTCTTTCTAACTAATCTTTCTTTCTTTCTTTCTAATCTTCCTTTCTAACTTTCTTTCTTTCTTTCTTTCTTTCTAACTAATCTTTCTTTCTAACTTTCTTTCTTTTTAACTAATCTTTCTATCTTTCTTTCTTTCTAATCTTTCTTTCTAACTAATCTTTCTTTCTTTCTTTCTTTCTTTCTTTCTTTCTTTCTTTCTTTCTTTCTTTCTTTCTTTCTTTCTTTCTTTTCTAACTAATCTATTTCTTTCTAACTAATCTTTCTTTCTTTCTAACTAATCTTTCTATCTTTCTTTCTTTCTCTCTTTCTTTCTAATCTTTCTTTCAATCTTTCTTTCTTTCTAACTAATCTTTCTATCTTTCTTTCTAATCTTCCTTTCTATCTTTCTTTCTAATCTTCCTTTCTAACTTTCTTTCTTTCTAACTAATCTTTCTAACTAATCTTTCTATCATCTAACTATTTCTATCTATCTATCTATCTATCATCTGACTATTTTATCTATCTATCTATCTATCTATCTATCTATCTATCTATCTATCTATCTATCTATCTATCTATCTATCTATCTATCTATCTATCTATCTATCTATCTATCTATCATCTGACTATTTTATCTATCTATCTATCTATCTATCTATCTTCTTCTTTCTTTCTAACTAATCTATCTTTCGTTCTTTCTTTCTAACTAATCTTTCTTTCTTTCTAACTAATCTTCTTTCTTTCGAACTAATCTATCTTTCTTTCTATCTTTCTTTCTTTTGAACTAATCTATCTTTCTTTCTTTTCTAACTAATCTATCTTTCTACTAATCTATTTCTTTCTAAATAATCTTTCTTTCTTTCTAACTCATCTTTCTTTCTTTCTTTCTTTCTAACTAATCTTTCTATCTTTCTTTCTTTCTTTCTCTCTTTCTTTCTAATCTTCCTTTCTAACTTTCTTTCTTTCTAACTAATCTTTCTTTTTAACTTTATTTCTTTCTAACTAATCTTTCTATCTTTCTTTATTTCTCTCTTTCTAATCTTTCTTTCTAACTAATCTTTCTTTCTAGCAACACCATAGCAACCACCCAAAATACCCTAGAACACCCTAGCAACTGCCTAGCAACCCCCAGAACACCCTAGCAACCACCCAAAATACCTTAAATCACCCTAGCAACACCATAGCAACCACCCCATAGCAACCACCCAAAAAAGACTAGAACACCCTAGCAACACCATAGCAACCACCCAGAACACCCTAGCAACTGCCTAGCAACCACCCAGAACACCCTGGCAACCACCCAAAATACCTTAAATCACCTTAGCAACACCATAGCAACCACCCAAAATACCCTAGAACACCCTAGCAACACCATAGCAACCACCCAGAACACCCTAGCAACCACCCAAAATACCTTAAAATACCCTAACAACACCATAGCAACCACCCAAAATACCTTACAACACCCTAGCAACACCATAGCAACCACCCAGAACACCCTAACAACCACCCAGAACACCCTAGCAGCTAATATAAACTTCAAACTACTTTAAAATTCAAACTAAAATTAAACTTTAAACTAATTTAAACTATAAACTAATTTAAACTTCAAACTACTTCAGACTTCAAACTACTTTAAACTTTAATTTAAACTTTTAACTACTTTTAACTTTAAACTAATTAAAACTTATTTGAACTTTAAACTAATTTAAACTATAAACTAATTTAAACTTCAAACTACTTTAAACTTCAAAGTAATTTACATTTTAAACTAATTTACATATTAAACTAATGTAAACTTCAAACTTTAAACTTCTTTAAACTTTCTGGTCCAAACTTTCACAAGCCAACTTAAAGTTTGTTCGACGAACTTTTTCTAGTTAAGTTGGCTTGTGAGAGCCAACTTACTGATATTGTATTTAAACTTATTATTATTCTTCTTTTTCTGAGACTAAAATTTCTGACTCTAACTCCTCCTAGAGCTTTAACTCCACATACTCCAAACTCGGCACGGACACTCAGACTGTTCTGACTCGAGTTGCTATATCTTTTCTAACTGATCGGACTTACGGTTTTCCTAAAAATTACGATCAAAGTCGGAAAAAACTCCCATTGACTTAACATTGCGGAATGTTCAGAAATTCAAATCCCAACTGTCACTTTCACACACACCCACAGAAAAGGGCCTGACAGCCCTGCCCTCTCTCTCTCCCTCAGAGGATTTATTTTATCAAGCAGCCAATAAGTAATGGCCTAAAATCTTCATAGCCACACCATAGCAACCAGTTACAGCACTCTAGCAACCGTGGGCGATAGGCATGAGGCCGCAGGCCGTTTTTTATATAAAAACTCTATAAAAACTCCTTTTAAAAACTCCATAGTAATCATCTGTTAAAAAATACACGCCGACATCACAGACCCCTGATTGAGGCGTCAAATTGTGCGGATTATTGAGGAGAGGTGTGCTGTGACTTTTCTTACCGATCGGGGGTACGGTGTTTGCCCCAGGGGCAAGTCATTGGGTAAAAAAAATCCCATAGACTTAACATTGCCACAAACTTTGACGACTCGTAGCACTGACCAGTGATTTCTCAGAAACTTGTAATTTACCACATTTGAAGAGGCTGGCAGGCTCTGTAAGAACATACCTCACAATGGGGTAAAAGTTGCACCCCTGGGGGGCAGGAGCTGCTCAAATTTGCCCCATTGACTTATTATGGTGTAGGGATTTTGCATAGGGATGCATTGCATAGGGATTTTGTATTGAACATAGCTCTGGATCACAGTGTCAAAGAGACAAGGGGATGGGCTCATTTTTCTCAGATGACCAATCAGTCTCTCAGGATCATTGTGAAGCTATTAAGCCACGCCCTAGCAACCATTTAGAGCACCTTAGCAACAAGTCCCATAGACTTCCATTGAAAGAGGTCAAAAGAATATCTCCGGATAGAAGTGTCATAGAAACACAAGGGTGGTCTCGTTTGACTCGGGGCAGCACACAGCCAATCATGAATCCCCTCAACTCTTCCTAGCCCCTCCCTAGCAACCATTGTCGAGCACCTTAGCAACTAAAATCTATAGAGGGATATCTTCCATTCTGAATGTCACAGAGGCATGGGAGTTGGTTTATATCATTCATACTGACAAGCAACCTTTGGACTTTGATGACTGGCAGCTGCCAAGCCATTCCCTAGCAACCAAACAGAGTACCCTAGCAACCATTTTGCAAGACCTATATCTCTGCATCAGAACATTGTATAGAGATGTGGTTTGGCTCTTTTGACTCATGCTAGCAAACAGGGCTTCCAACATGCTGCACATGCTAGCTGTGAATAGCTACATGCTAATAGCGATTAGGTATGTGCTAAATCATTCCAAGAAAGTGTTAAGAACTCCAATAGTAACCATCTGTGACAAATACCAACCACCTAGTAACACCATAGCAACCACCCAGAACACCCTAGCAACCAACCAAAATACCTTAGCAAAAACCTAGCAACCACCGAGAACACCCTAGCAACCACCCAAAATACCTTAGAACACCCTAGCAACACCATAGCAACCACCTAAAATACCTTAGAACACCCTAGCAACACCATAGCAACCACCCAGAACGCCCTAGCAACCACCCAAAATACCTAAGAACACCCTAGCAACACCATAGCAAACACCTAAAATACCTTAGAACACCCTAGCAACCACCCAGAACACCCTAGCAATCACTCAAAATACCTTAAAACACCCTAGCAACACCATAGCAACCACCCAAAATAGCCTAGAACACCCTAGCAACACCATAGCAACCACCCAGAACACCCTAGCAACTGCCTAGCAACCACCCAACATACCTTAAAACACCCTAGCAACACCATAGCAACCACCCAAAATAGCCTAGAACACCCTAGCAACACCCTAGCAACCACCCAAAATACCCAAGAACACCCTAGCAACACCATAGCAACCATCCAGAACACCCTAGCAACTGCCTAAAAACTACCCAGAACACCCTAGCAACCACCCAAAATACCATAGAACACCCTAGCAACAACATAGCAACCACCCAGAACACCCTAGCAACCACCTAACAACCACCCAGAACACCCTAGCAACCAACCAAAATACCTTAGCAACAACCTAGCAACCACCGAGAACACCCTAGCAACCACCCAAAATACCTTAGCAACTACCTAGCAACCACCCAGAACACCTTAGCAACCCACTAGAAACATCCTAGCAACTTTAAATTACTTCAAACTATACTTTAAACTACTTTAAACTAATTCAAACTTTAAACTAATTTAAACTTCAAACTACTTTAAAATTCAAACTAATTTAAACTTCAAACTAATTTAAGTTTCAAACTACTTTAAAATTCAAACTAATTTAAACTTTAAACTAATTTAAACTTCAAACTACTTTAAACTTCTACAAACTTTCTGGTCCAAACTTTCACAAGCCAACTTAAAGTTTGTCTCGACGAACTTTTTCTAGTTATTATTCTTCTTCTTCCAGGTAACTCTGACTCCTCCTAGAGCTTTAA
Source organism: Gila orcuttii (assembly GCA_026230005.1). Taxonomy (NCBI): domain Eukaryota; kingdom Metazoa; phylum Chordata; class Actinopteri; order Cypriniformes; family Leuciscidae; genus Gila; species Gila orcuttii. Next base: position 25,966,385 of record JAPDVR010000024.1, read on the forward strand.
CTCCACATACTCCAAATTCGGCTCGGACACTCAAACTGTTCTGACTTAGTGTGCTATATCTTTTCTAACTGATCGGACTTACGGTTTTCCTAAAAATGACGATCAAAACTCGGAAAAAAAACATTTGAAAATCCCATTGACTTAACATTGCGGAATGTTCAAATTTTCAAACTGGCCAACTGCCAAAAATTCAAATCTAAACTCCTTGAAGCCCTAGACTGAATCAAACTGCCATTCTATATACTATATGAGCCACTGAGACTCATTTAAACTAATAAACTCATCTATCTATGACACTTATCTATCTACACTTAAACTCTTAAACTCATAATAAATGAATAAACTCTAAACTTGAACTCTTAGACTCATTTAAACATAAACTCTAAACTCATACACTTATAAACTCATGAATTCATACACTTATGAACTCAAACTCATAAATTAATAAACCCTGAACTCTTACTAGTTTAAACTTATAAACTTTAAACTCATAAACTCATACACTTATGAACTCATGAATTCATAAACTTATGAACTCATGAATCATAAACTTATGAACTCATGAATTCATACACTTATGAACTCAGAGCTCATAAACTCGTACACTTATAAACTCATGAATTCATACACTTATGAACTCTTAAACTCATAAATTAATAAACTCTGAACTCATTTTTACTCATTTAAACTTATAAACTCTAAACTCATAAACTTTGACACTTATAAACTCATAAACTCATAAACTTATAAACTCGTGAATTGAACTCATGAAATCATACACTTATAAACTCATAAACTCATAAACTCATGAATTCATACACTTATGAACTTTCATGAATTCATACACTTATGAACTTTTAAACTCATAAATAGTTCACCATAGCAACCACCCAGAACACCCTAGCAACCACCCAAAAAACCTTAGAACACCCTAGCAACATCATAGCAACCAGCCAGAACACCCTAGCAACTGCCTAACAACCCCGCAGAACACCCTAGCAACCACTTAAAATACATTAAAACACCCTAACAACACCATAGCAACCATCCAAAATACCCTAGAATACCCTAGCAACATCATAGCAACCACCAAGAACACCCTAGCAACTGCCTAGCAACCACCCAAAATACCTTAAAACACCCTAGAAACACCATAGCAACCACCCAGAACACCCTAGCAACTGCCTAGCAACCACCCATAACACCCTAGCAACCACACAAAATACCTTAAAACACCCTAGCAACACCCTAGCAACTGCCTAGCAACCACCCAAAATACCTTAAAACACCCTAGCAACACCATAGCAACCACCCAGAACACCCAAGCAACCGCCTAGCAACCACCCAGAACACCCTAGCAACCACCCAAAATACCTTAAAACGCCCTAGCAACACCATAGCAACCACCCAAAATACCCTAGAACACCCTAGCAACACCATAGCAACTACCCAGAACACCCTAGCAACTGCCTAGCAACCAACCAGAACACCCTAGCAACTGCCTAGCAACCAACCAGAACACCCTAGCAACCACCCAAAATACCTTAAAACACCCTAACAACACCATAGCAACCACCCAGAATAGCCTAGAAACCCCTAGCAACACCATAGCAACCACCCAGAACACCCTAGCAACTGCCTAGCAACCACCTAGCAACCACCAAGAAAACCCTAGCAACCAACCAAAATACCTTAGCAACCACCCAGAACACCCTAGCAACCACCTTAAATACCTTAGCAACCACCTAGCAACCACCCAGAACACCCTAGCAACCCACTAGAAACACCCTATCAACTTTAAATTACTTCAAACTATACTTTAAACAACTTTAAACTTTAAACTAATTCAAACTTTAAACTAATTCAAACTTTAAACTAATTTAAACTTTAAACTAATTTAAACTTCAAACTAATTTAAACTTCAAACTAATTTAAACTTTAAACTAATTTAAACTTCAAACTAATTTAAACTTCAAACTAATTTAAACTTTAAACTAATTTAAACATCAAACTATTTTAAAATTCAAACTACTTTAAACTTCTTCAAACTTATTGGTCCCAACTTTCACAAGCCAACTTAAAGTTTGTCTCGACGAACTTTTTCTAGTTCGGTTTGTAATGCTGCATACCGATTACCGAATCGAAAGCCTCGTACCGAACGGTTCAATACGAATACATGTATCGTTACACCCCTAGCAAATATATGACCATGTATGGCTATATCAATATAAAATATTTATAAATGAAGACAAAAATAGCATTAAAGATCCTTTATTGTGTAGCCTACATATTGCACATACATGTTCCCATATAAATGTGAATGTATGTCCACACACACACACACACACATTCATGGAATGAGTTACAACGGATTTCTAGTTCCCAGCATGATTAGCTTCTTACTGTTAAAGGAGAGCAAATGTTAAAATTAAGTGTTATTTAATGCGTTTTGCTCAATATAGGGGGAGATCTGTTAGTGTGTTTAATGTTCTATTATTTTGGAATTTAAAAGGTTTTCTGGTATGTGTGAGTTTCTGGGGTCACCATTGTGCTGAGGAGTAGAGGCTGTGGTTCGGTTGAATATTGGAAGATAAATATGAAACATTTATTATGTAAATAATCTAAATTTATTTGTGCACTCTTCTGTAGGCCTTTCTGTAGATGTGGACTCCAGCAACTCATATTGCATTCAGAAATAATATGTACACAAGTATAAATCAAGAAATGTTATTTATGCCTGTACAGGTAATTCCTCTAAAGGACAGTTATCTGAGAGGGTCTCTTCACTGTCTAGTGCAATGGAAACATATGGGTATTACAAAGTGATGCACTTTCTTCCCTTTTGATGTAAAAAACACTTTCTTGGGAAGAGATAAAAGTGTTGGTGTATTATGTAAAAACTGCACAAAAGAGGAAAATAAAATGTCATTACAATGAACTACACTGGAAAAATATGATCAATACCTCATGGCAAAATATTTTTATTATTAGCCAGATCATGATTAGCCCGATGATATCATCTTGGTTGTGTCATTTGATCTCGGATGTATTAAGCCACGTACGAAGAACGGACCCCAGGAAGGTTTTAGATTTTAAAATTACGTGATATCAGTTGTGTTGCCAGAAGATAAAAACCTGGCAGTTTGGGTGAGCCAATGACCTTCCATCTAACACAAACTATAACAATCAGTTCATAATGCGTTATGTATAATAAATTATTTGGACATATAAATCTTCTTCCTTTGTATCCACAGATTGATGACAAATTAGGTAATTGCCAGTTAAAATTTTAATGTAATGAAATATCTGTCCAAAGGTGGAGGTTTTGGGTAAAAAATTTGGTCAACACAATTTTTATTTTCAACCAAAATACAACGTCTTTCTGATGTTACATTGATGTCCAGTGCCTGCTGGGAATGCTTTAATGACTATCTCTGGTAAGTTTTTTGTAACCATATCAAGGTGACTGATTCAATGTTGACATTCCATCAGAATCATCATTTTGGCTGAGGATGAAAATTCAATGCTGAATAATATTGGACCAATATTGATATTTCAATGCTTGTCAGTGTTGAAAAGACAAACATCGTATCAATGTTGGTTTTTGGTTGGCTTCATTTCTTCACTGGTGGGGTTTAGACTATGTAAATCCATCTGTCCCCTCATTCAACACAAAATGCAAATTCAAATCAATTGTGTATATTTTTATGAAGTGTAGTGAGCACCTCTCCAAAGTATGAATCCGAGCTCGAGTTGAAGCTGCTTCCCAGCAAGCGATTTTGCATTTAAAAGACCTCTAATAGCCTTCCAAACACAGCCCTGACGTCTAGGCTAAAACAAGGCAACATTTGGGCTGTCAATTAAAATTTAATAGACGTCTATGATAGACGCTGCATGATTGACAGAGTTCAGTTTTCTTAATAAAGATGAAGCCGCATGCATATAAACAAGGTCACCATAATCAATTACAGATAAAAAAAGCTCTCTCCACTATTTTTGTCACGGTACATGAATTCGCTGACTCTTTCTCACTTTGTGTGTGTGTGTGTTTGGGTGTGTGTGGGCGGAGCCGCTGATCAGCCGCTGATTATTCAGCGCCAGCTGTTTCTGATCAGCGGTTTCTATTTAAGCTCAAGGTCTTTTGTCTCTTGTTTGTCAGAGTGTTGTTGGACGTCTCCACGTGCGGTGTCTGATCCTTCCTCGTGTTCCTGTGGTTTCGTCTGTTCCCGTTTTGGATGTTTCAACGTTCGTGTTTATCGTCATTCTCTCACGGATCGAGTTGTCCATCTGCCTGCCTGCCTGCGCTACCATTGAGGCTTCCCAGCATCGGCGTTTTATTCGCAACTTCAGCCAACTAGCCGCTCCTCTGACTGCCTTGACCTCCCCCAGAACTACGTTCAGGTGGTCCGATACAGCCGAGGCTGTATTCGTTAACCTCAAGAGCCGCTTCAGTTCAGCTCCCATCCTGATTGCCCCTGATCCTTCACGTCAGTTCGTGGTGGAGGTTGACGCGTCAGAGGTGGGGGTAGGTGCAGTTCTATCCCAACGCTCTTCCACAGATAAGATGCATCCTTGCGCGTTTTTGTCCCATCGTTTATCGCCTGCCGAACGTAACTATGACATTGGTAACAGAGAGTTGTTGGAAGTCAAGTTAGCGCTGGAGGAGTGGCGTCATTGGTTAGAAGGGTCGGGGGTACCTTTTATCGTTTGGACCAATCATAAGAATCTGTAATATATTAGATCTGCTAAAAGACTCAACTCCAGGCAGGCTCGGTGGGCACTTTTTTTTCGGCCCTTTTGATTTTTCCCTCTCGTACCGCCCGGGTTCCAAAAACATCAAACCTGATTCTTTATCTCATATTTTTGACCAATCCGAATGCCCGGTTACTCCCGAGTGTATTTTACCTGAGACACTATTTGTCTCCACACTCACATGGGAGATCAAATCGAAGGTCAGGACGGCCTTAGAAGGGGTAACGCCTCTGCCCGGTTGCCCACCACGTTGTTTGTTTGTGCCAGAGGGGTTTCGGTCTGACATCATTCAATAGGGTCATTGTTCCAGCGTGGCATGTCATCCAGGAGTAAACCGCACCAGTTCTTTGGTCAAGCAGCGATTCTGGTGGCCATTAATGGCTTGCGACATTCGGAGTTTGTTTTGGCTTGCTCGGTCTGTGCCACTGGTAAGACTTCCAATCGACCTCCAGATGGGTTACTCCAACCGTTGTCTGTCCCTTCAAGACCCTGGTCCCACATAGCGCTAGATTTTATCACCGCCCTCCCACCCTCCCAGGGTAAAACGGTCGTTTTGACCATAGTGGACTGGTTCTCGAAGGCGGCCCACTTTATTCTAGCCCAAATTATCTTCTGCCAAGGAGACAGCGGTGGCTGTCATTGATCACGTTTTTCGCTTACATGGCCTCCCGACAGACGTGGTTTCTGACAGGGGTTCCCAATTCGTGTCCAAATTCTGGCGGGAGTTTTGTAAGTTACTGGGAGCAACTGTCAGTCTATCTTCGGGTTACCATCCCCAAAGCAATGGTCAGACCGAGAGAGCCAACCAAGATTTGGAGAGAGTGTTGCGATATTTGGTGTCTAAGAATCCTTCCTCCTGGAGTCAGCAACTTTCTATGGTAGAGTACGCTCATAACTCGTTACCAGTGTCATCTACGGGCCTATCTCCGTTTGAGAGTAGTTTAGGGTACCAGCCACCAGTTTTTTTCTAGACTGGAATCCGAGGTCGCGGTCCCCTCTGCTCACGCCTTCGTCCAGAGGTGCCACCGCACATGGACCAGAGCCTGTGAGACTCTGCTCCAGGTGGGGGCACGCACCAAGGCTAAGGCCGATCGTCACCGGTCAAGGCCTCCCGTATACGTCGTGGGTCAAAAAGTGTGGCTTTCTACTAAGAACATTCCACTCCGCTCCGTGTCAAATAAACTAGCTCCCAAATTCATCGGCCCGTTCACTGTCACCAAGATCATTAGTCCGGTGACAGTCCGCCTCAAACTTCCTCCTTTCATGTCTCCAAATTGAAGCCTGTTTTTCGTTTCCCTCTTAATCCACCGGCCCCGGTTCCCCCACCGCCGCGACTCGTAGACTGGGACCCCACGTATTCGGTCAATCGTATCCTGGACTCGAGATGGAGGGGACGCGGATTTCAGTATCTGGTGGACTGGGAGGGTTACGATCCGGAGGAGAGAAGTTGGGTTCCTGCTAGGGATGTTCTGGATCACTCCCTTATTGATTTCAATCAACAGGTAGGTCCTCCTGGGAGCGTCAGGAGGCGCTCCTAGAGGGAGGGGTACTGTCACGGTTCATGAATTCGCTGACTCTTTCTCACGTTGTGTGTGTGTGTGTTTGGGTGTGTGTGGGTGGAGCCACTGATCAGCTGCTGATTATTCAGCGCCAGCTGTTTCTGATCAGCGGTTTCTATTTAAGCTCATGGTCTTTTGTCTCTTGTTTGTCAGAGCGTTGTTGGACGTTTCCAGGTGCGGTGTCTGATCCTTCCTCGTTTTCCTGTGGTTTCGTCTGTTCCTGTTTTGGATGTTTCACCATTCTTGTTTATCGTCATTCTCTCACAGATCGAGTTGTCCATCTGCCTGCCTGCCTGCGCTACCATTGAGGCTTCCTAGAATCTCACCCGCGATTCCCCTGAGACTGTTCCAGAGACTGTTCCAGAGACTGTTCCAGAGACTGTTCCAGAGACTGTTCCAGAGACTGTTCCAGAGACTGTTCCAGAGACTGTTCCAGAGACTGTTCCAGAGACTGTTCCAGAGACTGTTCCTATTCTCTGTGGAGACTGTTCCTGAGACCGTTCTATCTACTTGCTGTTTATTGACTCAATAAACCTGTTTTACTTGCTATTGTGGAATGGATGTTTCACCGTTCGTGTTTATCGTCATTCTCTCACGAATCGAGTTGTCCATCTGCCTGCCTGCCTGCGCTACCATTGAGGCTTCCTAGCATCTTACCCGCGATTCCCCAGAGACTGTTCCAGAGACTGTTCCAGAGACTGTTCCAGAGACTGTTCCAGAGACTGTTCCGGAGACTGTTCCGGAGACTGTTCCGGAGACTGTTCCGGAGACTGTTCCGGAGACTGTTCCGGAGACTGTTCCAGAGACTGTTCCAGAGACTGTTCCAGAGACTGTTCCAGAGACTGTTCCAGTTCTCTGTGGAGACTGTTCCAGAGACTGTTCCTATTCTCTGTGGAGACTGTTCCAGAGACTGTTCCTATTCTCTGTGGAGACTGTTCCGGAGACTGTTCCTGAGACTGTTCCAGAGACTGTTCCTATTCTCTGTGGAGACTGTTCCTGAGACTGTTCCAGAGACTGTTCCTATTCTCTGTGGAGACTGTTCCTGAGACTGTTCCAGAGACTGTTCCTATTCTCTGTGGAGACTGTTCCTGAGACCGTTCTATCTACTTGCTGTTTATTGACTCAAACCTGTTTTACTTGCTATTGTCTCTTCTGTCCTCATTCCAGTGACAATTTTCTTTCTAGCCTCATAAGGCATTATCGAGTATATAATTAATATACTCAATAATGCAGATTTGAACATATGTTTTAGTTGTTTATGAGTTAATGTTGTTTGTGAACATGAATACTAACGAAATCGTAATTAATACAATTTTTGAATTTGCACAATCTTACTTTTGTGATAGTTGAGTGCTAAGTGACGTTACTGAATATTTTTCTACAAGATGTTGCTATACACAAGATGTTACTCGTTTGTTTTATAGAAATGTATTCAGTTTGGACCTTTGGAGTATGTGTATAAAATTATTTCAAAATAAATGCCTCCTTCACCGTGATGAACAGCCTGCAGTCTGTTATGGACCCGCTCCACCTGTGGAAAACGACTGCTTGCTTCTTCAGGTCAATTGGATTATTATTTTAATTATTCCCAGGTTAGGTTAAGTCAAATCTGTCCTAAATAATAAGCATTTGAATTTCCATACTCACAATATTTAGATCACAGAAGACTTCTCCGTGGTTAGTTTAGCTCAATATTTTGTAAAACAGAGACTTATAGCAGGCAAGCTTCATTTAAATTATATATGTTTTTATTAACTACAGGTTAACTAGTTTACATACAATGTACTAATATATAAAACAAAAATAAAAGTAAATCAAAACCAAATCGTTTACAAGCTTTAACTGCAGGAGGCGCAATGGCAAGGCATCTAACACCGGAGAGGCGGTCCTTGGTGAATCAGCGTCTGCCTTGACATTCTCATTCCAGTCCTTTTAAAGTCCATCAAACTTTTTGACATCTTCAGAAATCCCCTCCTGGAAACTCCCTAGGACTTGTTTATAGAAAGCCTTTCGTCTCTCCGTCCTCCTTCTTTGGACCTTTTCTCTTCTGCTTTCTCCTGCGTGCAGTCTGCAACACATCAATCGGTAATACCTGCATCCTTCTCTTACTCTTCAGAAAAAGTCATGTTCAATTTTCTCTCTACTCTACTCTTTTACTTAATAAATGCTTACAATATTCATTGTTGTGTTTTCTTTCTTTATAAACCATTTTCTTAATAATAATAAATGCTTACAACATTCAGTGTGGTCTTTTCTTTCTTTATAAACCATTTTCTTAATAAATGCTTACAACATTCAGTGTGGTGTTTTCTTCATAAACCACTTTTACTTACTATATGGTTACAATGATTATTACAAGTGTTTTACATTATATAACACTTTCTTAATTAATCGTTTGACACAACTTCTGGTGTCTTGCTTTATAAAAAACACTTTCATTATATAAAGTTACCATTGTGGTTGACTACAACACATAAGTACTTTATACACAAGAAGGCATAATTATAATAGAACGATTGCATATTCCATAACAGGAGTTATAACATTTGTTTCTCAGCTATTCACTGGATCCATCTCTGACAGAGAGATAACAAAGCAGTCGAGGCTTTTGGACCTGCTGGAGCCTGGAGACTGTTGTATAGCAGATAAAGGCTTTACCATAGAGATACTGCTTGAGAATGTGGGAACCAGACTTCCTACATCCTACATTCATTACATTTCTCCATAGTGATAGATGCCTTTTTTATTTATTTATTTATTTATTTATTTTTTACATTTGAGCCCCTGAGAAACTCTCTGTACAACCTTGTATATATTGGATTGATTTTAATAACTTTAATGAACTTGAAGTGCGCACTAAGCACTAGGAAAATTCAAGTATAGGATCGGGGCTCGGTATCGGTGTCACATTTCCACCTTGCCACCATCCTCTGCACTACACTTCCCAGCATCCCTCCTGGTCCCCACCTGCACGTCATCTCCAATCACACACACCTGCACGTCATCATCACCCTCATCATCACTACAACTGCACACTCCTCACCCCAGTTCGTTGTCTGAACTTGTTTGACCGCTGGAAACAATATTTCGCTTGCATGTGTGGTGAAATGCAGTTATTGCTTTGGGTTCGCGGCTGTCTTTCCGACCACACACCCTAGGTAACCATTTGTTATCGAGTTCTGGTCAGGGAAGAAGCGTATATAAAGGTTTGAGGTAAGGTAAACAGGTGTTGCTTCATTCTCAGCTGATCGCATTTCCGGAGTCTCGCTGCTTTGTACGTGGGGTATGTATTGGCATTTTTTATGCTTGGTCGTTGTTGTAGACTCTAATAGTAGGTCTAACTGTAATACTTGGTGTTGTCTGCTTATTGTAGCCCCTTCGTGAAGCCGGCGTTTGTTTGGCCGTTTGCTGCACCCGTTGATCGATCGCCATTCATTGCCGTGGCGTTCTCTGCATCGGAGAATTGCGGGCCAGTTATTTACTGCGGTCAAGTGGGCCGTGTGTTGAAAATATACAGTCAAGCCAGCCGCACATTTTTTTGTAGTATGCGCATCTAATCGTGCACTTACGGTATGGTTGCTGGAAGAGGTCAATTTATTTTTAGACACTATTTTCTGCTATTTTGCATCTTATTAGGACACACATTTTCTTTTTTTTTTAAATCATGACTTTTATTATTTTAATGTTTGTAGGCCTATATATGATTTACATTATTTATAACATGATTTATTCATGTTCATATTAATGTTAAAGGGATAGTTCACCCAAAAATGAAAATTCTGTCAGTATTTACTCATCCTCATGTTGTTCCAACCCCGTAAGACCTTCGTTCATCTTCGGAACACGAATTAAGATATTTTTGATTAAATCAGAGAGCTGGATCACTCCTCCATAGGCTTCTAAGGGATTGACACTTGCCAGCCCCGAAAAGTTATTAAAGATATCGTTAAAATAGTCCAAGTGACTACAGTGGCTCAATCTTAAGTTTATCAAACGACGAGAATACTTTTTGTGCGCAAAAAAAACAAAAATAACGACTTTATTTCAACTATTCATTTCCTTCTCTGTGGGCCTCGAGTCAGTTCACTAGTGTGATAGCATAAGCTTCTGTTGTTGTACGTCACACGCATTCCACACATGACCAGCGTCGGCCAATGGTGAGCCTACGTGTGACGTCGCACTACGCACACACTACGTTAACTGACTAGAGGCCCACAGAGAAGGAAATGAATAGTTGAAATAAAGTCGTTATTTTTGTTTGTTTTTGCACACAAAAAGTATTCTCGTTATTATAATTACTCGTAATTATTCTTATAACTCGCACAGCGAGTTCTCAATAAAGATTAACTTTTCTGCGCCTTCAGAGAAGAGTTAACAGACAGCTGTAGAGTTTGGTTAACTGAGTTATCCTTTAAAGTTTTCTTTTAGAGATGAAAGTTATCCTCTGTTCAGGCAGGGAAGATTAGCATTACATGTTAATATTCCTTTATCCTCTGTGTAGTCAGAGAAGATTTATCCTCTGTTCAACCAGGGAAGGTTAACAACAGCTACAGTGTGTTAACAGTAAGTTATCCTCTGTTCAGGCAGGGAAGATTAGCATTACGTGTTAATATTGATTATCCTCTGCTTCGGCAGGGAAGAAAGTTATCCTCTATTCAGGCAGGGAAGATTAGCATTACGTGCTAATATTGGTTATCCTCTGTTTAGGCAGGGAAGAGTAGTGTAAAGTGCTAGTAATTTGTGTTATCCTTTGCTCTGCCAAGGAAGGTTAACTATAGTTGATCTGTGTTAACAAGTGTACCCTCTGTTGATCAGAGAAGTTTTAGTGTTTTTGATTGTGGGGTAACAAAAAAACTCACAAAATGTTTAGAAAAAATGCTAGACTGATCCCCACAACTGAAAAAGGTGGTCTTGCAACTCCTTTGTGGTCAGATAGCGAATTCAAATCACTGTTAGGAGTACAAATGAACCTAATAGTTACTGAGAAAGTTAGACCAGAACTAACGCAGAAATATGAGAGTGTAAAAAGGTACTAGGAGCAAGTGTTCGCAAGAACAATGTGAAAGGCATTATCTGCTGCCACAGAGAATTTGGTTTAGCACTAGCTACACAAGAGTCTGAGCGTTACTCAGAGCTAGAGAAACAGATCAAAGAGCTCTGTGCTAGAGTATCCTCTTTGACTCAGAAATTAAACCGCAACAAAGCTGCAGAAAAAACTGATGTGGAAGTTAGTCAGCCCGATAACAATTATCCTGACTTACAAGCTTTCTTTGAAACAGACGTAGCCATCCATTCAGTAACTGTCGAGCCTGTAGACTCAGTAAAGGTATGTGGCGCTAGGAGATCTCAGGGAATTGAGGGAACTGAAAGTGTTCCTCCCAACTCTTCTGTTGTCCAAATACAAACTGTTGCCAAAGCGCTAGGACCTAAAGATATAGAGAGACTATCCCAATGCTTACCCTCAGCACACACCAATTTTTCTGAATTTAGGAAAACATTGATCAGCAAAATGCGTCTCAACGACATGTCGTTGGCAGAAGTCACACAGCTGATGTCACAAATTCTAACTGAATCTGAATTCAACAGTTTTGAGTCTGCTGTTACTTCTGAACTGCAACATGCCAGTAAATGATAATTTGAGAGAAGGTGTTTTGAAAATTCTAAAGAATATCATGGGACCCAAAATAGACTGGTCCAGAATTACTAACTGTGTGCAAAGGAAAGAAGAAACTGTGAGTGAATACACTGAAAGGTTTTGTCAGTCAGCCGTAACTTACAGTGGAATAGTGAATGATCCTGAAAGTGTGCTAGATGTCAAGGGACCCCTAGTCCGCATATGGGCAGATGGCCTTGTAACTGAGTACAGAAGAGCCTTGCCATTCCTAGATCTAACTTGGTCTAACAGAACTCTCAGAAGTAACCTAGACAGGTTAGCTACATGGGAAAGAGATGCTGATGTTAAGGCCAAAGTGAGAGTAGCAGCAGCTACGTTTAACACAACGAAACGAGACAATAGATGGCCTAAAAGAGAAGGCAAATCCAACTACTGTGGAAAATTAGGACATTGGGAGAAAGAGTGTAGGAAGAAATTGCAAGATAGTAAAAGAAATACTATGCATAATTCTGCTCCTTCTCAGCCTGCCTACAACCCTGAAGTAGTTCCGCCAGTTTCCACTGAAACTTTAGGACAGCTCGCTCAGGCTCTTCTAAGAGCACAACAAGAACAGAAAAAAAAACTAATTGTTGGGGCTGTGAGTAGCTACCTTTCCCCTGTAATCCATCACAATGACAAAATAATTTTTGTGAAAGGTAGCATACAAGAGAAAGAGATTGACTTTTTGCTTGATACAGGTGCAGAAATTACAGTAATTCCTACAAAATTGGCTAAAGGTTTAAACATCCCGTACAAGAAAACCAAACTTTGTTTGTCAAGAAACCGAAATCGACTCAACTAGGCCTAAACCAGCCACCGGCCTTACTTGGCACGCAGACCGAAGACTCCAGCAGTGATGAGGAGGATCCACCTAACCGAGCTCTACTAGCTGCCATTACAGCATTCAGTGGTGAAATGACCAAGAAAAAGTATGACATCTGTGAGAAGTTGAAAAGACGCATCGAGCGTGTGTATAACGACCTGAGAGAGGAGATTGTTACGACTAACAACATCGCCCAGGTGTCTATTGCTAATCTTGAAGCGAAATCTCAGGCTAAACTCACTGACATAGAGGCCACCACGGCACACTCTGATAGCATTAAACAACTTGAGCAACAGGTGGCTAATCTCAGTGCCGAAGTTGTCAGTCTTAAACAAAAGAATGAAGATTTAGAAGGAAGATCTCGTAGAACCAATATCAGAATTACGGGTGTACGAGAGGGCTCGGAAATGACAAAACCGATGGATTTTATTGCCAACATGCTGAAAGATGTACTCTCGTTGGACGAGGCTCCGCTCATTGACAGAGCCCACTGAACCCTTCGCCAACGTTTGAGCCCCTCTGACCCACCGCGCCCTTTCATGATACGCCTTCATTACTATCACGTCCTGGAAGACATTCTCCCCAAAGTTGCCGCTATGAGAAACCTCCAGTATCAAGGTAAAGCTATAAGCATCTTCCCCGACTACCCTCCATCAGTGGCAAAGCGAAGGGCGCAATTCAACAGAGCCAGGCAACTACTGCGCAACCAACCCGGCGTCAAATATGGCTTGCTTTACCCAGCAAAATTCCTAGTGACTCACAACGGCTCCCAGTCATCCTTCACAGACCCGCAGAAGGCCGAGGAGTATGCTGAGCGTCTCACGGCAACACCACCGGGATCAACTGGTAGAAGTTAAAAGACTGATAATACATCATATACCCTACTCCAACAGGGATCCTTACAAACTGTGAGTGCTTCTCCACCGTCTCTTAAACTCTGTTCTAGAGGTATCCAGTAAGATTAATGTATAAGAATATATTGATAAGTTTACAAACTCTTTACAATGTATGATTACTATACAGGTTTTATTCATTTTCTCATTTTTCAAATTTAACCTACAAATATTTTGTTCTGTGTTACAAATGGCCATGACTTTATAGTTAGGCTTGAGGGGCCTCCCCCAAAAGGAGTAACAGTCTTTATAAGCTAGGTTACTCATACAGGGAAGTTTCGTTTTTGTTTTTTGGCTTTCTCCCGCTAACTGTTTTCCTGCGGCTACTTTAGATTAGCCTAAGGTATTTAAGTTTATGTTGTTCATTTATTTGTTGTTTACTATGTGTGTGTTTGTGCTCGCGATCATGCGGAACTACAACTTTTGTGCAGCAATAGAAGCAGATCTCATTCACTATAATGCATATAGATACTCGATTTCCCATCTCATTTATATGCCAATTTTCCTTCCCATTACATATGAGGGACGCATTGAATGTTAAAAAGGGACTGACATTAACAAGCTGGAATATACGTGGCGCAAACAACCCGGTGAAAAGAGGTAAAGTTTTGAATCACTTAAAGTCATTACACTCAGACATAACTTTTTTGCAAGAGACACATTTAAAAAACAATTTTCATAACAGACTGAAAGCTAAATGGGTAAAAGAAGTATACCACACGTCCTTCTCCACAAAAGCAAGAGGCGCAGCCATTATAATAAAGAAAGGGGTACCCTTTATCCATAATTCCCCCATAGCCGATAAAGATGGTCGTTATATCATTGTCGCGGGAGACATATACAACACATCTTTAACTCTCATTAAATTCATATGCTCCTATGTATAATCCTGCATTTTTTAAGAAAGTCTTCAGTTTACTCCCCAATTTGTCACAGACTATGTTAATAATAGGAGGAGATTTTAACACACCTTTAGACCCATTTCTTGATTGATCATCATCTCGTAAAATACCCAGAAATAATTCAGGTGTTCTTTTAAATTCATTCCTTAAAAGTATGAATTTGATAGACTTGTGGCGCTTTAACAACCCATCTGGCAGGGATTATTCTTTTTTTTTCGGCAGTTCACAACTCTTATAGTAGAATTGATTATTTTCTAATTGACGCTCGACTAGTTCCATTCACAACTGATGTAAAATATCACACCATATAAATTTCAGACCACGGCCCATTAACATTCAATTTATATCTGGAAGGTATGGACCCACCCAGTAGATCTTGGATATTAAACCCTCAATTATTGACAGACAAGGAGTTTTGTGAATTCATTGAAGCTCAAATAAAACTATATTTTGAAACTAATGATACCCCAAAAGTCACATCATGCACTTTATGGGAGGCGTTCAAAGCCTATCTGAGAGGATGTGTAATCTCATATGAAGCGGCCAAAAAGAAAAAAGAAGTAACTCAATGTAAATATCTTGAAGAACAGATACGACAATTGGACCGACAGAATGCTTTAAACCCCACTCCCAATTTGCATAGAGAAATAACTAATCTGAAATATCAATTCAATCAACTTCTCTCTAGGAAAATTACCTCAGCTTTCTTATTCATTAAACAAAAATACTTTGAATTTGGAGAGAAACCTCACAAATTATTAGCTCGTCAACTTAGGAAAATAGAAGACAATCAAGCTTTTCACAGGATTAGAGATGACAGGGGACATATACTACACTGTAAAATCCAATTAGTACACCTTACTTGAAAAAAGCATGCAAACCGGTTGCACTCAAAAAACTGAGTAAAGTGAAATAGGAATAATATGTAGTACTAACAAGTGCATGTCTAGTAGTGTACACTTAAAAGAGAGTTCCAGTAACTTAAAATAATTTGTATACTATACTTGATCTTTTACTTTAGATGTACTCATTTATGCTAGTTGTGTTAACTCTGATGTAAAATCCAATTAGTACACCTTACTTGAAAAAAGCATGCAAACCGATTGCACTCTAAAAACGGAGTAAAGTGAAATAGGAAAAATATGTAGTACTAACAAGTGCACTTACGTGTACACATCTATTATAAATAATTGAGAATAGTTTCACAATTTTACAAAGATAACATTTACAACTGGGCAAATAAATGTAAGGCAATGATACAGTTCAAAGGTAAATTTATTGTATTGTTTTCTTAAAAACTGACACAGGGGTGGTCCACACAAGTTTGCATTGGGGTATACAATTTATGTAAATCACTTTAGGTTTAAAAAAACAACAACAGTAAAACAAAAAACGGAAACACTTTATAATAAGGTTCATTAGTTAACATTAGTTAGTGTATTAACTAACATGAACTAACAATGAGCAATACATTTGCTATTGTATTAATTAATCTTTGTTAATGTTAGTTAATAAAAATACAGCTGTTCATTGTTTGTTCATGTTAGTTCACAGTGCAATAACTAATGTTAACCAATACAACCTTTGATTTTAATAATGTTTTAGTAAATGTTGAAATTAATATTAACTAAGATTAATAAATGCTGTAGAAGTATTGTTAATTCTTAGTTCATGTTAACTAATTAACCTTATTGTTAAGTGTTTCCCAAAAACCTTTTACAGTACAATATCATTTTTTTTTTATATAGAATCTGAATAAAAATAAATAAATTTGAGACCATACCCTGACTCTAACACATCCTCAACAAACAGCTTTAACAATTAAATAAATAACAATTACTCACTTTAATCAATAACACTTCGGAGACCAAACTTGGTATATAGAAGTGCATAAAAAGTGGCTACATTCATTAGCCTAAACAATGAAAAAGCAATGTCTCTGACACACATGTACATTAGAAATGAATACGCTGACAGCATCTTAAAGGGTTAGTGCACCCAAAAATGAAATTTCTGTCAGTAATTACTCACCCTTATGCCGTTTCAAACCCGTAATCTTCGCAACACAAATGAAGATCTTTTTGATGAAATATGAGAGCTTTCTGTCCCTCCAAAGACTAACGTCATTGCGACTTTTAAGGCCCAGAAAGGTAGTAAAGACACCGTTAAAATTGTCCATGTGACTACAGTAGTTCAACCTACTGAGCGATGCCAGTAGAGATCGAGAGAGGCCAGGCCTGGATTTTATGTTTTGTTTTGTGTGGCCAGCAGTCGTCCTCGAGGGGCAGCTGGCTTATACTTTCGTTTTGTATTTGTTTTATTTTATGTTATTAAACTTGTTGAATGTTCGCCGGTTCACGCCTCCTTCTCATAACAACTGAACCTTGTTACATCGTTATTTGGGGGTTTTTTTGCACATAAAAAGTATTCTCGTCGCTTCATAATGTTAAGGTTGAAATACTGTAGTCACATGGATAATGTTTTTACTAGCTTTCTGGGCCTTGAAAGTTTCAATGGCGTTGCGTTCAATGGAGGGAGACAAAGCTCTCTGATTTCATCAAAAATATCTTTATTTGTGTTCCGAAGATGAACGAAGGTCTTACGGGTTTGGAACGGCATGAGGGAGAGTAAATACTGACAGAATTATCATTTTTGGGTGAACTAACCCTTTAACTTGCTCATGAACTAATGGGCTGACACGTTTTAAACAAGTGGCTTAGTTTTCCTTTTATTTGTCTATCAACTAATCTAATTCCACTGTCATAAACAAATTTAATCTAATGCCAAACATCATTAATCTTGCACATTTCATTACTCAATAAGAGATTTTTCAGAGATTGCAGTTTTGGTGGCAGTTTGTTCTGTCCCAAACCAAGTGTTTTTCATGTCTTTTGTGTAATCCAAATTTAAAGCATAAGACAGACCTAAATAGATGCAATTTGCATGAGGCAGGTTCTGGAGATTATTACAATACCTCTCTCAACAATGATGGCAGTACACACTGGGCAAAGGTAGAGAGAGAGATTCTTCTTCGTCAATGACAGTCAGCACCCCAACAGATACTTGTCCCCAGGCTTCATCAACATCACAAACCTGAATGCAACCAAACAATAAAAATATTACAACAGGGAAAAGTGAAAAGGCATGATTAATTGTCAGTTATCTGCCCTGCATACATTTGTGTATTGCTCATGCATGAGGAGCCAGTTGTTATCCTTTGAACAAATCGATAAGATTTAGTAAATACAAAATATTATTTTTCATATTATTTTATATAAATATTATTACAAAAAGCGCTCATGTTGCTTCATGAAATGAGGTTAAACCACTGGAGACACATGAGCTACTTTAATGATTTCTTTCATTGCTGCCTATTGAGGAACAGAAAGGACTAAAGATTAAAAGTATCATAATTTTTTGATCTGAAGATGAAAAAAAGTGTCATTACCATTATGTCTTTAAGTGGAGAAGTGACTATTAAGATAACAGTCCACAGTTAAAGGGTTTATCAACAAAACCCCACAACACGTTAGACAACAGCTTAATAGATTGTAAGCAAAACCATAATCAACTCAGAATAATAATAAAAAATTAAGGCTGCAGTAAACTCACCCCTGTATTAATTTGCTGCATAAGATCATCAAATTTCTCTCCAATGCTTCTTGAAGACTTGTGACAAAACGAGGTGTGTTGCGATCCACAGCACCATAAAAGTTACTCTGCAGTCTGTGGTGACTATCCTGTCAAACTCTGCAAACACCTACAACACAGGCACACAAAAAAAAGGCATGGGACAGTGTGGAAATTTTTCAATGCATGGTCAGGCCTACAGGCCAATTCTAAAGCCAAACCTAAACAGAATGTGGTTTCTCATGGTGGAAAAAGGGATATGAATAAGTTCTTACTGGTCTCTCTGTAAAAAGAGCTGGCCACTGCTCCATCTGCATCCACAATCTCACATATTCGCATTGAGAAGGTCTGGTCCATCTTTGATGCAATCAGAGGTTCCACTAGGGTAACATTACTTAACATTACTAAGTTTCTCATCTTGTTAAATGATGGCTAATTTTATCAGCAGTGATAAAGCAGTAGAGTTTGAGTAAAGAAAATCACTTTTACAGTGCTTGCATTACATTCTTAATGTACTTAATTTAAAAATAAAAGTATAATGCTATTGTGAATTCATAAATACTGTCAAAAATCATCACAAACTTCATGTCTGCATAAACTGCAGGTTAACGTTACCTTTAACTGTAAATGTGCGCCATTTCACAAGATTTGTAACCTTAATAATTTATAAACCAATGCCAACAGAGGAGAATGCTTCAGTGAAAATGCATCGGTTTTAAATTTGGGAACAATAAATAGCGTTTCAGGCATTTCAGGAACTGTTATGCCTAACCATATTCTTCAAGCTCTGAATATCACAATTATTTGGTACACATTAAGGAGATCAGTAAAGATTAGCGACAGACAGTAAAAAAACATTCACACAAAAGTCGCATGCTTGATTACTCACCTTATTATCATCTCATATTATTATTCCAAAAATGTAGCGAAGCTCCAGATAAAAATGTTGGCAGTCTCCAGTCTGTCAACGTCTTTCCACATCTTCAAAATTGGCACTGAAATACACACAGAATCTATCGCGCATGCTCTCACAAGTGCCGCTTCTTCTTCTTTGTTTTTTCGGCACATTAGGCACGCTTTAATGCACTGCTGCCTCTCACTGGTTTAGTAACGTCATTGCATCCTTTGTTGCTACTTGCTTGTTTCAAGTAAGCGTCACTCAAATTATTGAGTAACTTGTTATTTTCACCCTGAAATTAACTGTAACTCAACAAAACCTAGTAAGAAGTACGTATTTTATATAACTGAGTAAAGTTAACTAATATATGTGAGTCAGGAACACAACTGGATTTTACCTTAACCCAAAGAAGATAAATGCACATTTTTAACAGTTTTATTCTGACTTGTACACCTCAAAATGTAATAGTGATCCCAATACTATGAATACATTTCTAGACAAATGTAACTTATCAAGAATCTCACCTGAAGACTCGGAAAGGCTTAATACAGATATCCACCCCACAGAAATACAAAAGGCAATAACCTCCCTTAAAAGTGGAAAATCACCTGGCCCCGATGGCATACCGGTTGAACTTTATAAAAAATTCAGTAATATTTTTGCACCATTTCTCCATAGAATGTACAACCAGGCCCAACTAGATGGCACCCTACCACCAACATTAACTCAGGCTACAATCACTGTTATTCATAAAAAAGGTAAAGACGAGCTAAATGTAGGCTCATACCGTCCAATTTCGCTATTAAACATAGATTATAAAATATATGCAAAAATCCTGGCCAATAGATTAACCCCTCTAATGAATACAATAGTTCACAACGATCCAACTGCCTTTATATCAAATAGATCCTCAACTTCTAATTTATGACGATTGTTCGATATTCTATACACTGACAGGGAAATTCACAACGATCTAGCCATATTGACTCTCGACGCTGAAAAGGCGTTTGATCAGATAGAGTGGGAATACCTGTTGTAAGTGCTTAAAAGACTTAATTTAGGTGTGAGGTTCATAAAATGGATAAGACTCTTAAATACAAACCCTAAAGCACAAATTCATACAAATCGCAACTTGTCTTCCTCATTTAATCTGTTTAGAGGAACATGGCAAGGATGTCCCCTGTCAGCACTAATTTTTGCTCTTGCTATTGAACCACTTGCACAAAGTATCCGTTTAGACCCTCAAATATATGGCTATCAGATTAAGACTACACAAATAAAATTTCGCTAGATGCGGATGATATTTTATTATATGTGACCAAACCTCTCCTCTCTATCCCATCCATTCTTGAAAAAATTGAAATGTTTGGGAAATTTTCAGGATATCGGATAAACTGGACCAAGAGCTTACTGATGCCAGTTCATGACATCCCTCAAACAACGTTGGCAAGATTCCCCTTTAAGGTTACCACTGATAAATTCACATACTTAGGCATAGAGGTTACAAAGCAACTTTCCTCTCTCATGCAATTTAACTTTCCACCCTTAATGGAACAACTTTCACTAATGGTGAAACCGTTTTTGTCCACAAGTGATTTTGAGAAGATTATTCATGCTTTTATCTCGGTACGATTGGATTACTGTAACTCGTTGTATGTAGGTGTCAGCCAAGTACTGTTGAATCGCCTTCAATTGGTCATGAATGCGTCTGCTAGACTTTTAACAGGAACTCGTAAAAAGCAGCATGTGACTCCGATTTTAGCCTCACTTAATTGGTTGCCAGTGCAGTTCAGAATTGATTTTAAATTATTGATATTTGTATATAAAGCATTACATAATTTAGCCCCACCATATCTTGAGCATCTCCTTCATATGCATAAACCTTCTAGGTCTCTCAGATCAGCAAATCAGATGATCCTAGACATTCCAAGGACTAGATTAAAATTGAGTGGTGATCGGGCTTTCGCAGTGGCAGCTCCAAAGCGCTGGAATAATTTACCTTTACACCTTAGACTTGCTCCCTCTCTAAGTTATTTTAAACGAAATTTAAAATTGCATTTACTAGAATTAGCGTTTGGATCAGTAGGTTAACTTGGTAGGTTATTTGGAGGCTCTTTACAGATATTTGTTAGTTGTTGTATTGTCTGAAAACACATTTTATTATGTAATTTTATTGTGTGTTTTGTACAGCACATTGGTCAACACCATGTTGTTTTAATTGTGCTTTATAAATAAATAAATGAAATGAAATGAAATGAAAACTTAAAAACAAAATTCAGTTTTGGAAAACCTTGCCAATATCACTACTTGGGAGGATAAACGCCATTAAGATGATATTTCTACCACAAATACTGTACTTGTTTCAAAATATTCCTGTTTTCTTAACAAAATCCTTTTTCAAGAAAATCAATTAAATTGTTCAACCCTTTCTGTGGGACTCCAAGAATTAACAAAAAACATTTAACTAAATCTAAAACGAACGGAGGTCTAGCCCTCCCAAATTTCATGATGTATTATTGGGCGTGCGCTTTTAAAAGTATAAACTCCTTTAACATTACTTCTAATAAACTTCCCACTTGGTTAGCTATTGAAATGGAAGACTGTGATCCATATTTACCTGCAGCCCTAGTACTTTCACCAACACCGCTTGACAAATCAAAGGATGTTCAAAATCCATTAATTCATAATTTATTTTGTATATGGAAGCAAATCAAATTACATTTTACCCACAAAACATTACCCATTTACCAATTGCAAAAAATCCATCCTTTGGCCCTTCTAATTTAGATCTGACATTTTCTGATTGGAGGAAATTAGGATTATGCTGTATTTGTGACCTGTATACTGAGGATAAATTTGCTTCCTTTGCACAATTACAGAAAAAGTTCAAACTACATAGCAATCATTTCTTTAGATACCTACAGGTCAGAGACCATATCCAAAAATTTACGCCAGGTTTCGAGACACAACCACAATCTATGCTAGATGAATGTTTCACTATACCCCCATATAAAGTTTAATTTATCTTCGATATACAGGTCCTTCTCAAAAAATTAGCATATTGTGATAGTTCATTATTTTCCATAATGTAATGATAAAAATTAAACTTTCATATATTTTAGATTCATTGCACACCAACTGAAATATTTCAGGTCTTTTATTGTTTTAATACTGATGATTTTGGCATACAGCTCATGAAAACCTATCTAAAAAAATTAGCATATCATGATAAGGTTCTCTAAACGAGCTATTAACCTAATCATCTGAATCAACTAATTAACTCTAAACACCTGCAAAAGATTCCTGAGGCTTTTAAAAACTCCCAGCCTGTTTCATTACTCAAAACCGCAATCATGGGTAAGACTGCCGACCTGACTGCTGTCCAGAAGGCCATCATTGACACCCTCAAGCAAGAAGGTAAGACACAGAAAGAAATTTCTGAACAAATAGGCTGTTCCCAGAGTGCTGTATCAAGGCACCTCAGTGGGAAGTCTGTGGGAAGGAAAAAGTGTGGCAAAAAACGCTGCACAACGAGAAGAGGTGACCGGACCCTGAGGAAGATTGTGGAGAAGGACCGATTCCAGACCTTGGGGGACCTGCGGAAGTAGTGGACTGAGTCTGGAGTAGAAACATCCAGAGCCACCGTGCACAGGCGTGTGCAGGAAATGGGCTACAGGTGCCGCATTCCCCAGGTCAAGCCACTTTTGAACCAGAAACAGCGGCAGAAGCGCCTGACCTGGGTTACAGAGAAGCAGCACTGGACTGTTGCTCAGTGGTCCAAAGTACTTTTTTCAGATGAAAGCAAATTTTGCATGTCATTCGGAAATCAAGGTGCCAGAGTCTGGAGGAAGACTGGGGAGAAGGAAATGCCAAAATGCCTGAAGTCCAGTGTCAAGTACCCACAGTCAGTGATGGTCTGGGGTGCCATGTCAGCTGCTGGTTTTGGTCCACTGTGTTTTATCAAGGGCAGGGTCAATGCAGCTAGCTATCAGGAGATTTTGGAGCACTTTATGCTTCCATCTGATTTCATTTTTCAGCACGACCTGGCACCTGCTCACAGTGCCAAAACCACTGGTAAATGGTTTACTGACCATGGTATTACTGTGCTCAATTGGCCTGCCAACTCTCCTGACCTGAACCCCATAGAGAATCTGTGGGATATTGTGAAGAGAAAGTTGAGAGACGCAAGACCCAACACTCTGGATGAGCTTAAGGCCGTTATCGAAGCATCCTGGGCCTCCATAACACCTCACCAGTGCCACAGGCTGATTGCCTCCATGCCACGCCGCATTGAAGCAGTAATTTCTGCAAAAGGATTCCCGACCAAGTATTGAGTGCATAACTGAACATAATTATTTGAAGGTTGACTTTTGTTTTGTATTAAAAACACTTATTTTATTGGTCGGATGAAATATGCTAATTTTTTGAGATAGGAATTTTGGGTTTTCATGAGCTGTATGCCAAAATCATCAGTATTAAAACAATAAAAGACCTGAAATATTTCAGTTGGTGTGCAATGAATCTAAAATATATGAAAGTTTAATTTTTATCATTACATTATGGAAAATAATGAACTTTATCACAATATGCTAATTTTTTGAGAAGGACCTGTATATAACAAACTACAAACAATGTCTTCCCCCTCGTCCAACAAATATAAAGATAGTTGGGAGAAGGACATGGGTATCCATATTCCTGATGACATCTGGGAAGAATCTCTGGAATACATACAGTACACTTCTGCTCCAATAATACGAAACATTGTCTTATACAGTTCAAAATTATACATAGGCTTCATTTCTCAAAATTAAAGATCCACAGCATTTTCCCGAACGCTTTACCAAGATGTGATAAATGTCAGTCCCTTTTTCAACACTTTTTCATGCTTTTTTTTCTTGTCCTAAAGTTGCCACTTACTGGTCTGATGTATTTAATGTACTGTCAAGAATTTTTAAGACTACATTGTCACCGGAACCATTGTTGATTATCCATGGCACATCACAGTTTTTCAGAAATTTGACTTCAGCCCAGCAGCAGTTCATTTCCTACTCTCTTATTACTGCAAAAAAGTTACTTTTGATGTCATGGAAAGGGCATGATCGATACCCACTGACAAAATGTGGCTTCGAGCAATCAGTATCTGTATAAATACTTATTTCCTTTAATTTTATTTGTATAAATTATTATTGTACTTCCTGCTACAAAACTGTATTTTACTTCCGTTCTGTTTTTATTTTTGTTTTGGTTTATATGTACAATAATACAAAAATATTTGAGCCTCTCTTGTATTGTTGATCGAAAACTGTATAAGATAAACATGCTCAATAAAAACTTTACAAATTAAAAGAAAAATAATGATGTGCCAGCAGCATCTACAGCAGTAACACATACCCCAGCTCCACCAGGACCATTTCGGCACCTGCAAGTTGACTACATATCGTTGCCTCCTTGTAAGGGAAAAACTGACGTTTTGGTAGTAATAGTTAAGTTCTCAAGATGGATAGAAGCTTATCCAACAGGGCGTGCTACAGCTGCACATACTGGTAAATGTCTTGTCACCACTGATCTATATAGAATGACTGGATAGCTCATGACGTTCTAAACTGCCATCAGGCAGTGAAGCCACCGGAAGTGTTTGAGCGGCCATCTTACGATTCCCTACCAGCAGAGGGCTCCAACGGCCGATATACAGATTTTGGTAGCTTCGACGGTACTTTTAAGATGACCTGCTGTGCAGCATACAAGTGTAAAACGACGTTCACAAAAGGATGTAGAAAAACTGCCCACAGGTTGTAATTCAAGCCCGATAAGTAGTAATTTATATGTACAATTGTCGCTATTCCTGTGTTGTTTTCTCCGAGGCAAGAGTAACTTAATTCTTCTACTAGTGTTGTCAAAAGAACCGGTAATGTTACTTCGGTAAGTTACCAAGTCGGTACTGAAATTTTGAAAATGGGACGATACCAGCATTTCTGCAGTACCGGGTAACTTATATTCTCGGTACCCACAAATAGCTGCTTTCAATCGCTTCAGTGTTTATCTAAGTGCGATCGAGGCTCCAGACTAACTTTTTTTACTAGGAGCACTTTAGCCAATGTAGCCTATACCACGATGTATTATACTAGTGTCTGTGAATATTAAACCGCAAAAAAACTTGGCTATTAACCCTGCATGTTCTGCTTGTCTCTGTGGGAATGAATGGCGCAGACACGCGGTTTAATTCACCACACACACACAAACAAACAAACACACACAGAAGCACGCTTGACGTTTCCGCAGGTTTCAGTCTCTGCTGCCTCACGATATGAGGACATGATGAACTTCCTCTCCAGAGCCGATCTGAGAGTCACTTCATGAGCATTTTAACGCTTCATTTGAGAAAAACTATCGTCATATCATAACACACACAGAAAGGTCTTCACGGCAACCCGTCAAAAGAAAAGAGGAAGAAGAAGCTTGAAGAATTAGCTTTTCTTCATTAGCTTGAAGAAATTGACTGAAATAATTATATTTAGTGTTGGGTCCGAGTCCACCTTTGTCGAGTCCGAGTCAAGTCCAAGTCCTTAACAATCGAGTCCGAGTCCAAGTCCGAGTCCAAAGAGGGCCGAGTCGGACTTGAGTCCGAGTCCTTAACATCCGAGTCCGAGTCGAGTCCAGCCGAGTCCACAAAGATTTAAATGATTTGAAATTGACCTTTCACAAAGACCCGCCCCTCTTAGTTACTGTTGCTACGTCCGACAAGCCGTTCCGCTCTCACTCCAAATGTTCTCACACAGTGAAAAATATATTGCGGAGCAAAGAGGACACTGAATATGCGCCAACATACTAGACAGAGCAGCCTACTTTTGGTATGAAATAAAGTCTCATCTTTTACATTTTTATAATTATTATGAAATTCAAACAATAAATCCTGTTTTGTGGTGCTTTAATGTGTAGGCCTCAGTTCAAGCAGCACATGAACTGATAATCTCTTAGTTATAGCACAAATTAAACATGAATGAAAATCAGAACTGCAAAAAGATATCAATACACACCATTTTTCAAGTTCAAGTCCACTGACTTTAATTTACTAACTGATTTGGTTTGTTTGTCGGACAAAAATGGCGGTATCTGAATTATGATTGGTCAGATCGCCTGTCAATCAAATTCCGGCGAAAGGTCTCTACACTGAGCTCTTAAATTAATATTTTAAACCTTACAAAATGATTGCAATGTATAGTCAAAGTCATATGTTTACCTATTGTACATCTTTCAGAATCTGCAAGGTAATGCTCAAGAATGCAACACGATGCATTAAGAGCCAGGGGTAAACTTTTGAGCAAATGGTGATGTTTAAAGTTTTCTTATTTTGTTTTACATGCTAATATATTTTTTAGCCTCTGAAGGGCAGGACTAAATTAATATACATTTTCAACAAAATAAGAACAATTTACATCCAGTTTCATCCTTAATGGACTTCTTGAGCATCACTAAGTGTTTGCAGGGTTTGTAATAGTTGAGTTTGAGTCCCTCAGTTGTCACCAGTGCGAAAAGATGGATCTCACAATCATAGTCACTGCTAGTAAGGAGTCAAATATGCAGAAGATGCTGGAAAAGCAAATAATGTGCAGGAACTGGAGGATTTTTCCTCATGAACAACCATTACAAAAAAACAAAAAAAAAAAAACAAAAAAAACAGTTGTGGATACAAACACAAAATACAAGATAAGTTACCTGATTGTAATATTGTGTGTCAGGTAATGATATTTACAATCAAGCAATTTGTCTTGTATTTTGTGTTTGTATTTTGTCTTGTGGACTAGGCTATTAAACATCTGTTATGTGAAAAAGCTTTTTCAGTGCAGTACTAAATAGAAACAATGTTTTTATGATCCTACTTATTAATAAATAAATAAAAATTCCATTTTGGAGATTTTGAAAGGTGTATGTAAACTTATGACTGAAGTGTAAATGTAACTAAAATTATTAAATTATTAGACACCAAAATGTTGCTATGGTTAGCACTTTCTCATGTTGCTGAGTTGATGATTCACTCCCACATTTAAATGCATTTATCACTCTTTATAATTTACAGTGTGAACGTAACGTCTACGGTTACGTATGTAACCCTCGTTCCCTGAGTAGGGAACGGAGACGTTACGTCGGATGACGACGAATGGGATTTCGTTTAGAAAGCCTATCAACTTCGAGTATTACAAAACGAGCCAATGGCAAAGAAATGCCATGGGTCTGCGGAATTTGCATGTAACTCCGCCCCACCTCGTGGGTATAAAAGGAGGAAGTCCGCAACAGCAGTTTATGTTTCTTCGCTGAGGAGCCAAGACTGAGCTCAGGCGATCCCCGCAGTACAGCGGAAAGTGGCAGGAAGACGTAACGTCTCCGTTCCCTACTCAGGAAACGAGGGTTACATACGTAACCGTAGATGTTCCCTTTCGTTGTCACTCCTAGTTACGTCGGATGACGACGAATGGGGTTACCAGTCTAATCACGCCACCTTCTCAGCTGTCTTCCAGTGCCCTGCGTAAATCGAGATCCCTGTCATAGACTGGACGAAGGACTCCATTTAACACAGGAATACCAAGGTACACTGGGGAGCATACCCCACGATTTTAGAGGAAATATGCAATTATTGCCAACCCAGAGGGGGGGGACTTAGAGAGTACACATATGGCCCGAAGGAAACATATGGAGAACACTGGGGTGTCCAGCCGCAGGTGGAATGTTTCAACCCCAGGGGTGGCAAGGTGGCTTGCCGAGGGAAAGACACATGCTCAGAGAGGCTTACAGTGGAAATACACATGTGGGGGTCGCTCAAGGGAGGGACCAAGCACACGGGAGGCACCTAGCCGACGCGCAGGCAAAAGACACTGGCGCCGACGTCAGGAGTGCTGGAGGAGCTCAGGGCTTTCGGGGTGCTCACCTGAGGAGAATATCGCACGTATCCAGTCCGTGGAGTGGAATGGCGAGCAAGCGAAGACACCTGAGCGGGTCCGGTACTAGCTAGTTGAAGCGAGTACATGAGAGGACACTGGCTCCACTCGGAGATTATAGAATCTGGCGAATGTGATAGGTGTCGCCCAGCCTGCAGCTCTGCAGATGTCTGTTAGCGAGGCGCCATGCGCTAGAGCCCAAGAGGATGCCACACTCCGGGTGGAGTGGGCCGTCACACCAAGGGGGCATGGTCGACCTTGCTGCTGGTATGCCAAGGCAATGGCGTCCACTATCCAGTGAGACAACCTTTGCTTGGAGAGAGCCTTTCCCTTCAGCTTCCCACCATAACAGACAAAGAGCTGGTCTGAGGTCCTGAAACACTGCGTCCTGTCTACATAGGCGCGGAGAGCGCGTACTGGACAGAGCAGTGCCAAGGCTGGGTCTGCCTCCTCCGGGGGCAGCGCTTGCAGGTTCACCACCTGGTCCCGAAAGGGAGTGGTAGGAACCTTGGGCACATATCCGGGCCGGGGTCTCAGGATCACGTGAAAGAAAGCCGGTCCGAATTCCAGGCACGCTTCGTCGACGGAGAATGCATGCAGGTCCCCTACCCTCTTGATGGAGGCCAGTGCAACCAGGAGCGCTGTCTTCATTGACAGGAACTTAAGCTCGACTGATTGCAGGGGCTCAAAGGGAGCACTCTTCAGGGCAGTTAGAACCACTGAGAGGTCCCAAGACGGAACGAGAGGAGGGCGAGGGGGATTTAGTCTCCTCGCTCCTCTCAGGAACCTGATGACCAGGTCGTGCTTCCCTACCGACTTACCTTCGACCAGGTCATGGTGTGCGGCAATGGCGGCAACATAGACCTTAAGGGTGGAGGGAGACAGCCTTCGCTCCAACCCTTGCTGAAGGAAGGAAAGCACAACGCTGATCGAGCATTTCCGGGGGTCTTCTCGGTGAGAAGAGCACCAATCGACGAAGAGGTTCCACTTCAACGCATAGGCGTGTCTCGTGGACGACGCTCTAGCGGAAGTGATGGTAGCCGCCACCGCTGGTGGAAGGGTACTCAAACCTACCTCGAGCCGTCCAGGAGCCACACGTGGAGGCTCCAGAGATCGGGGCGAGGGTGCCACAGGGTGCCCCGTCCCTGAGAAAGAAGGTCCTTCCTCAGAGGAATGGAGGAAGGTCCTTCCTCCTGTCCAGGAGCCCGCAGCAGCATGTCCATTGCACATGGCGCCCCAGCCCGTGGTGGAGGCATCTGTTGAGACAACAACATGCCGGGAAGCTCGTTCCAGGGGGACACCCGCCCTGAGAAAACTGAGGTTCGACCACGGGGTGAGGAACTGACGGCAGGTCGGAGTAACTGGTACCCGGAGCGTGCCTTGATGCCATGCCCACCTCGGGACTCGGTCGCGAAGCCAAAGCTGAAGCGGTCTCATATGAAGCAATCTGAGCGGCGTGACCGCGGCTGCAGATGCCATATGCCCCAGGAGCCTCTGAAAATGTTTCAGTGGAACCGCATTCTTGCTCCTGAGATGTCTCAGGCAAGTCAGCAGTGACTGCGCGCGCTTGCTCGTAAGCTGCGCGGACATGGCGACCGAGTCGATGTCCATACCGAGAAAAGAGATCCTCTGCACGG
Source organism: Gila orcuttii (assembly GCA_026230005.1). Lineage (NCBI taxonomy): Eukaryota > Metazoa > Chordata > Actinopteri > Cypriniformes > Leuciscidae > Gila > Gila orcuttii. Next base: position 25,996,062 of record JAPDVR010000024.1, read on the forward strand.
GGCAAAGTTTGCTCTTCTCCCAGTTGACCCGAATGCCCAGACGAGCTAGGTGCCGGAGCCCTATGCTAAGTCCCTGTGTTCGCAAACCTGATCTCGAGAGTGAGCTAGGATCAGCCAGTGGTCGATATAACTCAGGATGCGAACCCCGTGCTCCCGAAGGGGAACAAGGGCAGCCTCGACGACCTTCGTGAAGATGCGAGGAGACAGGGCCAGCCCGAAGGGGAGGATCGCGTACTGGTATGCCTGCCCCTCGAAAGCAAACCGTAGGAACGGTCTGTGGCGAGGAAGAATGGAGACATGGAAGTAGGCGTCCTTCAGGTCGATCGCTGCAAACCAATCCTGGGGCCGCACGCATTCGAAAACGCGTTTGGCGGTGAGCATCTTGAACGGCAGCCTGTGAAGGGAGCGGTTCAGCACGCGCAAGTCCAGGATTGGCCGTAACCCACCGGTTTTCTTGGGGACAATGAAGTAAGGGCTGTAGAAGCCGGACCTCATCTCGGCTGGAGGGACAGTCTCGATTGCACCCTTCGCCAGCAGGGTGGCAATCTCTGCTCTCATGATGGGGGCATTGCCACCGACCAAAGTGGAGCGGACTCCCCTGAAGCGGGGAGGAGACCGTGCGAACTGAATCGCATAGCCGAGCCTGATGGTGCGCGCGATCCAACGGGACAGACGGGGAAGCTCTAACCAGGCTCCCAGGAACTGAGGAACCAGGAACTCCCTGGGTCTGTCCTACCCTCGTGCATGTCTCTGAGCATCTGGGACTGGTAGACCTGCAGAGTGGCCATAGCATGCAGTGACGCAGCCGCCTGTCCCGCCGCTCTGTAAGACTTCGCCACCAGAGTAGACGAAAATCTACAGGCCTTGGATGGGTGCTTAGGCTCGCCACGAGAAGAAGCACTCTGAGGACATAGTTGCATGGCAACAGAGCGTTCAACCGGGGGGAGCCCAGTGTACCCACGGGCGGCTGCATCATCGAGGGGAGGAAAGGCGGATGAGATCAACGAGCGGTCCCGAGAAGACAACGGGGTCTTCCAGGACTTCGAGATCTCATCATGCACGTCCGGGAAGAAAGGTATTGGGGTTTGCCGAGGACGAGGGTCGGCGGCCTTACCCAAAAACCAATCGTCAAGTCGCGAGCGCTCAGGACAGGGTGGAGGCCTCCACTCAAGCCCGATGCTCGCGGCTGCCCGGGAAAGCATGGCCGTCATCTCCGGATCAGACTCGAGCACAGCCGTATGCACACCGGAAGGTGGCAGCTGTGACGAGCCCTCACTTCCAGGGAAATCAAACCCACCTTGTGATGCTGCAACAGACATGGCATCATCCTCTGTAGCTTCAAGCGAAACACGCGGTGCTCTAGCATGATCAATGCCCAAACATACTATGCAACGCTCGTGCCCATCAGAGTCCGATACCAATCTGCCGCAACCAGAAGTACACGGGCGAGGCATCTTTAAAAAGACGTGCCGCGTGTAAGCTCTTTTAGTGAGAAAACTCAAGTGTTGAAGCACCCGGGGAGAAACGCGCCGACTGGCAGATCACTGCAGCAGATCAGCAGGAAGCACGCTCTCGCCGTAGATCGCCGTCACACCAACACTCGAGGCACTCGTTCGTGAAGCTGACAATTCAGAGATGGCTTGTGGAGAGAAGAATAAACTTGGCTCCGAAGCGAAAACATAAACTGCTGTTGCGGACTTCCTCCTTTTATACCCACGAGGTGGGGCGGAGTTACGTCATGCAAATTCCGCAGACCCATGGCATTTCTTTGCCATTGGCTCGTTTTGTAATACTCGAAGTTGATAGGCTTTCTAAGCGAAACCCCATTCGTCGTCATCCGACGTAACTCGGAGTGACAACGAAAGGGAACCACAGGTCCTCTAGAAGCACGAAAAACAAAACTATTATTTAGATTGTCGATAGCGCTCCCTTTAAGCCATCACTTACCGCGTTCTGCACTCTCCCTAAAACTCTCGTCATAAACACTGAAGTGTCCACACTGCACAGTGCATCTCTCATTTATATCGCGTCAAGACTTTGTTTATGAGGGGATTTGCGAAAGGATAAAGCTTGTGCTGATTCTGAACATACATTTTAAGCGAATTCTCCGCATGTTGACTCTAAAATGCCTCTGATTTGCCACTGTGTTCATGCGCTTAATATACATGTCTGTGATTGGCTAATGCTCAACGGGGAAACAACACAAGTAGTTTGGTTTCGTTTTTGAATAATATTGTGTCCTCTAGTGCCCGGACTCGACTGGACTCTGACATTTTTCCGAGTCTAAAATGTCCGAGTCCGTGTCAAGTCTGAGTACAAATTCATCCGAGTGCGTGACAAGTCCGAGTTCATTCAAAATTGGACTCGAGTCCGAGTTCGAGTACCCCAACTCTAATTATATTTGCCTACTGTTGTACAGTAGATTTAGCTACATCTTAATGTAATGCAATTTTTAATAAGCAGGAAAAATTTTCGACTTTAAACAAATATCCATTTAAATGCTTAGGGTGTTTGAGTGGTAAGAATGTACAGGGAGACTTTAGATTTTAAAACGGTGTCTCCTTAGGCAATGTTTTCTCAGTCAAATCATACAATTTCCTACTGATTCAATAGAACGCGTGAGCTCACTAGGGAATACCAATATGGCGGCGCGGTTGCTTCACTGTTTATGACGTCATGAGCTATCCAGTCATTCTATATAGATCAGTGCTTGTCACTGATTTCATTCTCAGATGGGGATTACCAGATTGCATTGACTCAGATCAAGGTACACACTTCACAAGACAGGTAGTCAAGGAAGTGTCTAGAATGTTGAAGATTAAGTGGAATCTTCACTGCCCATACAGGCCACAAGCATCAGGACAGGTTGAAAGATCGAACAGAACAATCAAAACCAGGCTAAGCAAAATGCATCAGGAAGGAGTACCATGGGTCGAAGCGCTGCCAGCAGTACTGTGTAGTATGAGAGCATCACCTAACAGAACAGTAGGACTGAGCCCTCATGAGATTTTTACTGGACCGCCCATGCAGATGCCTGGTGTGATTGATCTTAGAAATGCTGATGTACACATTGCCTCAGATGCCCTGATTGCTTACTGTGAAAACCTCACAAAGGAAGAACAGAGTGCCAAAGAGAGAGTTGAGTCATGTTGGCAGACTCCACCAGAAGGTGGACACACAATCATCCCAGGTCAATGGGTCATGATAAAGTCATTCAGAAACAAGCCATTAGAGCCTAAGTGGCACGGACCACATCAAGTGATGTTGATTACAGCAGCTGCAGTATTGTGTCAGGGAAGGAAAACCTGGACTCATGTGTCACACTGTAAAGTTGTTCCCCCACCTACAGGGATAGGATAGGACACGGACCAGTGAGGAGCCCAGGGAAGAACCGAATGCAACAGGCTTGGGGGGCCAACCCTGTGGTGAAGACTCCCTCATAGGCCTTCCCCATCCACTAGTACATCCTTACCTCACTGTTCTTTAGATGTCGCAGGAATTAAGAAATAGGGAAAGAAAGAACAACAATAGCAGACTCGGAAAAGGATACAACCCTAGTGTTTGTGCAAATACTGCTCTACTGTCTTTTGTTTTCTTTCTTACTCTGTGCAGATACCACTTGATGGCTGTCCTGAGACCCATATGCACCGACCTCCTCATCTGCGTATGAAGCCACAACCTCAAGAAAACGACTAGACCCACTGCCGAGCCAACTATCACAAAAGAAACAGAAAAAAAAATACACAACGCAGAGACTCACGTACGGAACCTTCAGTCATCCATCAACATGATCAAGATTGTCGTACTACTAACCATCATGGAGATCGCACAAAGTGTGGACTCCAGAAACAACATATTCTTAGAGCTGATGAATATGTCAAAAAACGCCTTGTTTGCTGAAAAGAATGTTTGCATGCCACACCCGCCTTCAGTAGGAGCAGGAATCCCATGGGTGGCACACCCCATCTCCAACAAGAATACATGTCACAAAATCACAACTCCCCCAGCTTCTCCGTGTTGCATTCCTGGATTACCATCCTGCAACCTAACTTCAGCTACTCCCATCATGACAGATCTACTCTTGCCAATGACTTTTCCTTGGTGCATGGAAAATTATGCTCAGCCTCGACTCCCTTGCGTGAAATTCCTTGTGAACGTTGCAGCTTTGTGATCGAAATGAGAACAGAATCCCATGTGGACATTACTCCATCAGCAGGAAAAGAGGAAAAGGCTCCTTAGGACACCATCCCTCCCGAAACTCTTTGCAATAAATCAGTGGTGTATGATTCCTCCACCGACTGGCACTTTTTGGTTATGTGGAACTTCTGTCTACAACATCCTACCCAGCCAATTCAACGGCAGGTGCACCCTGGTTTATGTTCTACCGGCTATCAGAGAAAATACACACTCCACCTCAAGCTCTCCACATCTACAAAATTCAGCTTCTACCACAAACAAAGAAGATGGCTGCATTCCAGGACTCACTTGTACACAAACATGGTGGTCAAGAACTCTTGGAGCATTAATCCCGTCTTATGGTGTCATGCAGGCCCTTGATCAAGTCAGAAGCTTATCGAATTCTGTACAGAAATTGGCCAATGATACTGCTTTGGCCCTGGGTAACATCACGGACACTCTCGCTTCGCACAAGATAATTTCAATTTCAATTTCAATTTCAATTTATTTATAAAGCACAAATAAACACAAATTTCGTTGACCAAAGTGCTGTACAAAGAAAAAATAACAATAAAAACAACAACAGGACAGTTGCTTATAATGATAGTAATGATAGTAATGATGATAAGATAATGATATTACAGAACAGAGTGGCCTTGGATTACATTTTTGCAATGCAAGGGGGAGCCTGCACCATTATCGGCCCTGAGTGCTGCACCGGGTTAATAGATCCAACTTGAACAAAATCCAACAAGACATTCTTGATCTTTCAGCAAAATTACACCAGATGACTGAAGATAAATCTTCATGGTTCGGAAACTTGTTAGGTAAACCCTGGCTGTGGATCAAGGAAATAGCAATTCTGCTGTTGTTTCTTCTACTGGCGTACCATCTATGCATCCACAGTATCAAGTGTTTCATTTAACAAATGACTCACTTCCCTCACGAAGAAATGACAGTTCCAAACAGAAAAGACTATATTACCCGTAAGAACTTCACGGACCCTAATTGCATGTTTGTTTCTGTGTCAGCATGCAATTACAGAAAATCAACACAGAGCATGTACTATGTGCCTGTAACGATCACAGGTTACAAGAATGAACTTTTAAGTGTCTAAATTTGTATTTTGTGGGAGCTATTAGAACTCTCAAAGGGGGAACTGTTGTATTACAAATTTATTAAATGTTTAATTTAGGTTCCAATACAATAGCATATAAACTGAGAAAGTTTAGTAGACTGAATTTAGCATTTGAGGTATAAATGATGAAATCAGAGTGATCAGCAAGAGATTCCTTGCCAGCCCTGTTTCTCTCTGTTGTAAGTTACTGTAAATAAATCAGATTACTGAGACTCTCACCCTTTGTCTTTAATGGCTCCTGGAGCCCCCTGTCCCAGTCATTGAATAGTTAGGCTGATTGGATTAGCACCTATGCACCGATGACACTGTTATGCTGATGAGATCAGGGCTGGGGAATTTCCGGTAACGGGCTGACTCCTGTACATGCTTTGTTCAGATTGTCTCCACCTCTATGTAAGCCCTCCCTCTTGAAACATATAAACTCTACTGTGCTGAGCTATTGAGTTTAGACTTGGATGACTGCAGTGATTTGCCACCACTAACCTATGACCAGATATTGTTTTGTAGTCTGGATCAGCACGCATTGTTCAACTGATAGAGTTAACAGTGCCATGGGAGGATGCGGTAGATGAGGCATATGAGAAGAAGAAACTGTGGTATGCTCATCTGGCCACTGAAGCAGAACAGCGAGGATGGAGAGTCCAGGTTTATCCAGTGGAAGTGGGTTGTCGAGGTTTTGTGGCACACTCTACGGCCTGTGGCTATTTGTAACAGTGGCTATTTGTACTTTGCTGCCACTTTGGGTGACTGCTGCAGTCTTCATGTGATCCATAAAGGTTTGGCTGCTGGATAGATGCTGTGGTCCGCATTAGTTGGTATGTACAACCCACTCCTGTCCATTTGGCCCTCATAAAACCATGTTAGTTGTTGTTTTAATTACTTTGGTTTAAACACCTTAAACACAAATCTGTGAGCGTGCCATTTCTGTGTCTTCCAGCTTTGCATGGCTTATAGCATGGTCTACGACATGGCTTGCAGTTCCAACACTGCTGTTTTGCTTTAATTCTGTTTTCCTGCATTTACTTGCTAGCTTTGTTGCATTCCAAAATCTTGGCTTTCCATAACTTGTGCTGCATTCAATAACTATTCAATAACTGCATTCAATAACTAATTGCATTTATTACTTTTTGTTTTGTATTCACTAGTTTTTGTTTTGCCTTCATTTGCCTAGTTTTTTGTTTGTTTGTTTTTTGCATTAATTGTTTTGCATTTAGTTTTGTTTTGCATTCAACAAATCTGTCTAGCTTTCTTGGCCTTGTTTTGTTGTGACCAATCTGTTTGTTACCGGTGGTTTTGGTTCTGTTGCAGTTGGAACAAAAGTGTTTCTGCTTTTGTATTGGTTTGTTATTTTGTTTTGTTAAATGTTGTATTTCCCTAATCTTGCTTTTTCTTTTTCCTTTTTGTTGGTGCTGGGGGCCTGGAGAAGGCAGGCTGGCTGTTCCTGTGTGGCAATAGCTCTCTTCTCACCAAAGTGGTCGAGCTCTTGTTTGTTTGTTTTTTTCTTTTGTGTTAGATAAACTTTATTTCACAGTGCTAGTTGCTTGTTGTGGCTGATCCTTTTTATGATTGCTCTAATGAATGAGACATTTTAATAGAGAAAAAAAATCTTGAACCCTTTATAACACCTCCATCATGTGATTAATATATGATTAATGTGAAACAAAACGTTGTACCACACAACAATGGACATGATAAAGGGCCCTGACAAAATTTCTTGAGCAAGGCATCTGTCATGCTATCTTTTTTGTCCACTGAATGGTCAACGAGTGCCTCCAGTGCCGCATGAACTTCTTCCAAGTGATGTCGCAAAAGTTTCACGCTGTCAATACGAGACTCCCAACGAGTGTCTGAGAGGGGTTTGACAGTGAGACTGGTTACGTGGTCTTTGAGTATGGACCAGCGAGATGTTGAAGAGCTAAAAATGACAAAAAACTTTTAAAAAATCTGAAATCTGACAAAAAATCTGACAAAAATCTGAAAAATGTCACAGATTGCACAGAAGATTTCGCTGCATCTGAGATAAGCAAATTTAAGCTATGAATACTACATGGCATGAAAAATGCTTTTTTGTTCAAATCAAGTATTCGTTTTTGAACTCCTTGTTTTTGTCCTTTCATATTACTCTCGTTGTCGTAGCTTTGCCCTCATTAATGTCTAAGCCCAACATCTCCAGATGGCGTAGGAAGGTGTTACACTGTGCTTTGCCTGTTGTGGACTCGACTGGGAGAAATCCAGTTAAGTGTTAGTAGTGTCTCGCAAGCCACACAACGCAGTATAACTGACATTTGTTCAATGTGAGAAACATCAGGGGTACAGTCCATGATCACGGCAAAATATTTTTCATCATTAACTTTTTTTTATGACCTGAACAATCATCCGTCCGATCTGTTCAATTTATTCTGAATGTCCTTGTTGAAGATTCAAGATTTAAGATTCAAGAACTTTATTTGCCATTTGTGTTTACACACATAGGAACTCTTGTGCGGTTGTTACTCAGAGAGTCAAGTCAAGTTTAAAAAGACACACAGAACATATACATTATAAATAAATTGCACAAACCCATTAAAAATGTAAATTTGCATTTATAAATTGCAAAAGTATATTTCATATTGCATATTGCCCAGGCCCCCAGAGACAACCTGGTATGATATAATATATTATAGTGCACAGTTACGTTATAATTAAATAAATAAGATGCACAGGTGTATTGCACAGCTATATTTCACAGGCTGGAGACAGTAGTTCATTTAGTTTTGGCCAAGAGTCTCACTGCAGCTGGGAAAAAGTTCTTATAAAACCGTGTTCTTTTTGTGATAATGCTGTCCGCTCGTCTATGCCTGAGGTTATATGTACAATTTTTGTGTGTGAGCAGGAAGTAAGCTGGATGTAATGTGCAGCAGCCTTGTGGTGATCCTGTGCTGACGATGAGCTCTGCGGACACCCTCTTTCCCATCCTCACCACCTGTGGTCTTTCAATCAGGAAATCCAGGATCCAGTTACAGGTGGGAGTCGGGACGCCGAGGTCTGTCAGCTTCTCAGTCAGCCTACCTGGGCGGATGGTATTAAAAGCCGAACTATAATCTAGAAACAGCATTCTGATATATGTTCCTCTGCTGTCCATGTGTTGCAAGATGTAGTGTAGAGCAGTGGCCACTGCGTCATCCACTGAGCGGTTGGGACAGTAGGCGAACTGGAGGGGGTCAATCGTGCCCGGAACCATGTGATTGATGTGTGTGAGAACCAGTTTTTCTAAGCACTTCATGGCTACTGACGTGAGTGCCACTGGCCTAAAGTCATTCATGGTAGATGGATTTGACTTTTTTGGAACTGGTACAATAATGGAGGATTTAAAAATACGGGGGACTACTGCTTGGTTTAGAGACAGGTTGAAAATGTCTACGTACACGCCAATGAGTTGTTCTGCACAGGCCTTCAAGACTCTGGGAGGGACGCCGTCTGGTCCAGCGGCCTTGTGGGGGTTCACCTGCCTCAGAGCTTTCCGAACCTGTGTGGGTGTCACCTGAAAAACTGTGTCCGTGGGTTTACAGTGGAAGGGGTGTCTGTGTTCATTCTATCAAACCTGGTGTAGAATGTGTTAAGGCTGTCTGGGAGGGTGGCATCCAGGGGGTCTGTGGCTAGTACTATTTTCTTATAGTTTGTGACTGCATGGATTCCTTGCCACATACTGCGCGTGCTGTTACCAAAATAAAAACCCTCAAGTTTTTTGGAATACGCCCTCTTTGCAGCTCTGATGGATTTCTGTAGCTCATACCGGGCTTTCTTGGACTCCCTTTGGTCTCCTGACTTAAAAGCTTCCTGCCTTTCCCTTTCAAGGGAACTCGAGCTGCGTCAAACGCTGTGGGAACACCCCTGCGTGTGCGTCCTGAAGCACGTATGAAATCAGTCCAATGGAACGTCATAGGCGGGTGACGTCATCGACCAGGAAACTATAAAGCACCCCGAAATCACAACCGCGACAGCTTCTGTGCCTTCAGCAAGCGCTATATGTGAAATCATTGTCTCAAGTGTTTTTGTCTGTCCTTAGTTGTCACTAGGCAGGAGTTTTCTCACTATTTCAAAAACTATATATATATATATATATGTGTTCATGTGACGAACAACCGTATAAGTCCAAAAAAACAAAAATTGAGATAACTATGTGACTTGAATGTATGTGTGTCACTTTGTATACAGAATCACTTTGGGGGTGTGTTCGGGCGACCAAAACTCTGTATTTTAAACTTTAAAATATTCTCACGCGGAAAAAACGTTTATGTCCACTAACGAAAAATGGAGACACCGGTTGCTTTCATGTCCGCTGCGGACATTAAAAGGCAAAACCTCGGCAAAAAAAGGAGAACGAACATGAATGAATGGAAGAACAGAGCAAGGAAGTCTTTGAGGGATGCTGGGAAACCATATGTGAACCGGAGAGGAGAGCAAAAACGAGGAAAAGGTCCACCGAAAGAGGTGAGTGAAAGAACCGTATACAAAGTATCTACCTAACGTTAGCGGTTACAGTCAGAGGGGCGTGTAGGCTACTGGGCGTCGTCTGCAGTTCATATAGCTCACTCTGTTTAACGGGTCAAGTCATGAATGGGTCGAAATGAATGCTGTAAGCTACTCCTTATAACCACGGATAAATTAATCGAAATATTTTAGCTGCGTTTGATGTCCCTAATGTTAGATAGCGGGATAATGTTAGCTGGCTAGCCAGTTACTTTGTAACGTAACGTTAGCTGGTCACAGTCAGGGGGCATATTACTGGGCGTATAACGTTACTAATGTTCATACAGCTCAGACTGTTTAACGAATCAAGTCATGAATGGGTGACTTGAAATTGAAATGAAAGCTGAGAAAATTAGAATTTGATTGCTTTATGTCTTCACTGAAATTGGTAAAAAAAAAAGTCATTGACGTGTTTAAAATATTTTGATATAATTTTTGGATCCCCTGTTACCATTTAATGCAACACTTTGTTTTGTAATATTGTATGCTATGCTATGTTTGTTACTTGTTATTTAATAAATAAAAAAGGTAATAATAAAAAAAAATGCATTGATTGTGTAGGCTGTTATATATTCTAGCTAGTAACCTTAACAGCTGCTAATAGCTCTAGTGTTCTATAGCTAAAAAAAAAACACTAATGTGATTTTGTTTCTGTTAAGGGCAAGGTGTGCAAGGAGACATGTCTCAGGCAGTGTTCAAGCCTAACAGACTAAAGAAAACTGCAGCTCTTCACAGAGTTTTATGCGGTCTCTTATGAGAGGCAGCAGGCTATCATTCTCTCTGGTTTGGAGCAGGTAGGCTAACTTAAGCAATTCATGACCATATCATGTCAACAGTATGCAATGCATTACAATGTAGGCCTTGGCACCTTATAACGCCAGCGTGCATGTACCGTATTGGTTAGGATTCAGCTCACTGTTGTTGTCAGGTTTAGTGCAGGATGCCGAAGACGAGGACACGGGTACTTGAATGCAGTTAGTTTATTAACTAAATAAACCTTTCAGGAACATAGGAAAACACTCCAGGACTTCAAATCACACAACCATAGGGTCGGCGGCCTTACCGAAAAACCAATCGTCAAGTTGCGAGCGCTCAGGACAGGGTGGAGGCCTCCACTCAAGCCCGATGCTCGCGGCTGCCCGGGAAAGCATGGCCGTCATCTCCGGATCAGACTCGAGCACAGCCGTATGCACACCGGAAGGTGGCAGCTGTGACGAGCCCTCACTTCCAGGGAAATCAAACCCACCTTGTGATGCTGCAACAGACATGGCATCATCCTCTGTAGCTTCAAGCGAAACACGCGGTGCTCTAGCATGATCAATGCCCAAACATACTATGCAACGCTCGTGCCCATCAGAGTCCGATACCAATCTGCCGCAACCAGAAGTACACGGGCGAGGCATCTTTAAAAAGACGTGCCGCGTGTAAGCTCTTTTAGTGAGAAAACTCAAGTGTTGAAGCACCCGGGGAGAAACGCGCCGACTGGCAGATCACTGCAGCAGATCAGCAGGAAGCACGCTCTCGCCGTAGATCGCCGTCACACCAACACTCGAGGCACTCGTTCGTGAAGCTGACAATTCAGAGATGGCTTGTGGAGAGAAGAATAAACTTGGCTCCGAAGCGAAAACATAAACTGCTGTTGCGGACTTCCTCCTTTTATACCCACGAGGTGGGGCGGAGTTACGTCATGCAAATTCCGCAGACCCATGGCATTTCTTTGCCATTGGCTCGTTTTGTAATACTCGAAGTTGATAGGCTTTCTAAGCGAAACCCCATTCGTCGTCATCCGACGTAACTCGGAGTGACAACGAAAGGGAACCACAGGTCCTCTAGAAGCACGAAAAACAAAACTATTATTTAGATTGTCGATAGCGCTCCCTTTAAGCCATCACTTACCGCGTTCTGCACTCTCCCTAAAACTCTCGTCATAAACACTGAAGTGTCCACACTGCACAGTGCATCTCTCATTTATATCGCGTCAAGACTTTGTTTATGAGGGGATTTGCGAAAGGATAAAGCTTGTGCTGATTCTGAACATACATTTTAAGCGAATTCTCCGCATGTTGACTCTAAAATGCCTCTGATTTGCCACTGTGTTCATGCGCTTAATATACATGTCTGTGATTGGCTAATGCTCAACGGGGAAACAACACAAGTAGTTTGGTTTCGTTTTTGAATAATATTGTGTCCTCTAGTGCCCGGACTCGACTGGACTCTGACATTTTTCCGAGTCTAAAATGTCCGAGTCCGTGTCAAGTCTGAGTACAAATTCATCCGAGTGCGTGACAAGTCCGAGTTCATTCAAAATTGGACTCGAGTCCGAGTTCGAGTACCCCAACTCTAATTATATTTGCCTACTGTTGTACAGTAGATTTAGCTACATCTTAATGTAATGCAATTTTTAATAAGCAGGAAAAAATTTCGACTTTAAACAAATATCCATTTAAATGCTTAGGGTGTTTGAGTGGTAAGAATGTACAGGGAGACTTTAGATTTTAAAACGGTGTCTCCTTAGGCAATGTTTTCTCAGTCAAATCATACAATTTCCTACTGATTCAATAGAACGCGTGAGCTCACTAGGGAATACCAATATGGCGGCGCGGTTGCTTCACTGTTTATGACGTCATGAGCTATCCAGTCATTCTATATAGATCAGTGCTTGTCACTGATTTCATTCCCAGATGGGGATTACCAGATTGCATTGACTCAGATCAAGGTACACACTTCACAAGACAGGTAGTCAAGGAAGTGTCTAGAATGTTGAAGATTAAGTGGAATCTTCACTGCCCATACAGGCCACAAGCATCAGGACAGGTTGAAAGATCGAACAGAACAATCAAAACCAGGCTAAGCAAAATGCATCAGGAAGGAGTACCATGGGTCGAAGCGCTGCCAGCAGTACTGTGTAGTATGAGAGCATCACCTAACAGAACAGTAGGACTGAGCCCTCATGAGATTTTTACTGGCCGCCCATGCAGATGCCTGGTGTGATTGATCTTAGAAATGCTGATGTACACATTGCCTCAGATGCCCTGATTGCTTACTGTGAAAACCTCACAAAGGAAGAACAGAGTGCCAAAGAGAGAGTTGAGTCATGTTGGCAGACTCCACCAGAAGGTGGACACACAATCATCCCAGGTCAATGGGTCATGATAAAGTCATTCAGAAACAAGCCATTAGAGCCTAAGTGGCACGGACCACATCAAGTGATGTTGATTACAGCAGCTGCAGTATTGTGTCAGGGAAGGAAAACCTGGACTCATGTGTCACACTGTAAAGTTGTTCCCCCACCTACAGGGATAGGATAGGACACGGACCAGTGAGGAGCCCAGGGAAGAACCGAATGCAACAGGCTTGGGGGGCCAACCCTGTGGTGAAGACTCCCTCATAGGCCTTCCCCATCCACTAGTACATCCTTACCTCACTGTTCTTTAGATGTCGCAGGAATTAAGAAATAGGGAAAGAAAGAACAACAATAGCAGACTCGGAAAAGGATACAACCCTAGTGTTTGTGCAAATACTGCTCTACTGTCTTTTGTTTTCTTTCTTACTCTGTGCAGATACCACTTGATGGCTGTCCTGAGACCCATATGCACCCACCTCCTCATCTGCGTATGAAGCCACAACCTCAAGAAAACGACTAGACCCACTGCCGAGCCAACTATCACAAAAGAAACAGAAAAAAAATACACAACGCAGAGACTCACGTACGGAACCTTCAGTCATCCATCAACATGATCAAGATTGTCGTACTACTAACCATCATGGAGATCGCACAAAGTGTGGACTCCAGAAACAACATATTCTTAGAGCTGATGAATATGTCAAAAAACGCCTTGTTTGCTGAAAAGAATGTTTGCATGCCACACCCGCCTTCAGTACGAGCAGGAATCCCATGGGTGGCACACCCCATCTCCAACAAGAATACATGTCACAAAATCACAACTCCCCCAGCTTCTCCGTGTTGCATTCCTGGATTACCATCCTGCAACCTAACTTCTGCTACTCCCATCATGACAGATCTACTCTTGCCAATGACTTTTCCTTGGTGCATGGAAAATTATGCTCAGCCTCGACTCCCTTGCGTGAAATTCCTTGTGAACGTTGCAGCTTTGTGATCGAAATGAGAACAGAATCCCATGTGGACATTACTCCATCAGCAGGAAAAGAGGAAAAGGCTCCTTAGGACACCATCCCTCCCGAAACTCTTTGCAATAAATCAGTGGTGTATGATTCCTCCACCGACTGGCACTTTTTGGTTATGTGGAACTTCTGTCTACAACATCCTACCCAGCCAATTCAACGGCAGGTGCACCCTGGTTTATGTTCTACCGGCTATCAGAGAAAATACACACTCCACCTCAAGCTCTCCACATCTACAAAATTCAGCTTCTACCACAAACAAAGAAGATGGCTGCATTCCAGGACTCACTTGTACACAAACATGGTGGTCAAGAACTCTTGGAGCATTAATCCCGTCTTATGGTGTCATGCAGGCCCTTGATCAAGTCAGAAGCTTATCGAATTCTGTACAGAAATTGGCCAATGATACTGCTTTGGCCCTGGGTAACATCACGGACACTCTCGCTTCGCACAAGATAATTTCAATTTCAATTTCAATTTCAATTTATTTATAAAGCACAAATAAACACAAATTTCGTTGACCAAAGTGCTGTACAAAGAAAAAATAACAATAAAAACAACAACAGGACAGTTGCTTATAATGATAGTAATGATAGTAATGATGATAAGATAATGATATTACAGAACAGAGTGGCCTTGGATTACATTTTTGCAATGCAAGGGGGAGCCTGCACCATTATCGGCCCTGAGTGCTGCACCGGGTTAATAGATCCAACTTGAACAAAATCCAACAAGACATTCTTGATCTTTCAGCAAAATTACACCAGATGACTGAAGATAAATCTTCATGGTTCGGAAACTTGTTAGGTAAACCCTGGCTGTGGATCAAGGAAATAGCAATTCTGCTGTTGTTTCTTCTACTGGCGTACCATCTATGCATCCACAGTATCAAGTGTTTCATTTAACAAATGACTCACTTCCCTCACGAAGAAATGACAGTTCCAAACAGAAAAGACTATATTACCCGTAAGAACTTCACGGACCCTAATTGCATGTTTGTTTCTGTGTCAGCATGCAATTACAGAAAATCAACACAGAGCATGTACTATGTGCCTGTAACGATCACAGGTTACAAGAATGAACTTTTAAGTGTCTAAATTTGTATTTTGTGGGAGCTATTAGAACTCTCAAAGGGGGAACTGTTGTATTACAAATTTATTAAATGTTTAATTTAGGTTCCAATACAATAGCATATAAACTGAGAAAGTTTAGTAGACTGAATTTAGCATTTGAGGTATAAATGATGAAATCAGAGTGATCAGCAAGAGATTCCTTGCCAGCCCTGTTTCTCTCTGTTGTAAGTTACTGTAAATAAATCAGATTACTGAGACTCTCACCCTTTGTCTTTAATGGCTCCTGGAGCCCCCTGTCCCAGTCATTGAATAGTTAGGCTGATTGGATTAGCACCTATGCACCGATGACACTGTTATGCTGATGAGATCAGGGCTGGGGAATTTCCGGTAACGGGCTGACTCCTGTACATGCTTTGTTCAGATTGTCTCCACCTCTATGTAAGCCCTCCCTCTTGAAACATATAAACTCTACTGTGCTGAGCTATTGAGTTTAGACTTGGATGACTGCAGTGATTTGCCACCACTAACCTATGACCAGATATTGTTTTGTAGTCTGGATCAGCACGCATTGTTCAACTGATAGAGTTAACAGTGCCATGGGAGGATGCGGTAGATGAGGCATATGAGAAGAAGAAACTGCGGTATGTTCATCTGGCCACTGAAGCAGAACAGCGAGGATGGAGAGTCCAGGTTTATCCAGTGGAAGTGGGTTGTCGAGGTTTTGTGGCACACTCTACGGCCTGTGGCTATTTGTAACAGTGGCTATTTGTACTTTGCTGCCACTTTGGGTGACTGCTGCAGTCTTCATGTGATCCATAAAGGTTTGGCTGCTGGATAGATGCTGTGGTCCGCATTAGTTGGTATGTACAACCCACTCCTGTCCATTTGGCCCTCATAAAACCATGTTAGTTGTTGTTTTAATTACTTTGGTTTAAACACCTTAAACACAAATCTGTGAGTGTGCCATTTCTGTGTCTTCCAGCTTTGCATGGCTTATAGCATGGTCTACGACATGGCTTGCAGTTCCAACACTGCTGTTTTGCTTTAATTCTGTTTTCCTGCATTTACTTGCTAGCTTTGTTGCATTCCAAAATCTTGGCTTTCCATAACTTGTGCTGCATTCAATAACTATTCAATAACTGCATTCAATAACTAATTGCATTTATTACTTTTTGTTTTGTATTCACTAGTTTTTGTTTTGCCTTCATTTGCCTAGTTTTTTGTTTGTTTGTTTTTTGCATTAATTGTTTTGCATTTAGTTTTGTTTTGCATTCAACAAATCTGTCTAGCTTTCTTGGCCTTGTTTTGTTGTGACCAATCTGTTTGTTACCGGTGGTTTTGGTTCTGTTGCAGTTGGAACAAAAGTGTTTCTGCTTTTGTATTGGTTTGTTATTTTGTTTTGTTAAATGTTGTATTTCCCTAATCTTGCTTTTTCTTTTTCCTTTTTGTTGGTGCTGGGGGCCTGGAGAAGGCAGGCTGGCTGTTCCTGTGTGGCAATAGCTCTCTTCTCACCAAAGTGGTCGAGCTCTTTGTTTGTTTGTCTTTTTCTTTTGTGTTAGATAAACTTTATTTCACAGTGCTAGTTGCTTGTTGTGGCTGATCCTTTTTATGATTGCTCTAATGAATGAGACATTTTAATAGAGAAAAAAAATCTTGAACCCTTTATAACACCTCCATCATGTGATTAATATATGATTAATGTGAAACAAAACGTTGTACCACACAACAATGGACATGATAAAGGGCCCTGACAAAATTTCTTGAGCAAGGCATCTGTCATGCTATCTTTTTTGTCCACTGAATGGTCAACGAGTGCCTCCAGTGCCGCATGAACTTCTTCCAAGTGATATCGCAAAAGTTTCACGCTGTCAATACGAGACTCCCAACGAGTGTCTGAGAGGGGTTTGACAGTGAGACTGGTTACGTGGTCTTTGAGTATGGACCAGCGAGATGTTGAAGAGCTAAAAATGACAAAAAACTTTTAAAAAATCTGAAATCTGACAAAAAATCTGACAAAAATCTGAAAAATGTCACAGATTGCACAGAAGATTTCGCTGCATCTGAGATAACCAAATTTAAGCTATGAATACTACATGGCATGAAAAATGCTTTTTTGTTCAAATCAAGTATTCGTTTTTGAACTCCTTGTTTTTGTCCTTTCATATTACTCTCGTTGTCGTAGCTTTGCCCTCATTAATGTCTAAGCCCAACATCTCCAGATGGCGTAGGAAGGTGTTACACTGTGCTTTGCCTGTTGTGGACTCGACTGGGAGAAATCCAGTTAAGTGTTAGTAGTGTCTCGCAAGCCACACAACGCAGTATAACTGACATTTGTTCAATGTGAGAAACATCAGGGGTACAGTCCATGATCACGGCAAAATATTTTTCATCATTAACTTTTTTTTATGACCTGAACAATCATCCGTCCGATCTGTTCAATTTATTCTGAATGTCCTTGTTGAAGATTCAAGATTTAAGATTCAAGAACTTTATTTGCCATTTGTGTTTACACACATAGGAACTCTTGTGCGGTTGTTACTCAGAGAGTCAAGTCAAGTTTAAAAAGACACACAGAACATATACATTATAAATAAATTGCACAAACCCATTAAAAATGTAAATTTGCATTTATAAATTGCAAAAGTATATTTCATATTGCATATTGCCCAGGCCCCCAGAGACAACCTGGTATGATATAATATATTATAGTGCACAGTTACGTTATAATTAAATAAATAAGATGCACAGGTGTATTGCACAGCTATATTTCACAGGCTGGAGACAGTAGTTCATTTAGTTTTGGCCAAGAGTCTCACTGCAGCTGGGAAAAAGTTCTTATAAAACCGTGTTCTTTTTGTGATAATGCTGTCCGCTCGTCTATGCCTGAGGTTATATGTACAATTTTTGTGTGTGAGCAGGAAGTAAGCTGGATGTAATGTGCAGCAGCCTTGTGGTGATCCTGTGCTGACGATGAGCTCTGCGGACACCCTCTTTCCCATCCTCACCACCTGTGGTCTTTCAATCAGGAAATCCAGGATCCAGTTACAGGTGGGAGTCGGGACGCCAAGGTCTGTCAGCTTCTCAGTCAGCCTACCTGGGCGGATGGTATTAAAAGCCGAACTATAATCAAGAAACAGCATTCTGACATATGTTCCTCTGCTGTCCATGTGTTGCAAGATGTAGTGTAGAGCAGTGGCCACTGCGTCATCCACTGAGCGGTTGGGACAGTAGGCGAACTGGAGGGGGTCAATCGTGCCCGGAACCATGTGATTGATGTGTGTGAGAACCAGTTTTTCTAAGCACTTCATGGCTACTGACGTGAGTGCCACTGGCCTAAAGTCATTCATGGTAGATGGATTTGACTTTTTTGGAACTGGTACAATAATGGAGGATTTAAAAATACGGGGGACTACTGCTTGGTTTAGAGACAGGTTGAAAATGTCTACGTACACGCCAATGAGTTGTTCTGCACAGGCCTTCAAGACTCTGGGAGGGACGCCGTCTGGTCCAGCGGCCTTGTGGGGGTTCACCTGCCTCAGAGCTTTCCGAACCTGTGTGGGTGTCACCTGAAAAACTGTGTCCGTGGGTTTACAGTGGAAGGGGTGTCTGTGTTCATTCTATCAAACCTGGTGTAGAATGTGTTAAGGCTGTCTGGGAGGGTGGCATCCAGGGGGTCTGTGGCTAGTACTATTTTCTTATAGTTTGTGACTGCATGGATTCCTTGCCACATACTGCGCGTGCTGTTACCAAAATAAAAACCCTCAAGTTTTTTGGAATACGCCCTCTTTGCAGCTCTGATGGATTTCTGTAGCTCATACCGGGCTTTCTTGGACTCCCTTTGGTCTCCTGACTTAAAAGCTTCCTGCCTTTCCCTTTCAAGGGAACTCGAGCTGCGTCAAACGCTGTGGGAACACCCCTGCGTGTGCGTCCTGAAGCACGTATGAAATCAGTCCAATGGAGAGACGGAACGTCATAGGCGGGTGACGTCATCGACCAGGAAACTATAAAGCACCCCGAAATCACAACCGCGACAGCTTCTGTGCCTTCAGCAAGCGCTATATGTGAAATCATTGTCTCAAGTGTTTTTGTCTGTCCTTAGTTGTCACTAGGCAGGAGTTTTCTCACTATTTCAAAAACTATATATATATATATATATGTGTTCATGTGACGAACAACCGTATAAGTCCAAAAAAACAAAAATTGAGATAACTATGTGACTTGAATGTATGTGTGTCACTTTGTATACAGAATCACTTTGGGGGTGTGTTCGGGCGACCAAAACTCTGTATTTTAAACTTTAAAATATTCTCACGCGGAAAAAACGTTTATGTCCACTAACGAAAAATGGAGACACCGGTTGCTTTCATGTCCGCTGCGGACATTAAAAGGCAAAACCTCGGCAAAAAAAGGAGAACGAACATGAATGAATGGAAGAACAGAGCAAGGAAGTCTTTGAGGGATGCTGGGAAACCATATGTGAACCGGAGAGGAGAGCAAAAACGAGGAAAAGGTCCACCGAAAGAGGTGAGTGAAAGAACCGTATACAAAGTATCTACCTAACGTTAGCGGTTACAGTCAGAGGGGCGTGTAGGCTACTGGGCGTCGTCTGCAGTTCATATAGCTCACTCTGTTTAACGGGTCAAGTCATGAATGGGTCGAAATGAATGCTGTAAGCTACTCCTTATAACCACGGATAAATTAATCGAAATATTTTAGCTGCGTTTGATGTCCCTAATGTTAGATAGCGGGATAATGTTAGCCGGCTAGCCAGTTACTTTGTAACGTAACGTTAGCTGGTCACAGTCAGGGGGCATATTACTGGGCGTATAACGTTACTAATGTTCATACAGCTCAGACTGTTTAACGAATCAAGTCATGAATGGGTGACTTGAAATGAAAGCTGAGAAAATTAGAATTTGATTGCTTTATGTCTTCACTGAAATTGGTAAAAAAAAAAAAAGTCATTGACGTGTTTAAAATATTTTGATATAATTTTTGGATCCCCTGTTACCATTTAATGCAACACTTTGTTTTGTAATATTGTATGCTATGCTAGTTACTTGTTATTTAATAAATAAAAAAGGTAATAATAAAAAAAAAATGCATTGATTGTGTAGGCTGTTATATATTCTAGCTAGTAACCTTAACAGCTGCTAATAGCTCTAGTGTTCTATAGCTAAAAAAAAAAAACACTAATGTGATTTTGTTTCTGTTAAGGGCAAGGTGTGCAAGGAGACATGTCTCAGGCAGTGTTCAAGCCTAACAGACTAAAGAAAACTGCAGCTCTTCACAGAGTTTTATGCGGTCTCTTATGAGAGGCAGCAGGCTATCATTCTCTCTGGTTTGGAGCAGGTAGGCTAACTTAAGCAATTCATGACCATATCATGTCAACAGTATGCAATGCATTACAATGTAGGCCTTGGCACCTTATAACGCCAAAAATATTCTGTACCGTATTGGTTAGGATTCAGCTCACTGTTGTTGTCGTCAGGTTTAGTGCAGGATGCCGAAGACGAGGACACGGGTACTTGAATGCAGTTAGTTTATTAACTAAATAAACCTTTCAGGAACATAGGAAATCACTCCAGGACTTCAAATCACACAACCATACATTGACGACGACCAACAAACACAGAGAAAACACAAGGCTTAAAAGAACTGGGACTAATGGGATAATTAACAGAACACAGGTGACGGGAATTTCTAATTAAACAGACAGGGAAAAACTAACAGGACTAAACCAAAAATCACAAAGACAGGGGGAAACAAGATTACAGAACAGAACTGAACACATTAAAACCGTGACAGAACCCCCCCCCCCCCCCGAAGGCGCGTCCTTGCGCCGTATAACATCAAAAGGGGTGGGAGGGTGGGCGCCCTGGAGGCTGACGAGGGCGTGGTTGCACAGGACGGGAAGCCTCCAGGACGGAGCTGGCAGCTCGTGAGACCAGGGCGGAACAGGCAGGGGGTGTGGCCACGGCGGAGCAGGCCATGGGTGTGACCACGATGGAGCAGGCCGTGGGTGAGGCCAAGGCGTAGCTGTCGAACCCTCGGGCGTCCAGGGCGGAGCTGTCTGTGGGTGTGGCCAAGGCGGAGCTGTCGGAACCCTCGGATCAGCGGCCTCTGGCGGCGCAGGATCAGCGGCCTCTGGCGGCGCAGGATCAGCGGCCTCTGGCGGCGCAGGATCAGCGGCCTCTGGCGGCGCAGGATCAGCGGCCTCTGGCGGCGCAGGATCAGCGGCCTCTGGCGGCGCAGGATCAGCGGCCTCTGGCGGCGCAGGATCAGCGGCCTCTGGCGGCGCAGGATCAGCGGCCTCTGGCGGCGCAGGATCAGCGGCCTCTGGCGGCGCAGGATCAGCGGCCTCTGGCGGCGCAGGATCAGCGGCCTCTGGCGGCGCAGGATCAGCGGCCTCTGGCGGCGCAGGATCAGCACATCATGGGAATCGGAACTGGACGGGACCAGCATTGTGTGTGTAGCCCACACACACAGAATCGCCGCAGACATCACAATCAGCGCTGTGTCTTCTTGTGTGGACTCACGTGTGGTGTGCTCAATCTCTGGCAGGCAGGTGACGGGCCTGCCTGTCTTCCACCACGTATTTCGATCCACATACCCATATCGTGTCATCCACGAACTCCAGGAAAGACTGGTCGAGACTCTCTACCAGAAGTAGCTGGGCCAGAGGGTCTGTCAATCCACCCTAGAAACTCTGTGTAAGTTCCTCTTCCTCCAACGACATCATCATAGAGATCTAAGTAAAGACCCGCATATTCTTCGAGTGAGCGCTCCTCTTGAAAGAGGATAGGTGTGTGAATTGGTTTCACCTTTTTCGTCCGGTGACATCTCCTCTGGCTCATCTTCGGTTATTTAAGGGTTGGTCGTTCTGTCAGGTTTAGTGCAGGATGACAAGGACACGGGTACTTGAATGCAGTTAGTTTATTAACTAAATAAACCTTTCAGGAACATAGGAAAACACTCCAGGACTTCAAATCACATAACCATACATTGACGACGACCAACAAACACTGAGGGAAAACACAGGGCTTAAAAGAACTGGGACTAATGGGATGATTAACAGAACACAGGTGACGGGAATTTCTAATTAAACAGACAGGGAAAAACTAACAGGACTAAACCAAAATCACAAAGACGGGGGGAAACAAGATTACAGAACAGAACTGAACACATTAAAACCGTGACAGTTGTTGCCCAGTCAGGAAACATATTTTTGCACTTTGAGATCAATATCAGAGGTAAAGTGCTATGCAAATGTAATGTATGATTATTCTTTGTATCATTACAACATGTGGATCTTTTAGGGATACTTTAGCTCTGGAAAGATTGATGTGTATTTAAAATGGGTCATTTATGTAGTAGAAATCTGAAAGTATGTTTGAATTTGGAGCTTTCTAGACTGAGAAAAGCCAGAAAATGTATTTTTGATTTATGGGGATGAAAGACAACAACTCCCAGATTGCAATGCTAAAACGCACACATCAATCGATCACATGTTTAGCATTCATGTAAACACTACATTCAGATTTACAAATCGGAATAAATTCAGTTAGATTGAAACAAAAGGTGTGCATGTAAACAATGACGATTTTTGCGTCGTCGGAGGATTTTTTCCAGACAAAAAATACATAAATCTCTCATCTCAGGGGGACATGAGGGAGGAAAGCATGGTAATTCGAAAATACTAAAAAGAATTCGGTTTTCTAATGATAAAAAGCTTAATGCTAAATCCTGAAGTATCCCTTTAATGACTGTATGTGAAAAACAAAATCCTATAGTTTAGAGGAAAGTTAAGAATTATGCATTTATTGTCACAGAAACAATGCAATTGTGCAAAACAGACCAGCATAGTTTATTATATTTCCCTTGTTCATGAGTTGTGTTTATTTTTTAGGCCTCATAGCATTCATCCTGCAGTGAGAGAGGGGATAAGAATATCTTGAGCTTCCCACGACAACCGAACCACTACTCACGGATGAAGGGAGATGTGGAGAGGGAGTACCTGAGCCCTGATTTAAACCTGCTCCGCATGTTCCGCCTGTACAAGGAAAATAATCCAACATCCACTGCAAAGTTCTGGCTCTATAGGGACCTCTTCAAGCAGCAGAACCTCAGTTTTGGGCAGCTAAGAAGTGACACTTGTGCGAAATGTGACGCCCTGTTCTCAAAATTAACAGCTGCTACAACAGATGGAGAAAGGTGGAAGATCGCAGCCCGAGAGTGAGCTTCACCACCGGAAAGCTGAAAAAGCGTACACCTAGTTGCAGGCTGACACAGAGTGGGCCAAAGCCAATGATGACTGCCATGTCATTTGTATCGACATGCAGGGGGTAGTGTTCACACCAAACCTGACACACTCCAATGTGTACTATCAACGGCAGCTGGCCAACTACAAGCTCTGTATCCAGGAGACGGGCACTGACGATCCTCCTACAATGTGCCTCTGGCATGAGGGCATCGCTCACAGAGGTTCCATCGAGGTGGCAAGCTGTCTTTTGAAGTGGGCAGAAACATCTTTCGCTCCCCTAGTCCAGGCAAAGGAACGGAAGCTCATCATCTATAGTGACCGATGCTGTGGGCAGAACAATAACTGGCGAGTCCTAAACCTCATGGCCCTGCTCGTATCTAGAGGGTACTTCAGTCAGATAGAGCAGAAGTTCATGGTGTCTGGTCACTCCTTACTTCCCTGTGACCGTTCCTTTGCCACGCTGGACAAGAGGCGTAAGGTGTCCACACTCTACACCCCCAGCGATGTTGCCGAGATGATCCGTGGAGCCAGGCAGCAGCATCCATTTAAAGTAATTGAGATGAAATGTGCGGACTTCAGGCAGCTCCCTGATGCAACATTAAAGCGTCCACCTGGCTTCCTAATCACATCCATGATGTGGTTGAAAGTGACAGGTAAAAAACTAAAGAGTTTTTCTGAGATTAACAGTGTTGGGGATTTGTGCGTGGGGTATATTGTGTATATTGTGTAAAATTAATCATAATAGTAGTTGTAGCTTATCTTGTATGCCTTATCTTATGTTGTATAATAGGAATATATAGGTGATTATTTATGAAATGTATTATAAAAGTTAAAAGGAACAAAAAAAGGAAGATGTATATGGTAAACTAGCATATACTGTACCATAGCATGGAAAGATGATGATGTATGTCTGTATTGTAAATATGTATTGTTTATCGTTATTACTGTTGTTTATTGTTTGTATGTATTGTTGATTGTATGTACGGTTTATTGTTTGTACTGACGTTTATTTTCTGTACTATAAGTAGGCCTATGTATTGTTCATTGTTCGTACTGTATTGTCCGTGTTTTTGTTCTGTGATTTATGTTGGCAAAAAATAAAAGAAATTGAAAGAAAGAAATGCTTAATATTTTCTTAAAGGTTCTGTTACTGTATTAAAACTAAGATAAAGGAATCAAATCTCCAGTGGTTTAAAGTGATATGATGAATTGGACTTATACTGTTATTCCACATTAACTGGACATATACTGTTCTTCCACATTCCAGAAATGTAAATTACTCTAACTTTTTATTTTTATGATTGATACTAAAAAATCTTATCTCATTAGAATTGTGAAGCTTTTGTTGTCTATCTTCAAGTTAAAAAAAATTAATAATATAATATTCAGAGTCCAAATTAAAAAATATATATTATTAAAAATTTGAAAATATGGACTTATATTTGGAAAATATGGTTCTTCGTATCAAGCCCTCATATATTGAGAGACATGGCGAGCGAACAGCCATATAGAAAGTGTGTTCCTCCCTGCTCGCGCTATCTAACGGGCGGGGATACACACGATCTATGTGTTGTTCGTTTGGGAGAGAAGTATGCACGGTCAGCGCTTGAGGGCGCTGACTGTGAGCACTGTTTTGTGCTTCCCTTGCGGACTTTCCGATCCCGCCTGGCATTTTTAACGAGGACGCCCGGGCTCGCGTTCCCCAAGGCTCAAGACTTCAGACTTGGGGTTCGCGAATGGATCTGTCAGCGGGGTTAGCTCTGCCTTATCTCTGACTTCACCTGACAGATCTAATGCCTTGTATCAGGTGTAGGGTCTGGACTATTCAGACACACACTAATTATTCATAGTCACTATATTTAATCAATATAAAGGTCTATGAAACTCCTCCCCAAAACTAACCTCACAAATGAAGTTACTTTGTCAGCCGGGTGTCCAGTTACAGAACACTTTAAGACTGATAACAGACTTTTACGACCTCAAAGGAATGTGGCCACATGCACCACATGCTCAAGAGAGAGAGACAATCTTTAATTAAATAAACTTTGCGGTATTACTCTGATCTATGAAGGAACATGCCTCACAGAAACCGTGATGATTTACTGTCTCGTGTACTATTAGGTATAACAACATGGTATGTTTGATTGGGGTGTATGTGGTTGCACAACCACCCAACGGTCAATATAACTTCACCTGTATCATTCTTCCTACCTAATTAATCCTCATTTAATGACACATACTTTGATGTACATCACCTTCTCTTAGAATGCAATTTGAATTTGTTATGTCTATTTGAGCTTGAATGAACAGTCTAAGCACGCTGGGGACAAAGACCATAAATCAACTAAGAGCCGCTTCCCCTCTTGGACATGTCACCTTACTCATAGGTCCATTCAAACCTTAGGGGTGGTTCTTTTTCAGACTATATCAGAGACAGGCAACAGTGACCGCCCTCTCTTGGTTTTCCATCCTGCCGCAAACACGGTCTCGGGTGATACGGGGAAACCCCCCCTCCCCCCTCCATGGGGGCCAAGAGGCCTTCCAGCAGGCCTGGATCCCAACCAGATCCGGCCTCATGGAAAAGAGAGGAGACTCTCTCACAAAGAACCAAAGACAATCTCAGGAGTTTTGGAACAAAGACTCCAACCAACAACGACTCCAATCACCCATCCTTCCGACTTCCTCACTTCTCCTGGGTACTCGGCGTGGCCTCAACAGAGTCCCAGGCCTTGACCAAACCAATCATGCATTCCTGGAGAAAGAGAACGCTCAACCAACTTCCACTTGACACTGCCGGAACCATCAACGACTTCAATTTTCAACAACTTCAAGAATTGTTCCCATTGCAAATGCAAGTATTCAATTCAATGAAATGTGAAAATGAAATTCTGATGGTTCTTCTCATAGACCCTCTTCCGGTTTCCAATTTCATCCTATCACTAACCTATTTATGTATTCATGTGTGTATGTTGTTTAGTTTATTTATATTCATAGAAATATCTATATTTAGTTAATAAAACTTGTACATAATATGTATTTGGTTCTGATTTGTTTGCAATACATTGTCACTTTATGATCACGGTTTTTGCTACTGGCTCAACGTGCGGTATATGCGAAGAAATAATTATTCTTCTGTGGCCATGGAAGATACCCTTTTCTTAGAATAAATTAATAATCAAAAGAGTTCGTTGGACGAACTGATTAATTGATTGTAATATTAATTCAGCCACATCAAGTTAATCCAATTAACTGACCCAAATATTTATAATTAATAATAACAAGATATTATTGATTATTAATATTTCCAAAAAGCTGAGTTCCTTACACAGGGTTCGGAAGCACGTGCTGCGGTTTCTTCCACTCCGATACAGGCACTACAGCTATCCAGTTCGAGGGACTGGATGTTGTTAGTGTTTATGCTCGTGATACTGAGTATTCGCCACCTTAGTCTCATGCTTTTGAGGAGCTTGTTGAGGTTGTAACGAGAGCGGTCGAAATATTACATATCGATTTGCCGGCAGATAAGCAGGACGTTAGTTTTAAAAAAGCAAACTAAACGAACGCTCCCTGCCCTCTCGTTCACAATATCAACGCCTGAGCTTTCCGTTTTTTCCCGATCTCCTCACTGAGGTGTCGAGACCGTGGAAGAAACCTGTGTTACATAGAATGTACAGTGCACAATCATTAAACTACTCTTCTATTTCACAATATAAAGAGCACGGGTATGGGGAAATGCCGAAGGTGGAAGAGACGCTCGCGAGCTATCTCTCCCCTGAATCTGCATCTTCCTTTAAAGCCACATTATTACCCACCAAAGCCAGTTAGAGTAACTTCAGCTTTGGTGGGTAAGGCTTATTCAGCGGCTGGTCAGGCTGTAGCATGTCTTCACACAATGTCGCTGCTGCAGGCTTACCAGGCTGAAATGTTAGGAGATATTAATGAGGGCGGGGCTATTGGCCCAAACGCAGTTTGCGAACTAGGTCGCCAAGGAGACGGCTATTTCTATCGGCCGTTTCGGCTGATACGGCTATTTCGCAGCCCTGGTGGCCACTGAGAGACATTTCTGGCTCAATTTTAGCAATATTAAAGAAAATGAGAAAATATTTTTATGGAATATTTTTATTTTCCTATCTTTTGATCTGGCCTCTTCGGCGATGCAGTGAACACAGTCGTCGAGAGGGTTCAGGAATCAGCCTTACAAGAAACGGCTGCCTTCCAAAAACTTCTCCCTCGCCAGACTCATGTCTCCGGGGTTGCTGAGCGGGAGCAGCCCCAAACTTTTAAAACCAGCTCCGTACACCGTGCCACACAAAAACAGAGCATTGCTTCCCCATGTTCCCCCACAAAAAGTCTGGGGACACGGAAAGCACGCTCAAAAAGCAGCCTTCAAGGGATAGACGGATCTGAGGACCGTCATTATTTCCAAGAAAGCTGCAAAGAAAAGGCCTGACGTCTGAGTGCGCAGGCCATCGAGGGCAGTTCCCCACCGAAGCAGAGCGGTTAACACCTCTTTTTATGGTACCCGTCTCCCTTCGGTGCCCTCGGGGGACCGTTATGCTAACCCTGCCACCTCGTGTGTTACAGGGCGCAGCGGTCTCCGGCGAGCACATATCTCAGGTGCCACCCAGACACGTAGTGACCCTGGGATGCCCGCCCCCTCCGAGGAGGGCCCTAGAGCAGTCAGTTCAGTCGTTCCCTGCCGGTTCGCCGTTACAGGGCGACGGGCTGATTGCCCAGGAAAAGCTAAATCCAGGAACCAGTCTCGAGAGGCTGGTACCTCTAGTAGAATTCTTGGCAGCGCGAAGCTACTGCCAACTATTTCTCATTGGGTCCTGCAGACCAAAAAGGGCTTTCATCCCACCGTGGTGAGCCCCGATCAGGTTCTGGTGAAAAACAAGAGGTGAAAATCCTGTTGGACATAGGGGCCATAGAATATGTACCTCCCTCCAGCAGGGACACCGGGTTTTGCAGCCGGTTTCTCATCGTTCCAGAGAAGGATGGGGGGTTGCGTCCCATTTTGATTTTATTAGTTCTGTACGTTTCCATCATGTAACTAAAGTTCAAAACGTTGAGACAAATCGTGCCACAGATCAGATCCGAGGACTGGTCTGTCACGAAAGATCTCAGGACGCTTACTTCCATGTGTCTGTCCTTCCACAACACAGGAAGTTCCGGAGGTGCGCTTTCGGGGGCGAAGCGTGCCAATATTGGGTACTTCCGTTCGGCCTAGCTCTCTCTTCCCGAACATTTACGAAATGTATGGATGCAGCTCCGGCTCCGGACTCCAGGGCCATCCGCATTTTGAAATATATCAACGATTGATTGATTTTAGCTCAATCGGAGCATCTGGCGGCTCGGCATCGAGATGTCGTTCTCGCTCACATCAAGAAACTGGGGTTGAGGCTCAATGCCAAGAAAAGTGTGCTATCTCCGCTACAGAGGACCACTTTTCTGGGTGTAATCTGGGATTCGGCGACGATGCAGGCACGCCTGTCTCCTCACGGTCCTCTCGGTCCTCACGGCCGTCAAACAAGCAAAGCTAGGCCAGTCACTCACTGTGAAAGAGTTTCAGAGACTGTTAGGTCTGATGGCAGCAGCGTCCAACGTTATACCTTGCGGCCATTACTGTACATTAGACCGTTGCAGTGGTGGCTCAGGGTCAAGGGGTTCTCCCCGAGGGAGAGCCGGTCTGCATGATCAGGGTCATGCGACGTTGTCTTCGCGCCCTGGACATGTGGAAAGAACCTTGGTTCCTATCCCATGGGCCCGTGCTGGGAGCTCCCTGTCGTCGTGTAACGCTAACGACGGATGCCTCCCTCACGTGCTTGGGGGGATCATGAGTGGTCGCCCTGCTCAGGGTCTGTGGCAGGACCATCATCTCTCGTGGCACATAAATTGTCTAGAAATGTTGGCAGTGTTTCAGGCTCTGAAACACTTCCTCCCAGACCTGAGAGGCCATCATGTTCTTGTTCGGTCAGACAACACATCGGTGGTCTCCTACATAAATCACCAGGGAGGTTTGCGTTCACGCCCGTTATACAAGCTGGCTCGCCAGATCCTTCTATGGTCCCAGGGGAAGCTTCTTTCATTATATCCCAGGGTATCTAAATCAGGGGGCAGACATCCTGTCGAGGCAGAGGCCGAGGCCTGGGGAATGGAGACTCCACCCCGAGGTGGTGGAGCTCCTATGGAAATGTTTCGGTCATGCCGAGGTAGACCTGTTTGCTTCCAGAGAGACATCACACTGTCCACTGTGGTTCTCTCTAAGCCAGTGTTACTCATTGCGCGGCTCGCGAGCCTCATGCGGCTCGCCAAGCTTTAATTTGTGGCTCGCATGGCGGTAAATAATACAGTGAAATGATCAAGCAGTCACTACAGATATTTTATAAAAACATTAAAAACGAAGTAGGACTATAACATAACCCGTTAAAAACTCAAAGTGTCAGCTCTATTTTCAAATATTTTCGATCGGATTGAAAGGGGTGGTTTATCGAGAGAACATGTAAACACTTGATCGATTGAAAACCGAAACTGAAAGGACGCCGTATGTCGCGCTGAACGAGCTGTTCTTCTGATGAAAGTGTCGTATAAACGAGTGTCCCGTCGTTCTATAATTCTCCTTTCACTCAGTATCTGTGAAGTGAAGCAGGACAACGGCTCACCAGTCCTTGTTTCAGATTCTCATCCACAGAGGATTGATTTTGGGCATTTTTACTGCGTGAAATATACAAACAGCACGGCATAACGGGTCATCATAGTCTCCAAATTATGACCAGAATTTGATAAATATTAAGTCTGCTGTTTAAAACAAATAAAGAACCAATGTAGGAAAATGGTTATTACGCAACAACAGCGGGAAACTTTGTATATTTGTGTAGTGTGCGAATGTCAAAAAACCTATTCCAATTTGAATCTTTTGACTTATAAACGTGCACATCACCCCGATCATGCATCATATCACGATGTTAAGCATTCATGTAAACTACAATACATTCAGATTAATTAATCAGAATGAATTCAGACCGATTGAAACAAAAGTTGTGCATGTGAACATATCCAGTCTCTGCTGAGTTGCCAGTTATGGCGGTATTTCCAGCTCTTAACGCCGCATGTGCTCTTGGATGATTAGATACATGATGGGCTAATAATGTAGAAAAAAATAACTTAATGTCATTCTGGGATGAATATATTCTGGAAATCCTGCTTTTTTTTGTCATTAAGGGAAATCATCTTGTCTCAGTTACAAATTTGACTGGTAAATCATTAAAAAAAGGTATTTATTGCATTGCATATTGTATGTTGAGGTGTGACAGATTAATAAACAGACATGGTATTTATGACTGGATGTAACTTTTTATACTTTCCTGTAAAAATGGCTCTCCTACTGACTTTGTCCTATCAGTGCGGCTCTCATGAAAAAATAGTGAAGACCACTGCTCTAAGCCATCCAGCCCCTCCGGGGTTGGACGCTATGGTACAGGAGTGGCCGAGGTCACGTCTGTACGCATTTCCCCCGTTTGCTCTGCTCCCAGGAGTTCTGGAAAGGGTTCGCCGGTACGGGGTCTATCTACTGTTGGTAGCCCCGTACTGGCCGGCCCGAGTATGGTTTGCGGACCTGGTGTCTTTCCTCGTCGGCTCTCCTCTGGAGATTCCGATCAGGAGGGACCCTCTCTCTCAGGCGAGTGGGTCGATCCTTCGCCCCCGCCCAGAACTGTGGAAACTTTGGGCTTGGCCTCTGAGGGGGCCCAGCTCTTAAATTCAGGTCTCTCAACCGAGGTTGTTGAGACCATCCTCCACTCCAGAGCTCCTTCCACGAGGAAGTTATATGCCTTGAAGTGGAGATTTTTTCACTTCTTTGTGTGGAGAACACCAGCTGGACCCAGTTACCTGCCCAGTGGGTGCAGTGCTGGAGTTCCTGCAGGAGCGTTTCTCCTCAGGGCTATCCCCCTCCACACTAAAGGTGTACGTGGCGGCACTAGCTGCTTACCATGTCCCTTTCAGTGGAGTCTCTTTGGGGAGACACTCGCTTATAACACGCTTTCTTCGTGGTTCTCTGAGGCTGAGGCCAGCAGTTCGCACGAGGGTGCCGACCTGGGATCTGGCCATTGTACTAGAAGGTCTCTCCCTAGCTCTGTTCGAGCCCATTGAAGAGGTTCCTGAGAAATTCTTCTCTCTAAAGACTATCTTTCTTTTCGCTATTTCGTCTCTTAAGAGAATTGGAGACATTCAAGCAGTCCTTCCTAGGCCGGGCTATGTTCCTAGGGTCCTTTCTACTGTTGCTAGACCTATAGTTCTGCAGGCTTTCTGTCCTCCTCCCTTTATGTCGTCAGACCAGGAGAAACTTAATTTACTCTGCCCAGTTAGGGCTTTAGATGCTTATGTCCACAGAGCTGCCCTGTGGAGGAAGTCTGAACAGTTGTTCGTTTGCTTTGGGCCACCCAGGAAGGGCTGTCCTGCATCTAAACAGAGTATGAGCAAGTGGGTGGTTGAGGCCATTTCACTTGTTTACGATTCGGCTGGTCAGCCTTCACCCTTGGCTGTACGAGCTCACTCGACTAGGAGTATGGCTGCTTCCAAAGGCTTATTGTCAGGAGTTTCTCTCCATGTTGTCTGTGATGCGGCAGGCTGGTCCTCACCGCACACATTTGTTAGGTTTTATGACCTTGACCTAAGCTCCACTCCAGGGGCGCAGGTGCTCTCGTCCTCTGTGCGCTCTGATTTCACATGACGGGCACTTGCTCTTATGGCGAAGTGGGTATTAGCATTCCCAAAACGTTTGACGCAGCTCGAGTTCCCTTGAAAGGGAACTTCTCGGTTACGTATGTAACCCTAGTTCCCTGAAGAGAGAACGAGACGCTGCGTCGTTCTGCCATACTCCCTGCATGCCCATGATCGACTTGCTTCAGGCCTATCAGAAGCTGTCGCGGTTGTGATTTCGGGGTGCTTTATAGTTTCCTGGTCGATGACGTCACCCGCCTATGACGTTCCGTCTCTCCATTGGACTGATTTCATACGTGCTTCAGGACGCACACGCAGGGGCGTTCCCACAGTGTTTGACGCAGCGTCTCGTTCCCTCTTCAGGGAACTAGGGTTACATACGTAACCGAGACGTTTCCTGATCTTCTGCTTTATATTTCCATTAAACCAAGGTTTCTGGTTTGGGAACACACGCATAGTTCTGGAAGGTGCGGATGTAGATGTACACCAACTGATGTAATCACAGTCTCTGTGTATTCATGGATATAATCTGTAGCCTCCTTAAAAATATTCCAGTCTGTGGCCTCTAAACAGCCCTGCAGGCTAGCCTGTGCGCTGTCAGTCCAGGTGTTAACAGTTTTTATTGTGACTGGCTGTGCCTCAAACCTCTTGTATATGGGCTTAAGCCGGATTGCCAGATGGTCAGACTTGCCAAAATGGGGTTTTGGTTCAGCTATAAAGGCATTTCTAATGTTGCTATAGCAGTGGTCCAGTATCTTATTTTCTCTAGTTGGAAAGGTCACAAACTGATACAGTTTTGGCAAGTTTTTCTTGAGGTTGCAGTGATTAAAATCTCCCAGAATAATAAAAGCAGCATCAGGATAATTGTTTTCATGCTCATTGATCATGTCATGTAGCTCACTAAGTGGCGGAGGGGGGAATATACACAACACTCACAATAATGCATTGCAGTTCTCTGGGTAAATAAAACGGCTGTAGCTTCAAAGTTAGAAACTCCACATTCTCAGAGCAAGATTTAGAAATAAGCTTACAGTCGGTACACCAAGTCTGTTTAACGAGCACTCCGGTCCTCCCTAAAGGCCGTGTAGCCAACTGGTGTTATCGCCTCGTCAGGTGTCCTTTCCCCCAGCCATGTTTCACAAAAGCACAGCATGGAGCAGTCCTGTAAGTCCCTTTGCATGGAGATCCGAGCCCGGAGCTCATCCATCTTGTTTAACAGAGACTGGACGTTAGCAAACAATATGACCGGTAGGGCTAACTTTCCACTGCTAACCAAGCGCCGGAGTCGTCGTTCGGCCCCTCCTCCGCCTGGGCCTGTTGTTGTCCGGGTGTCGGCCTAACGTCTTATCGCCGTCTCTCGCTAGCTCAGGATAGAGGCTAAGCGTGCCCGTGTCTAAGAGTCCGAAAAGACTGCACTCTCTTAGGCATAATAGAGCCGGTTAGTACGGCACATCTTTGTGGAACCGAGTCATTATTTTGTGGGAACACAATGTCCATTAACTGCTCTGGCCCTCTTCTTACTAGCTCAGTTCTGACAAAATCTGATATTCTATGGGGCCATAATGCTGGGTCGCTCGGTAGACCCACCTCCACGCTGTGCCCCCTCGTTGTCAGTGGGTAGTGGGTAGTCTTGCGAGGGTCCTGTTTTCTCATTTATGCTGGTAAACACTACGGACTCATTCATTGATTCGGTGCTGTCTTTGGCTGCTGGCACCGGCTCCTTTTGTGGTTGCAACAGACTAATACCTTCCTCATCGTCGGCTGTTGTCTTTCCATCCCTCTGCTCTTTAGTCACTGCTGCACACGCACTAGAACTAGCTAGACTAATGTTAGGTTCTTGAGCACTATCGGAACTTTTCGGGAAAAAGTTTGTTAATTTTGGACACCTTTCTAAGCTTTTCCATTTTGCCTGTGCACGCCTTCTATATTCAGCACCACTAGGCTTTGAACGTCTCATTGCGATCACCCGTTACCACTGCTCAGAATATGAAAATCAAATTCACTGCATTTAGCAAAGCCATCCATCAATTAGCCTATTCAATGATCGCGCTCGCCATGGTGCGGCGCGCCGATGCCCTCTAGTGTCTGGCGTCCTAGGCAATTGCCCAGTTTGCCCAGCACTTCCTCCGGCCCTGCTGATTGGATTGGGGGCACAGAAAACTTTTTTCAGGACATCCCTATTTTAGACATGTTTGATTTTTTCCTTTTTAAAGCACTATAGTTTGTACATCTTTTGACTAGACATGAAATAATGGAAATGTAATTACCGGCATGGGCCCTATAAAGAGTGGACTTAACACCACTTCTGCCAGAAGTTTTCAGTTTCCTCACAAGTAAACGTCAACTGGTTCAGTACTAAGAGCATGTTTATACAATGCAAAACCTTAACTTTTGTAAAGTAATAAATGTTTACTGCCTGGGTACTGCAGAGAGCTTGTGCTGGATATAGTAGGTGGTACTGCTTTATGTTTCATCATGCTGTAGTGTTCACTTACAATGGCTGCTGTGTATGTGTGTCCGTTAAGTCTACGAGATCGTTGGGTGTCCCATTTGTCATTTTAGGTTTCAGCGGTCGATATGCTCCCTTGATGCGCACTTTTGCCGAGCAGCACTGAAGCGAGCGCCGCAGCAGACTTCTACCCGACAGACCAAGCGGCAGTCTAACAAGTTTTTTCTAATTGTAAACTTTTTTTTTTTAAATTGCAACCGCAGTCTAACAAGCAACAATGAACAGAAATATACAGTAGTTTTGTCTCCTTGCTGTCTATTGTTATCCTCATTAACAAACTTTAGACTTGGAATTATCCAACCAAAATGTCCATTACCTCTCTCTTGTGCCACCCCAAAAGCATGTGACTTTTTTTGTTATATTAATTTTGTTTTGCCTATTTTTAGTTTTGTTTTTTGGACTCTCAATGTAACAGTTGTAATGAGTCAGCTCAGAGAGGAAATATTAATAATCAATAATAACTGGTTATGATTAGTTATGAATATTTGGGTCAGTTAATTGTATTAACTTGATGTAGCTAACTAATATTACAATCAATTAATCAGTTCATCCAACAAACTCTTTTGATTATTCATTTATTTTAAGAAAAGGGTATCTTCCATGGCCATGGAAGAATAATTATTTCTTAGCATGTACAGCGCTTTGAGCATGTAACAAGATCAAAAATCGTATAAGAGACTTTGTTTTGCAAGCATTGAAGTCGAACCAAATACATATTGTGCACAAGTTTTATTAACTAAATCACGAACATAACTAAACTAAACAAACATACATACATGTATACATAAATAGGTGAGTGATAGGATGAAATTGGAAACCGGAAATGGAACTATGGAGAAGATCCATGTAACTATGAAAAGAACCATCAGCTTATCATTTCCAAAGTACCTCATTAAATGTATATACTTGCATGGCATTTGCAGCGGACACATTTCTTGAAGACCGTGGAAAAGGATGAAGATGTTTCCTTTGAGTGTCAAACATTGAAGTTGCAATCGTATTCTTCTCCGTTGGATGAAGAAGATGATGAACTTGCATGGGTAGTTCGACTCGGTTCTGGTTGGAGGTTTTCTCTCTCTCCATGAGCACATGGCTGAGCACATGGCTGAGCACATGCAGATTGTGTGACCTGGCGGCCCTGGGCCGGAGAGGTCATGCAGGCAACCAAGGAGTGAGGAAGTCGGCGTAGTTGGTTGCCCATTAATGGTAAAGTGGTAGTTTTCTTCTGAGTTGAAATGAAGAAAATACAGTCTGACTCTGTTAGGAGAGTGAAGGCATAGCAGGCTGTGGTCACAGCCTGCCAGGCCCTGGGGCCCCAGTGAAGGGGGGGGGGGGGGGTTTCCCCAGTATCAGCAGAAGCAGTGTTGCGGCCGGATGAGAAAAACTAAGAAGCGACGAGTTCACTGTGGACTGTCTCTAATAAAGCCTGAGAAAAAGTCCCACCTCCGAGTTTGCTTTACCAATGAGAAGGGTGGACTTTCTGGCGGGAGTTTCCTCTGTGGTTAAGATTTATGAGTCTTTGTCCTAAGTGTGGTTAGACCTCTGCCTTACCCTTTTTTCTGTTCATTAATGCTCAGATAGATATAACAAATCCACACTGTATTCTAAGAGAAGGTGATGTACATCAAAGTGTGAGTCATTAAATGAAGATTAATTAGGTAGGAGACATGATACAGGTGAGGTTACATTGACCGTTGGTTGGTTGTATAATAAAATAAATACCATAGTATATACATAATAGTACACAAGACAGTGAATCATTCACAGAGTTGCTGGGATGCATGTTCATTTATAGATCAGTTAGTCTATGATTAATGCAGCAAAGTCTGTATTAAAGATTGTTTCTGTCTTCCCATTGTCTCTCTCTTGCGCATGTGGCCACATACCTTTGACAGCAATAAAAGCAACTAGTCTGATCGTATCCATGGTAACCCAAAAGCCACAGGTCACAGCATGAGCTTTAAAGATTATTTGTTAACCATAACAAATAATTGTCTGATTGGTCTCAGTTGCTACACAGTAGCCACGGACTTGCAATATTATTATTATATGACTCGCCAAGGACCACGGTTTCAGTTAAAAACGTTCTTTACATTTCTACTGAAGAAAAAAAGACACCTTCATCATAGATAGCCTGAGGGTGAATAAAAATTCACAGCAAATTTTCATTTTGAGTGAACTATCCCTTTAATTAAACAAATGTATAATAAAATAAAATGAATAATAGTCTAAATTCAATCTGTTCATCATATAAAGCAATCTTCGGAAAATGTGGATTAACCCATTCAATTCATATGGATTAGTTTTATAGTCTCTCTATGAACTTTTCGAAGTGTCAAAGTGGTATTTGTGTGGCTGTCAGGGATGTGAGGGACAGAAAGCTCTCAGATTTCATCAAAAATATCTTCATTTGAGTTCCGAAGATGAGTGAAAGTCTTACAGGTTTGGAACAAGATGATTAATGACAGAATTTTAATTTTTGAGTGAACTATCCCTTTGACACTAAGCTGTTCCAGAATTGGAGGACATTTCATGCCCCACCTATGAAATTTCAAATAATCTATGTACAATATACAAAAAATGCAGTCACTGTGTAAAAAACACTTGGCCTGAGACTAAATATAAATAGACTTGAAGATTTTTTTCCCAAAAAATATTATTGAAAATAAAAAAGTCACTAGTACCCACTTAAGTGCCATTTTTCTTGTCCCACCTTCTATAGATGACCAAATTGAATGTTAAATACAACTGTTAAAATACATTTTAAATATCCCTTTTTTCGTATTATTTATATATGCCTCTTTTAATTGTTAAAACGTTTTTTTAAATGATAGAAATATTTCAAATAATAGAATGGGTAGATCAAAGGTGTGTTCTCTTTTCGATTTTTCATATTATTATACAACTGTTAGCCTAGATTGAACTAACCAATGCAACCCTGTTACACTTATCAGAATAAGACAAATTAATTTAAAGGTTTTCTTCTTCTTTTTTAACATAAGTTTGTCCTAAAGATGACAGTTAGAGCTAGCTAAACAGCTAGCTTCTATTCATGAGAAAAAGCTAACATTAGCATTAATTTGCAACCCTGTTACCCGCAACCCTGTTACCATAATTAGAGTAACAGGGTTGAATCTCCTTCAATCCACTCATAAGAGACAATCTATTATCAATAGTTCAGCTAAACAATTAATATAATTTGTGTTCCTGAGCATTTGTCACATTATTGACCTGATATTTAATCAAAAGTAATGTATCTATCCAACCCCTGTAACTTTTCACAACCCTGTTCCTTAAATTTCCACCCTGTTACCATATAATTTTTATTAAAATAATCATAAATTACTTTGTTAGCTCACAGGGGCTTGAGCTATTGTCCTTACTGTAGTTTGAAGGATTATATGCATTATGCATTTGAGCAAATACTTGAAAATATATACTGAAATCAGTCAAATTAAACATGTCACAGTTTAAAACTTGGCAAAGATGGAACTCAAAAGTTACTGAAATTAATTTAAATCAAAGGATATCTGAAATTATATAGTTATATAGAGTGATTGTGACTTTCTTTACTTAATGGCAGGAAACTGCGCTGAGCACAATAAATAAATAAATAAATAAATACAATTAAATTATCCAAAGTGTGCCTTTGATACCTGAGCTGGACGAATCAAATTATTGAATGGTATATTGCCTGTTTTTATGAAATACATAATAAAAAATAGTAAAATAAAGGGCCAATTTTTCAAAATTATGGATGCCCAAATTGTCCTCCAATTCTGGAATGACCCATAAACACTTTCGATGATCTGTTTGATATTGTTCTGTTTTAAGAATGATTTTTATTAACATAGTTCAGTTTAGAGAAAAGCTAAGCTTTTCTAAAGCACGTCTTATAATAAGTTTATTTCGGTTCTATTTTAAGAATATATTAATTGTTTTTATGTGGCTCATTTTAGGGCATAACCACTAAATTGTCATAAAGCATTAGCCATACGTTTTCTATTATAAATAGCCGTATTTATTTTTTATAAATATATTATGGGCTCAGTTTGGGGTGTAAAGTGTTCAGTGCAGTACAAAGTACTTTGCAGAAAGGCAGTTTGTATGTTAATAGAATTGATCTTTTAAAGTTTTTAGTAAATTAAATTACATTAGAAACTTTGTTCATTTTGTTTTGCAAATGATTTCTCAAAGGTACATTTTTTGAATGAGGAAAATATTGTCAGTGTATAATGAATGTTAATAAATATTTCTAAACAAATTTGAACTCCTTTTGAATCAGAACTCCTGCCATGAAAGCCTTTCTTTTTGCAGTTTTAATGTCTTGCAACTGCCCTTTCTTTCTGATGCTCTACATTGTATCTTGAGTTATTAATCTTTTTAAAATCCAAAATGCCTTTCTCTAATTGCCACTGTGCATTCTTCAGACCACCATGGTACATTTTTTAATTCTTTCTTTCATTGTCATTAAAGAAATCTATATTGCTGCAAAAAATAATTCCTTCTACTATTTTATTATATTTTACTACAACACTTCCTTCCAAATTTATATTAGTGACTTTTTCTTCACACAACCTATAAAATCACATTTTGCACACCAATTAGGCTACTGTCTAATGTTAACGGTTTTTTTTATTCCATTTGACACAAGTTATGTTATATACCATAGACCATAGACATAACATAGTCTATTATTATGTCTGCCATATACTGTAAAAAAACAAACAAACCCGAAACAGCAAACAGGACTTGTCGCTATCTTGGAAGTGACGTCAAATGACGCGCCTCGCTGAGGTCGGGGTTGATCGATCTGTCCCGAATTCACATGTTGGATATACGAATTCCAGCGGCGTTCCAGGCGTTTTTTCCAAGTAGGATATGGTTAACATCCAGATTCCCAGTTGTCTACAGCATTAGCTGCATCGCCTACCTACGTCATCGTCACGTCTCGGGTGTTAGCGTGGGCTAGCGTTAGCTTTAGCTTTAGCAGCGTTAGCTGTAACGTTATAACGGTGATGGCGGAGAGTGAAGATTTCTGAAACATCAACGGAGATCGACATTCATGAGAGGCGTTTATTAATAGTGAGGTGAGTGAATGTTTTCTTATGTACAATGATGTGCGTTGTGTTGATCGCTTATGGCGTGAGTGATGAATGTGTGAATGCGATTGAGTGAACGACAGATAAACACATCAGCAGGGAAAAACAGACAGATTATATCCACGGTCCTCTTTAGTCCTGCTGTAATCTTTTATATGTTTATGTATGTATGTATATATAAATAAATATATCACTGATTCTTGAGATAAGGGACAAAACATGCCCTACACACAAAAGTCTTCTTAATGTTAAAAAAATAAAGGTCCAGGGTCCTCTACGTTAATATTTTTCTTTAGGAGCTCAATCAAAAATTTTGGAGCACTTTCTGATCAATAACAGACACATTCACATTACAGGGCGATATTTGCCCCTTTAAATTAATTTCTAGGGGCATTTTTACCATTATTTAAGAGCATTTTTTCTAATCTTATTAAATGTATGCGTCATCTTTTTGTCAATTTCTTAAATCAAAATAGTTTTTTTTTTTAAATATTAATTTAAACAATAAATTGAGTAGACAATAAATATTAAAATAAATAGATACAAATAAATAAAAATACAATAGACAATCAATCAGACTGTTACCAATCAAATGAAATCAGCATCAATAAATCTTTGCATTGCAGAAGTGGCACAGAAGCGCCACATAAAGTGGTATTAGACACTCTTAAAGTGTGAGGCATTCATTAAATCGTTCAAAATGCAGATTCATTCAAGAATCACCATTGCTTGGAGACGTGCAACAGTTCTGGTGTGACTTTGTTTAAAACTATTTTCACAAAATAGAGCAAAAACAGACGTGGCTAAAATGTTAAGTGACTTTATATCAACTTGTTTATTGGACTTCAAGATCAGAATCACATTTGCAAATCATGCCAATGATTAAGACGATGGTGGAAGATTTGGTTTCAAAGCGAAATGTAAAAGAACCTATTTAAGTGAGTTTATCATTGTACTAGGGATGTCACGATGCCAAAAATCTAGTACCAATACCACCAAAAGTACACAATACTCGATAACAAAGTCAATACCATGCAGGGTGGGAAATTAACTTTTTTGCCCACCAGCCACAGTGACTGGTGGATGCCCAATTTTACCAGCCACTTATATTTTTTACCAGCCACTTTTTCCGGAATTCAAATTTATAAAAGAGAGTGCACTAGCATATTTTGAATTGCTTCAATCATTTTTTTTATTCTTAATACAAAATTAATACATAATAAATCAATAAGAAGTGATGTGAAAAAAGTCACTTTAGTCTTCTTCAGAGTCATCATCATCTTCAGACGTCTCCTTCTCATCTTCAAGACACCTCAGCAATATAGTGCATGAAAACCCTGGCCTGCTTCTTGTTCTGATTAGTTTTCCCAATCACCAGTCCTTTCTGCTCATCCACTCTGAAAGGAGTTAGAATGAGAACTGTGACTTTGATAACATGACGTCCATTACAAATATGCAATTCATTTTATCCATTTAACAATGAGTTATGCTGCACTCAGGCGCAATTTATGTTTTCCTCCATGGATGCTCACGGGCGCACGCCCTTTTAAAAAAAAATGGGCTATTATGGGCTACCATAATATGTGAGCAACATGTATGTACATGTTTGTATTTTTGAGAGAATTTTATGCATGGTTATTACAGTTTATTTTTTAATATTAGTTAAAGGTATTGTAGGTAGAACATTTACATTTATTTATTTAGCTGACGCTTTTATTCAAAGAGACTTACAATTGCTATGTATGTCAGAGGTCGCACGCCTCTGGAGCAATTAGGGGTTAAGTGTCTTGCTCAGGGACACATTGGTGTCTCACAGTGGATTCGAACCCGGGTCTCTCACACCAAAGGCATGTGTCTTATCCACTGCGCCATCACCACCCCGTAGAAATCCACAAAAATACTTTTTTCCAAATTTTTTCAAACTGTCTTTATATATCAATGCATAATTAAAATGTAAGTACTCTGGAAAAGAAATTATAAAAATCGAGTGTCTGTAGTCCTCTCAGGACTGTAATAAACACAGCTCATTATTCCATTTGGGATGAAAGAAATGATTGGCTGGGGCGACTGTCACTCTCCCTCGCTACCATGGATACCACCTCTGCTGATACAGGAGCAGCCCAAATGCGCGCACCCGTTTGAAGAGGCACGGAAGCTAGTAATAACAATTATGGCAGAGAAAGAACAGTCAAAATTCTCAGTAACGTTACCTGCATATAGAGGCAGCGAAGTCAAACAAGTTAAAAAAAGAAAGACAGTATTTGAAAAGGCTATGAACAAAAAGTCTTTGGATAAATAAAGAAATCATACGAGAGTCAATATCGGCGTGGCTTTCCAGCGGTGGCGACAACTGAGGGATCTCAAGGGGCTGAAAAGTGACTCCATGATGGCTTTATTTCTGCTGGACAGGTAATCTTGTTGTTTTCATTTTGATGGCATTTATTTTTTCATGAAGCATGTATCACTAGCACACGTAGCTACCTAATAAAGCTACCTAACGCTACATAGCATAACTAACGGTACTGGCTTAGCTATGACAGTGTAACTTTGGTGTCGACTGGTATAACGTTACAATCCCAGGGTTGAGCCAGGGTTGAGACGATAAATAAGCAATAGGCCTATCTGCACTTAAAAGCTGTTTTGTTTAATTTCGCCAAATCTAACTTTAGGTTAAAAAGTTTAGGGGATCTATTTTTATACCTAGCTTTACCCTCTGCCTAAACTTTGTTCCTATTTTCACCGTGAACTCTACCTGCTCCGTTTTTTTCACGTTTGGTTTGTTGTTATATGCTCTACATATGTTTACCTATGTATTTATGTTGTATCTGTATGTGCTATACAATATATGTTGTGTGTTATATTATCTTGTGTCTGCAATGCAGTTGTGAGAAGGTGTTTGAGTGTATGTTACTCAGTTTATCTGTAAACAATCTTATGTTATGAATCTTACAAATTCACCTTCATCACAGTGTAACTGATAGTAACGGCAAATGTGTATCAATTAAGCTATTTATAGCTTTGCCTTATATTGAGTTTGATGCCGTTACGAGCTAGTAAAATATTTTAAACTTTACCAGTATCGATATGCGAGCTTGATAGTGAGTACTAACAGCCATGTTAATTGTTTATATTCATACTGATAAAGTTAGTTATTTTATTACTTGTGATTCTGACATGATGTCACTACATGCACTGCGCTCCTCTCTGCACGGCGCTTGTATTTTGCTGCTATTTGAAAAAAATCCAGCAAAACGCGCCAGCGCGTTTGCCGACCTCAGAGGGTTAACTCGATAATAAAGCCGTAAAGTAGGCTATCTTTCAACTCAGGACAGCACCACTTCTCACAAATACAGATAGAATTGGAGATGAAAAGTTTAACTGACACGTAATCGAGCTCCGGAGCACCCACGGTATCGGCTCCTATCCTCGCGGCTGCTAAAACTATCTCTAAACTAAAAAAACGATAGCTATCCAGCCATCACAAAACACAACTTCAAGTTAGTAATTTACTTACTTGCACATCCAAACGTAGTCCCGAAAAGGTCTGCCCTTTTTGCCGATCGCATGGACGTTTCTGAATAGGATTCTCATTCGGTCCAACTGCGCGGATTGCATAGAGCAGATAGCCTTTATTGCCACACTTTGCTCCTGGGGTCCCGTCTTCGCCAGCTGTATGGCAGTGCACTTGTAAGAGACTTGGATGACTCGTGCTCTTTTATTGACTCTATTTTAAGTTTAGTTCTTCCTCTAACGAACGAATTGTTTGTATTTTCGGACAACGCATAGGTTCGACAGTAAGTACAGTGCAAGGACTGTTCGACGGGAAGGTAGGCTAACCATTCCCTCGTTTTCTCTTCGTCATCAATGCGCCACTTGTTCGAAAAGTACCTTCTTTTTATTTACTTCGCCCTCAACAGTTTGTACATTCATAGCTACTGCTGACTCCGCGGCGGGCCTCTTAGCACTGGGTATATGTTGCCACATTTTTTTTATTTTCCTTTCGTCTGTACCTCAGCTCAGCTATATTCATTTATTCATTCATTTTTTGTTTATTTGAATAGGGACAGATACAAAAAAAACATAGATTATTACATAAAGAACAATCCGATGCCTGTATCACAGTGTTTATAGCCAAGGCTAATTCGCAACACCTGTCCCTAGAAGGGCTTTTAACAGTTAAGACAATAAAGAAAAAAAAAAAAAATGACAGTGAATACAATAAAATGTCCAGAAACCAGTTAGCACCAATAAAAATTAGTAAATAAACACATTCACTCGAACTCACACAGATGCACACCTCACATACACACGGATATACATTTCATATGGCATGATCACACTGCTGCTGCTGTATGAACCAGGCTTTTGTTAGTTTTTTAATGGTGGACAGTTTAGTTAAAATCTTTATATTTGTAGGAAGCCAGTTCCACAGATTGGCCCCTTTCACTGAAAAAACATTTTGGGCAAAAGAAGTTTTAAAAAATGGAACTTTACAGTCTCCACGTGTAGCAGCTCTTGTTGATCTGGAGGGTTCCAGCCTGTTCACAAATTTACAAAGTGGCTCAGGTGCAAGTCAAGTTAAACATTTAAAAAATAACTTAATATGTCTGAGATTAACAAAATTGACAAAATTTAAGATTTTATGTTTACTTAAAATATAACAGTGATGAAATCGAATGGGCTTTTCATCTAAAATTTTTAGGGCCCGGTTATAAAGCCTCTCAATAGGCTTCAGGGTAGTTTGGCTCGTCTGGGACCAAACAGTGGTGCAGTACGACAGGTGGGACAGGATCATAGTGTTCAGAAATACATGTGCACATTCAAATGTAAGACAGCTCCTGATCATTCTGAAACAGTGCATACTAGCCTTCATTTTTCTTGAAATGTTTTTTATATGACTTTTAAAGTTTAGCTGA
The DNA here is from genome assembly GCA_026230005.1 of Gila orcuttii. Taxonomy (NCBI): domain Eukaryota; kingdom Metazoa; phylum Chordata; class Actinopteri; order Cypriniformes; family Leuciscidae; genus Gila; species Gila orcuttii. Next base: position 26,040,609 of record JAPDVR010000024.1, read on the forward strand.
GAATCTAAAATCACTCCTAAATATTTTTCTTGCTCTACCTGATCGATTAGTTCGCCATTCATTTTAATGTTAAGGTCATTTATTGTCCGAGCTCTTATCGAGAAACACATAGACTTAGTTTTCTTCAAATTAAGTGTTAAACATGATTTGTTTAGCCAATTATACACTTTCTCAAGACTTTTGGTCAGTGTACTGCCGACAACAGCAGGGCTTTTGCCGGACACATAAACCACAGTGTCATCGGCATACATCTGAAGACCAACTTCAGGACACAATTCAGGCAGCTCGTTCACATACAGGCTGAAGAGAATAGGCCCCAGTATGGTTCCCTGAGGGATTCCGGTCTTAATTTTACATGGGGCAGATTTTACATGATCAATTACTACACATTGTTCTCGTCCCTGTAAGTATGACTCGAACCATGATAATGCCTGGTGTGACGTATTATAGGATGACAGTTTTGATATAAGACGGCTATGGTTTACTGTATCAAATGCCCTCTTTAAGTCCAGGAATACTGCACCCACGATGTTTCCTTTATCAAGCGGCTGCACAATATTTTCCAGTAATGCGCAGATAGCTGATTCAGAGGAATGGTTCTGTCTGAAACCATACTGTTGAGGGTGTATATACTGATGTGTTTCTAAATATTGAGTTAGCTGTTCTGAAACAATTTTTTCTAGTATTTTTGACATTACCGGAACTAGACTTATTGGTCGATAGTTACTAACGTCTGTGGTATTCCCGGACTTAAAGATGGGTTTAACCAGTGCCTTTTTCCAAGCATCTGGAAATATCCCCGTGTTAATAGAGACATTTATAATGTGAGTCAAAGGTTGAATGATAATTTGAGCATATTGTTTGAGGAAAGTTGCGTCTATGTTGTAGTTGTCTTTGGAAAAGTTGGTATTCAGGTCTGAAATGGCTTTCAATACCACTGCCTGATCCACTTCTCTAATTTTAAAAGAATTCTCATTTGCTGATGACAATATATTTAAGTTGCTACTATTGGACTCCTCATCTAAATAATTAGAAGCAAGATCTTCAACCGATTTGATGAAAAATTGATTAAAAACATTAGCAACTTGGACAGGGTCTGATATGTTTTTTCCTTCACATTTTAGTTCATATGAATTATTTATATTTGCATTAGGTTTAATTAGGCTGTTTATTTGTTTCCATAATGCTTTACAATTTCCTATAGCTTCAGTTAGAATTTTCATATAATAGTTTGCTTTTAAGTTGCGCAATTCTTTTACTACTTGATTTCGTAAACCTTTAAATAACATCAGATCTGTGTCATATCTTGTTCTAAGATAGGTTTTTAGGGCAAAATCTCTTTTTTTAATTAACTGTCGTACTGCATCACTTACCCATGGAAGCTGTACTTTTCTTTGTGGCTTTTTACATTGTTTTAAGAACTTATTTAAAATGTTACTCATTGTGGAAGTAAATATATTGCAACACTCGTTCACTTGATTATGTTGTGAGACTTCATCCCAATTAGTGTTTGCTAACTCATTCTCAACTTTAGTAAGATCCTTACGGGGGATTATTAACTTGGTTACCTTTTGGTTATTTTTATATTCATTTAGACGCTTTTTTGATAGTTTTCTGGAAATTAATATAATGTTATGATCTGATAAGCCACACACCAGATTGTATGTTTTTAAAACTCTTTCAGGCTTATTCGAGAAAGCTAAATCTATTGCTGTCTGTGATGTTTTTGTCAGGCGAGTGGGTCCCTTTACAAATTGATGAAAGTCATATTTTGATGCTAGTTCTTTGAGTTGTTTCCTACTGGATTTATTTAACCAATTAACATTAGTATCTCCATAAATAAGCACCTCACTGTTCGGTTTAAAAGATTTGAGAATTTTTTCTAGATTTTGATAAAAAGTTTGTAGGCAACTAGATGGTGGATTATACACCACAAGGATGTTAAACATCATGCGTGAGGATAGAGCCACATTTACACACAGACTTTCAATTGATAAAGATTCATCTAATTGGACTTCCTTAGTCTTAAAGGAGTCTTTAATATAAACCAGAACTCCACCTCCTCTACCAGTAACCCTGTCCTTTCTATAGCACTTATATCCAGGCACATCTATCATTGAGGTGGGGATTTTATCATGCATCCATGTTTCACCTATGCATAAATAATCAAGATTGGAACCAATTAAAAGAATTCTAATTTCATCACATTTTGGATACAGGCTTCTAATATTTAAATGCCCTCCCAAAATACCCTTAGGCTTTACTGTAGGATCCCAGATTATTTTCGCGTGATTTACTGTCTGGAAAAATAAATATTGTCTCTGCTTTATTATTGCTTGTGACTGCAAAGTTTTTATATTTTCAATAGTGTCTCTGTTCATTCGCTTATACTTGACTTTATGAGTTGTATTGACTTAACCCTTAGTATAGTCAGTCTTGCGGTTAGGAGGGCCTCTGGATCCTTGCGCACACTGTGATTTTAGATCCGTCTCCAGTGTGGCCTCCTCCGCCTTGTCGACAGAAGAATCTGTCGCAACCCCCGCCGCAGCCCGGTCGACGTGGGCAGACGGAGCCACTCCCTCCGGGTCCTCCGGTGCCGGCATTCGATCACTCGCCCGCACTGAGTGCCCAGAGCTGTCTCCCGCCGGAAATCCGCCAACCACCTCCGGGTCCGCCGGCCACCGCAGATGACGCACTAATTCCGCCGCGGAGGAATTAGTGTCACGGTCCGTTCAGCGCCGTGTCCGTGACGCACAGCGCTGAAAACCAATAAAATTAGTTACTCGACAAAAGTGCATTATTGTTACTTAGCAACAGCATTCTTTGACAAAAGCTGTCCAATCCGTTACAAGGAATGTTTTAAGTAGTAACCAATAAAAATATGTTTTACAATGTACCCGCCACTGTGGCTGGTATACAAGGCAAAGTCACCCGCCACTTTGAAAAAGTACCCGCCATTGGCTGGTGGCGGGTGCTAATTTCCCACCCTGATACCATGGTAAAAAAACAATAATACTTAAACATATAGGCTACCTCTAGGGATGCACGATATCGACCACATATCGATATCGGACGAAAAATGGTCATTTTTGATGTTATCGATCCGATAAGAAATTAAGATAGATAATAGATTATTTACTTTAGTTGAGAGATCTGTTCACCATGATGGTTTTGAATGATTGAAATCTCTTTGAAAAGGAATATACAGTTAAGTGCAACCTGCAGCACAAATCTGTCACATAGGCTTCATAATATTATAATAAGAGCACGCCTGTAAAAGCATGTTGTGAATTCTTGTTCGCCAGTGTTTCAGCGCATCGAGCGCGTTGTTGGCGGAAAGAGTGCGTTTATGGAGTTAAGCCGTCATGACAAGCACAGCCAAGATCACTTGAGCAATCGCAGCATTTTTTGTCAAGCTGTAATGTGTTTATTTTGTGTGTATATATCTGATTAATCTAATATAGGATGCGTTTGGTTGAGTTAATGAACGATGCAGTAAAGCGCTTAATTGTACTGGTGATCATCTTTATCTTTAGCGTGCGCAGCTCAAACAGCAATGCACATTAATAACTATGATTGGGACTGTCACATGCCATTATAATGAGAATACTATTGTAATGAAATGTTGTGAATTCTCTGGGCATTGTTGTGGAAATTGCGCGTCCAGAACAGTGATTACACGTTCTATACAGCAGTGTCAAGTAGGCATGTGCCGGTATCAAATTTTTATGCTGCGATTAATTGATTGAGCTTTTGTCACGGTATACGGTATTTTCACAATATTTTAATTGCACAAGAGAAACGGATGGATTGGGGGTATCTAAAAAAAAACAACTTGCATCACAATGTGTAATTGTGATTGTCAAAACATTTGGTAACTAAACAGAATTTTATTAAGTTTAGTGACAACATGTTACAATGTTTACATGGTACAATGACTAGTAGGCTACTGTTTATATTATTGCAGGGAACTACACTAACCTTTTCCACTGGTGGCACTTGCGCTACTAACTTTTTCAGTTACTGGCGCAAAACATGATTTGGTCGCACCAATTATTTATAGTAAGCCGCTCTGGATAATAATGAACAATATTGAAACTGTATTGCATACAGATGTGCTTTTTATTTTACTTGCCATCTTTTAAACCACATGCCTTCTTGAAAATTGGTTGGGATAGATTTACTGCAATAGAAAATACAGTACACAATAAAGTGCTAAATGAATTTCATTTGGATTTCAACATGCTATGGTTGGCACAGGGATATGTTCCTGTCTATACACTTCGCGTGCTTCATACTGTCATTGTGAAGCTTCAATGATTCGTGTTTGAATTGTTTTGACGCAGTTACAAATTTGGACAGTCCTGCAATTGAAGGCCCACAGAATTTACAGTACACACAGTGCATTGCTCCTAGGGCTGTGTATCACCAACAATGTCACGATACGATACGCATCACGATACTAAAGCCACGATACGATACGGATCAATTTGGAATTTAAATTTCTTTTGAGCAGAGTTTAGTAACAGTAATATCTTTATTGAATAAACAGTGTTATAACAGTTGTGATAACTGAAAAACTATTAGTTTTTGTCATAAAAAAAAAATGAGAGTTAAATTAAACAAGTGTTGGAATGTGCACCAAACACAGTAATTTCTTTACATTATGTTGAAATCATTTTAAACAATAAATACAATAGAATAAAGATAGCCTACCAATAAAGAGAAAAGTTTTTGAATAGGTCTAGCACTAGTATTCAGAAATACTACAGAAACTTAATAAAGTGATTAAATGTAAAATAACATTGGGTAGTATTTTAGTCCTGACTAAATTAAATACATCGACTATAAATCCAGATTCCTTATAACTAAAGCTATCTTTTGTTGTTTTGACAACACTATTAATGACAGACACATATGGCTGCTGTCACTTTAAGAGCTAATGCACGGATCCTGTTTTCATTATACTGTCACATGCATTTTATGCTTATTTAAGACATAACCGACTGTGTTGCATACTCACCAAGACCGACATTTTTGACATAATTTTGCTTGTTTTTGTCTGTAAAAGCGATATAATTCGTGAAAAAGAACTTTTGTTACTCGCAGGCTGTTTGTGAGGTGGCTTTACTCTATGTATGCATACAGAGAAAATCATCTCTCAGAGAGTGTGCGAGTAGGCCAACTGAATAGTTTAAAATCACTTGAATGTTTAGCGTGGTAAGACTTAAAAAGACGAGCGAATGGTAAACTTAAGTGACAATGCAATGCTCGCCCGAATATGCAAGTGAATATTCCGTCATGTCCCGACTCCTAAAAGCGAGAGTATAGTATCGCCGCCTTTAGCGCGTTTGACGCTTGCCTTGAGCAACCCATTTCGAGAGACAGAAGACGCGGCACAGCTGGACACTCAATTAATGTTTGCGGGAATTTCCCGCATTATAAGTGGGAGACCTGCGGGAATGATTAGTATAATGCGTAATACTCGCAATCCCGTGCTGAAATTCGAGCCCTGAATTGGCTACATTCAAAAGCAAGACAGTATCGATACAGCCGTTACTGTATCGATACGCGCATCGTCAGGAGTTCATGACGATGTATTGTCGTATCGATATTCTGTGAGTAGGGTTGCCACCTTCAATACAAAAAAATAAGGGACGCCTGCCGGCGGCCGCAGCGGGGGCCAAAGCCCTCGGGGCCACAATGACCACAGGCCCGACGGTATGCCAATGGTGGTATATCATAACTCAAAACATATTTTCAGGAAAGTAATAAGATCAGTACCAATGGACATTATAATCAGCTATCTGCTATTGAAATCAGTGTGAATATATGCAATCACTCTCTATCACAAACAACGTTAACAAAGTGTGACAATGAGACCAAAAAAAATTTGCCTTTCGTCTGAGTTGTATGTGAGATGTTAACCATATTTTATTAACTTATTAAATTAACAGATCCATAACTTATTCACTATAAATTAAACAAATGCGTTGATACTCAAACAAATACTAAATTTGATTGGAAAAAACTTTGACTTTAGCAAAGGATAAAGGACATCAAAAACATCATTAGACCAGTAGTACTGTGCAGTATAGGACTATGTTAGGCGTTAAGTGTACTTCTTGTCACTCCGTGCAGCACTGAGTAGCTGTTTCTTTCAAACATGTAACACCATCCAAACAGTGATACCACACATAAATAACCTATAATCTACAAACATTTCTAAATTTAATTATAACACTATTTTTATTATTGGTAAGAAAATCTATTTATGTATTTATTTATTTATGTATTCAGACCTATTGTTAATTATATAGTATTAAAGGATGAAATTCTCTAGATTTGTTAAGCATAAGTCATTTTCTTCACACATGCACATTTTTATTAAATATGTATTAAATATATCTCTCTCTTATTTAAAAAATGCATGTGTCTGACTGTGTACCTTAACCATAATAAACAAATCATACCATAATGTATGGATATAATTCATGTACATTGTAACATTATTTCTTAACAAATGGGCATAGGCAGCATATGAAAACGTAATCAATCAGAACATTATTGAGCTGATTAAAAAACTGTCATTAGGCTACACTATCTGATTCGGGAGATGCTTGAGGTATGAAGAACTGTGAGACGGTGCTTTGATTTCTCTGAGCTCTAGCATTGCTATGAACTCTCTGCCAAAAGACCCGCCCTCCTCTGACTCTGATTGGCCCTGAACCTGATGGTATTAAACAAACCAATCAAACCACCAATGGCAGCGAGTATTACCCAATCAAGGGTAGAATAGGACGAGTCTTCACAGAATGCGGGTGGAATGATTTTGGATGATGCGTTTAAGACAACTCGGAAATACGGGACAAACCGCGTCCCGTATTGATTCAAAACGGGACGCGCTGTTTATTTCACAAATACGGGACGATTCCGTATTTTAACGGACGGGTGGCAACCCTATCTGTGAGTGTGCACAGCCCTATTTGCTCCGTCTTGGTACCTTAACCACTGGTATTCTTCGAGCCACTGGTGTCGAAATTCATATGTCCGTATCGTTTTTTCGCGTGATTTTCCTGACGAATCCTTCTCAGCCTCATTATTCTCACTCACAGGCTCCGTTTTACATCAAGCGATGGTTCTGTTACACTTGAACTTCCCTTCTTAAAAAGGGAGTCAGTTGTCCGCTTCATTTCAACACAAGTTGTAGGCTATGTTGATATAATATGCGATTGCTGCGTGTGTCTTAACAAGAGGTTTTTTTTTGTTTTGTTTTTTAAATCAACGTTAGGCTACGCCTATACCATTCCGGGAGGGCACGGGGTGTCGCGGTGCTTAAGCCAACTTGATGTGTTGAATGCTCATGTGTTGAGAGCACGTAATAAAACATATTCTTAAAATGCACATTTCTGTTTTAATAAATGCTCATAGTAAATCATAGCATATTGCGTAAAACATAAGGTAGGTACAAAAATAATCAGTGATACATTTGCGACCCATTAAAAATTAGGGTCGCAATGGCATTTCAAAAGGTCGCATATGCGACCATTTTGGTCGCAGTGTAGTTCCCTGTATTGCTTAACACAATTTTCACGATTTCAGTTCAATTCTTGATTCAATATTGACACATTTGGATAAATATTAGTTAGGCTATAGTAGATAGCCTGTATATTAATTTTTCTCAAGAAAAAATATATAATCAATAATCAATTAATAAACATACAGAGAGAAATTAAATATAATGCGGTTTTCATTATAATAACAATTATGTAATGACAAGTAAACATAAAATAAATATGTAATATAGTGCACATATTTAGCAAAATACTCCTCTCTATAGCTATTTTTTCTAGTCAACTAACGTGGTGGTCATTAAAAGGCTTTCCTGAGGTAAATGTTAGGTTCTGTGACATAATTGTTCTCCTGCAGTTTTATTTACCTCTTTCCGTGGTTGAAAAACACTGATTGATCGATATTATGTATGAGGCATGTTTCAGTAAATTGTAAGGTATCTTTAAATAAAAAGTAACAGATGATCGGTTTACTTGAACTGAGGTGCTAGAGCGATCTGTCACGTCACATTTACAAGTGCCAAAACGGTATTTATTGTCTGAATTTTGTAAACAAAATTGACAGAATCTGAGAGCTGAGAATTTGTTCCTACCAAAAGTATTCTGCTCTGTCTAGTCTGTCGGTGTCAGTGTCCTCTAAGCTCCGCAATTTTTCTCTGCGTGAGAAAATGGATGTGTGGCGTGAGAGCGTTTGAAAAGTGTTGATTGCGTGAGTCTCAAGCTGAATGCGTGAGAGTTGGCAGCCCTGCTTTTAGAAGGGGAATAAATCGTCTGCAGTGTTCCTCCTTCCGCCATACTTCTCCATGTGAGGATTGTTTACATTAGACTAGAGTGCGGTGCTCGCTGTGCAGCACACAGTGCATACATGCCGGGATTGTTTACATCAGAGTGCGCACGTGTGTTGCTCAGCATATACGCAGTGTTTTTTTAAGCGGTTGACTGTTTCGGACGTCTTGCTGGACATTCTCGTCGGTGGGGCAGCGTTGTTGTTCAAACGGGCGTTCAGACGCAAACGCGGGAAGCGTGCAGGCGCGCTGGTTAAACTCCGCGAGCGCGGCCTGCGCACTGCACTCCCCAGTATTCATCTCGCGAACCTCCGATCCCTTCCTAACAAAACGGATGAACTTCTTCTCCTCACCCGCACTAACAAGGATTTTTTAAACTCTGCTGCTCTGTGCTTCACTGAAACCTGGCTGAGTGAAGCCATACCGGACAACGCAATACATCTGCCGGGCTTCCAGCTGTTCAGAGCGGATCGCATCGCGAAGCTTACGGGGAAAACGAGAGGCGGTGGATTGTGTTTCTACATTAACGAAAGTTGGTGTTCAGATGTAACAACACTGAAGAAGATGTGCGCTCCTAATTTAGAGGCACATTTCATAAACTGTAAACCCTTCTACTCTCCTCGGGAGTTTTCCTCTTTCATTCTCGTGAATGTTTACATCCCTCCAGACGCGTGTGTGAGCGCGGCGCTACAACAGCTCGCTGAACAAATAGCTGAAACAGAACAAAGGTATCCTGACTCTCTTTTAATCATTCTTGGGGATTTTAACAAAGCAAATCTTTCCCGCGAACTACCAAAATACAGACAGCACGTTACATGTCCCACCAGAGACAGTAATATACTGGACCACTGTTACACCACAATAAAAGATGCGTATCACTCCGTTTCACGAGCAGCTTTGGGGCTCTCTGATCACTGTTTGGTTCATCTCATACCGACCTACAGGCAGAAACTGAAATCAGCTAAACCTGTAATAAGGACTGTAAAAAGATGGACTAATGAAGCAGAACAGGATCTACAGGCCTGCTTTGATTGCACTGATTGGACTGTTTTTGAAGCTGCTACCAACGATCTGGATGAGCTCACAGATACTGTAACATCATATATAAGTTTCTGCGAGGATACATGCATTCCTACCAGGACATTCTTATCATTTACTAATGATAAACCATGGTTTACTGGGAAACTCAAACACCTTCGTCATGCCAAAGAGGATGCCTACAGAAGTGGGGATAAAATCTTGTATAACCAGGCCAGAAACAGACTGACAAAGGAGATCCGATTTGCTAAAAGAAGCTACTCTGAAAAACAGAAAAACCAGTTTTCATCCAACGACCCATCATCCATCTGGAATGGCCTGAGAAACATCACCAACTACAAGTCACCATCCCCCCGATCTGTGGACAATCAACACCTGGCTGACGATTTAAATTCATTTTATTGCAGGTTTGAAAAACCCTCATTCACACCACACACCGACTCTAACCTGCACTTCACACATTCACCATCACCTCCTGCACTCCCACTCCCCCCTCCTGCAATCCAACTTGAGCTTATGGTCTGTGTGGAGGACGTGAGCCGAGTCTTCAAAAAACAGAAGACTAGGAAAGCCTCAGGCCCAGACGGCATCTCATCTGCTTGTTTAAAAGCCTGCGCTGACCAACTGGCCCCGGTCTTCACGCAGATCTTCAATAGATCATTGGAGCAGTGTGAAGTTCCCTGCTGCTTCAAACGCTCCACTATCATTCCTGTCCCCAAAAAACCCCAAATCACTGGACTTAATGACTACAGACCTGTCGCTCTCACGTCTGTGGTCATGAAGTCGTTTGAAAGACTGGTGTTGGCCCACCTGAAGGACATCACTGGACCCCTGCTGGATCCCTTTCAGTTTGCTTACAGAGCAAACAGGTCTGTGGATGATGCAGTCAACATGGGACTGCATTATATCCTGCAACATCTCGACTGGGGAATGCATTATATCCTGCATTCCCCTAGACTGGGGAAACACACATCCAGAACTCTCACCACCAGCACTGGCGCCCCTCAAGGGTGCGTTCTCTCCCCACTGCTCTTCTCCCTGTACACTAATGACTGCACTTCTAAAGACCCCTCTGTCAAGCTCCTGAAATTTGCCGATGACACCACTGTCATCGGTCTCATCCGGAACGGTGACGAGTCTGCTTACAGACTGGAGGTTGAACAGCTGGCTCTCTGGTGCAGTTACAACAACCTTGAGCTGAACACGCTCAAAACAGTGGAGATGATCGTGGACTTCAGGAGGAACAGCCCAGCACTCCCCCCACTCATCATCATGAACAGCACTGTGGAAGCAGTGGAGTCGTTCAGGTTCCTGGGCACTATCATCTCTCAGGACCTGAAGTGGGACAATCACATTGACTCCATTGTGAAAAAAGCCCAGCAGAGACTGTACTTCCTTCGCCAGCTGAGGAAGTTCAACTTGCCACAGGAGCTGCTGATTCAGTTCTACTCAGCCGTCATTGAGTCTGTCTTATGCACTTCCATCACTGTCTGGTTTGGTTCAACTACCAAATAAGACATCAGGAGACTACAACGGACAGTCCGGACTGCGGAGAGGATCATTGGTGCCCCACTGCCATCCCTCCAGGACCTGTACTCTTCCAGAGTGAGGAAGAGAGCAGGTAAAATCATCACAGACTCCACTCACCCTGGACACCTCCTGTTTGAACTGTTACCGTCAAGACGGCGACTCCGATCACTGGCCACAAGAACATCTCGGCACAGGAACAGTTTCTTCCCACAGGCCATTTCCCTTCTGAACAGTTAACATATCTCCCAAGGCATATGCCTGTAAGTGCAATACTCCCACTGTTTAGTGCAATATCGTACAACTCAGGTTAACTTGTATGTAGATTTTTTATTTATAATATTCAAAACACTGTAAATATGTTCATAGTTCATAATCTGTAAATCTGAAAATGTCTATTCTGACTAAACCCAACTGTGATACTTTTATTCTCATATATTTATATTTTTATTTTTATTCTTATAATTTGTAGTATTATGTTTCTTGTTGTATTTGTATTTGTATATGTCCACTGGAAGCCTCAGTACCAAAACAAATTCCTTGTGTGTGCAAGCACACTTGGCAATAAAGCTCTTTCTGATTCTGATTCTGATGGAAAATAAGCTAATGCGCGTTCTAAAAATCTAAATTCAGATCTAATATTTTTTACGGTATTTTGAAGTGCCCGCGATAACAATATTGTGCATATTCATTACCGTGATTTATCGCATTACTGAAAACCGGCACATGTCTAGTGTCAAGTTAATTTGTGCATTCAGGTCATTTTGTGCAGATATAAGTCGTAGTATTAAGTTTATGTAATAAATATCTGATTAATCTCACATAGGATGCATTTAGTTGATTTAAACAACCCGCTAGAAAAGTTATTCAGTTTCCCGGTGCTCGTTCTCTTCAGCTTCATCGTGCTCGATCAAACAGCAATGTGTAACCTTTGGCTAAATATAAAAAAAAAAACAGACTACGCCACCTAGGTTACTTCTCCACCCAGGAAAGTATAAAAATAAACAAAATACCCCAAAAAGAATTAAACCCAAAAGAATTACAACAATATAAAGGACCCTGCTGGTTCGGATTGCGTCAAAGACAGAGACAGGACTTCCAAAAGTATACAAAGTTTATTTCACACAGGAAACATTCATTTTAAAACGTCCTAGAAATAGATCTCATTAACAGTTTACCAATTAAATACCCACAGTTGATAAGAGACCGTAATTAATCCATTTAGCCGAAGGGACAAACCACACAACAAACCAGTGAATAAAAGTTCTTAAAGCAAGTGATAAACGAAAATAAAGAAACAATATCAAAAGAAAACAAATACACTCCTCTTCTGCTAAGCCTCAGTATCACAGGTCAAATAATTCACATGGGGACATACACTGGCAAATACATTTTTAAAACCAAGGAAAGAAAAAAGAAAGAAAGACGAAAAAGGAAAAGATTACATAGACAATCAAACTGACACAATATTTAACATCACAACTAATAATATTTAAGATCGTTCAGGCTGCTTTGACGGACCAAACTACCAGCGTGTTAGTTTAATTTAATAGCCCATAAAACACGCATGTCCAATGCTTCAACACCTTTCATACAGACCGATTAGGGCAGAAGTCGTTAAAGAGCTTGGTCAATACAGCGGTTCGAAACCGCAAACGTCCACTGCAGACAGCCGTACGAACAGGACAATGAAACAGCAACACAAACAGGTATATAAAAAAACAACAGCTAGCGCTCTGGGCCGCACCTGCAATAAGAATACAATAAAAGCACAAATAGTGCATTAACCCTCTGGGGTTGGCGGTATCGCCGGCGATACCAGCTCACTTTTTTCCTTATCAGTGCAAAAGAGACTCAAATTACTCTGTTGATTTTTATCTTACATATAAGTGCTGTACATCATTAGATCCTGTTAAGTGTCTATTTTTTTTGTGGGTACTCACAATAAAAACAAAGTGTTGTGCTTTTCGTCAAATAAAGAAAAATAAACATGATGCACGTTTTACCTTCTCTCTGTCAGTGAGGTCCATTCTGAAACGCGTCCGAAAAATGAACTGCAACTCTGTCAATACTTGTCACAGAGATACGAGAGATTTCTCTTTATGAAACTGAAATTCTCTTCTTTTAAATAAAGTAATTTATATAAAAAAACAAATATTCTCAGTTTATGTAATCTGTATGAAAAGAGAGAGATGTCAGTATTTTTCTTTCCAGCTCATTATACCTCATTACGCGTTAATGTGCCACGCCCACGGAGAGCGCGCGGTATTCAAACGCAAATGATCTAAGGCAAGCCATGCAAACATGCCAACGCCCACCAGCTGGATTATAAAATCATGTTTAGTAAGTTTCTTACTACCGCTGTGAACACAGCGTATCCCTACCCTGTGAGGAATAATACTATCTAATAACCCTGGAAAATGTACCAGAAGTGCTGGTAGTTTCATTTCGAGGAGCAACGGATCCAGCTGATGTAGTAAGTCATTTATTCTTAAGTGCTTTGTTCTCATCACGATATTGAATAGTGTCTATAAACCGCAAAAAGACTGTTTAAATATGAATTGCGGGTTTGTGTGTAGGCTAGGCACAGGCCCGCGCGCTTTGTTTACTACAGTTATACAGCGAGTATGAGTAAAAAGTTTGAGTAAAAATAGACTGAAATATGTTGAAATAAAATGTCTGTATAAGCAACAAACTGCAAATTAACATGTATATGCTAATATATCATACACAATGTTACAGACTAAATATGAATGTTTAGACAAGATTTTGTGATTAGTTTTGGATAGATTATAAAGTTTTGACTGTAAAAAAAGACTACTGTCACATTAAATAGGTAAGCTTTTGTTCACCAATTTCTGCTCATGTTAAATATACTATATGATGTTTTGTCAAAAATAAAGTAGGTATATTGAATTATCAACTAAGATGTTATTATAGTGTTTGTTCCAATATTCAAACTAATGAATCCTTACCTTTTTTAATACTTATGATAAAATGTATACTTTTTACAAAGAAAGAATACACTTGAAATATTGTTAAAATTGTAATTGTTGTTGTAATTGTAACCTATTTGTAATTGGTTACAATTTCTAATTGTAAAATATGTATAGATAATTTCTTTTGTCCTTGCATTCTTTGGGACCCTGTGACACACCTGTGTGAGGCTAATTAATATGCAGCTCATTATGTATGTGGCACATTATCCGGCCTTTGTCTTCTCGGGTGTGAACACGCCTCCACGCATATTGCCTTTCCAAACAATGCCCATTAGTCAAAAATCTTGTAGACACTATATTTAGTATGTGTTTTGTGGCCTTATTTCAGACACTTTAAGTTTTAGTTTTTTCAATAACCATGCATAAACAATATTCTCTCAAAAATACAAACATGTACATACATGTTGCTCACATATTACGGTAGCCCCGTTTGTGCTATATAGAGTGAATTTACACCTTTGCCATTAACATGTTTATAAATAACTGAAAAAAGCACAAATGTCAGAGCATGTCAGAACACCTCCAGGACCCAGAAAACCCCTCAGACCCCTGAGGGTTAATTTCAAAAGATTTCCCCCCTCACAGAATAGGAGAAAACCAATAGGTTACTAGCGTAACCCCGGTTCTCTGAAACATCGAGTGGAGAGATCCACCTATGGGAAGGGCATCCGTACCTGACCTCTGCAGAAGCATCCAATTGCACCAAGTCTGGCTAGACAGACAGAAGCGCGCAGCCAATGCCAGGTGAGGCCACACCCCCTCACCTACGGGCATATAACATCTGGGCGCGCTGCTATTCCTCAGTAAGTATATTCGCTTCTCGTGCGGCAAGCGGGGCAAAGCTGGTGGATCTCTCCACTCGATGTTTCAGAGAACCGGGGTTACGCTAGTAACCTATTGTTCTCTTTCATCATCTCGTGTTCGAGATCCACCTATGGGAGAGACATGGACAGCTCCCCGATTGCCCAATACACTCACAGTGAGGTTCTGAAAGCCAGAGAAAGACGGTCACCTCGGGGAGGCGGTGCCTGACACGTCCATTAATCATGAACCTGCAAAGTTGACGCCACACCAAACTGCTGTGGACAAGCAGGACATGAAACATGCATGAGACCCATACATGATAGTAACCCCAACCCACCAAGACACATAAGCTATACCCATAACGGGAAGTAAATGTTTGGTGGCAAGAATGAACATGGCCAGCCGGCCCATTCACACTTATTGGTTCCAACAGGGTACAGGGAAGAGCTAAGAAGACCCCACCCCTAAAACCGAATGTGCTACCGAGGTTCTGGTGACATCCAGCCGGTAGTAACGCACAAAGGTATGAGGAGAAGCCCAACTGGCAGCGGAGCAGATGTCCTGCAGTGACACTCCCCTAAACAAAGCCCAAGAGGCGGCTAAGCCCCTTGTGGAATGAGCTCTGATGCCCCTTGGGGGCTGCACTCCCTTTGCTTCATAAGCCATAGTTATAGCGTCCACAACCCAATGTGAGAGGCGTTGCTTCGATATGGAACTCCCTCTGTGCGGGGGGGCCCATGAAACAAAGAGCTGGTCGCTCTTCCGGAAAGCGTTGGTCCTGGTCATATAGGCCTGTAAAGCACGGACTGGACACAAAGCATTCAGCCTCTGATCCTCCAGAGAGGTAAAAGGTGGAGGGTGAAAAGCGGACAGCTCCAACACCTCCGAAGTGAACGCAGGGAAGCACTTCGGCATGAAGGCCGGGTTAGGCTTAAGGGAAACCTTATCTCCACTGAGGGAGAACTTAGTGCACGAGGGGTGAACCGAGAGTGCATGTAGCTCACTGACCCGTTTAGCAGATGCCAAGGCCAAGAGCAAAGCTGTCTTGAAGGACAGCAGCTTAAGGGAAATACTCCCCAGAGGCTCAAAAGGATGTTGAGACAGAGCTTCCAGCACCATGAAGAGGTCCCATTCCGGAACAGTTCTCCTGATGACTGGCAAAGAGCGACGTGCACCCTTCATAAATCTGCGGATTAGAGGGTGCTGCCCGACAGTAGAGCCCTCAAAACCCACATGACAGGCTGAAATCGCAGCCAAGTAGACCTTAATGGTGGAAAAAGACCTCCCTTTTTCCATGAGGTCTTGAAGGAAACACAAAATATCAGGAACTGAGCACTGATAAGATGTGAGACCGCGCCCATCGCACCACCCTTCGAACACTTGCCACTTACAGCCATATAAGGACCGTGTAGAGACGGCCCTGGCATTCTGAATAGTGGCGACCACACGCTGCGAAAGCCCAAGTGCGTTCAGGTTCGTCCTCTCACGGGCCAGGCCCAGAGAGCCACCCTGTCCGGGTGGGGGTGGTAAATCTCCCCGTTGGCTTGGGACAATAGATCCGTGCGAACGGGAAGGCGCCACGGCTCTGCGTACAACAGAGGAATTATCTCCGCCAGCCATGGTGCCTTGGGCCACCTGGGTGCTATCAGAATGAGAGACAGGCCCTGCTCTCTCACCCTGGCCAATGTGGGAATTATCAGGCACAGGGGAGGAAAAGCATACAGGAGCACTCTGGGCCATGGGTGGGCCAGTGCGTCTACCCCGAGGGGCGCGTCCATGTCCCTTAGAGAGAAGAACATAGGACAATGGTTGTTTTCGCGCGAGGCGAATAGATCTACGCTCGCCCGTCCGAATCTCATCCATACCATTTCCACTATCTGAGGGTGAAGACGCCAATCTCCATAAATTGGGTTTCCCCTTGATAGCAGATCCGCACCTCTGTTCAGAATGCCCGGAACGTGAGTTGCGCGTAACGACAGGAAAACCCGTCTGCTCCACACCAAAAGCTTGTAAGCTAGAGCGTGGAGTTTCGACGAGCGCATGCCGCCCTGACGGTTGATATAAGCCACAGCCGTGGTATTGTCGCACCGTACTAGAACGTGATGTCCCTGCAGGCGAGGCAGAAAATGATTCAGAGCTTTCCAAATGGTTAGAAGCTCTAAATAGTTTATGTGCGCTGAACGTAGTCTGTTTGGCCACAGACCGTTCACCGTCCTGCCCTCCTGGGTGGCACCCCAGCCTGTCAAGGACGCATCTGTCGTCACAACTTTCCGCATCGTAACCGCCCCCAGGGGGGTTCCCCGTGCGTAAAAGTTCTCGCTCTCCCAGTGGCGCAAGGCTGCCGAGCAGGCGCGTGTCACTGTTACCGAGCGGCAAAGGTCGCGAATCGGGCTGAAATGTAGTGACAATACCCATTTCATGAACGCCCTCATCCTCAGGAGTCCCAACGGCACAACTTGGGTGGATGAAGCCATGAGACCCTGCAGCCTGAGACATGCGCGATATTGCACTTTCGTCCCTTCTCTGAACTGCGTCAGACAGTTCATCAGAGAGCGAACGCGCTCTTGAGAGAGACGCGCTCGCATGGAGACCGAATTCAACTCCAAGCCCAGGAAAATGACATTCTGACTGGGCGTGAAATTGCTCTTGCTCACATTCACTTGGAACCCGAGCGATGTGATGTGCGCGAGCACACGGCCGGTGTCCTGCAACACCTTCTCCTTTGATTCGGCTATAATGAGCCAATCGTCTATGTAAGTCAGGATTCTCAGTCCTGATATTCTCAGAGGTGCTAAGCCCGCCTCCGCGCACAGACAGAAAGGCCGGGGACTCAAACTGAGTCCAAACGGAAGAACTGTGAATTCGTAACATATGCCCTGGTAGGCGAAACGAAGAAACTTCCTGTGCGGAGGATAGATGCTTATGTGAAAGAAAGCATCTTTCAGATCGACTGATGTGAACCAGTCGTTCTGTTTTATGGCACGGGCGAGTGCGCCTTGTGTCAGCATTCTGAAATTGTATTTCCTCAAATGTTTGTTCAACACTCGAAGGTCCAAGATAGGGCGGAGAGAGCCGCCTTTTTTCGGGACCAGGAAATAACGGGAATAAAAACCCTGGTTCATCAGATTGGGGGGTACCACCTGAATCGCTCCCTTGTTTAAGAGAGATGAAATTTCCTCTTTCAGAATGGTGGAGGCGTTCTCTTCCGTGTGAGAAAAGAGAATGCCGTTGAAAAGCGGGGGTTTTGCTGCGAATTGCAATCTGTAACCCTGCATTACTGTACGCATCACCCACTCGGGAGCTGAAACGGTTCGCCAAGCCGCTTGTGTTGGGCAAACACTGGGGCCGAAGCCTTTATTGAGAGAGTGAGGGGAACAGAGTGTGGGCAGTGTGGTGTCACTGAGCTTAAACTTTCCCTCACAAAGGACCCCCTGAACGTGGGGGGAAAACACACATTTCTCGAACACACGAGCTGGGCAGTCTCGTTTACAGGCGGAGAGCTGACCCATCCGTGGGACCCCCTGTGTCTCTTGGACGGGGGTCCTAGAAGAGGAGGGGAGTCCGAAGGGCTTGCGGCCCGTGAACATGGACTCGATGCCCCCATCGGCTGAACATCAGGCAGGCCGCTTGCGTTTCGAGTCGGTGGGGTTGGAATTCGCAGGTCTCCCAGCCGCGGCCGCGGCGGGAGCGGGCTTACCCCAGTGCTTGTGTGTAGGTGCTGGGTTATGTTGCCGAGGGGGTGGTTTGTTGCGGGGCTTTTCCTTGCCCTGATGAAACTGTCGTCCCGTGGCCGGTGGGTTAGGCAAACGCACAGGGGGCGCCTGGCGTGGGACTGACTTCCTGGGAAGGCAAAGCTTGAAAGCCTCATCCTCCTTCTTCTTATCGTCACACCGTTGTTGCATCAGTGCGACGGCGGGGCCGAAGAGAGCCCGGCCGGGCTCCACCGGCGCGCCCGCGATGCGCCGTTTCTCACTGTCAGGGAGTCCTGACAGGTTCAGCCAAAGCGCGCGCTGTCCAACCACGGAAAGCGCCATGGAGCGCCCGCAAGCTTGGACAGCCTGCCGAGCGTTACGGAGGACGAGGTCGTTCACCGTGAGGATCTCCTTCCACAGGGTTTCAGAAGGATTTCCCTTTTCCAACTGTTGCCCTAATTCTTCGAGGATCTCCGCCTGGTAGGCGGAGAGGAGCGAAGAAACGTTAAGGGCCCTGACAGCCACGGCCGAGGACTTATAAGCTGCCTGGTGAACGGAGGCAGCAAAACGGTCCATCTTGTTGGGCAAGACCGGCTTAGGGGGAGCGAGCAGCCCGCCCTGAGCGGGGTTAAGGTGCCTGGCGATGGAAGGCTCAACGGCGGGAGGTTCGCCCATACCGTGCGCCGCCATGTCCTTAACCTCGAGTCCCGTGAGACCGTGTCTGAAGTCGAGCGGGTCGCTCCAATAGTTCCTCATGTGCTTCGCGCACGCCGGGACGATGGGGAAGAGTTGTTTCCTCGGGCCGGGAGGGGGTCCCAGCACTTTCCCATCATTTCCCGCTCGCTCACACACTTCCAGGAGGATGGCTTGAGGCAGAACCGCGTGGGCGGTAGCCTGGGGAACACCAGAGGGCGGGATGGCCTCCTCGTCCTCTGAAACCCCAAGAATGGCCGCATCCTCCTCTTCGCCAGAACCGGCCGGTTCGTGGACGAGAGCGAGGTTGTCCCCGAAGATGTCCTCCTCGGGGAAGGCGGGATTGGGCTGGTCAGCCCAGATGAGAGACGTTGCGCCCCGGGAGGCCCCCGGTAGCGCGTCGTCATCACCGTGTCCCCCGTCCGAGTCAGAAGGGCTGAGCCCGGTGCACTGTGTCACTGCCACCTTAAGACGGCGTTTAAGCAGTTTCCTAGGCAGCATGAGGCAGAAACTGCAATTCTCCGGGTTCTCCAGGGCTTCCCGAGCGTGCTTAAGACCCAAACAGACCACGCAAAGCTGATGAAGATCCTTAGCTGCGATAAGGGCACCACACGCGGCCGGGCAGGCCCGTGATATGCTATCCCCTGGAGAGGCTGCAGGCTTAGACAGTGACATACCAGCGAAGAAAACGGAGAAAACCGTGGCGGGCAGCCGTGAGGAGAAACGGTGAAAATAGCGAGAGCGTGGGCGGCTCCGAATGCAAAGCAGCAGTCGTTGAAATATAAACAACTGTCACGTCTGGCGGAGGCTGATCTGGTCGATATGTCCTCCTGAAGACACGAGGTGAGCAGTGTAAAATCAACCGAGCTGTGAGATGCAGAGATCGCGAGAAGCGAATGTCAACTGAGGAATAGCAGCGCGCCCAGATGTTATATGCCCGTAGGTGAGGGGGTGTGGCCTCACCTGGCATTGGCTGCGCGCTTCTGTCTGTCTAGCCAGACTTGGTGCAATTGGATGCTTCTGCAGAGGTCAGGTACGGATGCCCTTCCCATAGGTGGATCTCGAACACGAGATGATGAAAGAGAACCACAATAAAGTTTCTTACCTCATAGGTGAAATTTAGACTACAGTGAGCTTTAGGCTACCTGTGCTCGCCACTTCACGCACACACACATCCCTAATGACAAACACATATTTAGACATGATCTACAACTATGAGAAAGAGCAATAAACAAAACGACTCACCAGGGAATAGCAACAGGAAATATAAACCTATAGCCTTCTACTACACGCAGCACGGAGGAGAATGACAACGGCGTATTTAGACAAACTTTTTATAAAGCCACCTGAACCCAACGGACCTCCCTAATTGAGCCACACAGGTGTGCTCAATGTCGCGCCGCGGCTCAACTCCAGTGGGTGTGTCTTCCCATTTAAGCTATCCCATTGAAAAAACTACTTCTAATGAGCCAAGTCAAAACAAATATTAAAAATTCTCTACCCGTCACATTCTACCCCCTAGTTTTTAAATTCGATGCAGTTTTTCGGGTGGTCTGACGAAGCGGTGCTCCTACAGTAGTGGTGGTACCCTCTGTTGCCACTGAGGGATTTCTAGGCAAAGAATCATGGACAAGAGGAGGCTCAGGAACTTTACTAGATGACATGGAGGCACCCTCAGGGCTGTGGGACAGGAGTGGAGCACAACTTGGAGGTGCCTGAACAGCAATGGGTACCATCACCGGAGGAGGAACTTCTCGCTCTGCCGACACCACTAACCACGTTTCATCCAGTATATCGTCCTCTCCAGAGTCCACCGGTGCTTGATCAGACTCTGAAAGGAGAGGGTTAAAAGGTTCTGCCCCATTCTGGCCAGCCGGTTAAGCTCTTAAGAGTACGATGCACATGTGTAACTTTCTCCAAATCTTCAACAGGAGCAATGGTGTACACTGACCTGCCTGGTGTCGGGGCTCGCAGCACCAAAAATCCAGTCATGGACACTGACCTGAGTAGGAGTCTCAGTTCCACCCAAGAGAAAGTCAACAGGCAATTGTGGATCTTGCCCAAACATTAATGAAGATTCACCTGTAGACTGGTATGGAATAGTGTTATACGAGAAAACCACTTGAGGGAGATATGCTGCCCAGTTCTTCTTGCAAGAAGGCAGAGTATGCAGCAGATTGTGCAGCATGCGATTAAAATCGCTCGCATTGACCATTTCCAGTAGGATGTGCTGGGGTGGTCCAACTCCTTTCAATGCCATACAATGCACACAACTGTTGAATAAGGGTGCTTTCGAAGTTCCTCTCCTGATCCGAGTGAATGCGACTGGGAACACCAAACTTGTAGAACCACTCGTTAACCAACACCTTTGCCACCGTAGAGGCTCTCTGGTCACGAGTAGGCATGGCCTGGGTGTATTTAGAAAACATCCGTCAGGACCAGAACATTCTCCATTACGTTCTGTGATGGTTCAATCAAGGTGAAGTCAATGGCCAGAATTTGATAATGCCTTGAAGCCAACAAATGACCCATATAGGTCTGGACTCGAAGGGAAGACATCCTTAGCAACAGTACAGCAAACACATTGGTGGCACCAACTCTTCACATCCTCACACATACCTGGCCAGAAACATATTTGTCTCACCAGCTCTGTTGTATGTTCCACGCCCTGATGGCCATGCTCATCATGAAGCTGCTGCATTACCATAATCTTTAAAGATGTCGGGAGCAAAAGCTGAAGAAATGCCTCAGCGCCCTGGGGATGTTTACACTGACGGTACAACATGCCATCCTTCACCTGTAGCCTAATCGTTTCCACTGTTTAAGGAGTTTACCTACATCTACACACAATCCCTGCTGCTCTTCAGGGTATTTCCCTCTTCTCCACAGCTTCAGGAATACTCCCAATACTGCATCTGCCTCCTGTAGCCCATGTAAATCTGCAGCCGAATAGCCAGGGAAAGCGGTAATGGATGCTTGTACACCTCTCTAAGGTCTGATAGAAGCGACTTGTTGGAGGGGCTCTGGCAGGGAACTTCCAGGAATCATATCTTCCAGCACAGGTCCAGCAGGGTGCTGTCGGGAGAGTGCATCAGCATTCCGATTACTCCGTCCAGAACGGTTACATGATGCCTGAGTCAAAAGCGGTGAGTTGGGCAGCCCACCTTTGTTCTAAAGCACCAAGTTTAGCGGTATTGAGGTAACTCAGGGGATTATTATCAGTGTAGACCACACACTTGTGTCCAAGTAAATACTCACAAAATTTCTCAGTCATTGCCCATTTAAGGGCAAGAAATTCAAGTTTCATGGAACTATAATTGGACATGTTCCTCTCCGAAGGCCTTAAACCACGACTAGCATAGGCTACTGGTCGAACTCAGCCCCCCTTTTCCTGCGACAGGACTGCTCCCAATCCGCTATAACTGGCATCCACTTTTAAGATAAATGGCAAGGAGAAGTCAGCATAAGCCAACAGGGGAGCACTCACCAACCGTTGCTTCAGGGTATCAAAACTCCACTGACACTCCTCTGTCCAGACCTCCCTGCAAGACCGGGCTGGGCCCTTCCTCTTAGCTCCAGTCAGGTCAGCTACCAGGCGATGAAGCGGGGTGGCCATTTTAGCAAAACACTCCACAAACCGCCTATAGTAGCTTTCAAAGCCAAGAAATGTTCTGAGACCTGCTGTGGAGGTTGCCAATTAGCAACTGCCTCAATTTTCTTCGGATCGGTAGCCACCCCCTTGGCAGTAATCAAATGACCCAAGTAGTTCACCTCAGACTGGAAGAACGAACATTTCTCCAATTTGGCCTTTAAGCCGCCTTGTTGTAGACGCTTCAGGACCACCTCCAGCCGTTGCAAACGCTCAGACACTGTGGAAGAGAACACTAACGTTGTCCAGATAAAGCAACAAGGATTGAAAATGTTGCGAACCAAACATGCGCTCTATCAGTCTCTGAAATGTGCTAGGTGCATTGCACAGGCCGAAGGCCATCCTATTCCACTCATAAAACCCAAAAGGTGTGCAGAAGGCAGTCTTCATCCTGTCCTTCTCAGCCACAGGGACCTGATTGTAGCCACTAGCAAGATCCATTGCAGTGAACCACCTGGCACGTGCAAGAGCATCCAAAGATTCCTCAATTCTAGGTAATGGAAACAAATCTTTTCTGGTCTTACTGTTAAGTTGACAATAGTCAAGTCATCCTCATTTATATAGCGCTTTTAACAATGTAGATTGTTTCAAAGCAGCTTTTTACAGAGATAAACGTAATTTAAGTTAACAGAGATTGGTTTTGTTTTATAGTGGTTCTTGCATAATGTTATTTCCAGCTAAAGTTAGTTTTGATTGATTCACTTCCGTCGAATGTGCGTTTGAATATATGTGCGCAGGTTTGTAATTCCCTACAAACCATGCCTAAACAAACTACTTGTCTTGTCTATAAATTTGATGCAGAATTTTATTTTTTTATCACTTCGAGTAGGTACGCGAACCGAAAAATTCCACAACACTTTATCTGTAGAGTGTCAACACACATTCGCAGGCTACCATCCTTTTTCTTCACCAGGACAATGAGATAAGCATAGGGGCTACTACTTTCTCTTATAATTTGCGTTTCCAGCAACTGATTAATATGAGCCTGAATGGCTTCATATTCTGAGGGAGGAATACGTCTGTAACGCTGCCTAACTGGAACCTCATCAATCAAGGGAATGTTATGTGTGATCAAAGTAGTACAGCCCAAATCGCTGTCATGTGCTGAAAACACAGAAGAGTACTTGGATAGTAAAGCCCTGACCTCACACTGTTCTTCAGGGGTCATCGGAGACAGATCAACAGAATCTATCTTGTCTTGTATGGGACCTACAGTCATCTGGGAAGAAACTGTGGCCTGCACACTCAAGGGAACATCCTCTACACCTTGGGTTAAACTCACCACAGTTACTGGACTAATGGTACCAAGAACGGTTCGTGCATAGAGGTTAACATCCACTACTCCTACGTTAATAACTGAAATATATACCTGTCCACGAACTACCTTAACAATGGCAGGGGAAGCCAGAAAACCACCTGCTAACCCACCACTAGAAGGCTCAAATACTACAGTCAATCCAGTATGGTGCTGATAACAAGTAGCCAAAATAAACTTCATGGTGCCGCCTGGTACACAAATACACCTGCCTCCTCGAACTCGGGCTGGAGAATCCGAAGGGGCATAAACTTGATGGCACTTCTGTAGGGCTTGTTGCCAAGGATTAGGGGGGTGCTGGATTAGGGGCATGCTGCGGTTTCAAACAGAGTCGACCCATATTGCCCAAACAATTCGTGATAACATTCTCAAATAACATTCATGCCCAAAATACCAGAGACCTGAGTAGAAGTACCTGGGGAATCTTTAACCCTCTGAGGTCGGCTATCGCGCCGGTGCGATAGTCTCGCTTTTTTTCTTATCAGTGCAAAAGAGACTCAAAATACTCTGTTGATTTTGATCTTACGTGTTAGTGTTATACATCATTCGATCCTGTTAAGTTTCTAATTTTTTTGTGTATACTCACAATATAAACAAAGTATTGTGCTTTTAGTCAAATAAAGAAAAATAAACATAATGCTAGTTTTGCCTTCTCTCTGTCAGTGAAGTCCATTCTGAAACGCGTCCGAAATTTAACTAATTCCGCGAATACTTGTCATACAGGCATGAGTGTTTTTCCATGATGAAGCTTGAACTCTCTTCTTTTAAATGAATTAATTTATATAAAAAAACAAATATTCTCAGTTTATCTAATCTGTATGAAAAGAGAGAGATGTCAGTCTTTTTCTTTCCAGCTCATTATACCTGATTACGCGTTAATGTGCCACGCCCACGGAGAGTGCGTGGTATTCAAACGCAAATGATCTAAGGCAAGCCATTCAAACATGCCAACGCCCACCAGCTGGATTATAAAACACATGTTTAATAAAAATCTTGCACTTTACCTCATCTTGCTACGCTGTGATACTATCTAATAACCCTGGAAAATGTACCAGAAGTGCTGGTAGTTTCATGTCGAGGAGCAACGGATCCAGCTGATCCGTTTGTCCGAGGTTGCATTCTTTGGTACCCAGTGACACATCTGTGTGAAAGGCTAATTAATATGCAGCTCATTATAGGGCTCATTATCCTGCCTTTGTCTTCTCAGGTGTGAACACGCCTCCACGCATATTGCCTTTCCAAACAAAAGGTGTCAATTTAAATCAATTTAAAAAAATGTATTGTTTTGTGTAAATGATTAGGCAGGATGATTTTCAGATCATTTTGAAGCAAAAATTCTAGGCAACAACACCCTTTAGTCAAAAGTCTTGTGGACACATATTTAGTATGTGTTTTGTGGCCTTATTTCAGACACTTTAAGTTTTAGTTTTTTCAATAACCATGCATAAACAATATTCTCTCAAAAATACAAACATGTATATACATCTTGCTCACATATTATGGTAGCCCTGTTTGTGCTAAATAGTGTAATTACACCTTTGCAATTAATATGTTTATAAGCAACTGAAAAAAGCACAAATGTCAGGGCATGTCAAAACATCTCAAGGACCCCAAAAACACCTTAGACCTCAGAGGGTTAACTATGAGCACGCCACTTTTAGGAATTACTTTACCAAAGAGTAACTTACTTTTCCACATCCAGTTCTAAATAGACTATATGGAATATCTAAGCCATTGGTAGCCTTAACCCTCTGGGGTCTAAGGGATTTTTGGGGTCCTTGAGATGTTCTGACATGCCCTGACATTTGTGCTTTTTTCAGTTGCTTATAAACATATTAATGGCAAAGGTGCAATTACACTCTATTTAGCACAAACAGGGCTACCATAATATGTGAGCAACATGTATGTACATGTTTGTATTTTTGAGGGAATATTGTTTATGCATGGTTATTGAAGAAAATAAAAACTAAAGTGTCTGAAATAAGGCCACAAAACACCTACTAAATATGTGTCCACAAGACTTTTGACTAATGGATGTCGTTGCCTAGAGTTTTTTCTTCAAAATGATGTGAAAATAATCCTGCCTAATCATTCACATAAAACAATACATTGATTTAAATTTTGTAAGACACTTTTTGTTTGGAAAGGCAATATGCGCAAGGGGCGTCAACGATTTCAACACCATCATGCATATTTAGTGGTTCACACCTGAGATGATAATGGGGCCCGCATACTTAATGAGCCATTCATTCAGGTGTGTCACTGAGCCATAAGAAAGAATGCAAGAGCAATATATATGTGTGTGTGTGTGTATATATATATATATATATATATATATATATATATATATATATATATATATAAATCTACCAAATTGGTTCACAGTTGGAAGCATCTCATTTTTTTAATATTTTTCCATGTCTAGTAATTGTGCAGTTAATTCTCATACTGAATATTGGAACAAACACTATAACATCTTAGTTGATAATTCAATATACCTACTTTATTTTTGACAAAACATCATACTATAGTATATTTAACTATGAGCAGATATTGGTGAACAAAAGCATACCTATTTAATGTGACAGTAGTCTTTTTTTACAGTCAAAACTTTATAATCTATCCAAAACTAATCACAAAATCTTGTCTAAACATTCATATTTAGTCTGTAACATATTGTGTATGATATATTAGCATATACATGTGAATTTGCAGTTTGTTGCTTATACAGACGTTTTATTTCAACATATTTCAGTCTATTTTTACTCATCTTAGTAGGCTATAGCAATATAGTTTGGATGTGTTCATGTAAATTTAATAACATGTTTACTAATGCAGATGCGAGAGTGAATGAACGGCACAGACACGCGCTGTATAACTGTAGTAAACAAAGCGCTCGCGCCTGTGCCGTTCATTCATCATTTAGCCTACACACAGACACGCAATTCATATTTAAACAGTCTTTTTGCGGTTTATAAACACTATTCAATATCGCGATTAGAACAAAGCACCTAAGAATAAATGACTTGCTACATCAGCTGGATCCGTTGCTCCTCGAAATGAGCAACATTTTCCAGGGTTATTAGATAGTATTATTCCTCACAGCGTAGGGATTCGCTGTGTTCACAGCGGTAGTAAGAAACTTACTAAACATGATTTTATAATCCAGCTGGTGGGCGTTGGCATGTTTGAATGGCTTGCCTTAGATCATTTGCGTTTGAATACCGCACGCTCTCCGTGGGCGTGGCACATTAACGCGTAATGAGGTATAATGAGCTGGAAAGAAAAAGACTGACATCTCTCTCTTTTCATACAGATTACATAAACTGAGAATATTTGTTTTTTTATATAAATTAATTCATTTAAAAGAAGAGAGTTCAAGCTTTATTATGGAAAAACACTCGTGCCTGTATGACAAGTATTCGCGGAATTAGTTAATTTTCAGACGCGTTTCAGAATGGACTTAACTGAAAGAGAGAAGGCAGAACGTGCATCATGTTTGTTTTTCTTTATTTGGCGAAAAGCACAACACTTTGTTTTTATTGTGAGTATCCACAAAAAAAATAGACACTTATCAGGATCTAATGATGTACAACACTTAATATGTAAGATCAAAATCAACAGAGTATTTTGAGTTTCTTTTGCACTGATAAGAAAAAAAGTGAGCTGGTATCGCCGGCGATACCGCCGACCCCAGAGGGTTAAGCTGCAACTAGGGATGGGACGGTATGAAAATTTCATATCATGATTATAGTGACCAAAATTATTGTGATTACCAATATTATCACGGTTTTGTTAAAACAAGATGAAAGTGTTAAAGAACTGATGCTCACACTGAAAACATTTCAACAAGTTTTATATTTGAGAATCAACAAACAACAAATAAAAATATAGCTGCGAGCAGCGATTACTGGCCCAAGCCGGTGGCACCGCAACCCCGTTACCTAAAGGCACTGGGGTGTCGGTGCCGCCGGCTTTGGCCCTTCAACGCTGCTCGCAGCTATATTTATATATATATCTGTGCACAACGGGCAATAACGTAACCCCGCTTTGACTGTCGAGAAGATGTGTGCTGTAGAGCTTGCATTGGTGTGATCTAGAGCTGGGACGGTTACCGCATTACCGCAATACCGTGGTCACGTGACTCCAACCGCGGGTCTGAGCTCGTCACCGTCATCACCGCAAAAAAAACATTGGCCTGCACGTGTGCACGTTGTGTCTAATTATATGGATTCATTGATTCTAATGACATGGATTATGTATAATGACATTGATTTAAGGTTTTCTAAACAAAACTTATCAATAGATGGAGCACATCCGACCTTTCGCTGGTTGGGGAGCACAATGTTCCATGACACATAATAACATTCCATTCGTATTAGAGATGCGCGGATGGGCTATTATTTCATTCGCAACTGCATCACAAAACTCATCATCCATCCGCCATCCATCCGCACCAACGTTTATGACCAATGTTCAAAACCGCACCCGCCCGCCATCCGCTGATTGTTTTAAGGTCTATGGGCGATGCGAGGCGCTGCTGCCGCGAGGCTAAGCTCTTGGCTGTTCTAGAAAGGAGACTGATCCAATGCAGCAAAGATATTTAAAGGCTAAAGTCCCTAGTAGCCTATGTTGTATCCCCAGAATTCCAATCGGCGCACAGGCACAAAAATAAATAAATAATAGGGGTATTTAAAGCGGTTTACCGCTATACCGCGGGAATTTCTTGCTTTTCAACCACGGTTAGAAAAAATCCATACCGCCCCAGCCCTAGTGTGGGCTCTGCAAAAGTGTGCATCGAGGGCACATATCAACCACAAAGTATGCGTGAGCACCTTTCTGAAACCTAAAATGAAAAATGAGACACCCTACGGCCTCATGGATTTAACGGACACATGAAATAAGTACACAAGACCGAAAATTCATATGAAGTGTGCCATTTTGGACAGGGCCTATGACTGTGAACCACAATAGCCACATATATGAGATAATTTAAATATAGAATAATTTTTTAATGTCATAGGATGTCATAGCTCAATGTGTTTTGCAGCACTTAAATGTGTAAATCCAGAAGCCCAGTATTTATCTGGAGGTCTTTGTACAGGTTTATTAATGTAATTTTATTTTACGCTTATGTGTTCTATGATATGCAATGGAAGTAAATTTTAATGTTTAACATGGGTGTATTCACAACACATAGCATACGATATAATATTTTAAGATTATTGTTTTGAAATGGGGTTGGATAAATATGTTTTGCTTTTAAAACAGTGTGCGTGTGTGTGTGTGTTTTTGGTTGGGTGACAGTTGTAGGTTACAGTTTGACAAGAGTTTAGAGTGTGACAAAAGCACAATGTTGTGTTTTATTGTGAGTGTACACAAATATAAGTAAACAATTTGCAGTTTAAGTGATGTCTTGTATGAACAAAATGACGGAGTATGTCCTTATGTTTCCACTGTTCGATCGCGCCCGCGTCTCTCTCTCTCTCTCTCACTCACACACACACAGTTCGATCGCGCCTCTCTCTCTCTCTCTCTCACACACACACACACACACACAGTTCGATCGCTCCCGCGCCTTTCTCTCTCTCTCTCTCTCTCTCTCTCTCTCTCTCTCTCTCTCACACACACACACAGTTCGATCGCGCCTCTCTCTCTCTCTCTCTCTCTCTCTCTCTTTCTCTCTCTCTCTCACACTCACACACACACAGTTCGATCGCACACACTACAGCTTTGCAATCTTGACATCGCAGCCTGCTCATTATGCTGCGTTCACACCAAACGCGAATATAGCGAAATTTATCGCTATTTAGACTGAATAGATGATGAAGGAATATTTTCTGTAAAAGCGCCTATTTAAGCGAATCTGTCATTATACTCTTTTGTTGTTGTGTTTACCATGAAGAATAATAGGCTATTGAACTCACAATTCAAGCAATCAGCCCCAGAAAAGGCGCTAATTTTGAAATGAAACTAACGGCTGCACGGGCATTTATAACGGTGCGCGTCCACGGCGATGAGCGCGTAGAACAGAGCGAATTTTTAGTTCATTCCTACTTCTATAGATATTCCCTCGCGCTCTGCACGCGCCACCATTATCAATGTCCGTGTGGACGTCCGTATTTAAAAGCTCTTGCTGGTGTCACACGTCGATTTACCGGTGGGAAAATATCCTCAGTCACATACCAAATATATGTATATATAAATATAATTTTGGACACAAGAGGGCAGTATGGCCCTATGTATGATTTTGTGTTTAAACTAAACTATCACTCGAAGAGCCCCTCCCCACACAGACACACACACGCACACGTGCACACACACACACACACACACACACACACACACACACACACACACACACACACACACACACACACACACACACACACACACAGAATGGCAGGGTGCATTCTCTCTGTCAGAGAGAAAGACAGAGGCAGAGAAAATGCTCAATCCACATTCAAACCAAAATATCTGACTTCATGTTGGTCGGAGCTAATGACTGTAAATTAGAAAGTTGTTCGGCTTGACGAGAACAATATACACGCCAAGTTTTGTAACTGTAGATAAAACTAACTAAGTTATAACACACTTTATGTGTCCTTTTATAGTCATAAATTCATTTCCTTGCCACGGCCAAACCGTTCGAGATATTAAAAATCCGTCCGCAGTTTAGCATCCTCAGTGTCTTGACTTCACGCTGACCGAGTTTGGTGACAATTGAATGAATTGCCTTGGAGGAGAAGTTAAAATTCCAGAGCAAGCGTTCTCCAAACAACCCATAATAGCCGACTTCCTGTTGGGCTTGCGTAAAACTTGACCGAGGGAAAGTTGTTCGGCCTGATGAGATCTATGTGTGTACTGAATTTCATATTAATTCATGCAAGTGATTTTGATATATGGACCAAGTTTTCAGACCCCGTTCAAGGGGGCGCTGTTGAGCCCCCCTGCCACGCCCGGGTACCAGCTTCAGCCCGGCCCTGATGGCCGTGGGCTCTGACCTGTGTGCAAAGTTTCAAGATTTTCGAGCTCGTTAAGGGCCCCAAAAGCCCCTGAAACCTTGAAAACCTTTAAAAAGCAATAGACAAATTCCCCAAACCCCAAACACACACGCCGAGACAGAGGGAGAGGGAGGGAGAAAATTCTCCTGAAAATCACATTCACTTCCTGAATGGACTTCCTGTTGGTCGGAGCTAATGACTGTAAATTAGAAAGTTGTCCGGCTCGAGGAGAACTATATAAATACCGATTTTTGTAACTGTAGATGAAACTAACTCCCCCCCACTTTTTTGTCAAAAGGTGGCGCTACTGAGCCCCTCACCACGCCCGCTTCTGAAACTTTGCACATGTCTACTGGCTAATAAATGTGATGTGTCTGTCAAGTTTCATGCAATTTCAAGTATGTTAAGAGTCAAATCATCAAAAAATAATATTAAAGTTTAATGCGTTGCCACGGCAACAGTGTCTAAGATATCAATAATCCTTTTACAGGTCTACATCTGCCGTGTGTTTACATGATACACATAAAGTTTGAAGCAAATCGGGTAAAAATAAGAGGGTGATTTCAAAGCATTTTGAAAGCATTTCAAATGCATTTGAAAGCATAACACAGAGACTTCAGTTACCTAAAGGCACCGGGGTGGCGGTACCGCCGGCTTTGGCCCTTCATCGCTGCTCGCAGCTATATTTATATAAATATATAAATATAAATATATATATATATATATATATATATATATATATATATATATATATATATATATATATATAAGCCCGTGGCACCGCCACCCTGGTGCCTTTGGGGTTATTGTGCCCGACGTGCAAAAACGTAACCCCGCTTTGACTGTCGAAAAGAAGTGTGCTGAAGAGCTTGCATCAGTGTGGGCTCTGCAAAAGTGCGCATCGAGGGCACATATCTACCACAAAGTATGCGTGAGCAACCTTCTGAAAGGTCAGGTCTACATCTGCCGTGTGTTTACATTATAGTAGTGAAGTTTGAAGCAAATCAGGTAAAAATAAGAGGGTGATTTCAAAGTATTTTGAAAGATACACACTTCCTGCTGCCAGTTGGTGGCGCTATAACCGGGGTTGCGGTGCCACCGGCTTGCGCCCGTAATCGCTGCTCGTAGCTATACACATATATACACACATATATATTGTTTTATGATGATATGAAGGAACTACTGGAAATGTTTGATAATTCTATTGAAACAATATTTTATGGTGATTTTAATATAAATTGGGCAGATAAAAGAGGAAGACAAAAGTTAAAAATAATGATGTCCAAATATAACTATGATCAGTTGATAAAAAAGTCAACAAGAGTGACCAGAACTAGCAGGACTTTGATAGATCTTATTTTTACTAATAGGGAAGAGCGTATTATAAAGCATTATAATCTACTGACAGGTTTATCAGACCATAATATGGTATTACAGTAAGGAAATTAACTAAACAACGACTAAACCGACTCAAAAACCAGAGACCAGATAGAATTAAGTTTGGGATACAAATTGGTTCACAGTTGGAAGCATCTCATTTTTTTAATATTTTTCCATGTCTAGTAATTGTGCAGTTAATTCTCATACTGAGTATTGGAACAAACACTATAACATCTTAGTTGATAATTCAATATACCTACTTTATTTTTGACAAAACATCATACTATAGTATATTTAACTATGGGCAGATATTGGTGAACAAAAGCATACCTATTTAATGTGACAGTAGTCTTTTTTTACAGTCAAAACTTTATAATCTATCCAAAACTAATCACAAAATCTTGTCTAAACATTCATATTTAGTCTGTAACATATTGTGTATGATATATTAGCATATACATGTGAATTTGCAGTTTGTTGCTTATACAGACGTTTTATTTCAACATATTTCAGTCTATTTTTACTCATCTTAGTAGGCTATAGCAATATAGTTTGGATGTGTTCATGTAAATTTAATAACATGTTTACTAATGCAGATGCGAGAGTGAATGAACGGCACAGACACGCGCTGTATAACTGTAGTAAACAAAGCGCTCGCGCCTGTGCCGTTCATTCATCATTTAGCCTACACACAGACACGCAATTCATATTTAAACAGTCTTTTTGCGGTTTATAAACACTATTCAATATCGCGATTAGAACAAAGCACCTAAGAATAAATGACTTGCTACATCAGCTGGATCCGTTGCTCCTCGAAATGAGCAACATTTTCCAGGGTTATTAGATAGTATTATTCCTCACAGCGTAGGGATTCGCTGTGTTCACAGCGGTAGTAAGAAACTTACTAAACATGATTTTATAATCCAGCTGGTGGGCGTTGGCATGTTTGAATGGCTTGCCTTAGATCATTTGCGTTTGAATACCGCACGCTCTCCGTGGGCGTGGCACATTAACGCGTAATGAGGTATAATGAGCTGGAAAGAAAAAGACTGACATCTCTCTTTTCATACAGATTACATAAACTGAGAATATTTGTTTTTTTATATAAATTAATTCATTTAAAAGAAGAGAGTTCAAGCTTTATTATGGAAAAACACTCGTGCCTGTATGACAAGTATTCGCGGAATTAGTTAATTTTCAGACGCGTTTCAGAATGGACTTAACTGAAAGAGAGAAGGCAGAACGTGCATCATGTTTGTTTTTCTTTATTTGGCGAAAAGCACAACACTTTGTTTTTATTGTGAGTATCCACAAAAAAAATAGACACTTATCAGGATCTAATGATGTACAACACTTAATATGTAAGATCAAAATCAACAGAGTATTTTGAGTTTCTTTTGCACTGATAAGAAAAAAAGTGAGCTGGTATCGCCGGCGATACCGCCGACCCCAGAGGGTTAAGCTGCAACTAGGGATGGGACGGTATGAAAATTTCATATCATGATTATAGTGACCAAAATTATTGTGATTACCAATATTATCACGGTTTTGTTAAAACAAGATGAAAGTGTTAAAGAACTGATGCTCACACTGAAAACATTTCAACAAGTTTTATATTTGAGAATCAACAAACAACAAATAAAAATATAGCTGCGAGCAGCGATTACTGGCCCAAGCCGGTGGCACCGCAACCCCGTTACCTAAAGGCACTGGGGTGTCGGTGCCGCCGGCTTTGGCCCTTCATCGCTGCTCGCAGCTATATTTATATATATATCTGTGCACAATGGGCAATAACGTAACCCCGCTTTGACTGTCGAGAAGATGTGTGCTGTAGAGCTTGCATTGGTGTGATCTAGAGCTGGGACGGTTACCGCATTACCGCAATACCGTGGTCACGTGACTCCAACCGCGGGTCTGAGCTCGTCACCGTCATCACCGCAAAAAAAACATTGGCCTGCACGTGTGCACGTTGTGTCTAATTATATGGATTCATTGATTCTAATGACATGGATTATGTATAATGACATTGATTTAAGGTTTTCTAAACAAAACTTATCAATAGATGGAGCACATCCGACCTTTCGCTGGTTGGGGAGCACAATGTTCCATGACACATAATAACATTCCATTCGTATTAGAGATGCGCGGATGGGCTATTATTTCATTCGCAACTGCATCACAAAACTCATCATCCATCCGCCATCCATCCGCACCAACGTTTATGACCAATGTTCAAAACCGCACCCGCCCGCCATCCGCTGATTGTTTTAAGGTCTATGGGCGATGCGAGGCGCTGCTGCCGCGAGGCTAAGCTCTTGGCTGTTCTAGAAAGGAGACTGATCCAATGCAGCAAAGATATTTAAAGGCTAAAGTCCCTAGTAGCCTATGTTGTATCCCCAGAATTCCAATCGGCGCACAGGCACAAAAATAAATAAATAATAGGGGTATTTAAAGCGGTTTACCGCTATACCGCGGGAATTTCTTGCTTTTCAACCACGGTTAGAAAAAATCCATACCGCCCCAGCCCTAGTGTGGGCTCTGCAAAAGTGTGCATCGAGGGCACATATCAACCACAAAGTATGCGTGAGCACCTTTCTGAAACCTAAAATGAAAAATGAGACACCCTACGGCCTCATGGATTTAACGGACACATGAAATAAGTACACAAGACCGAAAATTCATATGAAGTGTGCCATTTTGGACAGGGCCTATGACCGTGAACCACAATAGCCACATATATGAGATAATTTAAATATAGAATAATTTTTTAATGTCATAGGATGTCATAGCTCAATATGTTTTGCAGCACTTAAATGTGTAAATCCAGAAGCCCAGTATTTATCTGGAGGTCTTTGTACAGGTTTATTAATGTAATTTTATTTTACGCTTATGTGTTCTATGATATGCAATGGAAGTAAATTTTAATGTTTAACATGGGTGTATTCACAACACATAGCATACGATATAATATTTTAAGATTATTGTTTTGAAATGGGGTTGGATAAATATGTTTTGCTTTTAAAACAGTGTGCGTGTGTGTGTGTGTTTTTGGTTGGGTGACAGTTGTAGGTTACAGTTTGACAAGAGTTTAGAGTGTGACAAAAGCACAATGTTGTGTTTTATTGTGAGTGTACACAAATATAAGTAAATAATTTGCAGTTTAAGTGATGTCTTGTATGAACAAAATGACGGAGTATGTCCTTATGTTTCCACTGTTCGATCACGCCCGCGTCTCTCTCTCTCTCTCTCACTCACACACACACAGTTCGATCGCGCCTCTCTCTCTCTCTCTCTCACACACACACACACACAGTTCGATCGCTCCCGCGCCTTTCTCTCTCTCTCTCTCTCTCTCTCTCTCTCTCTCTCTCTCTCTCTCTCTCTCTCTCTCTCTCTCTCTCACACACACACACAGTTCGATCGCGCCTATCTCTCTCTCTCTCTCTCTCTCTCTTTCTCTCTCTCTCTCACACTCACACACACACAGTTCGATCGCACACACTACAGCTTTGCAATCTTGACATCGCAGCCTGCTCATTATGCTGCGTTCACACCAAACGCGAATATAGCGAAATTTATCGCTATTTAGACTGAATAGATGATGAAGGAATATTTTCTGTAAAAGCGCCTATTTAAGCGAATCTGTCATTATACTCTTTTGTTGTTGTGTTTACCATGAAGAATAATAGGCTATTGAACTCACAATTCAAGCAATCAGCCCCAGAAAAGGCGCTAATTTTGAAATGAAACTAACGGCTGCACGGGCATTTATAACGGTGCGCGTCCACGGCGATGAGCGCGTAGAACAGAGCGAATTTTTAGTTCATTCCTACTTCTATAGATATTCCCTCGCGCTCTGCACACGCCACCATTATCAATGTCCGTGTGGACGTCCGTATTTAAAAGCTCTCGCTGGTGTCACACGTCGATTTACCGGTGGGAAAATATCCTCAGTCACATACCAAATATATGTATATATAAATATAATTTTGGACACAAGAGGGCAGTATGGCCCTATGTATGATTTTGTGTTTAAACTAAACTATCACTCGAAGAGCCCCTCCCAACACAGACACACACACGCACACGTGCGCACACGCACACACACACACACACACACACACACACACACACACACACACACACACACACACACACAGACAGAATGGCAGGGTGCATTCTCTCTGTCAGAGAGAAAGACAGAGGCAGAGAAAATGCTCAATCCACATTCAAACCAAAATATCTGACTTCATGTTGGTCGGAGCTAATGACTGTAAATTAGAAAGTTGTTCGGCTTGACGAGATCAATATACACGCCAAGTTTTGTAACTGTAGATAAAACTAACTAAGTTATAACACACTTTATGTGTCCTTTTATAGTCATAAATTCATTTCCTTGCCACGGCCAAACCGTTCGAGATATTAAAAATCCGTCCGCAGTTTAGCATCCTCAGTGTCTTGACTTCACGCTGACCGAGTTTGGTGACAATTGAATGAATTGCCTTGGAGGAGAAGTTAAAATTCCAGAGCAAGCGTTCTCCAAACAACCCATAATAGCCGACTTCCTGTTGGGCTGGCGTAAAACTTGACCGAGGGAAAGTTGTTCGGCCTGATGAGATCTATGTGTGTACTGAATTTCATATTAATTCATGCAAGCGTTTTTGATATATGGACCAAGTTTTCAGACCCCGTTCAATGGGGCGCTGTTGAGCCCCCCTGCCACGCCCGGGTACCAGCTTCAGCCCGGCCCTGATGGCCGTGGGCTCTGACCTGTGTGCAAAGTTTCAAGATTTTCGAGCACGTTAAGGGCCCCAAAAGCCCCTGAAACCTTGAAAACCTTTAAAAAGCAATAGACAAATTCCCCAAACCCCAAACACACACGCCGAGACAGAGGGAGAGGGAGGGAGAAAATTCTCCTGAAAATCACATTCACTTCCTGAATGGACTTCCTGTTGGTCGGAGCTAATGACTGTAAATTAGAAAGTTGTCCGGCTCGAGGAGAACTATATAAATACCGATTTTTGTAACTGTAGATGAAACTAACTCCCCCCCACTTTTTTGTCAAAAGGTGGCGCTACTGAGCCCCTCACCACGCCCGCTTCTGAAACTTTGCACATGTCTACTGGCTAATACATGTGATGTGTCTGTCAAGTTTCATGCAATTTCAAGTATGTTAAGAGTCAAATCAAATCATCAAAAAATAATATTAAAGTTTAATGCGTTGCCACGGCAACAGTGTCTAAGATATCAATAATCCTTTTACAGGTCTACATCTGCCGTGTGTTTACATGATACACATAAAGTTTGAAGCAAATCGGGTAAAAATAAGAGGGTGATTTCAAAGCATTTTGAAAGCATTTCAAATGCATTTGAAAGCATAACACAGAGACTTCAGTTACCTAAAGGCACCGGGGTGGCGGTACCGCCGGCTTTGGCCCTTCATCGCTGCTCGCAGCTATATTTATATAAATATATAAATATAAATATATAAATATATATATATATATATATATATATATATATATATATATATATATATATATATATATATATATATATATATAAGCCCGTGGCACTGCCACCCTGGTGCCTTTGGGGTTATTGTGCCCGACGTGCAAAAACGTAACCCCGCTTTGACTGTCGAAAAGAAGTGTGCTGAAGAACTTGCATCAGTGTGGGCTCTGCAAAAGTGCGCATCGAGGGCACATATCTACCACAAAGTATGCGTGAGCAACCTTCTGAAAGGTCAGGTCTACATCCAGGTCTACATCTGCCGTGTGTTTACATTATAGTAGTGAAGTTTGAAGCAAATCAGGTAAAAATAAGAGGGTGATTTCAAAGTATTTTGAAAGATACACACTTCCTGCTGCCAGTTGGTGGCGCTATAACCGGGGTTGCGGTGCCACCGGCTTGCGCCCGTAATCGCTGCTCGTAGCTATACACATATATACACACATATATATTGTTTTATGATGATATGAAGGAACTACTGGAAATGTTTGATAATTCTATTGAAACAATATTTTATGGTGATTTTAATATAAATTGGGCAGATAAAAGAGGAAGACAAAAGTTAAAAATAATGATGTCCAAATATAACTATGATCAGTTGATAAAAAAGTCAACAAGAGTGACCAGAACTAGCAGGACTTTGATAGATCTTATTTTTACTAATAGGGAAGAGCGTATTATAAAGCATTATAATCTACTGACAGGTTTATTAGACCATAATATGGTATTACAGTAAGGAAATTAACTAAACAACGACTAAACCGACTCAAAAACCAGAGACCAGATAGAATTAAGTTTGGGATACCGAAATCTAAAGTAGGTCAATTTGAAATAGAGATCAATAATGCTGACTGGGATGATATATTACAGATAAATGAGGGGAATTTGTGTTGCACTTCCTTAACAGAAACCGTTACTAATTTGGTAAACAAATATTATACTCCTCTGAAATGCTCAAGGAAAAAGGTATCATTACCATGGATAAACAGTGATATTCGTAATCTTATGAAAAAAAGAGACCTAGCTTTAAAAGTGTCATTATCCTCTAAATTGAATACAGATATTTTAATCTATAAAGGTCTCAGAAATAAAGTAGTACAAGAATTACGAAAATCAAAAGTATCACATTACACACACTTAATAGAGAGTGCAAAGGGTCAAAGTTCAACCCTATGGAAACAATTAAATAATTTAACTAATAAAACTCAAAGGCATCAAACGATTAAAGAGGTACAGATAGACGGAAAAGTAATAGATGATAAAGGTTCTCTAGCACATGAGTTTAATACATATTTTATAAGTTCAGTAGTTGAATTGGCTCAAAATTTTAAACTAATAACATTAAATAATAAGTTGGAGGATCAGCTACCAAATTCATTTTTTAATTAAGGAGATTGAAGAAAGTAGAATAACTGAAATTGTAAAGCTTCTACCGAATTCAACAGCAAAAGATTACAATTTAGATATTAATTTGATTAAAAAATATAGCTCTGTGATGACAGCTCCGTTAACTCATTTGATAAATGTATCAATTAGAGACTGTGTTTTCCCCAATATATGGAAAAAGGCTGTAGTCACACCACTCTTTAAATCAGGAGATCCAAGCCTGATTACAAATTATCGACCAATATCAATCTTGCCGGTCATGTCAAAGGTTTTGGAGAAGGTTGTGGCTGAACAATTAATAAACCACCTAGAGAGTAATCACCTCCTACACAAACATCAATTTGGTTTTAGAGCCCAGCATTCCACAGAAACAGCTATATGTTATTTCTTGGAAAAAGCCAGACACTCTTTGGATCAGGGACATGTGATGGGAGCAGTGTTCATTGACCTAAAGAAGGCATTTGATACAGTTAATCACACTATTCTTTTATCTAAATTAGGTGCTTTTAATTTTAGTAAACGTTCTATTGAATGGTTCACCTCTTATTTAAATTTAAGAGATCAGTGTGTAAAAATTGATGAAACAAAATCATTATTTATGAGAAACGAAATGGGCTTACCACAAGGCTCAGTTTTAGGCCCCTTGCTTTTCAGTTTGTTTATAAATGACCTACCATGTTGTTGTCCAGATGTTGAATGTCAGCTTTATGCTGATGACACAGTTATTTATACATCGGCTAAGTCATCTGTCAAGGTTGCTGCAGTTTTAAATGAACAAATGGAAAGGATATTTACCTGGCTCCAGGAAAATCATCTTACTCTGAATGCTAAGAAAACCGTCTTTATGTTCTTTTCTAATCGAAAGCAAAAAGAAAAAGTAATAATTCGAGTAAATAAGAAATACAGGAGGTAGATGAGTTTAATTTTTTAGGTGTTGTCTTAGACTCACAACTTAAATTTGATAAACATATAAAAAAGATCTCAAAAATGGTAAGGATTAATCTAAATTGTTTCAGACTTATTAGAAATTTTATCTCAATTGAGACTGTATTACAGTTTGGACTCAGACAAGTGATTCCTTAATTAAAAAAATTGAAATGTTGTATTATCAAGCTCTGAAAATAATGGATAAAAAGCCAAATCGATGGCATCACTGCAACGTTTTAAAAAAAATTAATATGCTAAGTTTTGAAAATTTTAAGAACCTGTCATATATAAAATTGATTTTTAAATGTTTGCACAATAAGGCACCATCTGTTTTATGTAAATTGATAAAGAGACAGGATGATACAAGCAGATTCACTAGGAGTTCAGCAGGTGGGAATTGTAGGATTAACTTTCGTAAGACCACACAAGGGCAAAGAGCCTTTTCTGTGGAGGGCTCCAAACTCTGGAACTTGCTGCCAAATGAGTATAAGGCAATACCTGAAATAAAGTCCTTCACATTAAAGGTAAAGCGGTGGTTTAAAATAAACCAGAACTGCTCGCATATTTAATTGTAACCATTTTAGTATGTAAAACTGTAATATGTGTAAGTAAAAGTGTTATTCTATCTTATTAAAATGCACTGTAAGAGTGTAATGTAACGTAAAAGTGCATGTGAAGTTTTATGCTTCAGTTGTAAGCTCATTTCTGGTATAAATTTTGGTTGGTATGTGAGTGACATCTACGTCTATAAGTGACATATTGTGGTAGTTTTATTCTATGAGTAGTAATTTGTTGTTTTATTTATATATATATATATATATATATATATATATATATATATATATATATATATATATATATATATATATATATATTTTTTTTTTTTTTTTATTAGAAAAGCCTTTCTAGGGACCTGAGATGCAAATTAGCTCTTGCTATACTCTTTATGTACAATACATATTTTCCAGCTTTGACTGGGATCATGTTTTTTTTTGTACTGTCCCTATATAAATAAACTGAAATAATAATAAAAAAAATATATATATATATAGATATAGATAGATAGATAGATAGATAGATAGATAGATATAGCGTAAAACTTCAAATAATAGCCCGGGCTTTTATTTTCCCAAATCGTCGAACTGCACCGGCTTGTATTTGAGACAGGCGTCTATATGAGACAGGCCTTTATAATTTAGTGTTGAGATGTTGTTCATTGAGTCTCTAATCTCTAAAAATCTCCAAATGCTCCACGTGAAACTGCGGTCTTCCAAGTTCCAACATTTTACTATTGTGTCAATTGATTTGATTAATATGCACGGGGGAGAGAGAGCAAGACAGCGCTCGTGTTGTTTGAAGACGCGAGAGTGCGCGCGCGCGGCCGGGGCGCTCTCTCTCTCTCTCTCTCTCTCTGCTCGTTATACACCCTGTCAAGCGCAGCAGTCATTCTATTCTACATCACTCGATCAAAATAGGCTTTGGCGGGACAAAAAGCTGATGATCTGACGGTTTTAGAAGATTAACAACCCGAAAGTAAAAAACAGACCCGGGCTCTATTTGAGACCGGCTTTTATTTACCCAAACCTGCAGCCACACCAGGCGTGTAAAAGAGACAGGCGTCTATTTGGTACTTGGCTATAATTTGAAGTTTTATGGTATATAACATATATATATATATGGGCGATTCCATGAAAATGTCAACCTTGCCATGAAATAATTAAGTTATTATCAAAATATCAAAATCCGTTCTAAGTTGTCCATTTGGGTCTGTATTTTATTGTATTGATGTGCTGTCATAAATTTTAAGGAAATTTCTGTGTTTATTCGCCTCAGATAAGGTGTGCACAGATACTAAAATTGCTTTTTCAAACAAACATATTTCATGCTTTGAAAAGAGGGATCAAAGACTAATTTTTTTATACTTTATGTTGACAGTAAGCATTTTGCAGAAAGATGGGAGCATGACTGAGATATAAATACACCCACTTTGTTATAACTGCATTGCCCTTTAAATTTATAAAGGCTATATTTAGGAAGTCACGACGCTTCAGTGCTGTGTCACGTCCGTAACGATTTAAAGAATAAGTTTATATTGTATAATAACTATTATTACAATTAATTTGAAAATTTATGTACAAAGCCAAAATATGTCCATTCTAGTTATGATTGACAATTCATCTCACTTATTTGCTCTAAACAGCCTAATTATACGGACGTGATTGTTACGGACGCTTCATATTAAATCATGCATGATTTGACCAGCGCATATTTGTTGAATGAATGAATTAATTTATTTATTTCGAGCAATATAATGACACATAACAAAGGAAATCAAGAAGCATTCTGATTAAATCAATACGAAAAGATAAATTCATCAACTTTACAACATAAATCGATCTATTGCTTGAAACGGAGTGGGAAGAAGTCAAACTTACTGCTAAAAAAACCCAGCACAAATCTCTATTACTGTGCATCAGAACATTTTAGAAAACAATTAATACTAGTACCATAATGTTAGCATCATTACAGTCTCTGAGAGAGAGAGAGATAAAGAGAGAGATAGAGCGAGCGAGAGAAATATGAGATGCGCCTTTCGTGATGACGACTCACTTTCTTTCCCACGCGTGCCCTATGCTATAGCTGCTGATGTATCTTAGAAATTCCGTATCTTTCGGGGTCTATAGTAAACACCATATTATCAAGAAAAATCATGCCCATATTGAGTTTTGAACATGCCCACGCTGTTTAAATTTTAGCAGCATGAGAGAGATATGCGTGAACGGAGGCTAATCTATAACACGGCGATTTCAGTTTAAATTTGATGAATTGTGCAACCTTACCTTACTGATGTCTCACATGTTGGTTGTTTTAAATACCCAACAGAGACACACAAATAGGTCTCTGTTCAAGTTTTTAAAGCATTTTCTCTGAGTTTCCAGGGTCAGCCAAGTGTCGATTTCGGAACGGTCACGTCCATAACGAAAATATGTCACGTCCGTAACAACGTTTTTTCCTCATAAATGAAAAAAACGAAAAATAAAATAAATCATTTATGTTCTATAGAGAGCCAACACTCATCCCTTCGGTTGGTATTATTTTTTTTGTTTGTGCATTTTAATTCGCAGAAAGTATGTTGTCTCCCACAAACTCACGTCTTTTTTTGTCACGTCCGTAACGCATGTGTATTT
The DNA here is from genome assembly GCA_026230005.1 of Gila orcuttii. Classification (NCBI taxonomy): domain Eukaryota; kingdom Metazoa; phylum Chordata; class Actinopteri; order Cypriniformes; family Leuciscidae; genus Gila; species Gila orcuttii. The sequence continues at coordinate 26,084,078 of JAPDVR010000024.1, forward strand.
CCCTCATATTAAATATAAAACGCATGTGTAGACTGATATTTTTCTAACGTCTGGTCTCCTTTATTAAAGGAGTATGGACATATAAACAGACGTTTAAATATATTGGTATTAAAGTTGCAGTAGGGAGTTTTGAGAAAATGTTGACTTAGCCTGAAAATTTGAACAAGCACAACTTCCAGGTCCAACCCCCTTGCTCTCTGCTGCGCTACTGCCCTCCCTCCACAGCTCCTCCCCCACAGCGGAGCCTGCAGTGAACGCGCAGGCTAGTAAGCAGGACCACCGATGACGGCAGATTATAAACAGTTATGGAACATTCACTAACAGGGACGAAACATCAACAATATGCTTTACATTGACTATGGCCTGCCCATACTTTGACTACAAACTTGGTCCTCAAATCATTATGTATTTTGCAATACATGTAACTTTATAACGTTGCACTCTTTCTATAAGTTATAAATAGCTAGTAAGATAACGTTAAAGGATTAGTTCACTTTTAAAAAAACTTTTGCTGATAATTTACTCACATAATTGTAAATTATGAAAAGATGTCCATGTCTTTCTTTCTTCAGTCGAAAAGAAATTAAGGTTTTTGATGAAAACATTCCAGGCTTTTTCTCCATATAATGGACTTCAATAGGACACAAATGTTTCAAGGACCAAATGACAGTTTCAGTGCAGCTTCAAAGGGCTTTAAACGATACCAGACGATGAATAAGGGTCTTATCTAGCGAAATGATCGGTCATTTCAAAAATAAATAAAAAACTTTAAGTTTTATGAGCACAAATGCTCGCCTTGCTCTGTTCTGTGATGCACGTTCTCGTGACTCTCCTGTTTGAACTCGTTCATCAAAATGAACAAATCTTTTTTCGAATCCTTTCGTTCGTTGAATGAACGAAATGACTCCGAAAAAGACTCGTTTGAAATGACTCGAAAAAAGATTCGTTCATTTGGATGAACGAGTTCGAACAGGAGAGTCACGAACGACGGTACGCGCTCGCGCTGTGCAAGAGAGGGGTAATCAGCGCGTACACGAGCGTGATTGACACTGCTAAGACATTCCTCCTGGCTCTGATTGGTTGTTTCTGACCGGGAGCGGTATATTTCTGCAAATGGCAATAGGACCACAGGGAGGAGCCAGAGGAGCTCGATTTTTTCCACAGATTATCTGTCTCATATTCTACTGTGAGGACATAATGACAGTTTTAACAAATATTTGTTTACAAAAGCTACCTACTGGAGCTTTAAATGCATTTTCTGAGAATTTATATTTTACGTTTTGACTGCAAATGTCACGTCCATAACGCTGGAATTGCTCATATATATATATATATATATATATATATATATATATATATATATATATATATTATATTTATAGAAACACAGAATATTACTTGCTTTACCTGATTAGAATGCTACCTTGAAAAACAATAATTTAAATTAATTCTCACCCAACAGAGAAATCCCCCTGCCCTCCCCTCCCCTCCCCTCACAGGATTGTCCTCAAACAGAGCACTAATCTGTTTATTTTTAAGTTACACATTCTACATTGATTAAAAAAGAAACATCAAATGTATTTTTAGTCTGAGTGTTATTTTATACAGAAATAAATTATTTGTAATTTTGCAGCAAAGATCAGCAATAGGAGTCAAATTTCATTAATTACGAGAGTGAAGAGCTGACTGAAAAGATGATGACGGAATATTTTGTGTAAAAGTGCCTTTACTTTCACTTTTATATTAGTGATTTAAAAGCCCCCCGCTGGTGTCACACGTCGATTAACCAGTGGGAAAATATCCTCTCAGCCACATACCTAATATATTTATATATAAATACAATAGGCATACCTGATAAAAAAGATTTATGTACTATGTTTATATCATTCTGGACACAAGAAGGAAGTATAGCCCTATGTATGATTTTTGTGTTCAACCAAATAGCACTAAATAGCCTGTTTTAAACTTTTTCATATAACTTGAATTGAAAAAATAGAATAAAATTAGTTTAGTTCTAATATTTGTATAATTTTATATAAAAATAATGGTGTATAATTACATTTTTAGAAGATATGAGACGTTTCCTGATTCTTTTTTGACATAATCCCTCGCCATAGCAAAACCGTTTGAGATATTCAATATCCGTTAACAATTTAGCTAGTGATGCACCGATGTGAAAATTGTGGCCGATACCGATAACCGATATTAATATTGCTGTTTATGGCCGATACCGATATTTACCGATGTCGATATCTCTGTATAGAAAACGCATTTTTTGATAATCAAATAAAGAGCTATTTTCCAAAACACTTTTTTTTTTTTAAACTTTTGTAATTTATTTTCAGAAATGACTGATATTGGGCACCTTTACCTGTGTGCAAAATGTCATCAGATTTTCAGAAGAAAAAATAAATATTTATATAAAAATACATTTTTATAAAGGATACAAGTGTGTCCTGAATTCACACTATGAATAAGCCAACCCTGAGTATTCTCAATAAACATCTAACGTTAACTCACTTGAGACCAAGTCACTTTATTCTGTGAACATTGTACAACAGTTCAAAACTTTAAAGTACAGTACTGTCTTACTAAGGCAAAAGACCTTAACTTCTATTTTATAGCACAATGTTATGATAACATTTAAAATGTAATCAATATTAACCCTATTAGACTCACTATGATAAAAATGGCTTCACATGTATAAACAAGAAGTTGAAGTAGTGAGAATAGTTGGAATGTCCTGTATGAACAAAATGACGGAGTATGTTTTTGTTTCCACTGTTCGATCTCGCCCGCGCCTCTCTCTCTCTCTCTCTCTCTCTCTCTCTCTCTCTCTCTCTCTCTCTCTCTCTCTCTCTCTCTCTCTCTCTCTCTCTCTCTCTCTCTCTCTCTCTCTCTCTCACACACACGCGCGCGCCACACACACACACACACACACACACACACACACTCAAACAAAACATATTCCAGCATTGCAAACTTGACGTCGCAGACAGTTCATAATAGTCACAGAGCTTCAGAGCTAAGGCAGGGCTACAGATTAGGTGTCCCTAAAGAACTGTAACGTTATCTAACAGTTAGTAGTTCCGCATTGTAAAGGATTTGCTTTCTCGTCGGTTGTTTGACATGGATTTTAACCAGGGTTCAACAAAAGGTAGGCTTTAAATTACTACATTCCTGCTGCTGGTGTATAATGGGTGTGTCGTTGCGGCTCCAACTGACAATCTCGCATAGTTTTCAGTCAGTGGACTGTCATTGACAGGCGAGAGCTAGCATTTTATTTCAGTTGTAGCCTACATGTAGCCTTACGGGCTGTGAATTAAGATATCCTACAACCCTGCTCTAATGCAGCGCTTGTTACTAGATAAGTTGTTGATTATGGCTCGAAACGTGTTTGTGTCTAGTTTTTGAAGTAGCATCTTTTTTATGCACCCGTGTCGTGTGTCATTCTTACCTTGATCATTTTCATCATCATTTTCCCCCGAGAGTATGCCATTATTCAGTAATCTAACAAAAGCAATCACTGTGAAACATGTAACTTACATGTGTGTCTGAGGTGATTTAATTGCTACATCATAACCCCGTAACTCCAGCGCGACAATACTTTGATGGTCGGTCAGAACAAGGCAGAGTGCCATAACTTGCCGCCTCCAGCACCTGCTTCAGCACATTATGTGTGTAATGTATGCGCGCGTGCAAAAACAAACATCCCCGCCGGCCCCACATAATCCTACACACACGTCAAATACACAGGAATGATTATCGGCCTGTTCACATCGGCCCTATTTTGACATCAGAGCGATACCGATGTGTAAAAAATTGACCATATCGGCCGATATTATATCGGCGGCCGATATATCGTGCATCACTAAATTTAGCATCTTTAATGTATTTTCATCATGTTGAAAAAGTTTGGTGGGAATAAAATAAACCACTTAAGAGGAGTGAGTAAAAATGTAGAGGCTGGTTTTGCAAAACATCCACATTCAGACCAAAATAGCCGACTTCCTGTTGGGCTGGCTTAAAGTAGTTTGGCCCGATGAGATCTATACGTGTACCGAGTTTCATATTATTACATGCAAGTGTGATTGATTTATGGACCAAATTTTGAGACCAAGTTTATGGACCAAGTTAATTTAATTAATAAACTAATTATATAAAACTATTGTCAATGCACTACAATTAAACTGGTTATATGCCTTTACTAAAAAAAAAACTTATTTAAAAAATACAAGGCTTAAGACATTTATTTTCTTTTTTAATGCAGGCCAAACCACACAGCAGTGAAATGGTTAATCTAGCCCCCCTCCCCCTACACACACACACACACACACACACACACACACACACACACACACACACACACACACACACATACACACACACACACACACACACACACACACAGGCACAGACACAGAGATGTAGGCTCAGAGAGAGAATGACCACATTCAAACCAAAATATCTGACTTTCTGTTGGTCCGAGCTAATGACTGTAAATTAGAAAGTTATCCGGCTTGATGAGTACATATACGTACTGAGTTTTGTTACTGTAGATAAAACTAACCCCCCCATTTTTGACTAAAGGTGGCGCTACTGAGCCCTCACCACGCCCGTTTCTGAAACTTTGCACATGTCTACTGGCTAATAATTGTGATGTGTCTGTCGAGTTTCATGCAATTTCAAGCATGCTAAGAGTCTCAAAAGCATCAAACAAGAATATTAAAGTTTGATTTGTTGCCACAGCAACAGTATCTAAGATATCAATAATCCTTTCACAGGCCTACATCTGGCGTGTGTTTACATTATACACATAAAGTTTGAAGCAAATCGGGTAAAAATTAGAGGGTGATTTCAAAGCATTTTGAAAGTGACACACTTCCTGCTGCCAGTTGGTGGCGCTATAACTTTGACTCACAATAGTCACATCCATTTGATTGGCCTCTTACAACGAACACACTGCTGAAGTTTTATCAAGATCAGTTAATGTATGCTGAAGTTATAACACACTTTCTGTTTCACGTTTCTCGACATAATTTAGTTTCCTCGCCACGGCCAAACCGTTCAAGATATCAAAAATCCCCTGGCAATTTTTCATCCTCAATGTCTTGACTTCACGCTGACCGAGTTTCGTGGCATCTCGATCAATTTTCTTGGAGGAGTACTTTAAATTCCATTGCATGCGTTTTCCAAACATCCCTAAATAGACGACTTCCTGTTGGGCTGGCGTAAAACTTAAAGCACGAAAGTTGTTCGCCCCGATGAGATCTATAAGTGTACCGAGTTTCATATTATTACATGCAAGCGTGTTTGATTTATGGACCAAGTTTTCGGACCCCGTTCCAGGGCCCCCCTGTCGAGCCCCCCTGCCACCCACGCCCGGGTACCAGCTTCAGCCCGGCTCTGATGGCCACGGGTTCTGACCCGTGTGCAAAGTTTCAAGAGTTTTCGAGCATGTTAAGGGCCCCAAAAGTGCCAAAAAGGTAGTAAAATAATAATTTTCCTAAGGTAAACAATAGGGCCTTCGCCTTTTCAAGGCTTGGGCCCTAATAAATAATAATAATAAATAATCCTAAGGAAAACAATAGGGCTCTGCGCCCTTTCAGGGCTTGGGCCCTAATAATAATCCTTAGGAAAACAATAGGGCCTTCGCCTTTTCAAGGCTTGGGCCCTAATAATAATAATCCTAAGGAAAACAATAGGGCCTTTGCCTTTTCAAGGCTTGGGCCCTAATAATAATCCTAAGGAAAACAATAGGGCCTTTGCCTTTTCAAGGCTTGGGCCCTAATAATCCTAAGGAAAACAATAGGGCCTTCGCCTTTTCAAGGCTTGGGCCCTAATAAATAATCATTTAGGAAAACAATAGGGCCTTCGCCCTTTCAGGGCTTGGGCCCTTATAATCCTTACGAAAACAGTAGGGCCTTTGCCCTTTCAGGGCTTGGGCCCTAAAGATGTCATCTAATTATTATCAACAAAACTTAATTTATTTTTTTAGAGTGCAGGTGCTTCATAGTCGACTGCCACCCATACATAGACAAAACGCAACTTAAATGTCCCAGGCCTGGTCTTCTCTCATCTTCCACTGTCTTCACCCCTCTTATCCTTCAGATCTCCAAAACTATTTCTAGATGTCAAATAATGTTCATTGTCTATATTATTTTATTTACACCGTTTAGGTCTTTAAAAAAACTCTTGTCGCTAACTAGCCACCAGGGTGGTTCCCTTAGGAACGTTTTCCCGGTTGCATTCGTCCGCCAGTAGGAACTCTGAAGTGACGTACTGTAAGACATGCTTGTTGTTGTGACTTTTATTTTGACTGCGCTGAGAACGCCAGCCTGAGCTCACAGCGCTCGCATTCTCCGTGTTCATTAGTTTACGATCTGATCTGTCTAACATGTTATCGAAAACAAAAATTTAACCTGTTAAGCTGCAAGCCTACTTTTGAAAAATCTCCAGAAATGACATACCCAAACTGAAACAGATACAGTTCATGAACCCTTTGCACTAAAAGCACAAGTATGATCTCATTTGAAAGCTGACACCTGGTAGTTTATTGTAAATGTAGAATTAATTATTGTCATAATGAATTTTTTTTTAAATAGCTTCAAAATTTGTAAAGTTATTAGAAATGTATTTTTATGAAACATCTTCATGAAAATAAAATTGAAGTTGGCCCTGGAGCAATCTAGAAATGCACTGCAGCTAAAGCCATATGTGTGACCATTTTATATTTAAAATCTGAAAATGATAAGTCTAAAACTCTGTATGTAGTTAAATGTTTTTCAAGATCATGTCAAATTACTTTATTTTGATTAGACTCTAAAATGCAAACTGATGTTTGGTCATCTTCTGAGTCATCTATTCAGTCTATTGTCTCTATTGTTTTGTGGTGCAAACGAGCCCCATTCAGTGTCAGTCTCCCCTGCACACATTTACACCTCTCCAGACTGGTTATGGCTCTAAATATGCATTTCTTTTGTCTGCATTATAGCTACTAACGACTGGCTATTCACAGGCTATTCATAGGGTTTCAAACCCTAATTTCTTTTATCAAAGTTCTCACTAAATATTTGAAACTGGTATCAAATGCACTGAAACATTTCAGTAAGCATTCCTATTTAGAAAAAATCATAAAACAATAACTGCTGGTGGCAGGTGCACCTGGTCTAGCTAGCATGTTAGCTTAGCACACCATCAATACACAACCATTTATGAGATTAAAACCATGTTTGTGCTCCAAACTTACTTTATAACGCAAGTCGAGTGTTTTAAAGAATCTTCTGTGATCTAATTTGGCTTCAGATAAAAAAAAAAACCGACAGAAAATTTATTATTTATAGTGTTCTGCACGATGATGAAATCTACACTCACCTAAAGGATTATTAGGAACACCTGTTCAATTTCTCATTAATGCAATTATCTAATCAACCAATCACATGGCAGATGCTTCAATGCATTGAGGGGTGTGGTCCTGATCAAGACAATCTCCTGAACTCCAAACTGAATGTCAGAATGGGAAAGAAAGGTGATTTAAGCAATTTTGAGCGTGGCATGGTTGTTGGTGCCAGACGGGCCGGTCTGAGTATTTCACAATCTTCTCAGTTACTGGGATTTTCATGCACAACCATTTCTAGGGTTTACAAAGAATGGTGTGAAAAGGGAAAAACATCCAGTATGCGCCAGTCCTGTGGGCGAAAATGCCTTGTTGATGCTAGAGGTCAGAGGAGAATGGGCCGACTGATTCAAGCTGATAGAAGAGCAACTTTGACTGAAATAACCACTCGTTACAACCGAGGTATGCAGCAAAGCATTTGTGAAGCCACAACACGCACAACCTTGAGGCGGATGGGCTACAACAGCAGAAGACCCCACCGGGTACCACTCATCTCCACTACAAATAGGAAAAAGAGGCTACAATTTGTAAGAGCTGACCAAAATTGGACAGTTGAAGACTGGAAAAACATTGCCTGGTCTGATGAGTCTCGATTTCTGTTGAGACATTCAGATGGTAGAGTCAGAATTTGGCGTAAACAGAATGAGAACATGGATCCATCATGCCTTGTTACCACTGTGCAGGCTGGTGGTGGTGGTGTAATGGTGTGGGGGATGTTTTCTTGGCACACTTTAGGCCCCTTAGTGCCAATTGGGCATCGTTTAAATGCCACTGACTACCTGAGCATTGTTTCTGACCATGTCCATCACTTTATGGCCACCATGTACCCATCCTCTGATGGCTACATCCAGCAGGATAATGCACCATGTCACAAAGCTCGAATCATTTCAAATTGGTTTCTTGAACATGACAATGAGTTCACTGTACTAAAATGGCCCCCACAGTCACCAGATCTCAACCCAATAGAGCATCTTTGGGATGTGGTGGAACGGGAGCTTCGTGTCCTGGATGTGCTCCCACAAATCTCCATCAATTGTAAGATGCTATCCTATCGATATGGGCCAACATTTCTAAAGAATGCTTTCAGCACCTTGTTGAATCAATGCCACGTAGAATTAAGGCAGTTCTGAAGGCGAAAGTGGGTCAAACACAGTATTAGTATGGTGTTCCTAATAATCCTTTAGGTGAGTGTATATCGATTAGCATTACATTATAAATATAATCTATTATTATGAAATACCTGGCATGGCTTGAAGAACAGAGGTAACTCAAATATCATTGCAATCATGTTTATTGTCTTCAAAACCTCTTTATCTGCATGTTACAGCGATCTCTGTCAGCTACTTTCTGTATCGAGGTGACGTCCTGGAATGTCACATGACTATGGGTCTTCTTCATGATCCATATATGGACTATTATTGTGCATAAAGCGCCCTCAGGCTATTGGTATGAATTGAAAACACAGCACATCTCAGTAAGAAGCGATCATAATGATTACATCGACGCATTTGGGTATAAATTCAATAAATATTATTCCTGTCTATAGAAATATGATGTGAATCTATGAGAATATATCAATATTTCTCCAAGTCTGCACATTTTTGAGCTAAAGCCCTGAGGGACGTTGTTTTGTGAATCGCTGTCATGATGACAGCACAGAGTGTTTTTTATGAATGGACCAGCTGACGCTCATAATTCATATTAAAGGTATCGGCTCATTTTTTCATTTCATAACTCCTGACACAAATTAAGACATAACTGTCACTATAAGTTTCTCAGAATACAATAGTGGTCAAATACTGAATCTTGAGTCTTATATCTTTTTAATGATGTATAGTTTGTCAAGGTATAACATTAAATCTGATAGTAAATTTGAACTAAATAAAAAAAAAACGCTTCAGTGCGCCGACGCACTGGCAAAGGTTAAGGGGTTAAATAAAACGGATATTTACATTCACTTAAGGCATAAATGGCTGTGTTTACATAAGCACACAACAATCTCTGCATTTTGATATATTTTTGTGTGTTTTACCGTTAAAGTGCTCACATGAGGCTCAAACTTTGCACACAGCTGAAGGAAAGGAACGTGGCAAAATAATCGTTTTACCTTGATTAATGTTTTCTTAATTGTTGGAAGTAAAAAAATTAATTAAAAAAAGATTAATTGCACAGCCCTACACTAAATCTTTTATTGTGCTTTTATAAAAGCTTTTTGTCCTTTTAGTAACAACCATTTGTAACACACAGTATCGGATTTGGATCGATTCCATCTGATCGATACCCAATCCAACAAAAAGGTTTTTTGTCAGTGCTGAGACAGATCAGGGTATAAGATCAGTCATCCCTAGCTGTCAATAGTAATATTGAAATGTAAAATGATTAACTCCAATTTTAGCATGTTTTTCACAGTGAGTTTGTGTGTGAAATGTTCATGTCTTTGATGGCATTACAGTGAAGGTGTTTGTGTGTTGTTGTTACAGCTCTGTGTCATGTCTGTGAAGAGCCCCTCAGACCTGCTCAATGAAAACACGTACATCCCACCTTCACTGACCCTTGACCTCTGCTTATCTTATGAAAGAAAGTTGGGCCTGAAAGATACTCCTGGTTCAACCTCTTTCTCTCCAAAGAGTCGACACAACTACGCCAGCACAACCTCCATCCAGCTTCTCAAAGGCATTATGGGAGGACTAGAGAACGATGATGCGTCCCTCCAGCACCAGGAAGATGAATGGAGCAGAAATCAGGAAAATGAACATAGTCTTCCAGTCTCTGAGAGCAACACCAAGTGGATGAAGGAAGATCAGAACCAAATATGCAAATTAGCAGAGCAGCAGCAGCAAGACAAATTAGCAGAGCAGCAGCAGCAAGACCAGAATCTCAACCTGGTTGAAAACAAGAACGAATCCACTGATAGAAACCCAAACCAGAACTCACAGCGGCGAAATGAAGAGAAGAACAAGACCCTGAAAGCGCTGTGCGCTGTGTCCGACCTGCAAGACTGGGCGGCTGATGAACCTCTTCTCATTTACTCTTCTGCCGCCATGATGGAGAACAATCAGGAAAACCAACAGCAGACGAGAGACAAGGAAGCTGAAAGAGAGGAAGAGGAAAGCTTGAACCCCTGTGAATGCGTGAACAGAGACCCTGAGGTGCAGAAGAGAGCCGGCGAGGCTGGCGGCAGGAACGCTGGTCTGCTGTTGGGCCGGACCGGCGTGACCAGCGACGAGGACTCCAGCTGCATGTCTCTGTCCCAGGGAAGCACTGCGAGCAGCACCCCCGATGAAGAGCCAGGTACAGCACACACACTAGCAGATGAGCACAGAGAAACACCCTACAGCTCAGCTGATCAGATAAAACACATCCACTCAAACCACATCCAGAGCTAGTTCCAAACATTTGACGTGTAGTGTGTCTGTCCGCTTATCTGTCCTGACACATCCCAATAACACTGGGTTTAAAATATTTGCCAGTAATGAGTGGCTTTAAAAGGACATATTTGGAAAGCTTAAAAGAAACTGCTGTTCGCATTTGTGTATAACGCACATTCAAATTGACCCAACCGTTAATTCCTCTGGTTGTACTATAGGATGATGCAAAATATACATCAAATTTTGTTTTGTATTTTAACTAAAAAAGAAAATAAAACTGAAAAAATAAAGTGTAGTCAGATTAAACTATATGTTGTTCACTAAACCTCAAACAACACACCAAACAGATTTTTGGGAATCAAGCATTTGGTTGGTCAGATAATGGTCTTGGATTAGATTGATACCTTGATCCAGATCACTCATATCCTGCTGAGTTTTGCACTGTTGTTGCTATGCTGCCCTTGACTTACAGTGATTTTAATGATGGCAATAAAGAATATCTAGCTCTCAACAGTTTGTTATAGTAACTGTTGTTATCAATTAAGTTTCATTCAATGTTTTTCCCTTTTACCTGAGTAAAGAGTAACCAATAATATCATGGCGAACATATAAATACTCAAGATTTCACAGAGCATCTTCTGTATGTCTGATGTCAGTGAGACGGATTATAGGATAACAATGGACTAAAATAACAATGAGCATTCTGCTCAAAACATATCTACTACAGAAGGCTCATGTTGTGTAACAGAGCTGGGCCTCTGTATAGGGAAAAATACTTCTAATTAACTGTTTAGTCCATAACGACCATACTGTTTTTGGCGAGTAAACTATTGAGAACTATTGAAATCCATATTGAAAGCCATCCGCCTCCCCTGACAACTTTTGATCAGATCACTCGAAATGTTAATACCAGGTGTAAACAGGCCCAAAGAAACGTTTCATTGTTGTTGCAGAGTCCTATTGGGATGGCAGTGTGTTTGAGACGGACACGGACCTGCCCGCTGGCTGGATGCGAGTGCAGGACACATCAGGCACCTACTACTGGCACATTCCCACAGGCACCACACAGTGGGAGCCACCCGGGCCCCTGGAGGAGAGACCCGCCAGCGCCTCGCCTGCGCTCACACCCGCTGTCCAGCCACAGGTGCACATGGTTATTAATATCACATCAGTATAAGGACTGTTGTAACCAAATGCTTGTCTTTAAACATGAACACATTTGTAATTAGATTACATGGAGCGGTGTTTCACAACCAAACACATTCAGTGTTGAAGAACTCTGGCAGGTAGGTTCATAATGTTATAGACGTACAAACACCTTATTCTGTTTAAGTCCCTATAATGCTGTTTTTATCGCTCAGAAGGAGGATATAGCTTCTGATGAAAGTCTGAAGGAGTTTGAGGGAGCGACTCTACGCTACGCCTCCATCAATCTCAGGTACAAGATCAATCAAACATCACTCTGAGCATGACACAGTATCATGCCACAATAACATTTACATGGCGTTGCATTTATGCATTTCTTAGACTCTTATCTAAAGCAACACACGTTAAGACTACTGAAGGGATGCCCAATCCTGTTCCTGAAGTAAGTTCAGCCTCAGCCCTGATCAAACCCATCTGAACCAGCAGATTAATATCTTGAAACACTTGATAATCACAGAAGTTTGCAGGAGCAGGGCTGGTCCTGAACTCAGCAGGATTGTGCTCTAGTGTTTGAGCTACTGGAGCATTGACTCCAAGTGTCTCTGTGTGTCATCATCTTGTTGTGTGCAGTTTTTCTCAGTCTGAGGAGGAAGAGGAACAGTCTTATGTCCGCAGTACCGAGGGGGCGAAGGTAAACACACTGATGACTGACCACATACACATCATCTAGATGTTGGTGTTCTTCATGCTTGTGTGTGTGTTTGCAGTGTTTTGCGGTGCGATCTCTTGGCTGGGTGGAGATATCAGAGGAGGAAATGGCTCCTGGCAGGAGTAGTGTTGCCGTTAATAACTGTATCCGACAGCTGTCCTACCAGAAACACAATCTCGACGACACGGCTGGCATCTGGGGCGAGGTGGGTGCATGTGTCTGGAAACTGTTAGAATTTGAATAGATGAATGAATAAAACAGACATTGGCTATGTTTGGTAGCAGTTAGACATGTGACTATCAAATTTTCATATCACAGTAATTGCTGAAGCTTTTGTCACATATATTATCAGGATTGAATTTTGCAAATCCTCAAAGATTCCTCTGATCCTAGGCTAAAATCTGAAGTCTTTGATCGTTAGGTTGACATGTTCACCGACAGCCGTTTAATGACCGTTGCGAACAAATTTTACCTCAGATGAAATTCTGCCAGTGTCAGAAGATTTGACTCTCAGTCCTGCAGTGACTTCTCCTACGACGACTGTCAAATTGTCTTCGTTTTTCAAGAAAAGCCATGACCAAAATTAACTGTAACTGAACTGTCACCATCCCAATACGACTCTCATTGATTGATGTAAAACTCGGGACAAGTTTTCTTGCTTGCGTGCGTTTTTAACGCGTCTTGACTGCCGTACAGTGTGACATTAATGAGAACTGAGATCTTATAGTGACATGACTTACAGCGAGGCTCATGTTCGTACAGTCTGACAGGGAACAATCGTAAAGGACTATAATAAATCACACAGTGTGCACCCGGCTTAACAAAAAGAACTCTGAACATTTAAACACAATAAATCAACACACAAAAAACGTATACAGTAAACAAACATTTTAAACCGTTTAAAGTACAAATAACTATAAAGAACAATAATGAGGAATCTGAGCATTTTCAGTCAATATCCAAGCATGTTTTAGTCTGGATTAATATGACAAAATATTTGGAAAAAAATTAAGTATTTGGGGCTGTGATGAACACCATAATGAATACAAAAATCTTGTTAGGGAAAATAAGGTTAATTTAGCTCAAAGGTTATTATTAATTAATTTATATGGAATCACTTACTTATTTTACGGCCGAACAATTGAATCGTTTAGCTCTCAATTGAATGGGCCATAACTATAATCTCTGTAGCGAATATTAATGTCCACACAATAGTGAAAACACTATTTATTAGCACGGTAAAAAGATCAGCAGTTTAAGACATTAAATCCGTAAGCACATGACATAAGAACACTTCTCTTTAAATACAAATGAGAATTTATTGATTATTTCTTTATTGATAAAGCAATATATGCACTTTATAAGACCTGACCTGAACGAACCATCAATCATTTATTCAACTCTTCTATTGTTTCTAATGTGAAACGTATGGTTTTCCTTTTGGAGACTCAAGATGTGCCATCTCCGAAACCAATTGGTCTTGTTTAACTAGACATCTTAAGTGTTTGTTCTCTTGTTGGAACAATCACTTACAAGCGTGCATGGTTTTAATCCTGGTTAGCTAGACTGGCTAATGCCCAAAATGACAGGATCTTCCGATTTATCTGTGGAATTCTGTTTCTCGGTCAGTTTGAATGAGTTATCTGTCGGATTCGCTCCGTTCCTACACTGGACACTTGTAAAGTGATATGAGCGGGGGGAAGGCAGGGGAGCTATAAGCCTCCTGAACATTAGCATACAATAAATCAAGAGCTCTGTGCTGACAGGCTGAACATTATACAAAATAATGAAAAGTTTAGCAGAATTGATAAGAGAGATCGGATTAAAGTTTTTCCGAAATGGCAATAAAGGCATTTGGTTGTTGTGTTTGCAGTGTTTCCACCATTGGGCCCAAAGTGAGTGTGCTAGTGCGTTCCAGGGCCAGTCGCGTTTCCACTGTCACTTCCGGGGCTTGATCGGGCCTTGTCGGGGCTTCCTCGGGGCCAGGGGTTTGTGGCCCGCCGAATACCTTGGTCCAAAGCAGGCCAGCTCGGGCTTGAGTTGTGGTTACAAACAGAGGAGTTTACATGAGTCTGGAGATGCCAGCGACGGATGATTTCATATACCAGCTAACATCAGCATTAAAGACTTTTAAAAATAATTTTAAAACTCACTTTCAGACAGCAGGTTAGAGAAATTTATTATGGTCAAGTATCACTTATTTGTATAAACCTGTAAAACATCGATGATTGGGTTTTAAATCTTTAGGTAAACACCAAAAATACCAACAAACTGCATTTTATCATGTTCGTTTTGCAATCTCTCTCTCTAGTTTCCAGTGCATTCTTTCTGATTAGTTCTCTAATAAAACTTCCATTTGTTGGTGAAATGATGGGTTTGTGTGAGGTTGTTCCAGAGAGGCCTGTTACGGGCGGGTTTTAGTGAAGCACTGAGGAGCTTCTGGCCCGGCAGTGGAAACTGGCTTTGGGCTCAGTGCTCCAGGTCCCAGGCTATTAGCCCAGCCCAGCTCAGCCCGTTTGAAGCCCTGCTCACACTGGCCCGACAGTGGAAGAGTGGCTAGTGTGTGTATGACGTCACACACTATCTCTGCATTAGCTGTAGATGGAATATACACAGCAACAAAGATGACGGAGGGCAGGTCTTGATTTTGTCCATCTGGAATTGACTGGATCATAGAAGGTGTGTGTTGCAAAAAACATGGAGGCAGATCTGCATGCAAGTTTGCAGTCAGTTGTGGAGAGACCGGCTTCCGCAGGAGGAGGGATTGAAACTCATCTGGTCACTCAAGTGACTGTCTGCAGAACATGCTAAAAGAAAGCAAAAGATGTAACACTTTAAATCATCTTCGTGACCACATCCCTCTTGCATATCAAACGTAAGGTAAATTAACTTTTACCTCAATACCAAAAATAAGTTGGGGAAATAATTGGATACAAAATATTGTTTTGAGTAGAAATATTTCACTTGTAAATAACGCAAAGCTTCAGCAAAGAAAAAATAAACATGTTCAAATAAGATTATTAAGAGTGACATTTAAGGGATAATAAATCAAATCACATTTATTTATATAGCATGTTTAAAAACAACACACGTTGGCCAAAGTGTTTTACATATAGCCCAGCACATATAATCTAAGATCATAAAACAAAGTATAAGACAATTACAGAAATTTAATTACAGTTAAATGCAAGAGAGAAGAGATAAGTCTTTAAAAGAGATTTAAATGCATCAAGGGTGGCACATGTTCCATAAACAAGGAGCTGCAACAGAGAAGGCCCTGTCTCCTTTTGATTTCAGTCGAGACTTTGGAATGGTTAACTGAAACCTATGTACAGATCTTAAAGGCCTAGAGGATGTATGTTGTTGAAGAAGTTCACTAATGTAGCTAGGTGCCATCCCATTTAAGCCCTTAAAAACAAATAATAAAATCGTATACTCAATCCTAAATTTGACTGGAAGCCAATGAAAGGATGCTAGTACAGGCATTATACTCTCATACTTCCTTGTCCCAGTTAAAAGCCTTGCGGCAGCATTTTGAACTAACTGCAGACGTGAAAGTGATGCATGAGAAATACCATAATACAATGAATTACAATAGTCCAGTCTGGACGTAATAAAAGCATGCATAACAACTTCCAAATCATTAAAAGACAAAAAAGGTTTCAATTTCGCTATATTCCTTAATTGGAAGAAGCCACCTCTAACCACTGAATTTATATGCTTATCAAATTTTAACTCTGCATCAAAAATAACTCCAAGACTCCTAGCTTGATTATGTACCTTCGATTTAAAAAGGCCTAATTGATTAGTTATATGTTTGGTAGAACTCGGAGGGCCAAACACTATCACTTCAGTCTTTGATTCATTCAAGTGGAGGAAATTGGCAGACATTCACTCCTTAATATCACTAAAACAATCAAAAAGAGACTGCAGGGCTGAATTATCCCCCATTTTTATAGGTAGATAAAGCTGAGTATCGTCGGCATAAAGATGATAATATACATTATGTGTTTTTACAAATATCCGCCAATGGAAGCATGTAAATAGAAAATAAGACTGGACCCAATATTGATCCTTGTGGAACCCCACACTTCATTAGAGCAGAACAAGATGCAAAATTTCCTAATTCCACAGAAAACGTTCTCCCAGAAAGATATGAGTTAAACCAATTAAGAGCTTTTCCCTGAATCCCTGCCCACTCTCTTAGACGCTCCAATAGTATAGCATGCACTACAGTATAAGCATTTGAAAACTCACTAGGTGTTGAAGGTTTTATAGAACGGACATACCGGCCTAGAGGCTTACAATTTAAAGAAGAACTAGAAACTGAAATATTAAAAAAAAACTGGATTATGATCAGAGAAGCAGGCATCCTCAACATCTATATTCAAGACAGGAACACCCAGAGTTAAAATCAAATCCAATGTATGACCAAGTTTATGGGTAGGACTTGAAACTAATTGGTTAAAATTAAATGACTCAATAAGATGATTAGGCTGATTAGGGCAACAGATATGCAAGTTAAAATCACCAAGTATTAGAATTCTCTCAAAACTCGGCACAACTATGGTTAAAAACTCAGAAAATTCTTGAATAAACAGTTTGTTATATTTCGGAGGTCTATATATAAGGGCACAAATTACTGGACAGTTTAGATCTACGTTAACCAGCTGCAACTCAAAACTAGAATAATCCTTTACTGCTAGCAAGCGACATTTGAAATCATTATTAAATATAGTAGCAACCCCTCCCCCTCTACCAGATGTCTGTGGGGTACTTAAAAAATTAAAATCACTTGGAGAGGTTTCAGATAAATAGTCAAGATCACCAGCATTTAGCCAAGTCTCAGTCACAAACATAAAGTCCAGCTTCCGAGATGAAATAAAATCATTTAATATAAAGGTCTTATTTGAGATGGACCTAGCGTTTATTAAAGCCATCTTCAGATTGTTGGCTGTAGATACATTGTACAAATATATTCATTGTACACTTAAATATTCATTGTACACTTACACACAGATTTTTGCTTACCACAGAAATAACTACGGGGGCATGAAATATTGAACTGATGTTTTAAAAGCGTACCTGTTTATAAATCCATTTTTACAGTGTACAAAACAATTGTGCAGACAAGATGATCAATACAACAATATTATAGTAGTATTAATACTAAAGTCCTCTGATTTCATTTTCAGTACAATCAAATCAAAAACAGAGATGCAAGACTCATCTGAATGAAACGAGAGAACGCGTCCACGGTGATATAAGAGACATGGTTGTGCGCTGTTATAATAATAATAATGTGTTGCTATTGACGACGGACATATAATTTAAAGCTGCAGTAATAACTTTTGCATGCGTCTTGCAGAAGAACATTGTAGCCGGAGCTTCTTCTCTGTGTTTGTCCATGACGAGTCACGCAGGCACTGGGCTACTCCACAGCGGGCGACCCGAACCAGTGTAAAATAGTCCCAATATAAACACTTATTATAGGTGTACCGTCGTAGTGATTCAGGATAAGACAAAAACACGGTTTGGAAAATGGATTCATGATGCAATCGCTCAACATATACATTATGTAGATTTTAAACACAAAAGAGTTGCATACTGCAATTTTAATGTTTTTTATGCTTAAAAGAAGTGCATATAGCTGCTAATTTCATGTTGTTTGTTGATTTGTTTGAAATGTTTTCAGTGTTTATCAGTTCTTTTTTAACATCTCATTTTAACAAAACCATGATAAAATCGCGATAAAGCCGTTTCATCTCTAATCAAGACAATAACTGAAAATGAATGCAAACTGAGGAAGGTTTAAATACACAGGGTAATGATAAATTAAACAAGACACAAGTGAAGAACCTAGTCAGTAACCATATCGACAAACCCAAACACAGGAAACACTAGCATGGTGAAGTAAGAAACAGAAGAGCAAAACATTTTCCATATAAGAGTCTCAAATAATGTCATGACAGCAACATTCGATTACAAAATGGTCAGTTGTTGATTTTGATTTCATGCTGACTTTGAAACTTTCAAATGTGCATAGCATTAGCACATTATTAAAGGGATAGTTAACCCAAAAATGAAAATTAGATTTAGGGGACTTTCACATATCTCGTTTTTAGCTTGTGCAAATTTGTTATTTCAAATACAGGTGCGCAGCATAATAGAAGCAATGCGGTCGCGAGGCGCATGCGGTGCAGCACGCTCGTTTTTCCAGGCGCGCCGCGGTGAGAACATCTCAAGATCTCAAACATCCCAACTTTTCAAAATGCCGCAAGTGCACCGCAGGTCATGTGACAAAAAACAACCGACCTTTCTGGAACAACATGGAAAGCTCGGCCGAACAGCTGATCATAGGTGTACAGGGCGGGGTTTTTATTTCTCATCTCCATAAATATATCTAGTAGTAAAGCTAATGCAAGAGCTAGAAATCAATGAATCCTTTTGTGGCAGAGTGGAAAACTAACATGCCACATAAAATGTTGCTTTCACTTTGTCAACTCCATGATGTAAATGGAGGCGTGGATCAATTAATGAGAGAAGCAATTATAAGGGCGAGGCTCATGCACCTGGAGAGAGATGTCACAAGTGTGTGT
The DNA here is from genome assembly GCA_026230005.1 of Gila orcuttii. Classification (NCBI taxonomy): domain Eukaryota; kingdom Metazoa; phylum Chordata; class Actinopteri; order Cypriniformes; family Leuciscidae; genus Gila; species Gila orcuttii. Next base: position 26,103,296 of record JAPDVR010000024.1, read on the forward strand.
AGTTCTCGTGAGAGTGTTGTCATAGAGGAGTAAAAAAAAAAAAAGTGAGTTGCCGTGTGGAGTGGGGCTCGTGTTCCTGTCGCTTGACGCTTCCAGACACAGCCTACTGTCTTCATTGAGTCCGTGAACGTGAATTGGCGCAACGCACCGTCACGTACCGTCTTCATTCAGCTGTCCGAATAGGAAAGCCCGGTCGGATAAAGGATCATCTCAGAGTCCACGGCGGTCCCAGACACTCTTCAGAGACCTTGCGATCTGTTAATTTGTGATTGTTATATGTAACAAGTGGTTGATTTATGCTATCCTGGTTTTTTTTTGACAGGCCTACTCTTGTCTGGCTCCCGAACAATGAGTTAAAACACATGGTATTGAATTGTTGATTTAAACTGTCTTATTGGGGCCCACCACCGTTACACTTTGATGAAACTTCCTCGTCATCATGTCACGGAGAGCGCAATTCATGGTTGCATAGCAACGACAGGTACTACGGGAGCACAATCACTTGTGGAAAAAAGGAGAAAGTGACACGGCCGAGCTTTCCATGCATTTTTAGATGTGATATGTGAACGGCCCCTTACTAACCCTCAAGCCATCCTAGGTGTATATGACATTCCACTTTCAGACGAATACAATCAGAGTTATATTAAAAAATATCCTAGCTCTTCCAAGCTTTAAAATGGCAGTGAATGGCTGTTTCTATTTTTAAGAACATAAAAGTTAATCTTTCCATCATAAAAGTGCATCTATCCATCATAAAAGTGCATCTGTCCATCATAAAAGTGCTCCACAGGCTCCGGGGGGTTAATAAAGACCTTCTGAAGCAAAGTGATGCGTTGGTGTAAGAAAAATACATTTTTTTTTTTCAATTTTTATAAAGTAAAATAACTAGCTTCCGGCCAAACGAACATACGGATTTGACTTATGTGTAAAGCTCAACTTATGCGAGTAATGCAACGTACTGCTGATATTTACGCTACGCCATGACGCACTACTACTGACGTCACAAGTTGCGCAAGTTTTGTTTTAGACGCTAGTAGACTGCGTTTGGCCGGAAGTTAGAATTTTACTAGCAATTTACACTAACTCATCGCTTTGCTTCAGAAGGCCTTTATTAACCCCCCAGAGCCGTGTGGAGTTCATTTATGATGGATAGATGCACTTTTATGGACTTCGAAACAGAAAAGGCCATTCACTGTCATTATAAAGCTCGGAAGCGTCAGGGTGTTTATTAATATAACTCTGATTGTATTAGTCTGAAAAAAAAAAATTCATATACACCTAGGACGACTTGAGGGTGAGTAAATCATGGGGTAATTTTCATTTTTTGTTGAACTATCCCTTTAAGTGCCACATCCCTGATAATTATTTGCAGTTTTTTACAATGCAATCAAAGACAAGAAATCAAAGAGAAATGGGAAGTCAAGTTGAGTACACTGCACTCTGTGTTTTAGTATATCACACTGTGTGCTCTGTTTGTGTACTGCATATGGAGTAGGGCATCCAGGATTTGAGTATATTGTGTATTGTGTGTGCTGTGTGTAGGGGAAGGAAATGCTGCTGGTGCTGGAGAATGAGACTCTGAATCTGATTGAGCCTCATGGACGAACACTGCTCCATTCTCAGCCAATCGTCAGCATCCGTGTGTGGGGAGTGGGACGTGATGATGGCAGGTGAGTCTGGAAGCAACTTCTGTAACAGCAATGCTCTTACTGATGCTTATTTTTTATAATTAAGATGATGCTGAATTACTTTGTAATTGTGTTTTCATTTTGTCTGTCCTGCTGCATCCCGGATCCCAGGGAGAGGTAGTGTGTTGCTGTGTATTATATTGTATTGTATTGTTTGCTGTGTGTGCTAGCTGTTACAGTATCAAGCATAATGCGTAAAACAATTAAATTTGTCATTTTTCTCACCCACATATCAATTCAACTTTCATCTGTGTAACACAAAAGGACAATTCTGGAACAATTTTGATGCCACTCTTTTACAGTTAACTACTGTTCATACATTGATGCCACAGCTGTTAAGCTTATAAACAACAACGTAAAAGTGTTATGCCCTGTCAGGGGTTTTCAAAGTGTGGGTCATGCTAAGTCACTTGGCTGCAGCTAAATGTTTCAGTGAATGACACACACACACATGCACGATGGGCTGCACAATGTACCAACATTAAATGAGAATCACGATATTACTTCGTGTGAATTTCGAATCGCAAAGGCTGCATTTTAATTAAATATCAGCTTTTCAGTGCAGTGCGGCTGATCGGTATTAAATGCTGTTCCATCGGAACACCAGAGGGTGTCACACACGCACCACATATCCCTCTGAACACCAGAGGGCGACACACACACACACACACACACACACACACACACACACACACACACACACACACACACCACATATCCCTCTGAACACCAGAGGGTGTCTCTCACACACATATGCCCCACAGAAGTATGATAACATTCCAGGAAATCCCTATCAGGCATCATCGCTGTAGCTGAATAAACAGGAGATTGAAACACTTTGATTGATTAAACATAACTAATAAACACATGACTGCCTTATTCTGTGTCAGAAGCACATCATCTCACAGAATGATGAGCTCAACTGTCCTGATGAAGTAAGTTTGGAGTAAAAGCATGTTATTAAATGTTTCAATTTCCATGTTAATTGCAATTAATCGTGCAGCCCTTCTCCATTTTTTAAGGAGTTTGAAGTGATGTATCTGACGTGCCCTGCTCCTGTCCGTTCGAACCACCTCATCATTTTGATAGTAAATTTGTATTAAATCGTATATCTAGAAAAGTTAAAACTGACAACACAGAATTTTTTATAAGATAAAACATTTCATAGGGCCATATTATTGTATTATGAATTCTGAATTTTACAGAAAAAAATAAAACCGATTTCATTAGGCTCTTGTTATTTTTTAATAAATTGTTGTTCTATTATATAAGCTTTATTTTAGTTAGTTGCACATGCTTTGTGATTACTGAATTTGAACCTTGTAACACTCAATATTAGTGAGGATACAACAATAAAGATACAGAGAATTCAGTCATTTCCTGATGCACAAAGATGTGTATTATACAAAACCCCAGAATATATCTTTCATCACATGAGCAAAGTTCATCTTATCATAACTTAGAGCATTTCCCATAGTCTTTGCACAAACAGATGATCCGCATATCTCTTACCGCTCACGTAGTTAGTCCCATCCCCATGTACCCAGTCCTTTGTGTTGAATTGTATCAAAAAGTCCAATCAGTCACGACACTCTCCAAAAAGACACAAGTAAATCCTGCCAGCGAGGCATTAGCTGCAAACAAGGATATCCACCTGGTAACTAAGAGATCTGTCAACTGGAAGAGTTCCCGGGAAACAACCACCACCACACATTGGTTCCTACCCCTTATATACATCTGAACTTGTCATTCATGAAAGAAAACACCAGACAAGAAGAAACAAAAACAGGACCTAATACAAGAGTCCAGCACAGCATTATAGAAAATGGAGTCATAAGAACTTAAGAAGAAATCAAGATATACCACTTGATAACCTTAATACAATTTCCACTCTTACATAACACACTGACATAAATTAAGTATACATATGTAGAGGTGCTACATAGTTCCCTCCCCCAATTCATGGCATAGTAGGAATAGGACCATAGTACCTTTTCAAATTAACAACATTAATACTGTCAGCTTTTTCAGGAGAACCCCATCTCATACTGTAGTTTACTGGGCCCAATTTCTTTTCCACCCTAGCAGGCCCCTCCCATTAGGCGCAAGCTTGGCGGAAAACCTGTTATGAGCACTAGAGATAGGATGTGTATGGAACCAGACCAGATCACCTGGTTTAAACTGCGCATCTTTATGCTGGGCATTATAATATCTGGCTTGTCTGGCACGTTGCAACCCCACTCTATGTGCTACCTCATCTGCCAATCTTCTTTGTCTGTCTAGCAAGGTATAGGCAGCTTGACTCGGAGTTGGTGATTTATTGGTCTTTCAAGCAGACCTTTCAAAGATCTTCCGAGCATCAGTTGTGCCGCAGTCACACCAGTGGACTCATGATGTGCTGAATTGATAGCGAATCTTAGCTCTGGCAGCCACTGATCCCAATTCGAATGCTTATCTCCAACAAATGAAGCAATCATAGTTTTCAAGGTCTTATTTACTCTTTCGGTTAAATTTGTTTGGGGATGATATCTGGTTGTTAATTTCTGCCCCACTCCCCAATCTTTACATAGTTCAACCAAAAGATTTGAAGAGAGTTGAGGCCCCCTGTCAGATATAAGATATCGAGGTACACCCCACCTGGTAAATATCTATTCCTTTAGTATTTTCATTATCTTCGGTGTTGTACTATCTTTTAATGGAAAGAGTTCGACCCATTTTGTATAGTAGTCAACAATCACCAGCAGGGGCGTATTTCTTTTCTTACTTAAAGGAAGAGGACCCATTAGATCAATTCCCATCGTATGGCTGGGCTCTGTAACTTCTGTTGACTGCATAAGCCCAGACGGTTTGGAACATTCCCCCTTATATCTCTGGCAAATGTTACATGTCTTGACATGTTTACAAACATCTTTGCGAACGGTAGCCCACCAGGCCACCTCTAGGACCCTCATGAGTGTCTTTAATCTGCCTAGATGTCCCCCCAAGGGGTTATCATGGAAGTACTCCAAGAACGACTTCAAGACTTGTGGGACCACAACTTGAAATTTATGCCCATCCTGTTCTCTTACGAGAGTATCTCTCGTACTGCGTAATATCTTACGCTATGGGGAAAACCTCTTTTCCACGAGATATTGAGGCCAAAAATTATCCTTAATTTTGAATTAATGTAAAACGCTGTACAGCAGCATGCGGACATAGGCAGGACAGCTCGCGCGCCTATTGGCTGCCCTGCGGCAACAGCAGCAGCCTGTCGAGAGAGGCGCTGCGCGACACATATCCAATGGTGGCATTTCGCGCCCATTTCGTCACGTCCCGCCAGAAAGGGCGTGGTCTCGCCCTGTAAATATAGCTCGATAAGGCTGGTACACTGATTTTCATCTCTTCAGCGAAGCATCACGCATCGCTGGATCCGGAGTGAGAAGCCACGCCGTCTGAGGAAAAGCACACAGCGGGACGAGCCATTGAGTCTGAAGTCGCTGGCATCGCTGCCTTTAGCCGCCGTACCAGCTACGCTTTCCGCCGTTATATCCTTTCAAACTATGTGTGTGTGTTCGCCGCTGCGACACACATTTTTTCACTGTCTCTCTCTCTGCTAAAAGAGCTGCGTCTTTTTCAAGATGCAAAGATCCAGCGGCTCGTGCCGAGCCACACTCAGCGACGGGGACCGTCATGTCATCTGCGTTTCCTGCCTGGGTGAGGATCATGCGGCTCTCGCTCTCGTTGACGGCGGATGCCCTCACTGTGAGCTACTGCCTATGGTGACTCTGAGGACTCGCCTGGCATCTTTCTCAGAGCCTGCACTAGGGGTGTCGAAATTAATCGTTTCTACGATGCACCGCGATGCAGACGAGGACGATTCGGTATCGGTTCAGTAATAGACCATAACCGGTTATAATGTACTGACGCTTTTCTGACGTCATTTATCGGTCATGTGCTTTGTCGCAGTAGCCGGTAGCATACACTGGCAGAGGGAGGCGAGTGCGAATTAAACATACTTTCTTACATAACGTTACATTTACATACATACATTACATGCGCATGCAAGTTACATGCGCTTCTTGAGGCACACACACGCAAGGTCTCGCTCTCTCCCTCTCTGCTGTGCGCGCGCTACACGGTTTGAACATACATTCACGTAGCCTTTTGGGAGAGTGGATACATTTCCCGGGACAGGTTATTAAAAGATAAATCGGGACAAACCAAGACAGATGGCAACCCTTCCGCACCCGATGGTCAAATTACAATTGGGTTGTTACGCGTGATTATAAATGGATGATCGTCTTCAACAGCGGACTCGGTGACGGTTGATGCGCGCGTCTCCTGGGTAACATTATACACTGATGAATGAGCGCTGCTTTTAAATGAACATTTCTTTAAAACTTCCGCCGCTTCCGCCATTAATGACGACGAGGTAGCTGCATCTGTAGAGAAGGCCAGCTTCAAAACCGCGGCTAGCTTTCTTTACGTTATAAGAAAGCTACCCCGCCCCCCGTGGGCATGCGTCACCGGCGAAATGAGGAAAGAGTGTGTTTTTAGTCCCGCCGAGGCCGGACCAATCTCCATTTCTCAAACATTTCTCAGCTCCTCTTAGTTTGAGCGGCTGAAAATGTCAATATTGCAGCGGTGAGCCTGTCGTATAACACGCACGTCTGCAAACAAACGCCGACACACACAAAACTGTGATGACGCTCTTTATCCGCTCTGGCTATTTTAAGCTTTTGTCGTTTCCCCCTGTGGCTCAGTGGCGAAACCCAAAGCCTTCGCACGGGAGACCCGTGTTCGAGCCCAGCTCTCGCAGCGGATAAAAATTTAGTCTCGCCGCAGCCAGACTTACACCCAAACTTTTCACTCGTTCAGTTCTGAGAAAATGCGACTGTTCCAGTGTGTAAATAAGCCGGTACCATGGCCCGCTTGCCTGCACACAAATGCCGTTTCCACGGTGACCCAGAAAAATCATGTAAGCAGTGTATTTTCTGGTATTCCGGCCACAGCCGATGGTGTTATGAGTGTATTAAAAATGCCACAGCCCAGTGTTCATTTCTACACACAAACACAGCCCGCCAAAGTGCACAACCTGTCAGAGAGAAGCTGAGCGCGGCCGGGGTGCCCGCTGTGATCAGCGCACCCCCCGCCTCGCTCACTGCAAACACAGTGTTTATTTCCCAGCACACCGGAGCTCTCCGGCCGCCGTTATGCCGCGGCCAGAGCCCAGATTTTCATTCTACCTCTAGCTATTCACGCAGATGCGTGGGCGAAGCTTCCCGGGGTATCAGAATGGGTGCTATAAAAAGACTATAAAAAGAGGCTATTCGCTGCAGTTCGCTCGACGCCCCCGCCGTCGTGCGGCGCGAGTCGAAACGACGGTAAAAAACGGAGTATCTCATCTACTTCGAGCCGAGATAGCGAAACTACTGAGCAAAGGGGCTATAGAACCTTTATCTCAGGCTCAGAGCAAAGGGGGTCTTTACAGCAGGTATTTTCTGGTACCGAAAAAAGACGGGGGTCTCAGACCCATTCTAGATCTGCGACAGCTGAACATGATGACAACCAGGAAAATCCTCGCGCAAGTTCGCCAGGAGGACTGGTTTATGTCAATAGATCTGAAAGACGCCCATTTTCAAATACAAATAGCGTCGCGTCACAGGCGATTCTTGAGATTCGCCTTCGAGGGCCAGGCATACCAATACAAAGTCCTGCCGTTTGGCCTGTCCCTGGCACCCCGTACATTACGAAGTGCATGGACACGGCTCTCGCACCCCTGAGTCTCCAAGGCATGCGAATTTTGAACTATTTGGACGATTGGCTGATTCTAGCTCGATACAATCAGAGCTCATAGAACACATGACCACATTACTCGAGCATCTCGAGAACCTGGGTCTCACAGTCAATTGGGCGAAAAGTTCTGAAATTCTTCCGCCGCGGCTCAATAGTCCAGCTCAAAAGGTTTCAGAAAATGCTGGGCCTCATGCCCTCAGCAGCTTCAGTACTCCAGCTGGGTCTGCTTCGCATGCGCCCACTGCAGCTGTGGCTGAAAGCGCGAGTTCCGCCCCGGGCATGGACCGCTGGCCAGTTTCGCCTCCGGGTCGATCTAGAATGCGTTTCAGCTCTGGAACCTTGGAAAGTAACCGACTGGTATCAGTCAGGTGTGAGTCTGGGGACTCCCTCGAGTGTGAAGGTGGTGTCCACGGACGCCTCCACCTCGGGATGGGGAGCGCTGCTAGAGGGCAGACCGTTCTTTGGCCAGTGGTCAGAACAGGAAAAGCTCCTACATATAAACTGTCTGGAAATGATGGCAGTTGACAACGCGCTACGGCGCTTCTGTCCCCAGATAAAAAGTCACCATGTCTTGGTCCGTTCGGACAACATGTCAGTGGTGGCATACATAAATCGCCAGGGCGGCATCAGGTCCCGAAACCTTTACAGGCTAACGGAACGCATCCTGGTCTGGGCTCAGCACAACCTGCTTTCACTGAGAGCAGCGCATGTGCCTGGTCACCTGAATCTGGGACCAGACAGATTGTCCAGAAACAATGTCCCAGCAGGGGAGTGGTCGCTGCACCCGCAGACGATCCAACTGCTGTAGGAGACATTCGGAAAAGCGCAGGTGGACCTGTTCGTGTCCCACGAGAACGCTCACTGTCTGAAATATTTCTCCAAGAGCGAGGACGCGCTGGCCCACGTCTGGCCCCGCTGTCCCCTCTATGCTTTTCCCCCCGTCTCGCACCTGCCTCAAGTGCTGGAACGAATCAGCGAAAACAGATGCCCAGTGCTGCTTGTGGCTCCGCTCTGGCCGAACCAGACTTGGTTCCCAGTCCTGATGCGGCTGACCAGCACTGCCCCGTGGCCAATACCGTTGAGGAAAGACCTCCTCTCTCAGGCCAAGGGCTCGATTTGGCATCCTCGCCTGCAACTATGGTCCCTACAGGCATGGGCCATCAACGGGTACCCGCTAACCTCCCAGAGGGAGTGTTAAATACAATCAAGCAAGCTAGAGCCCCGTCTACTAGACGGCTCTATTCTTCAAAGTGGTCAGTGTTCTCTGCCTGGTGTCAAGCTCAGGGCTTTTCACCCACAGACTGCGGTGTTACGGAAGTGCTCTCCTTCCTTCAGGAGCTGCTGGATAAGGGCAGAACCCCATCCACGCTCAAAGTATACGTGGCGGCCATAGCGGCGTTTGCAAAACCGACGTCTGGCCAGTCACTGGGGAAAACGACCTGGTCGTGCGATTCCTCAGGGGAGCTCGGAGGCTGAATCCTCCCAGAACCCCCTCAGTCCCTGTGTGGGACCTTTCTACAGTTTTGGAAGCCATGAAAGTTGCCCCATTCGAGCCAATCCATTTGTCAGACATGAAACATCTGTCTCTCAAAACGGTATTCCTTATGGCTCTCGCTTCAGTGAAGCGCGTAGGGGACTTGCAAGCGCTTTCGGTAAGCGCGTCATGCATGGAGTTTGGGCATAATGACTCAAAAGTCATACTCAAACCAAGGCACGGGTACGTGCCCAAATCCCACAACACACCGTTCAGGGCCCAGGTTATTTCCCTGTGCGCTCTCTCGGTTCATAATGAGGAGAAGGATGCGAGTCTCCTTTGCCCTGTCAGGGCACTGAGAGCTTATGTGTCCCGCTCGTCTGCCTTCAGACAGACCGAGCAGCTCTTCGTTTTGTTTGGCGGACGATCCAAGGGACTGGCCGCATCAAAACAGAGCCTATCCAGATGGATAGTCGACGACATAGCACTAGCTTACACTTCTAAGGGCCTGCACTGTCCTTTGGGTGTCAGAGCGCACTCCACGAGAGGCGTGGCCTCGTCGTGGGCGTGGTATAGTGGGGTTACCTTGCAAGATATCTGTACGGCCGCGGGCTGGGCCTCGCCGATTTATAAGGTTTTATAACCTAGAGGTTCCCGCCTTACAAGCCAAGCTTCTGTCGGTATAGAATTCAGTACTATCTGCCCCGCTGTGCCGGCCCAGATGCTGAGTTTTGCTTGTGCATCGCTCACTGAGCGATAACACGGCTCCATGGGTGTTGAATAACCTGTACTATTACCCAGTTCAGGCTGAACACGTTCACCCTGTCTGTGTGAAACACTATTAACATAACTAGTTCCTATAGGATGCTATTTCATGGGGAATGATGCTTGCAGCCTCTCTTCTCCGACTCTCTGTGAGTCTATGGTGATTATGCACTACATGAGCCCCGGGCTACTGCCCTTGGGACTTTGGTGTCGGATCCCAGTACGCACGGCGTTTTGCATTGTGTTCCCCATAGCGTAAGATATTACGCAGTACGAGAGATACTCTCGTAAGAGAACGTACTCGGTTACTAACGTAACCTCGGTTCTCTCTAGAGAGGGAACGAGTACTGCGTATCTTGCCATGCATACACAGCTCTGGTTCGCTTCGGCGATGAAAACCAGTGTACCAGCCTTATCGAGCTATATTTACAGGGCGAGACCACGCCCTTTCTGGCGGGACGTGACGAAATGGGCGCGAAATGCCCCCATTGGATATGTGTCACGCAGCGCCTCTCTCGATAGGCTGCTGCTGTTGCCGCAGGGCAGCCAATAGGCGCGCGAGCTGTCCTGCCTATGTCTGCATGCTGCTGCACAGCGTTTTACATTAATTCAAAATTAAGGATAATTTTTGGCTTCAATATCTCGTGGAAAAGAGGTTTTCGCCATAGCGTAAGATATTACGCAGTACTCGTTTCCTCTCTAGAGAGAACCGAGGTTACGTTAGTAACCGAGTACGTTTTAGAGGTACTCGTCGATACAGAATGCCTTGATGTTCCTCCATTTGTGTCCTCCCTGGTTTCTGAGACATATCTTGCTTACTTTTTTTTTAATGATGGAATGTCAGGGTCACTAGCCTGGGCTTTATCTATCTCAGACAGATTATGTGGCAAATCAGTTGTGAGTTTGGATCTTGTTATAAGCATGCAGGGTATCAAATCCTGCAAGCTGGTTGGATATATTCTTGAAAGAGCATCTGGCACCTGGTTGAGACAACCCCGTCGATAGAAAAACTTGAAGCTAAAAGCTTGCAGTCGAAGAATCCACCTTGTCAACCTTGAAGACGTCTTCGGGCAATTAAAAGCCCAAGTCAAGGCTGCATGGTCTGTATAAACTTCAAACTCCACTCCTTCTAAGTAATGCCTCCACTTATCCACAGCCCAGACTACTGCCAAGCACTCTTTCTCGGAAGTTGAATAATTAGTTTCAGCCCCCTTTAGCATTCTTGAAGCATAGGCAATCACCTTCTCACCTTCTTCAGTACATTGAGTAAGGACAGCACCTAGACCCATGTCGCTTGCATCGGTATGTACCTGGAATGTGAGTGAAAAATTAGGCTGAGACAGCACAGGTTTTTTACGACTGCACGTTTCAGTTGTTCAAAACTGTCTTGACATTCCTGCATCCAATTCCATCTCACTCCCTTCCGTTTCATACGATTCAAAGGCTCAGCAACGTCCGCAAAATGAGGTATAAATTTGTGAGACCATCCTACAAGTCTTAAAAACCTTTTTAGTGACAGGATATCACCGGGCACTGGATATTCGCTTATGGCTTGAGTTTTGTCAGGATCCACCTCCACACCATTTTCTGACACTATGTGTCCCAAGAACCTAAGCTGACGTTGGAAAAAATTACACTTCATGTTCAGACTTAATCCTGCTTTAGACAATCTCTTCATCACCGCTCTCAAATCGATGTTGTTCTTTTGTTTTGGAATATATGATGATATCATCAATATACACAAAACAGCTCTTTCCAACGATCTCCCTCAATACAGTCTGCATCAACCGTTGGAAAGTGGCTGATGAGTTCCGAGCTCCAAACGGCATGGTCTTAAATTGAAACAGACCTGCTGTAGTAACAAAGGCTGTTTTATGCTTAGAATCCTCAGCCATCTCCACCTGCCAATACCCTGACTTCAGGTCTAAGGCGAAAAACCACGTTGCCCCGTCCAAGGACTCCAAAATATTGTGGATTATGGGCATAGGATAGGCATCTAAAATGATCTTACTATTTATCTTCCGGTAGTCAACACAGAATCGGAATGTTCCATCGGGTTTCTCTACCAGGACTACGGGTGACGACCAAGGAGACAGAGAGGGTTCAATGATGTTTTCTTTCAACAACTTCTCTACTTCTTCCTCAATTATCTTCTTTTTAAATGGTGAAACCCTATAAGCCCTGGATTTTACTGGAACTTCATCTGAGGTCTGAATTTGATGTTTTACCACAGACGTTCTTCCCAACTCTCCTGATGTCACATTCGGCCATTCTTGCATCAGCTGCTGTACCTTGGGAGGAAACAGATCTCCGTCACCCATTGCCAGCACATCCTTTCTGGCTCTTAAAAAGGAATATGATTGTTCCTCAGTTATTGGATAATACAAGCTTAGGTTGCTCCGTGGATGCAAGCTATTCATTTGATTTCCAGACCTTTGGATAAACGATGGTTGTTGACTACAGATGAATGGATAACCAGAGTCACCTCTTTTAGAGGGTAGTTTGTAACAGAGTTGGGAGAAATCAAAGGTGACACCAACCCGAGTTAAAAAATCTAATCCCAGCACAACTGGAAAGACCAGGTGGGAGTTTTACATTATATACACCTCCACCTTCCCTCTTTCTTGGTGCCAGTCATATTTCAGCTCAACTTGTCCCTTCCATTGATGCATCTCTCCATCAGCCATCACAAAACTCTGCTTAACATTCTGAATTTCATCATGCATACCTGCAGTCTCCTTCCATCGGCTCTCTTGCATCAAGGTAAAGGCACTTCCCGTATCCACCACAGCCTCAACCTGCCATCCATTCAGTATGATCGGAACCACCAGAAGGGATGCTGGACTATGTTGATTTCGATGGGAATGTTGCTGTATCACTGATAGACCTGCTGACACAGGTAACTGTGTAACTGGTTTGTTAGAGCCTCTTCTATTTATCTTGTCTTTACCAGCTTGGTCATTGACTTTTTGCCAGTAATCTTTTATGCTCATACAATCTTTTTCCACCAGGGACCCAATTTTAACTAATTGCTCAACTGAATGTACAGTGCCCCTCAAGGAACCTGCTATTTTGGGATTGACATTATTGAGGATCTTGTTCACCATCTCTTCCTCACTCAACTCAGGTTTCTATTTCATGCACAAAGCTCGGTAATCATATGCAAAGTCTCTGAGCTTTTGTCCAGGTTGCTGCACCATCATTCTCAGCTTCTCCTCCACTTCACTCATATAGTCTGCCGGGAGAAAGGCTGCCATGAAAGCTTCTTTAAATGATTTCCAATCATGGACTGTACCCTTCGCAGCCCTCCACCAACTCGAGGCAGAACTTTTTAAAACTATACTTAATGTCCCCAGCAACTCAGGCCATGACAGAGGTCGCACCTCCATGTAGCTTTCACTTCGTTCTAGGAAATGCAAGACATCCGCAATTTCCATAGATAGCCCAAACTCCGGAAACTCTAGTCTAATCGGAGGATTTGCACAGAAGGAGGATGCCCCAGCCAGACCAGTCAAGTTATGTGAACTACTCTGAGTTATGATAAGATGAACTTTGCTCATGTGATGAAAGATATATTCTGGGGTTTTGTATAATACACATCTTTGTGCATCAGGAAATGACTGAATTCTCTGTATCTTTATTGTTGTATCCTCACTAATATTGAGAGTGTTACAACCTATAAAATGGAATCCAGAAATGGGATGGAAAAAGTTAGCGAGGCAGTATTATATCGATGCATCGTGATTCTTTCTGGATCGATTCTGATGCTGCATGCTTGCTTTCAATTCCTCACACACAAACACCACTCCAACCCTCAATAAAATAATCTTTCATAAAGTTCGGAAAGGTTGAAGCAGATCACAAGGACATTTGCGGGCTTCATTGCACAGTATTATTTTTCTGAGGTTGGATTTTAGAGTTTTCACATTGTAAAAATATATCTACAAAAACTCTCCTTTTGTTAAATAAAGAAAACAAACAGGACATGCTTTCTGCAGTCTCAGTTGTTACTCAAAATAAACACAACGTTTATCGTTCATACAACTTTATTCAGTGCATGGAAAAGTTTCACACAACTACCATCACCGTCACCTGCACAGTACAGTGCACTGCTCATGCACTAACCCTCAGGCACAACGTGCCATATTCAACAGTGTAGAAGCACCTTGTTCCATAATGAACCCTGTAGAGGGGAAATAACATGTTAACAATCTCCTTATACTTTAAACAAAAAAAAAAAACATTGTTTAAAAACACAAATGTTATATGTATATAAAACGTATATAAAAGAGTCCACAGTTACCACAAACAAAACACTTGTTGCACATTCAATTGAAAGTGTTTAGTTTTTTTTAAGCTTAGTATCCACAGTCCTTAGCGGAGTACTTTCCATAGCACCAGAGCAGACACTCCCTTTTTTGTAAGGCTGTCAGCGAGTTTCTCAGCCTTGAAACTCCCATCCCCAATATATATTTAAAGTTGCTGTATGTAAATTATGCTGTAAAGCATAAAAATACCATATGTTTGCAGATATTTAGGAAACATGCTGAGTTCACATACTCTTTTCAATGAAAAACACTTAGTCAAACCCAGTTATTTTACTTTGAAATGTGCGTTCCGTGTCTGTTTTTGTTTTGGTCTGTGCGATACCGCACGTTGCTGATTCACCCAATAGTATTTCGCCTCCACAGGGTGCCAGTTGGCGGAAAAACATTGTAGTCATGGTAGCCAGAAAAAATCTAACTGGGTTAGAGATTGCAGATTCTACGTGACCTACAGTTGCAATCGAAATTATTCAACCCCCATTGCAAATCAGGTTTATTGGCAAAATTTACAGACTTTCAGCTGTTTGCAATGAGCAAATCAAACAAAAGTAATTGAAATGGCCCAACACAACAAATGGTTTCTCCAAATTCAACTCAAAATGCAACTTTAATTGACTTCTGCTGTCTCTAAATTATTCAACTCCTTCATGGCAAGCATCTTTAGTACTTAATAGAACATCCTTTTGTTGTTATGAGCTGCTGCAAATGCAGTGTATAACCAGACACCAGCTTCTGGCAGCGTTTCTGAGGAATCTGAGCCCGTTCCTCATGAGCGATGGCCTCCAGTTCAGTAATATTCTTGGGTTTGTGTGCTGCAACCACCGACTTCAAATACCACCAGAAATTTTCTATAGGGTTCAATGATGGCCACAGTAGAATCTTCCAGGACTACTTCTGCAACCAAGCCTTGGTGGAATTTGAGGTATGCTTGGGATCATTGTCCTGTTGGAAGGTGCAATGACGCCCAAGCTTTAGCTTCCTCGCTAATGACATGATGTTTTCTCCTAGGATTTTCTGATATTTCAATAAATCCATCTTGCCTTCCAACTCACTGCAGGTTTCCAGTGCCAGAGCATATAAAGCAGCCCCAGAGCATCACAGAGCAGCACCATGCTGAACTGTAAACAGAGTCTTTACAGCTTATGCTTCATTCTTCTTCCTCCAGACATACCACTGATCCAGAGGGCCGAAAATATCCAATTTTGTTTCATCGCTCCACAGAACAGAATCCCAAAACCTCTGTGGTTTATTTAAATGATTTTGAACAAATTGGATGGTTATCTTTTCTTGTGCTTTTGGGTCAGTAGTGGTGTAGTCTTGGAGTTCTGGCATGGAAGCCATCTGTGTTTTTTACGTGCCTTAGTCCCTGTTGCCACCAAGTCTTGCTGCTGGTCTTTTGCAGTCACTCAAGGGTTTTTCTAAACCTGCCGCCTTAGAAATCTGGTTGCAGCCGGTAGCTTCCTTTTTCTGCCCTGTCCAGGTAGTGTAACCACTGTTCCTTTAACTTTGAACTTGCAAACTTTGCTATCATTATGCATCCTGTTCCTTGTTTGTGAAGGGCGATGAAATCTTCTATTAACTTTTTTGACCATTCTTTTGACTTTTTTGACCATTCTTTTGCATGTATTTCAAACATGGAGTCCAACGTAACACTCAACAAACCTAGCCAGTTCAGATATTTCATGTGTTCTAGCTCAAGTCAAGTCACCTTCATTTATAAAGCGCTTTTAACATTATGGATTGATTCAAAGCAGCTTTACAGTGATAATAGAAATTACCATAACACATTGTTTAGGCTTTACCACAGCTCTAGGATAAAGTTATTGTCCAGCTAAAGTTAGTTTTGATTGATTCACTTCCGTTGCGAAGATCATTAGTTAGGGGCCGCTAACACGACACCGTTCAGAAAACCCTTAACGTGTTCCAGCCGCCCATCCGCACAAAACAGAGCCTGGTAACAGACTAATATTAGCGTAGACGCCATCCTTCTTATGATGTACAAAGTACATCAGGATTTATGGGAAGTGTTCCCGGTTCCGGCTGATCTAAACTATGCAGCCTAACATTGAATTTTAGAAGTCTATAATGTGTTATGTGTATGCTAAGCCAAAGAGATGTGTTTTTAGTCTAGATTTGAACTGGCAGACTGTGTCTGCTTCCCGGACAATGTTAGGAAGATTGTTCCAAAGTTTTGGTGCTAAATAGGAAAAGCCATCAAGTGTTAGACAGTATTCTAGGTTATTACGTGAGGAAGTTTTTTGTCCAATAATTAGAATCTCTGTTTTTTTCATTATTAAGTAGTAGGAAATTACTGTACGTCATCTAGTTTTTTATATTTGCTATGCATTGCATTTTCAGTTGAAATTGGGGAAACCACTTGAAACATTTGTTGTGTTGAGCTATTTCAATTTTGTTTGATTTGTTCATTGCAAACAACTGAAAGTCTGTAAATTTTGCCAATAAACCTGATTTGCAATGGGGGTTGATTCATTTTGATTGCAACTTTAAAAAGCCTCGGCATCCATCTCTTTTTGTAAACCTAAAAAAAGGGAACGTTTTTGGTTAGTATATGAAAGAAAACTAGGTTTCCTGTGTAGGGAATAAGACGCTGCGTAGCCAGCCATGCTCAGTCTCTGATTGATTTCCTCACTAGGAAATCTATCTATGATAGCATGACCACATTCTTAAAAGGCATCATTAAAGCAACACCTTAGTAGAGAAGGCTGGTACTGTTGGTGTTATTCTATGCTTCAGACAGCCGTCAAACCAGAGCGTGTTCCCATAGTGTCAGCTACTGATGCAGCGTCTCATTCCTACATTTATTACTGTGCACACAAGTTTATGGGTGCGTGGATGAATTGAAATGATTATGAATGCATGCAGCTGTTTAGTTTTGTTTCTTGTCTCTTATTGCAGGGACTTTGCATATGTGGCTCGAGACAAGTTGACTCATGTGCTCAAGTGTCATGTATTTCGGTGTGACACCCCTGCAAAAAACATAGCCACAAGCATGCATGACATCTGCTCTAAGGTAAGCACATCTGAGCTGCTGGCTGAAAATATTAATATTCTTGTTCTTGTTTAAACATTGAAGATGTTGTGCGCTGCAGTGTGCAAAATATCCTAGATTTATTGAAACAACAGCGGTTCAGGTATTTATGAGCAGGGAATAATAATTGGAGTGTTTACTTGGAAAACTCCTTGAGAGTGATGTGACTAATAGTATGCGATGTTGATGAGAACCTAACTTTTGTTGGGTACGAGGATAAAGGTTAAAAAAGTTAATAAAATATGTGAATACACGGCCCTTGCATCTATTTAGAGTCTTGAGTAAATAGATCCAGTAAGTGCCACTTAAGCACCATAAACACGTTTTGCTCAAACCTCCACTGAATCTGAGGGTAGATTTTTAAGATTAAGATATTTTTTGTACATGAAAGTATGTACCATCACTATTTGAGTATATCCTTGTACAGCAGGTAGGTTTTTTTTTGTGCTGTAGAACATTTTGAACTCTTTAAAAATTGATTATGCTTACAGGTCCTTCTCAAAAAATTAGCATATTGTGATAAAGTTCATTATTTTCCATAATGTAATGATAAAAATTTAACTTTCATATATTTTAAATTCATTGCACACCAACTGAAATATTTCAGGTCTTTTATTGTTTTAATACTAATGATTTTGGCATACAGCTCATGAAAACCCAAAATTCCTATCTCAAATAATTAGCATATCATGAAAAGGTTCTCTAAACGAGCTATTAACCTAATCATCAGAATCAACTAATTAACTCTAAACACCTGCAAAAGATTCCTGAGGCTTTTAAAAACTCCCAGCCTGTTTCATTACTCAAAACCGCGATCATGGGTAAGACTGCCGACCTGACTGCTGTCCAGAAGGCCAACATTGACACCCTCAAGCAAGAGGGTAAGACACAGAAAGAAATTTCTGAACAAATAGGCTGTTCCCAGAGTGCTGTATCAAGGCACCTCAGTGGGAAGGAAAAAGTGTGGCAAAAAACGCTGCACAACGAGAAGAGGTGCCCGGACCCTGAGGAAGATTGTGGAGAAGGACCGATTCCAGACCTTGGGGGACCTGCGGAAGCAGTGGACTGAGTCTGGAGTAGAAACATCCAGAGCCACCGTGCACAGGCGTGTGCAGGAAATGGGCTACAGCTGCCACATTCCCCAGGTCAAGCCACTTTTGAACCAGAAACAGCAGCAGAAGCGCCTGACCTGGGCTACAGAGAAGCAGCACTGGACTGTTGCTCAGTGGTCCAAAGTACTTTTTTCGGATGAAAGCAAATTTTGCATGCCATTCGGAAATCAAGGTGCCGGAGTCTGGAGGAAGACTGGGGAGAAGGAAATGCCAAAATGCCTGAAGTCCAGTGTCAAGTACCCACAGTCAGTGATGGTCTGGGGTGCCATGTCAGCTGCTGGTGTTGGTCCATTGTGTTTTATCAAGGGCAGGGTCAATGCAGCTAGCTATCAGGAGATTTTGGAGCACTTCATGCTTCCATCTGATTTAATTTTTCAGCACGACCTGGCACCTGCTCACAGTGCCAAAACCACTGGTAAATGGTTTACTGACCATGGTATTACTGTGCTCAAGTTGCCTGCCAACTCTCCTGACCTGAACCCCATAGAGAATCTGTGGGATATTGTGAAGAGAAAGTTGAGACGCAAGACCCAACACTCTGGATGAGCTTAAGGCCGCTATCAAAGCATCCTGGGCCTCCATAACACCTCAGCAGTGCCACAGGCTGATTGCCTCCATGCCACGCCGCATTGAAGCAGTCATTTCTGCAAAAGGATTCCCGACCAAGTATTGAGTGCATAACTGAACATAATTATTTGAAGGTTGACTTTTTTGTATTAAAAACACTTCTTTTATTGGTCGGATGAAATATGCTAATTTTTTTAGATAGGAATTTTGGGTTTTCATGAGCTGTATGCCAAAATCATCAGTATTAAAACAATAAAAGACCTGAAATATTTCAGTTGGTGTGCAATGAATCTAAAATATATGAAAGTTTAATTTTTATCATTACATTATGGAAAATAATGAACTTTATCACAATATGCTAATTTTTTGAGAAGGACCTGTATGTTGTAGTTACAAAAAAGTTATGAAAGACCTAAACTTGGTCATTGCTCAGTGAGGGATTGACAATTAGCTTACATGAGGATGTAAGAAAAAACTTATTTAAATACCCAATACCCATGTGAAATAAAAATAACTCTGTAAAAAAAAAAAGGTGATCACCTTAATTAGACACATTAGGTTTTCAAAATAATCTTCGCGACTTTGAATTTCTTTCCCGTGTAAAACAAGGCATTCCAAATCTTCCCCCAGGTAATTATAGGTGTGGCAGTTGCGCCCAGTATGCCTTTACACACAAATGCAATTATTTTAGTCATCCACACACTGGTCACAATATTCTGATACGCAGTACTATTACCTGTTCTTCTACTCCTGTGATTTATCTTATTCGGTGCCCTTGTGGTCTTGCATATGTTGGTAAAACTTCTAGACCATTGCATACTCGCATTAGCGAACATCGTAGTAATATTTAAATTTACATTTATTCATTTAGCAGATGCTTTCATCCAAAGTGACTTACAAATCAGAACAATAGAAGCAGTTAAACTAACAGTCAAACAACAATATGCAAGTGCTATGACCCTTCTCAGTTTAATCTAACGCAGTATATGTATATATATATATATATATATATATATATATATATATATATATATATATATATATATATATTATTATTTTTTTAATAATAAAAAATAGAATAGAAGAGAAAGTGTTAGTATTACTGGATCAAGTGCTGCCGAAAAAGATGCGTCTTCAGCCGTTTCTTGAAAGTGTCTACGGACTCAGCAGCTCTGGTTGAGTTAGGCAGATCATTCCACCAGCAGGGAACAGTCCAGGTAGAGGTCAGAGAAAGAGATTTTGTGCCTCTTTGAGATAATGCACCACAAGACGATGTTCGCTTGCAGAGCGCAAGTTTCTGGATGGCACATAAGTCTGAAGTAAAAGTTTAGGTAAAAGGGAGCAGAGCCAGTGGTTGTTCTGTAGGCAAAACGTCAGTGACTTGAATTTAATGCGAGCAGCAACTGGCAACCAGTGCAATTTTGTGAGGAGAGGAGTGACGTGTGCTCTCTTCGGTTCATTAAAGACCACTCTAGCTGCAGCATTCTGGATCAGTTGCAGAGGTTTGACAGAGCAAACTAAAAGACCAGCCAGGAGAGCATTACAATAGTCCAGTCTGGATAGAACAAGCGCTTGGACAAGGAGTAGCATGCTCTGTTAGGAAGGGCCTAATCCTCCTAATGTTGTGCAAGACAAATCTAGATGACCGGGCAGTTCTAGCAATGTCAAGTCACCTTCATTTATATAGCGCATTTAACAATATGGACTGTTTCAAAGCAGCTTTACAGTGATAATAGGAAATTAAAGTAACAGAGATTGTTTTGGCTTTACAGCAGCTCTAGAATAAAGTTATTGTCCAGTTAAAGTTAGTTTTGATTGATTCACTTCCATCGCAACGATCATTAGTTATTAACTTAGGGGCCGCTAACACGACACCGTTCTACCAGAAAATTCTTTAATGTGATCCGGACGCTCATTTGCATAAAACAGTGCCTGGTGGCTCTGAGAATTTTGTATCGCTTCCTCGTAGCCACGTGAATCGGAATTATCTCGACAACGTTTTATCAGTACAGAGGTAAAGGGAAGGAGGCCTTCACAAGGGAGAGACTAGTTGACACTTCAGGACTGCGGTAAACCTCGGGATAAACAGAGAGACAAATATTAGCGTAGACGCCATCCTTCTTATGATGTACAAAGTACATCAGGATTTATGGGAAGTGTTCCCGGTTCCGGCTGATCTAAACTATGCAGCCTAACATTGAATTATAGAAGTCTATAATTAGGGATGCTCCGATTGATCGGACGCCGATCATGATCGGCCGATATTGGCTAAAAATAGATTGATCGGCGAACCCCAAAAGCGCCGATCAAAAAAGCCGATCACGTGACGTAAATTACTCGCGCGACTTTTTCCCACCTGCATGCATGGCGCACGGGCACACAACAGCCGAGTGGAGCTTGGCAGTGGCAACATGAGTTCTCCTTCACCGGAACGAATCGGGAGTCTCCCAACGGATTGAAGCGCGCGTCCGAGTGAAGACCGTGCACCACTCGAGCCACAACAGAACGCGGTATCTGCGCCACTGATCGCTGCGGCAACGAGCACTTTGATCACTTGATAAAAAAAATAAAATATTTCAGCGCTAGATAGCCTCTTATTTAACAAATGAACAAAATGAATGCTCTGAGT
The DNA here is from genome assembly GCA_026230005.1 of Gila orcuttii. NCBI lineage: Eukaryota > Metazoa > Chordata > Actinopteri > Cypriniformes > Leuciscidae > Gila > Gila orcuttii. The sequence continues at coordinate 26,124,680 of JAPDVR010000024.1, forward strand.
TAACTGGAGATGTTTTTATTTATTTGTATTGGTACATTCGTGCCGCGAGATGTTTCAAAAGTGGTGGTGGTATTTTATTTTTTTTGATCTGACGTAGTTGGTTCCTCAACTACTTCAGATTCAGATTATTTTATGTTATGTCAGCATTCAAAGCTATTTTCATGGCAAAAATTCAATTATAAAAATACAAATATCATATAAATACAATAAAACAAAACAAATATAAACAAGAAGTCATTTTATACAATATATATTTTTAAATGAACATATGATAAAAAATCCAAAACCTTTCCAGGCAATATCTCATTAAATATGTCCTTTAATGAAGTAACTTCATAAAAGAGCATTCTGCTCAACTACATCAGACGTTCATAATAATAACAGAAAAAAAACTTGCCATAGTTTTGTCCTTTTATCAGTAGCCAGTTTTGGTGTAACAAGTTGTACATTTTGTTGCCAATTAGTAAATGTAGTGGGTGTATTAAGAGGCTACAATTTCCAAATATGCCTAAGTGTAACTTGATCCCCTCCCATTAGGCTGATCTGATGTGTGTTGGTCTGCCTGACCCCTCTTTGTTTGGAATAATTTAATGTTACTCTGCCTTATTTGGGAAAGCTGGTCTACAGTAGCCTTAAGACATGTCATTTTCTAAATACAATTAAATAAACACATTTTTTACAAATGGTGCAAACTCTGCTAGATTATAGATAAAAGATTCCCATTCCCCTGCCATTCTGTGATCGGCAATCGGCAGATCATGATTTTGGTGATCGGTAATCGGTGATCGGCCCCAAAAATGCTGATCAGAGCATCTCTACCTATAATGTGTTATGTGTATGCTAAGCCAAAGAGATGTGTTTTTAGTCTAGATTTGAACTGACAGACTGTGTCTGCTTCCCAGACAATGTTAGGAAGATTGTTCCAAAGTTTTGGTGCTAAATAGGAAAAGGATCTACCGCCAGCAGTCGATTTTGATATTCTAGGTATTATCAACTGGCCGGAATTTTGAGATCGCAATAGACGTGAAGAACTATAATGCGTTAAGAGCTCGCTCAAGTACTGGGGAGCTAAACCATTTAGTGGTTTGTAAGTAATCAGCAATATTTTAAAATTTATATGATGTTTAACAGGGAGCCAATGCAGTGTTGACAGAACCGGGCTAATATGGTCATACTTCCTGGTTCTGGTAAGAACTCGAGCTGCTGCGTTTTGGACCAGCTGTAATTTGTTTATTAAGCGTGCAGGGCAACCACCCGTAAGAGCATTGCAATAATCTAGCCTTGATGTCATGAACGCATGAACTAATTGTTCTGCATTTGTCATTGAGAGCATATTACGTAATTTAGATATATTTTTTAGATGGAAAAATGCGGTTTTACAGATACTATTCACGTGACTTTCAAATGAAAGATTGCTATCAAAAAGCACACCCAGGTTCCTAACCGACGACGAGGACTTGACAGAGCAGCCATCAAGTTTTAGAGTATTCTAGGTTATTACGTAAGGAAGTTTTTTGTCCAATAATTAGAATCTCTGGGGTTTTTTTTCAGAATTTAGTAGGAAATTACTAGTCATCCAATTTTTTATATCAGCTATGCATTCTGTTAATTTGGTGAATTGGTAAGTTTCGTCAAGGCTTGAAGAAATATAGAGCTGAGTATCATCAGCATAACAGTGAAAACTAATGCCATGCTTCCTAATGATATCTCCTAAAGGTAGCATGTACAGAGTGAATAGCAGCGGTCCTAGTACTGAGCCTTGTGGTACGCCATACTGAACTTTTGATCGATAAGACATCTCTTCATTTACTGCTACAAACTGATAACAGTCAGATAAGTATGATTTAAACCATGCTAATGCAATTCCACTAATGCCAACGTAATTTTCGAGTCTATTTAAAAGAATGTTGTGGTCAATAGTATCAAATGCAGCACTAAGATCGAGTAACACCAATAGCGAGATACAGCCACGATCGGATGTCTCAGTACTATGATACGGTCTAAATCCTGACTGAAAATCCTCGCAGATACCATTTCTTTCTAAAAAGGAACATAGTTGTGAGGATACTGCCTTTTCAAGTATCTTTGACAGAAAAGGAAGATTTGAGATCGGCCTGTAATTGACTAATTCTGTAGGATCAAGTTGCGTTTTTTTTAACTAGTGGTTTAATCATAGCCAGCTTAAAAGTTTTCGGTACGTATCCTAGTGACAAAGATGAATTAATGATATTGAGAAGAGGATCTATGACCTCTGGAAGCATCTCTTTCAATAGTTTAGTCTTTATAGGGTCTAACATACATGTTGTCGATTTAGATGATTTAACGAGTTTAGAAAATTCTTCCTCTCCTATAGCAATGAATGAATCAAATTTTTCGTCAGTGAGACTACAATGCACTGTTTGATGCGATACTGTAGTAGACGGTTGCATAGTTATAATTTTTTCCCTGGTATTATCAATCTTATAAGTGAAGAAGGTCATAAAGTCATTACTGTTGTGCTGCTTGCAAACTTCTGGGCTTGAAACTCTATTTTTTGTCAGTTTAGCAACTGTTTCGAATAAATACCTAGATTTTTTTTTATTTTCTTCTAATAGGGTTGAAAAATAAGCAGATCCCGCAGTTTTTAAGGCCTCTCTGTATGCAATCGAGCTCTCCTTCCATGAAATGCGAAATACCTCTAGTTTCGTTTTCTTCCAGTTTCGCTCTATTTTTCTGGCTGCTCTCTTTAGGGCCTGAGTGTGCTCATTATACCACGGCGTTGGACTATTTTCTTTGCTCTTCTTTAAGCGCAATGGAGCAACTGTGTCTAAAGTGCTGGAAAAGAGAGAGTTAAAAGTTAAAATCGCAATATCGAGTTCTTCTAAGCTATCTGGGATGCTGAGATGAAACTGATCAGGAATATTATTAATAAAGCAATTTTTAGTGGCAGAAGTGATAGGTCTAACATATTTGTAACACGGAGTCGGCTTTGCAGCCTTGGCTAAATGAAATTTACACGAGACTAGATAATGATCTGAGATGTCATCGCTCTGCTGCAGAATTTCAACAGCATCAACATTGATTCCATGTGATAATATTAGATCTAGAGTATGATTACGACAATGAGTAGGTCCTGACACGTGTTGTCTAACTCAAATAGAGTTCAGAATGTCTTTAAATGCCAATCCCAATGCATCTTTTTCATTATCTACATATATATTAAAATCACCAACAATTAGGACTTTATCTGCAGCCAGCACTAACTCTGACAGAAAGTCAGCAAATTCTTTGATAAAGTCTGTATGGTGCCCTGGTTGCCTGTATACAGTAGCCAGCACAAATCTTAAACATGATTTATCATTTGCACTATATATTGTTAAATTAAGCACCAACACTTCAAAAGAATTATATTTGAAACTAGACTTCTTAGTCATTTTGAAAATATTACTATAAATTACAGCAACACCTCCCCCTTTGCCTTTCAGACGAGGTTCATGTTTATAACAGTAATCTTGCGGGGTGCACTCATTTAAAGTGATGTAATCGTTTGGTTTTAGCCAAGTTTCTGTCATACACAGCACATCTAGGTTATAGTCTGTAATCATATCATTAACAATAAGTGCTTTTGAAGTAAGGGATCTAATATTCAGCAACCCAAGCTTTATCATTTGTTAATTTGTATTATTTCTGTTTTTTATTTGTTGAACATCAATTAAATTTTTACCCTTAGATGGGTTTGGAAGTTTTTTTGTATTTCCTAATTCAGGGAACAGACACAGTCTCTATATGATGATATCTAGGTGAAAGAGCCTCTATGTGATGGGATTTATCTGACCTTGGTGATGTGAGACAGCTGGCAGATGGTCTGTTTAGCCAGTTTGTCTGCTTCCTGACCCGAGCCCCAGATTGTCATGTTTGAGCTCTAAGACTATGTGCCATATTACTAGAGAGAAGAGCAGCACCATCCCAGGAGGGATGAATACCATCTCTTTTCAACAGGTCAGGTCTGCCCCAAAAAATTTTCCAATTGTCTATGAATTCTATATTATTTTGTGGACACCACTTAGACATCCAGCCATTGAGTGATGACAATCTGCTAACTAGGGCTGGACCCGAATATTCGTTCGGTGGGTTGGTATTTGATTTTCAATTTTTGGATTCGAATATTCGGGGGAATTATTATTTTTTTCAGCACACCTGGCATCCCCATCAAAACGGTTATCATGTGCGCTTGAAAATGTTTACACTATAAAATCTGCCGAAATACTACTCTTTTTTACAATTATCTTAGCTTAGCCGTTTTTATTAGGATGGACAGTTCAAGGAACCCAACCTTGTTATATAATATATTTGCTTATTCTTAGCCTACTAAAGTGTTCCCTGCACCTCGAGTATTCTCGGTCTAAAGTGCACAACTGCAGCTTGTTTTTTGGGTTAAGCTACGTTGCTTTGACATTGTGGAAAATAGAATGTGGAAAACAGAATAATAGAAACAAAATGTATTAGCCTTTTTACTCGTTATTTAGGACTGTGCTGGTAAACTTGACAACGGCTGTGGTCCACAAAAACAATTTTGTTTTGTATGTGAATGCTGTTTAACTGTTTTACATGAATATTATGACACGGGTGAAGCACAAAGCATTGTTTACAAAATAAACAAAAGGTTAACTATTAAATGTTGCATCGCAGCCATGGAAACATTTGGATTCATGACGAATGAGAGAGTTGTGCGTGAGCCCATAAAAATGTAAGCTTTGTCGGCTTTGTATTCTGGTTTGCAATCTGGTCTCCCGATTATTAGCAGTTAACAATATTCAATTAGTTATTCCACTGGACATGGAATCTCTTGTTTCTTTTCCCAAATCTTCACTCACATCTCACCCATTTTTGCAGAGGATTATAAATGTTTCTTCCTGTTTCACTTTTAATTAGGCCTATTATATTCGCATTCTTTACTGTGGTACCCTAAAGTAGAAAAAAACGCTGTGGGACAAGTAGCCTAACTTTTTACTTGCATGTCAAATTCTTTTTAACACCGCTTGTGCTTGTTATTAGACTTAGTAAGGCACGTAATATTTATTTGTAAAGCGCGTTTCACACACACGTGTGATTTTAGTTTCGATTTCTCTGGCAGCGCAAAATCAAACATAGCCTAAATGTCTTGACACTGAGGAAGATAAAATTCACTCTTTTACAACAAGTAGAATACATGAAGATATTAGAAAAGAGATGGTCTCTTTCCTGCTCGTGTCCCACATCCCTGATCCCTCTCAAAGCGCAGATCGGTTGGCTTAGGCTATATCATGCGTCTTTGTGTGGAAATATAAAACGAATTTATAAAAAAAAACCTTTATTATATTATTTAAGTAACCATTATTTACTGATATTTATTTCAATGCTTTACAGGCATTAGTGTATTGTTTCATTGATGGAAGTGCTCAAATAAACATGCATGTCTGTTACGAAATGGATGTTTGAGCCTCGTTTATTATTATTTTTTATTTCCCTCCGAAGCTTCGAATATTCGATGTTGATTACTACGGAAGCTTCAAAGCTAAAAAAAATGGTATTCGGACCAGCCCTACTGCTAACTATCTCATCACTCCTTCGAACAGGAAGGGTGCCAGGGCAAATTACAGTGCCTGACATCATACTTGCGAGTTCACACACCTCTTTAACATTAATTTTAGTGATCTCCGACTGGCGAAGTCGAACATCATTAGTGCCGACGTGAATAATAATCTTAGAGAATTTATGATTAGCATTAGCCAGCACTTTTAAATTTGCTTTGATGTCAGGCGCTCTGGCTCCCGGCAAACTATGGTGGCTATGGTGGCTGGTGTTTCTATTTTCACGTTCCGTGTAATAGAATCGCCAATAACTAGGGCACATTCAACAATGTGGTCTGTGAAGTTCAATTGATCATCAATTACAACTCCAAGGTTCCTGGCCGACCTTGGAGTTATGGATGATGAGCCTAGCTGAATGGAGAAGTTGTGATGAAGTGTTGGGATGGCCGGGACCACAAGTAGTTCTGTCTTCGCAAGGTTTAGTTGAAGGTGGTGGTCCTTCATCCAGCCAGAAATGTCTGTCTGTCAGGCTGAGATACGAGCAGCTCCCGTCGGATCGTCAGGCTGGAATGAGAGGTAGAGTTGTGTGTCATCAGCGTAGCAGTGATAGGAAAAGCCATGTTTCTGAATCACAGATCCTAGTGATGTCATGTAGATGGAGATGAGAAGTGGTCCAAGCACTGAGCCCTGAGGGACTCCAGTAGCTAGATGTTGGGTCTTAGACACCTCGCCCCTCCACGACACCCTAAAGGACCTACCTGACTTGAACCATTGGAGTGCGGTTCCTGAGATGCCCTTCATCTTTAGGATTGACAGGAGGATCTGGTGATTAACTGTGTCAAAGGCAGCAGATCCAGAAAGAGGAGAACTGAGGATTTGAAAGCTGCTCTTGCCAGTCTCAGAGCTTCAATTACTGAGAGCAGGGCAGTCTCAGTTGAGTTTCTGCTTTTGAAACCAGACTGATTGTTGTCCAAGAGGTTGTTCTGTTCTGTTTCTGTTCTGAAAGGAAGAGATCTGGTTGAAAACAACTCGTTCAACTCGTTCTGTCTTCTGTCAGCTCGCTTTCTGATTGGTTATCTTTTCATTCCACCTGACAATCAACAGAGTATGTTCACGTTTGTCCTTGGGGTTCCCCCCACACATCAGGATTTCTGATCGTAAATATTCAACATGTTCTTCCGAGCAGGTTCAGTCACTCTTAACACGAGAACTTTATTCATGACATCATATACACTATATAGCAATTTCAGCCTTTAATACCCTCTATACACAAGTGTCACTACTTCTATTTGCATTGACAGCTGTGTGGCTTACACTTTGAGATCAATTTGGAGATCGAGACCGCAACGTGCAAGCATTACACTCGTGACTGGTAATGCAGTAATATCCATGTGCTTTTTGTTAATAGTTTGCTTTATTTGTTAATCTTTTTCTCCAGATCATGGCCCAGAGGAAGTCTTCCGGCAGACTAAATACTGATCCCTCCAGACTTAGGGACATCCCTTTCCAGGGTAACATATGACAGATATGCTGAATTTAGCTTTTTTTTTGTCGATAATCTCCAGTGCGGATCTAAATGTTATACAGTATGTAACGCTGTTGAAAGTGTTGGGTTTGACTACAATTTTTTTTTATTTTTTTTTATGTTTACAGCACCTCTTTAAACGAGTATTGTAATGGATAATGGTAATGTACTGTTATGACTGATTCTGATCTTTTCTCCTCCAGAGTTCCCAGCTCCCAAGAATGAGCTGGCCCAGCACTTCCAGGTTTGGTATTTGGGTTGTGTGCCGGTGACAAAGCCAGTTGGTAGGATGCCGTCTGTTTATTAATGCTTTTCTCTCATGCTATTATATACAAAATGCATGTTTACTTGTTTTTTTTTTTTTTGCATCAAAACTGATTGCTGTCGCATGTTTTTATGTGACTATGTCATTAGAGCTGTCGCGGTGAATGAAAAAATTCCCTTTCGGTAATTTTGAGTGGCTCAATAGCACGATATGTGGTATTATCGCCATTTACTCATTGGTTTATTTATATTTATTTATTGCTATATAAATAAGTGTTATGTTGTGGTCAGCAGGCACAAAAACGAAGACACATTCAGTTACCCATGTAACCGAAACTAAACAATGTTGAAACAGGAAGTAAAGTTAACAGAAGAGAATGTCAAAATAAGGGTAGGCATACCAGAACATAAACCTTGGAATTGCATAACTCCTGACACAAATTAAGACAAATACTGAAACTTGAGTCTTATATCTTTTTAATGATGTTTGCCTGATTATTTTTGTGATTCGTTTAACATTTATGACCTAAAAAAACTACCCTTAAATGTCAAAACGACGATACGACAAATATTTTGCTTTCCTTGGGTGCGGCAACATTTTCGCGAATATACGATGTGACCTGAAGGACAGGTAATCCCATGCGCTCAGTCAATCTCTCTCTCTCATTCACTGACTGTTTAGGCTTGTTAAGTGCAAATCCACGGAGCCTCTGTACAAATCACCATGTTAAACAATCTTAATATCATTATGAACTTATTTAACATTCAGTAGACATGCACAAAGTGCAAAACAAGGAGGGCATAGGACACCCTGATGAAGGCTCATTGGCCACAACTCGTCGGTGTGCGGCTATCTGTAAACTGATTTTAATTGCCTAAGCCATGATTAAATAAAAGCTTTTTTATATATATTTACTTAAATTCTCGAGTGCCTTGGCTTGATACGTTTTTAAGAAGGGCATAGCCTTATGAAAAAAGAAAATGCGAAAATTGAGGTTGCTTGCATTCCTCTTGTCAGTATTGCGGTATTTCAATATTGTGGTTATCGCGACAGCCCTATGTGTCATCACCTCTGAGCACTCAAAATAACATCTATTTATTGTCATGTTCAAATCAAATGTAGCTGCCTGAAATCAAAGTGGAGTTGTGTTGTTATGTGTCTCCTGAAGGCATGGAGGTTATTAATGTAGCGCTGGAGACGGCCCTCAACAACAAAGACAAGGAGGATTGGACGGCGGTGAACGTGAACGTGGCGTCCGCTACACTCACCATTATAACTTCTGAGGTAAAGTGTATGTCTATTGACAATCTTGCAGTACTTCAGTATCATACCGTTTTGGTCAGAATTATTGGCACCTCTGGTAAATATGATCAAAGATGATTGTAAAAGTAAATCTGCATTGTTTATCCTTTTTGATTTTTCATTCAAAGTAATTGCAAAAATCTAACCTTTCATTGAAGTAAAAGAATTGAAACTGGGGGGATTTACAAATCACATTATGATTGTGCATGCTTTATGAAATTAATGCTTTTCTCCAAAACACATTGGCCATAATTATTGTTGGCACCCTTTTATTAAATACTTTTTGCAAGCTCCTTTTGCTAAGATAACAGCTCTGAGTTTTCTCCTATAATGGCCAATGAGTTTGGAGAACACATGACGAGATCAGAATCTCTCCAGATCCTTCATTCCTCCATACAGAATCTCTCCAGATCCTTCATTCCTCCATACAAAATCTCTCCAGATCCTTCATTCCTCCATACAGAATCTCTCCAGATCCTTCATTCCTCCACACAGAATCTCTCCAGATCCTTCATTCCTCCATACAAAATCTCTCCAGATCCTTCATTCCTCCACACAGAATCTCTCCAGATCCTTCATTCCTCCACACAAAATCTCTCCAGATCCTTCATTCCTCCACACAGAATCTCTCCAGATCCTTCATTCCTCCATACAAAATCTCTCCAGATCCTTCATTCCTCCACACAGAATCTCTCCAGATCCTTCATTCCTCCATACAGAATCTCTTCAGATCCTTCATACAGAATCTCTCCAGATCCTTCATACAGAATATCTCCAGATCCTTCATTCCTCCACACAGAATCTCTCCAGATCCTTCATTCCTCCATACAGAATCTCTTCAGATCCTTCATACAGAATCTCTCCAGATCCTTCATACATAATATTTCCAGATCCTTCATACAAAATCTCTCCAGATCCTTCATACAGAATATCTCCAGATCTTTCATTCCTCCACACATAATCTCTCCAGATCCTTCATACAGAATATCTCCAGATCATTCATTCCTCCACACAGAATCTCTCCAGATCCTTCATTCCTCCACACAGAATCTTTTCAGATCCTTCATACAGAATATCTCCAGATCCTTCATACAGAATATATCCAGATCCTTCATACAGAATATCTCCATATCCTCCATACAGAATTTCTCCAGATCCGACATTCCTCCACACAGAATCCCCAGATCCTTCACACAGAATCTCCAGATCCTTTACACAGAATCAATCCAGATCCTTAATTCCTCCATACAGAATCTCCCCAGATCCTTAATACAGAATTTCTCCAGATCCTTCATTCCTCCACACAGATTCTCCAGATCCTTCACACACAATCTCCAGATCCTTCATACAGAATCTCTACAGATCCTTCATTCCTCCATACATAATTTCTCCAGACTAAAAAAACACCGGCGCGTTTGCCGACCCCAGAGGGTTAAAGTTCCAGCAGTATATTTAACCGTGGCATGGGGTACTTTTTATCCCTGTCTTCTCCAAACTACTCTGGTGGATTTGCCACCAAAAAGCTCTTTACAGGTCCTTCTAAAAAAATTAGCATATTGTGATAAAGTTCATTATTTTCCATAATGTAATGATAAAAATTAAACTTTCATATATTTTAGATTCATTGCACACCAACTGAAATATTTCAGGTCTTTTATTGTTTTGATACTGATGATTTTGGCATACAGCTCATGAAAACCCAAAATTCCTATCTCAAAAAATTAGAATATCATAAAAAGGGTCTCTAAACGAGCTATTAACCTAATCATCTGAATCAACTAATTAACTCTAAACACCTGCAAAAGATTCCTGAGGCTTTTAAAAACTCCCAGCCTGTTTCATTACTCAAAACCGCAATCATGGGTAAGACTGCCGACCTGACTGCTGTCCAGAAGGCCATCATTGACACCCTCAAGCAAGAGGGTAAGACACAGAAAGAAATTTCTGAACAAATAGGCTGTTCCCAGAGTGCTGTATCAAGGCACCTCAGTGGGAAGTCTGTGGGAAGGAAAAAGTGTGGCAAAAAAAGCTGCACAACGAGAAGAGGTGACCGGACCCTGAGGAAGATTGTGGAGAAGGACCGATTCCAGACCTTGGGGGACCTGCGGAAGTAGTGGACTGAGTCTGGAGTAGAAACATCCAGAGCCACCGTGCACAGGCGTGTGAAGGAAATGGGCTACAGGTGCCGCATTCCCCAGGTCAAGCCACTTTTGAACCAGAAACAGCGGCAGAAGCGCCTGACCTGGGCTACAGAGAAGCAGCACTGGACTGTTGCTCAGTGGTCCAAAGTACTTTTTTCGGATGAAAGCAAATTTTGCATGTCATTCGGAAATCAAGGTGCCGGAGTCTGGAGGAAGACTGGGGAGAAGGAAATGCCAAAATGCCTGAAGTCCAGTGTCAAGTACCCACAGTCAGTGATGGTCTGGGGTGCCATGTCAGCTGCTGGTGTTGGTCCACTGTGTTTTATCAAGGGCAGGGTCAATGCAGCTAGCTATCAGGAGATTTTGGAGCACTTCATGCTTCCATCTGATTTCATTTTTCAGCCCGACCTGGCACCTGCTCACAGTGCCAAAAACACTGGTAAATGGTTTACTGACCATGGTATTACTGTGCTCAATTGGCCTGCCAACTCTCCTGACCTGAACCTCATAGAGAATCTGTGGGATATTGTGAAGAGAAAGTTGAGAGACGCAAGACCCAACACTCTGGATGTGCTTAAGGCCGCTATCGAAGCATCCTGGGCCTCCATAGCATCTCAGCAGTGCCACAGGCTGATTGCTTCCATGCCACGCCGCATTGAAGCAGTCATTTCTGCAAAAGGATTCCCGACCAAGTATTGAGTGCATAACTGAACATAATTATTTGAAGGTTGACTTTTTTTGTATTAAAAACACTTCTTTTATTGGTCGGATGAAATATGCTAATTTTTTGAGATAGGAATTTTGGGTTTTCATAAGCTGTATGCCAAAATCATCAGTATTAAAACAATAAAAGACCTGAAATATTTCAGTTGGTGTGCAATGAATCTAAAATATATGAAAGTTAAATTTTTATCATTACATTATGGAAAATAATGAACTTTATCACAATATGCAAATTTTTTGAGAAGGACCTGTATTTTTAATTTTTTTTCATCTGATCATAGAATCCAGTCCCTTTAAAGTTCCAGTCATGTCTGACAACTGAATATGCTGGAGTTTGTTTTTGGGTGAGCAAGGAGGATTTTTCTTGAAACCCTCCCAAACAACATGCGGTGATGTAGGGGTTGTTTGAATTTAAAGACAAATTTTTTTAAGGCTTTCTGACCCCAAGACTCCACTAATTCTCCATCTGTGATCCTTGATCTTCAAACTCTTGCATTAGGATGATATAAACACACGTCCTCTTTAGGGCTGGGCAAAAACATCGATTTTTCGATTAATCGTTTTTTAAAATGTGGTCGATTCAAAATCGATTCTCAACGGCCACAAATCGATTTTTTTCCATATTCAGGGCTCGAATTTCGGCGTTGTGCACAATTTTATTAATTCCCGCAGGTCTCCCATTTATAATGTGGGAAATTCACGCAAACATTTATTCACTTGTAGATTGTATAAGTAAATTTAATCGACACAGATTATAAAATCAAATCAGTCATTTTAAAACTTTCTCTGAGACGCAATTTCACAGACAGCGTGTGTGTTCAGCAGTGCTACGTCTTCTCTCTCTGCACAAGGCAAGCGTCAAGCGCTGCAGGCGTCGATAAACACTCGCGTTTAGGAGTCGGGACATGACGGAATATTCACTTGCACAGCATTGCATCATAACTAACGTTTATCATGTTCACTTCTTTTTAAGTTTTACCAGTTTAAACATTCAAGTGATTTTTTAAACTATCCAGTGCTCGCGCGCTCTCAGAGATGTTTTTTTACTGCTTGCACATACAGTAAAGCCTAAATCCGGCTCACAAACAGCTCGCCAGTAACAAAAGTTCTTTTTTGCGGATTATATCGCTTTAACGGTCAAAAACATGCAAAATGATGTCAAAACTCTGGTCTTGGTGAGTAATCCCGTAAAGACAGTCGGTGATGTCTTAAATAAGCATAAAACCTGTGTGACAGAAGGTAAAATGAAACAGTAATGGATCCGTGCACTAGTTCCTAAAGTGAACACAGCCATATGTGTCTGTTATTAATTTTGTTGTCAAAACAACATATAATTGTATGGATAGCAATTCAATTAATAGCTTTAATTGTAAGGAATCAGGATTAATAGCCTATGTATTTAACTTAGTCAGGACTAAAAGACTATCCAGTGTTATTTTACATTGGATTACTTTATTCAGTTTCTGTAGTATTTCTGACCTACCCAAAAACTTTTTTTATGTCTCTTTATTAGTATCTTTATTCTATTGTATTTATTTGTGCTACTTTTTTCAATTTAATTCAAAAATTAAGATTGAAATCAAGCTTCCATGTGTTGCATAAACTCTTAACAACAAAATTACCCCATTGTAAAAACAAACACTAGGTGAGATAAATGTAATAAAAAATTGTCTAAAAAAATATAACTGATATTTATTTATCTATCTATCTTAAACATAAAATAACCTGATCCTGTATGATCAAGGTATGTGACTGTTCTGACTTGTCCAATTTTCAGCATCAATTTTGCATCTTGCATCAAAATCATGTCTATTCATTGTATGCAATTGAAATATAGATTTGGGTTCTGTTTTAATGTACCCAAGTTTACCTAAAATAAAAAGAGTTTAATATACAGGTTTGTGGCTCTTAATTTATTTTTATTAATTAACCACTTGTAAACTTATATTCACTGTTCTTTTTTATAAATATAGGATTTGTATTACATTTATATTCATTGAGTCGAATCGAGAATCGAAATAAAAAATCGAATCGGGAATCGAAATCGAATCAAATTGAGAGCTTGCTAATCGAAATCGAACAGAATTTGAACATCTGAATCGATACCCAGCCCTAGTCCTCTTGCAGGCAGATTCATAACATATTTGGTTGGTTGGAACTTCTTAATTATTGCCCTGATGGTGGAGATGGGGATTTTCAATGCTTTAGCTATTTTCTAATAGACACTTTCTATTTTGTGAAGCTCAACAATCTTTTGCTGCACATCAGAATTAGATTTATGATTAAGGGAATTTGAATTGTTTTCTTTTTTTTTCTTTGTTTTCTCATATTTATACCCCTGTGAAACAAGAAGTCATAGCTGGACAATTTTATGCTCCTAGTCACCCTGGTGTGCTAAAGAATGTAAATAATAAAGGGAATATACTTCAGAATTTTTTTTTACTTATAAATAATTCTAGGCGTGCCAATAATTGTGGCCAACGTGTTTTGGAGAAAAACATTTTTCATAATGTGATTTTCTCCCCATTTCTAATTATTTTACTTCAATGAAAGGTTAGATCTTTGTGATTTTTTTTTTTTTTTTTTTTTTTTTTTTTTAATTGAAAGATCCAAAAGATAAACGATGCAGAATATTTTTTTTTTACAGCCATCTTTGATCATATTTACCAGGGGTGCCAATAATTCTGACCACAACTTTATGTAATACTATGACGGTCACAAATACGTAATGCTGTATAGTAACAATCTGCTTAGATTAATCACTTCACTGATATTACACCTTTCAATGTCACCAACACAGTCCGAGGAAGTTCTTTCAGAGTGTCGTGTGCGTTTCCTGTCGTTCATGGGAGTCGGGAAGGATGTGCACACGTTTGCATTCATCATGGCAGAGGGACCTGGAGACTTCATTTGTCACATGTTCTGGTGTGATCCTAACGCAGCCAGTCTAAGTGAGGCTGTACAGGCTGCCTGCATGGTAAGCTTATGTCTAGTTAATCATCTACAGAACAAATTCAACAGAGAATTTGATCAAAATCATCTTATTTACTATAAGTGAAATTAATTTTTCACTGCACATGTGAAAGAGATACAGATAGTTCATGTTGTTGCACACAGTGCAGGGCTCCAGACTGTGACTAAAACGGTCCAAAAATATTCATTTGTGAGTGATATTTTTGCTAAGATCGCCACAATATAAATTTACGTTATGATTAAAAATTGTGTGCCTTTTTACCTGCTTGTTCTGTGATGCTCCATAACAGAGTCATAAATTAGTCCATATGATTTTTGCTGTATATTCCAAGTCTTCTTATCATGTCAAATCATGTTCTTGGTTTGGGGAATGAACATAAAATTTAAGTTGTTAATCCCCCCCATTGCAGCTCTCATAATTGAATTCAAATGTGATTAATCAATGAACCTGTGGTGTTTGTAATCACTGGAATTACACACTTCAGTTTTAACAGTATAAATTCAATAATTTTTTAAATTAGATCATTCGGGACCAAAAGTATTGGTATAATTTATTGACACTTTTTTTTTTGTGCAAAGTTTGCTGCTTCAGTATTTGTAGATTATTTGGAGCAGTATACTTGAAAATAATGGTAAGAATTTCATGTTTTAAAGGATTTTATTTGCAAAAACTTTCAGTGTATGCAAAGAGTCAATATTTAAAGTATTGACCCCTCTTCATAACCTCTGCAGTTCGCTTTAGCATGTTGAATATCAGCTTCCTTTTCTAATTAAGTTGTTCAAAATGGCGCCGCAGTATGGCGACTTGGTTTTGCTCTCTGTTTGTTTGGTCTACTTGTTGTTTTGTTTGTTTTTGGAATCCTGCGATGGACTCATTCGGTATGACAGAGCCGAACTCATTCATATCCGAGACAATTTGCCGGTTTCACAGACATTTGTGCTAGATCCACACCCTAGTTTTCCTTGGAAGCACCCAAAACACCGGCCGAGGAAGAGAGGTAAGCAAGGAGGAGCATTGGTTCGGTTAAGACACCGGGGGCACCGGCTAGCCCTCCCGAGCCTCACTTTCTCCAACGTTCGCTCGCTAACAAACAAGAAGGACGAGCTTACTGCCCTCATTCTTTCCCAACGTGATTTTAGGGATTGCTCTGCCATTTGCCTGACAGAAACTTGGTTGCATAAGAATACTCCTGATTCTGCGCTACAACAGGGGGGCTTCACCTTTCATCGGGCGGATCGCACCAGTGAATCCCTTAAGCAGCGCGGTGGTGGTGTTTGCGTCTACACCAACCAGAACTGGTGTACGAACACCAAAACTTTGACGCAAAACTGCTCACCGGACCCCGAATATCTCAGTTAAGTGTATCCCCTTTTACTTACCAAGAGAAATCTCCTCCGTCATACTGTGCGTGGTCTACAGTCCACCGAGCGCTGCGACGACGCCGGCGATACAGCAACTGGCTGACCACATCTCCGCCGTGGAAAACTCCAACTGTTGGGAGATTTTAACCACGTCTCTATGAAGAAAGCTCTTCCTAGATACAAGCCTCAGATTTACATTCCCACCAGGCTGGATAAAACATTGGACCAGTGTTACTCCTCCATTCCGGAGGCGTATCAAGCTCTAATTAGAGCCCCGATTGGTGAGTCTGATCACAACACTATATTCCTCGTTCCCAAATACCGTCAGAAACTCAAAACATCTAAACCAACGACAAAGAGGGTCAGGTGCAAATCTCCCCCGGCCATAGACGTGTTACAAGACTGTTTTGATAGGACTGATTGGAGTGTTTTTGAGCATGATGATATTGACATTTTCACTTATACCGTAATGTCATATATTATTTTTTGTGAGTCTGTGTGTATCCCCATAAAAACTGTCATCAGTTACAGTAACAACAAGCCCTGGTTTAATAAGGATGTAAGGCGTTCATGTAGGGAGAAAATACAGACTCCTTAAATACCAGCTTCAAAAGGCAGTTAAAACAGCTTAAAAGTCATTTATAGAGTAAAACTTGAAAACAAGCTCCAAGACCATGACATTAAGGGTGCAGGGCTTAAAGTATTCCGGCACCGTGCCCGATCTCCGGCATGCAGCCGTGAGGGGGGAAAAAATAAAATAAAATTGGGAACTTGAATGCGGTTTAATATTTTCGAGTCAATTGATTTCACCTACCAGTCATATGAGAGGAGCGCAGCTCTACAAGCCTATCAGAAGCAGAGCAGGGCGGGTCCTGGCAACACAGTGTGATTGAGAATCCATACGTCATGTTAGCGTCGTCGGTGAAAGTATGGAGCACACGTTCATGAAGTCTGGGGATGATGTCCTACCCACAGGCGTAATTTCACGGATTTATCCCCCCCACTTTTTAAAATCGTTTATGATTTTTAACCGCAAACCCGTCATTGCCGCGGAGGAGCAGGACCTGTGTAAAATAACGTTAGCTCACTGACTGAACATTCTAATGAGCAGGCATCGGCGTTGCGGCACAGACAGCGATGAAACTCCAGAAACAACATCAGGTGACTTAAATGTCATCATGGATGAAAAGAAAGGAGATGTGAGTTGGTTGATTTCGTAAATTAGCTCAGGTCAGGATAATCATATTTTCTGTCTAATGTTAGCCTTACGTTGACTCAGCTAACGTTAACATACACTGCTGCTAGGTAACTTCAGACTGTTAGTTAAATATTTAATGTAGAACATTCTGTGTAGCTTACTAAAAAAAAAACATTCTGTGTAGGCCTACCATGAAAACGAGTCCACTTTAAACCGCTTCATTTTCTGTCAGCAATGTATGACAAGTAACGTTAGTGCTGTCAATGTTAACGTATGCGATTATTTTTTTTTTGTCCAGCTTTAATGTGTTAAAATATTTAAAACAATTAACGCAGCATCCGTTCTTTGTCATTCTTTGGCTAGGGTTATGATCACGCTCTTATTAGTTTGTCCACCAAATGCTTTACAGTCTGTTTACACCATTAATGCGCGACAAGACAAAAGAGAACGCACTTCAGTAAATGTCCTCCTGACACACACGCACACACACACACACGAGGCACAAAAAGTCGCGAGCCAGTATCGAATTCTCTTTCGCGCTTCAACGAACAATAACACACACATTTCAGAACAGAACCAATCATTATTAACCTTAAATGAGTTAAATAAAATCTTAAATGGAATTAAAGAGTAGTGAGATAATGAGATGCGTGAGATCCTGTCAGCAGCGGCAGATCTTAAGGTGACAGCAGCCACCAATTCTCTCTGTCAGTAAAGTTAACCTAAGAACAAAGGCAACAGAGAAAACTACTAACTACTTTTTGACTAAAGAACGCTTGTAGCTTTAATAAGGATTAATTTAATTTATGCAGTGCGGACTATTTTATAACCCTATTCAATTTCTGTATATTTCATACCTGTTAGACAGGAAAGGTACAGATAAATATGACATTTATTATGGGTTTAAGTGAGGATTGTTTTAAGTTCACTTTAATTAAAAGTTATTTTTTTTGAAGCCTAACAAATGTAAAAAATTTTGGGGGACATCATTTTCATCAAGACATCATTTTCATTCTCCCTCAACAAGCTCTCTTAGTTTTCCCCACCTGGGTTTGGTTGGTCACCCCCCCTTTTCAATCTCAGAGCATGATGTCAGGAGGTTGCTCCACCATCAAAACATCAGAAAAGCAGAGGGGCCTGATGGTGTCACACCACCTATGCTGAGGAGCTGTGCAGACCAGCTTACTCCCATACTCACTCACATTTTCAATTGGTCTCTCACTACATCAATAGTACCAGCTTGTTTTAAATCAGCTATGATTATTCCAGTGCCTAAGAAAAATAACATCACCTGCCTTAACGATTACAGGCCTGTTGCACTCACATCTGTTGTTATGAAGGTGTTCGAGTGCCTAGTCTGTTGGAACCTAGTGCATATTACACTTGATCCTTACCATTTTGCCTACAGGGCAAATAGGGGAGTGGATGATGCAGTGTCATTAAGCGCACATTTTATTCTCCAACATCTTGAGTCTAAGAACACATATGCTTGTATTTTGTTCCTTGATTTTAGCTCAGCTTTTAACACTATTATCCCTGTCAGGCTGTTTAACTCTCTTCTAGCCATAGGTGTTAATACTGTACTGTGTCAATGGATTTTGAACTTTTTATCCTGTAGGAAACAATATGTCAAAATTAATAATCATCTGTCATCAACTAGGGTTCTTAACACTGGCGCCCCACAAGGGTGTGTCCTGTTTCCTCTTTTATTTTCTCTTTATACTAACAACTGTAGGTCCCATTCAACATTAGTCAAACTGCTAAAATTTGCAGATGACACCACTGTAGTAGGTCTGATCTCTGATGGGGATGAATCTGGTTATCGGGGTGAACAGCTGGTGAGGTGGTGTGAGGACAATAACTTAATCCTTAATACATCTAAGACGAAAGAAATAATAGTGGACTTTAGAAAGAAGGCAGTCCGGCACCTTTCCCTCTCCATCAATGATCAAGTTGTTGAGAGGGTCTCCTCCTTCTGCCTCTTGGGTACCACCATACATCAGTCCCTGTCATGGGACTTGAACATCAGTCGCATGGTAAACAAAGCTCATCAGAGACTCTATTTCCTCCGTCAGTTGAGGAAATTTGGGGGTTAGCCAGAAAGGCATGACTCATTTTTACCGAGCCGTCATAGAAAGCGTGCTGACCTTCTCTATCCTGTCCTGGTACGGTAACGCGACCAGTCAGGATAAGCAACAGAGAAAGTAGTGCGCAGAGCCTCTAAGATCACTGGCTGCAGTCTGCCTACCATAGCCTCACACTACGACACCAGAATTATCAGGAAGGCAAGATACATCACCACTGACCCCTATCATCCAGCACATTACCTGTTCAATCTTCTGCCATCAGGGAAGAGGTACAGAAGCATTATCAGCAGGACATCATGCTTCAGAGATAACACCTATCTCCAAGCCATACGCTTTTTAAACATGACCTAACGTTTGAACGTTGAATGTTTAAATTAAGCTACATGGACTAGTTAGAACTAGTGTTGTCTGTGTATTTGATGTCATTGGGGGGTATATGTGTGGCATGTGTTGTTGTGTCAGTGTATTGTTGTTAAGTGGTATATGTGGGCATACCAAGACAAATTCCTATCAACTGTATTGTTGAAATGGCTAAATAAATTTTTGGCTTTGACTTCTGGGCCAAACCTGATCGATGGTGATCCATTCTTGTATTATTAGTGTCGTTAGTTCTTCTGATCACACGTTCTCTGTTTAAATGTAATGATATCTGAGCCACTTCATTATCACTCTTGCCTTATGACGTGCCCCATCGTGGTGGAAAATGCACGGATCATCACCAAATTGCTTCAGGATCGTTGGAGCAGTTGCTCTTGGAGGATGTTTTGATACCATTCTTTATTTCTTGCGTAGTTTTTGGACAGAATTGTGGGAGAGCCACTTCCTTGGAGGAAAAGCAACCCCACACATGAATGGTCTCTGAATGCTCCACTGTTGGCACGACACAGGACTCATGGTAGCATTCCCCTTTTTTCTCTGAACAGTCGATTTTGTCCCAAACAGTCATAACGGGGGTTAATCAGATAAAATATCCAATCCTTGTACTACCTGCAGAATTTCAGTCTGTCCTTGATGTTTTTCTTGCACTGGAGACACGGTTCTGCAGCGGCTCCTCATGAGGAGACAGTCCTGGTGTTTGCTGGACACTCTGGGACATCACTTCAGTTAAACCTCTCTCCATTCTTAATCTGGTTAATGATTCTTTCAGGTGCAATTTCCTTGCATGAGGCCATTTAATGCATAGTGATGCATTTCTGTGGAGGGAACCACTGCGAAGACAATAATTGGAAGTGTAGCTGCCTGGCTTAAGAAAGGTTTGACTCTTTGACTGATGATTCCCGGACTTTATTTGAATGTCCATTGTCACAGATAAGATCACCTTTGGACGCCATAAGACGTATTACACCACCATGCCTCGTTGAGAATCAACGTAAGAGCTTGTACAAAAAGAAAACAAAACACCAAAATGAATAAACATACATCAAAACCAAATAAGTAAGATTAACGACTTAAACATTATACAAAGCAACAACCAAAAAGTAATCTTAATACAAATAAAATAAATCAAAACATTATATCCACTCACGCGAGTGAACGTCAAAATAAAAGACCTCGGTTACCACAACACAAATGAAACCCAAGATAAAAAAATTAAATACCATACAAAAATAAACAATAAATAAATAGATTAAGGACTATATTATTTTCATATTTTCAAAGCAGACAATATAACAAAGTCATTAACACTCCCACCAAATTATGAGTGCAAACCTCACCAAATGTACAAGCACGAATAATTTCCCTTTATCCCTTTTTTCTTTGCCCAATTTTTTCCGTTTTTTATTTTTTTTTTTTAAATCAACAATATGACCTCAAACCAACATTAAGAATTCTAAACCATGAGTTTAGAAAAATTTAAATGATACTCATTGACCTTTCAATATCTCGATGACAAACTTTCAAATGAAAAAACACTAATGTCCCCCCATTAGTAAAATTAGTTTTTGCATTGTTCTTTCAATTATGGACGGTTTGTTAATACGCTTCCCCTTTGCATTAAGCTTCGGGTCGCTTAGAAAAATTTTGGCTCTTCTTACAAGCCCGTCATCACTTGAAATAATTTCCTTTATTCTGCCAAGCCTCCATTAGTTTCTAGGTCGATCAGCAGGGTTTTCCTCCGTTGGAACATACTTCCACTGCTGGGTAGTTATACTGAGGTGTATTCTTTGTACTTGATTAGCGACAAAAGTATGAAATCTGCGTGCCTCATTACTTATATATCCCAATACTACTTTGAAGTCTGTCCAAAACGTCTCCTCGAACACAGCATAGTCCAGTTCTCTCTTAAGCATACTGCTCACTTTGACAGAAACAACGGCAGCTGCTAACTCTAATCTGGGGATTGTTGTAACTTTAAGAGGTGCAAATTTTGATGCCACGTTGAGTAACAGGTTGATCTTTCAACTGAACATGGAACTTGAAACAGTCCGATTCTCTTTCCCATTGTATGCCAAGAGTTCTTTCTAGGGGTAGCTCATCAAATGAAAGATCAAGATTTTTCACGTCAGAGAACTTTTCTGAAGTGGGAATGCACTATATGTTTGACACAAATTTGTGGAGCCGTAGGCCACCTATAGCACAGAGCTTTCATGCATCATCTGCAACTTTAATGGCTTCTTCAGCATTCTCTACACTGATCACTCTATCATCCACATAGAAATTTCTTATCACAAACTGTGAAACTAGCGGATACAACTCGCTGTTTTTAGTTGCAAGATGTTTCTAGCCATAATTTGCACACCCTAAGGATGAGGTTGCACCAAAGAGATGAACTTTGATACGAAACTCACTTGCAGGCTGGCTAAAATTGCCATCCTTCCACCATAGGAAACACAGAAAGTCTATCAAATCCGTTGACATGAAACTGATGGTACATTTTCTCTACATCACACATAAGTGTGATGGGGTGTTGACGAAATCGAATTAAGACACGCAATTTGTCTGCCTTCTTCGGATGGAAAACACAGTGGTGAGGCAAGTACCATATTTCTCCTTCCTTGCCGTCATTATATACCTCCTCAGCATCTCCTCTCTGCAAGATCTCACTCATGAATTCATTGTAACGTTTCTTATACAACTCATACTTCGCCATCTTTCTTTTGAGATGGTTGAGTGTAACTATAACACATTGTTTGTTGCCTGGTAAGTTGGGCCTCACTTTAAAAGGAAGCAACATTTGATAATGGCCATGAACATTCCTCTGTATACCTTCCTTTAATTTCTCAAGAAAAAGAACATCATCCTGGGAAACCTTTGCGCTCTCTTCTTCAGTGTCTTTAAAATCACTCTCAAGGACACGAATGACATCACCTGGTGTGATGGAGGGAAGCTCCTTAACCGCAGTGCTGTGACACAATCTACTGACTCCAGGTAAATCAGAGTGTGGCGAAGAACAACGTACTATACTCCATTCTAAGTCTGCCCGAATGGCGTAGGGTTCATCATCTCCTACTATTACTTCTCTGGGAGTCATTGACCTTGAACAATTGTAGCCCATTAAAAGAGCAACATCCCAGTCCTGCAATGGAGGTATCTTGTCCACAATGACTGTAATACGATTCCAGTTTTTAGCAACTTCACAAGTAGGAATGTGGCTACGATTAACTGGTATGCAGTATGCAGTCTAGGTAGGTGGTAAATCAATATAATTACCATATTTGTATGCTCTCACTTGGAGTCCTGACACTCTCTCTCTCTGCAGGATGGTATCTTTTCCAAGCATGGTGGTAAGCTTCAATTTTATTGGAAACGTTGTTGCCTGTGGAGCATCACTCACTCCTTTATCAATAAACGTGGTATCACTCTGAGAATCCAAAAGCGCATACACCAGTTTCTCACAACTTGGATTTTGTTTTACAGATACCCAGAGAGGTACAATCATTGAAGTATACGTATTTCGCTCTTCTCCACTTACACTCAAGGCCACTGCATTCATTATACCATCAGGATCACTTTGAGTCTGAACTGCAGAAGATAAAGTCTTTACCATTTTTACAAAGTTGTCATGTAAACTAGTAGTATGCTGCCTTCTTTTGCAGGTATTACAAGTGAGACGATAACGACACTCCTTTGCACTGTGACCAGACTTCAAGCATCCATAGCAAAGCCTCTTTTCTTGGATAAATTTCTGTTGCTCCTCCAAAGGTTTGCTGAGAAAACTGAAACAGTTGTCAAGTTGATGGTTATCTTTCTGGCAAAGCATACACAGAATTTTGTTCACTGGTTTGAGAACTTTTCGACTCTCGATGTTCGTTTGAGTGGTGAAAACTCTAACTCTGTTTCTCGTGGTCTCTTTCAGATTTGCCTTTTCAGTGACAGGTTCTACAACATGAAGAGCATAAAATGAGGTTACTGGGTTGCAAGCAATCTCCGCTTCAGTAGACACAAAAGCAACAAATTCTTTAAAAGTGGGATACTCATGATTTTCAGAAAGAGATTTCGTGACTTGACGATTCCATCTGTCAATTGCCCAGTCGGGTAATTTCAGCACATGTTTCTGATTTTCTTGGGAATCATTTAAAATTTGAAGGCCTTTGACATGTGGCATGGTTCCTTCTAAAGCTTTTCTAACAGGACCACTCACATATTTCTTGAGATAAAACATCTTATCAGCAGGAGAAATAGTTTTCTTGTCAATAAGTCCCGCAAAGGATTGCTTAAACTCAATGAAACAAATGGGGTCACCAAAAAAAAGCACCGACAGCTTGCTCATGGTCAGGTCATCTTGAAATGCTTGAACAAGAAGAGGTATATCAGTCGCTGATGCTTTAACTCTCTCCTTTTTGGTTTCATGACACACCTTTTGAAACGTTTCTTGCTTTTTCACATTTGTTTGAGAGAAATCTGATTATGATCCGTTTGTACTGCTACAATCTTTGGACAAATTAGTCTTTTCTTTCTTAAACTCTTGATTGTAGACTGCTAGTTTAGCTTGAGCTGCTTTCAGATCCTTTTGCGCTTGAATTTGCTCTAGTTCCTTCAACTCGACATCAACCCTTTTATGTTGTTCTTCTACCTGCTTTATCTTATCTTTTTGCTTTGTTTCTTCTAGTAGAACATTATATGCAGCTTGCTTAGCTGCCACTTCTGCTGCAGCGTCTACACGTTTGGCTTTCTAAGCTTAATACATCAGAGCAATGACTAGAGTAATTGCTAGTTTTCTGACTAACTCGTGAAACCATTGAACCAAAGATTGAATGGGCATATTGATAGTCTAATAAGGTACGAAGACTTCTCACTCTTTCACCATCAAAATCTCCATCTAAACCCATTATTCTTTCATAAATTATTTTAATGTCAGCTGTATCTGCTTTACAAGCATCCATTTTTTCTCTTCATTTCAATAGCAGGTGATGAGCGCTCTCTAAAGTCATTGTAAGCACTCAACTTTATTTTTGACCTCCTCCAAAGTATCAACCAAAATAGCTAATTAAGTCCCTAGTGCATCTGATTTAAGGTGCTCACGTGCACTACGAGCTTCTATTTTCCATTGATTATATAAAGATACAATCTTTTTCTCCTCCTTTTGTAGCTCTTCTTGCTGATACGCTAACATTTTTTCAGTAGGAATATGCGTGTGCCCTAAACGGCGTGTACTCTCACTTTGAGTTTCTGCATGGTGGCTATCAGTTTGCCTATCTGCCTCCTTTGCACCTGCATCTGATTTTGACATTTTCTCTTACATTTGCAGTTCACCAAATTCCATAACATTATTCACATTTAACATTCAAGTTAATTTGATAAAGTATGTTCAGCAAATTCACTTTAACCACATGTGCTGAAACATCACACTTAAATGTGAAACTCGTTTGATACACTTTAGTCCATTAATAGGCGACCTGCACGCAGCAATGTATATCAACCTTTAAATCAGATACGATAAATGAGAAAATATTTCTCTTCAGAATTAATTTAATTTCTTTGTCTTTGGTACTCACAGCGATCCACCACACAATTTAGAACAATTCACTTCCCTTAACCAGTCCATTAAATCGGTCCAACTGCTGCCCGTAGATTTGTAGAGCCGTCCGCTGGAACTTCACTTGAAAATTGATCCATATAGAGAACAATCACCTAGTCCACGACGAGCGTGCTGACATTAAAGTTCCTCCCTCAACCATGGCGTTCCTTGAAGCAACACAGCGGTTTGATGATGGCAAGCTCTTACTGAAGCTGCCTGGCTTAAGAAAGGTTTGACTCTTTGACTGATGATTCCCACACTTTATTTGAATGTCCGTCATCACAGATAAGATCACCTTTGGACGCCATAAGACATATTACACCACCATGACTCGTTGAGAATCAACGTAAGAGCTTGTACAAAATAAAACAAAACACCAAAATAAACATGCATCAAAACCAAATAAGTAAGATAAATGACTTAAACATTATACAAAGCAACAAACAAAAAGTGATCATAATAGAAATAAAATATATCAAAACAAGGTAGCCTATAACCGTACCTTGTTCTCCATTCAAACCAAGAGCTAAATCATTTTAAACTCCTCATAAACCTTTGACGCCATGACCATGTATGTCTGGGTCTCGTTCCGTACTGAAATGTTTGGAGCACACGCGCATTATATCCGCTCATGCGAGTGAACGTCAAAATTTAGACCTCCGTTACCACAACACAAATGAAACCCAAGATCAGAAAATTAAATACCATACAAAAATAAACAATAAATAAATCATTTAAGGACTATATTATTTTCATATTTTCAAAGCAGACAATATAACAAAGTCATTAACAGGAAGTACTTCTTCCCTCATTTTATATCAATCAGTTTGCTCTTCTGATCCAATCCAATCAGAATGATTGAGTGATTTCTGAATGATAGTACTCATGTGCTGATAATATGATTAGTGAAATAATGTTAGATGGTAGCGTGTGGCAGAAGTGAATACCTTATTCTGAACGGGATGGAAAATTAATAATGCAGTCTACGGAGCCCTAGCATAGTTAGGCTTACTGCGGTAGTCGGTTACATTACATTACTTGCCCCCACTGTCGTTTATTTATTTATTTATTTATTTTTATAGAAATAAAAACCGTTTAGTTCAGTTGGACAACAGACGCTTTAATTATAAACTGAAAGCATCTGCTCTGCTTCATGCATCATTGACAAATATCTTGTCAAAATTTCATACACATACACATGCGTGATCGTGAATTCGAACATAAAAGTGAAATCATGTTTCCCATCTATCCCATCACCATGTCCTTTAAGGGTCTCCTTAGAATGTGCTGGGTATTGATGTATTGGCCAGGGCCAAAACATGATGAAATGGGCATTTTTGTGATAATGTTCGTTCTTTTTTTTTTTCTTTTTTTTTTTTGCCAATGAAGCTTTTTGAAATTATTTAAAATGCATCTGATCACTCTGCACAGTAATCTACAAATAATGTGAATCAACACCACAAATACTGAAGCGGCAAACACAAAATAACCAGGAAACATTTATGTCACTGCCAATACTTTTGGCCACAGCTGTACAGTGTGTACAATCTAATAACTAGTTTGTTGAAATATGTTGCTGTTCTTCTAAAATGTTTTAAACAATATCTTTGATGATTTCCAGCTGAGGTATCAGAAGTGTTTGGACGCTCGGCCTCCCAGCAGTGGCTCTTGTCTGCCCGGTCCTCCTGCTGATTCTGTGGCCCGTCGGGTTGGCTCCAGCGTGAAGAAGGGTGTGCAGAGTCTGCTGGGTAGCTTCAAAAGATCTGGGTCTCAGACACCCTGAGAAGGGGAACAGTCCCCCAGCAGTGCTCACTGCACATTCTTCCTTGTGTGTTTCGTTGTGTTTTTATGGGCCTTAAAGTAGAGGGTTGTTCATGTCACTTCATGTCCTCCTGCAGTTAGTGCGCAATATGAGCGAGAGCCACACAATTTACATTCATAGATATTACATTATCTCACACTACATTTTCATATGCTTTATCCACGTTTGTTTACGTTAGCGGATGTACTGTAAAAGTGATTTAGCAGCACGGGGTATGAATGTGACTTACCAAGATTGGATTTTCAATGTAGTGGATGTTATGTGGACTACTCAACCTTAAAGACACTAAACATTACGCATGCTATCACAAAACACTAAAATGAGCTTATACACTATGCAATGTGCTTATTTATTATTTGTTTTTCTTCCTGTGGCTCTGTGTTGTGACACATATTGTGCTAGCTTTGACTGTTTTTTTTGTTTTGTTTTCTCCTAAAGAATTGATTCTTTCCCAACCTCAACACAGGGACAGAACCCAACCTCGTCGTTCACCCTAAAAATGCAAATTTTTGACGTTCCAAACCTGTATGCCTTTCTTTCTTCTGTGGAAAACAAGATATTTTTTAAAAATGTCAGTGTTGAAATAACATTTCGCTTTATGGTAAAAAAAGGTGCAGAAATTAAAGCCTTTTAATTTCCATAATTTCTTTGCTGATATAGATTTTTTAAACAAATGAACTCAATTAAATTATATTACACATTATTGCACATTTATACCCAATCTGTCGGTTTGTGAATTTGACTACTTTATTATGTGTAATGAAATTGCATTAACATATCCCAGTCTTCCAAAGTGGATTTGCTCATTAGAAAGCCTGCCTTTTTTTTTTTTTTTAATTATCTTGTAATTTTATGTAATGTTTTCACCCTATATGTTTGTTGTGTTGGATAGCTTCATCTGTATCAAATGATCAAAACTGCTCAGTCCAAACATCAGCGTAGTGTGTTTGACAGAGTGTGTGACGTAGACTGCTTCTCTAGAGGTGCTCTCTGCATTTGTCCCGGTCCAGTTTCTACAGTCACAGAACTCATTCCTTCTCACAATTTAAAAGAAAAATGTACATTGGAAGTCTGATTATCTGCACAATTTTCATGTTGTGTTTTGGAAACAATCTTTGAAAATATATCTTAAATGCTTTGCAACCATAGTGGTCCTGCTGTATGTAAACATTATTTCTTTCAAATACACATTGTAACATATTGCAATGTCTTAAACTTTTAAGAATGTGTGAGAATTCATTAATATCATGTTGTGTTAATTGTGGTTCATGTACATACTGACTTTAAAACATTAATAGTGCCAGACAGCTCTGTTTTTCATCCGTTTTCAGGCTCATTTTCATGTCCAGTTACATCTGTTGTTAAAGATAAATGTTTGAATGCACTTGAGTGCTCAATCTGATTCGTGTATCTGAATGCTTCATCTTGGCCCTTATAACATTTTGTGTGTAAGTCTAGATGATGTAATTGTGATGTTTAAAATGGGCTGCTTTTGTTAATGCTCTTGTATAGAATTTATTGTATAATAAGCGTACATTCTCAGCATATATTCTGCATTACATTGAGAACTGGTAACAAAGAAAATGTAATTCTTTCCACTTAAATATCATGAAGGGTACTTTGTGTGCCAAAGCACAGCTATAAAATCACAAGCTGTTTCTTATAAAACAAGGAAATGTTACTTTATGCATAAATCTTCACTGATTGGTAACATGGTAGAAATGCCTCAAGTACATTTGGTTTTCAAAACAAGGCAAGTTTTAGCTATGATACTCAGAAAATTGAAGGATCAGTCCTGTAAACGCTTGCGTAGACACTTGTGTAGAATCCTGTAAACACTAATGTAGAATGTTTTAACCATTACATTTTTAGGGAGTGAAAACTGATTTCTTAATGTAAATGTAATGTTATATAGATACATATGTGACTGGATGAAATAAAAAACTGAAAATACATTTAACGCTTATCTGCACAGTTTAATTACAGTACTAAGGCAGCTGTTAAAGCCAGGGGTGTAAAGCACTATTTTTGAGGAGTGGTAGGGGGGGAATGATTGTTTCATGTGAAACAATCATTCCCCCAAATAAACCCCAAATAAAAAAATATTCTTATTTGTAATAAAACTTTACTTTTGCTTTCACTGTAATAATTACTGCAATGTCTTCGTGTCCGATTATACTTTTGAATTATCGAAGCGATACATTATAGAAACATACTTACAAACGTATTTACTGTTGCTATTCCATCCAGAATATTAATATTAGGCCTATAAGTCCTGCCCTAACGAAACTTAATCCACCAAATTAACCGAATGCATAGCTGATATAGAAAACTGGATGACTAGTAATTTCCTACCACTTAATTCTGAAAAAACATTCTAATTATTGGACAAAAAAACATCCTCACGTAATAACCTAGAATACTGTCTAACACTTGATGGCTGCTCTGTCAAGTCGCCGTCATCGGTTAGGAACCTGGGTGTGTGTGTGTGCTCTTTGATACCAATCTTTCACTTGAAAGTCACGCGTTTAGTATCTGTAAAACTGCATTCTTCCATCTTAAAAATATATCTAAATTACAAACTGGGAACACTTCCCCTAAATCCTGATGTACTTGTTACATCATAAGAAGGATGGCTTCTACGCTAATATTAGTCTCTCTGTTTATCGCAGACAGGTTAACCGCAGTCCGCCGGATCCAGGCTGTATCCGGATCTGAAGAAGGACCTGCGCCTGGACACACATACACACACTCCAGATCTGATGAAGGACGTGCACCTTGACACAAACACACATATACACACACTCCAGATCTGATGAAGGACCTGCACCTGGACACATACACACACTCCAGATCTGAGGAAGGACCTGTGCCTGGACACGACGACAACGCAGTCCTGAAGTGTCACTAGTCTCTCCCCTGCGAAGGCCTCCTTCCCTTTACCTCTGTACTGATAAAACGTTGTCAAAATATTTCCGGTTCGCATGGACAAGCAAAAGTGATAAAAAAAAAAAAAAAAGAATAATAATTCTGTATTATGAATTTTTAAGGCCAGACAGGTAGTTTGTTGAGGTCAATTTGTAGAGAAAGACTATACGCCTGCGCACATAGGGTTATTTTAGGGTTTTAGGGCTTTAGGGTTATTGTCCACGACGTGCAAAAACGTAACCCTGCTTTGACTGTCGAAAAGAAGTGTGCTGTAGAGCTTGTATCAGTTTGGGTGCATCAAGTGCACATCAAGGGTACATATCAACCACAAAGTATGCGTGAGCAACCTTCTGAAACCTAAAATGAAAAATGAGACACCTCATCCATGGGTCTCATGGATTTAACGGACATATGAAATAAGTACACAAGACCGAGTATTCATATGAAGTGTGCCATTTGGGACAGGGCCTATGATCGTGAACCACAAAAGCCACATATATGAGATAATTTAAATATAGAATAATTTTTAATGTCATAGGATGTCATTGCTCAATATGTTTTTCAGCACTTAAATGTGTAAATATAGAAGCCCAGTATTTATCTGGAGGTCTTTGTACAGGTTTATTAATGTAATTATATTTTACGCTTATGTGTTCTATGATATACAATGGAAGTAAATTTTAATGTTTAACATGGGTGTATTCACAACACATAGCATACGATATAATATCTTAAGATTATTCATCATTATGTTGTCGCTGCCTTTTCTGTTTTAATGATATTCAGAACAGAAAAACTAAATGTTCCTTAATTTTAATTAACACTAACTTTATTCTCATCTGAATTATAAATAATTGATTTCCGTATAAAATGATTTCCGCACCTCTCTCTCACTCTCACACACACAGTTCGATCGCGCCCGCGCCTCTCTCTCACTCACTCACTCACACACACACACACACACACACACACAGTTCGACCGTGCCCCCCCTCCCTCTCTCTCTCTCTCTCTCTCTCTCACAGACACAGTTCGATCGTGCCAGCGCGCCTCTCTCAGGCCACACACACACTCCAGCTTGAGAGAGAGGCGCGCGCGATCGAACTGCGTGTGTGAGAGAGAGAGGCGCGGGCGCGATCGAACTGTGTGTGTGTGTGTGTGTGTGTGTGTGTGTGTGTGTGTGTGTGTGTGTGTGTGTGTGTGTGTGTGAACAGTGGAAACATACTCTGTCATTTTTTTTTTCATACAGGACATCATTCAGACTGCAAACTGTTTACATATATATGTGTACACTCCCAATAAAACACAACATCCTCAGTCACATATGTAATATATTTATATATAAATATAATTTTGGACACAAGAAGGCAGTAATGCCCTATTTATGGTTTTGTGTTTAAACTATCACCCGAAGAGACCCCCCCCCCCTCCCCACACAGACACACACACACACATTGGCAGGGGACACTCAGGAGAAAATGCTCAGAATTCACATTCAAACCAAAATATCTGACTTCATGTTGGTCGGAGCTAATGACTGTAAATTAGAAAGTTGTTCGGCTTGACGAAAACAATATACATGCCAGGTTTTGTAACTGTAGGTAAAACTAACTAAGTTATAAAACACTTTATGTGTCATTTTTTAGTCATAAATTCATTTCCTTGCCACAGCCAAACCGTTCGAGATATTAAAAATCCGTCCGCAATTTAGCATTCTCAATGTCTTGACTTCACGCTGACCGAGTTTGGTGAAAATTGAATGAATTGCCTTGGAGGAGAAGTTAAAATTCCAGAGCAAGCGTTCTCCAAACAACCCATAATAGCCGACTTCCTGTTGGGCTGGCGTAAAACTTGACCGAGGGAAAGTTGTTCGGCCCGATGAGATCAATGTGTGTACTGAGTTTCATATTAATTCATGCAAGCGTTTTTGATATATGCACCAAGTTTTCAGACCCGTTCAAGGGGGCGCTGTTGAGCCCCCCTGCCATGCCCGGGTACCAGCTTCAGCCCGGCCCTGATGGCCGTGGGCTCTGACCTGTGTGCAAAGTTTTAAGAGTTTTCGAGCACGTTAAGGGCCCCAAAAGCCCCTGAAACCTTGAAAAACTTTAAAAGCAATAGACAAATTCCCCAAACCCCCCACACACACAGAGACAGAGGGAGAGGGAGGGAGAAACTTCTCCTGAAAATCACATTCAAACCAAAATATCTGACTTCCTGTTGGTCGGAGCTAATGACTGTAAATTAGAAAGTTGTCCGGCTTGAGGAGAACAATATACATACCGAGTTTTGTTACTGTAGGTAAAACTAATACCCAATTTTTGACTAAAGGTGGCGCTACTGAGCCCCTCACCACGCCCGTTTCTGAAACTTTGCATATGTCTACTAGCCAATAAATGAGATGTGTCTGTCGAGCATTCTCACTCCGCAGACAAATCGCCCTCCCCCCAAACACACGGAGAGACGTAGGGTCAGAGAGAGAGGAAGAGAAAATTCTCCAAAACATCCACATTCAAACCAAAATATCTGACTTCCTGTTGGTCTGAGCTAATAACTGTAAATTAGAAAGTTGTCCAGCTCGATATGAACAATATACATACTGAGTTTTAAGATTGTAGATAAAAGTATAGACCTAACTCCCCCTCTTTTGTCAAAAGGTGGCGCTACTGAGCCCCTGCACCACGCCCGTTTCTGAAACTTTGCACGTCTACTGGCTAATAAATGTGATGTGTCTGTCGAGTTTCATGCAATTTCAAGTATGCTAAGAGTCTCAAAAGCATCAAAAAAGAATCTTAAAGTTTGATGCGTTACCACGGCAACAGTATCTAAGATATCAATAATCCTTTCACAGGTCTACATCTGCCGTGTGTTTACATTATACACATAAAGTTTTAAGCAAATCGGGTAAATATAAGAGGGTGATTTCAAAGCATTTTGAAAGTGACACACTTCCTGCTGCCAGTTGGTGGCGCTATAAATTTGACTCACAATACTTACATCCATGTGATCGGCCTCTTACAACGAACACACTGCTGAAGTTTCATCAAGACCAGTTAATGTATGCTGAAGTTATAACACACTTCCTGTTTCCATTATTCGCCACAAATTTGTTTCCTCGCCACGGCCAAACCGTTCGAGGTATCAAAAATCCCCTGGCAATTTTTCATCCTCAATGTCTTGACTTCATGCACACCGAGTTTGGTGATGATCGGGTGAATTCCCTAGGAGAAGTGTTTTAAATTCCTGAGCATGCGTTTCCAAACAACCCTAAATAGCCGTCTTCCTGTTGGGCTGGCGTAAAACTTAGAGCACGAAAGTTGTTTGGCCCGATGACATCTATATGTGTACCGAGTTTCAGATTATTACATGCAAGCATGTTTGATATATGAACAAGTGTTCAAACCTCGTTCCAGGGGGCGCTGTCGAGCCCCCCTGCCACGCCCGGGTACCAGCTTCAGCCCGGCCCTGATGGCCGCAGGTTCTGACCCGTGTGCAAAGTTTCAAGAGTTTTCGAGAACGTTAAGGGCCCCAAAAGTGCCCAAAAGGTAGTAAAAAAATAATAAGAAATATAGCTGCGAGCAGCGATTACGGGCCCAAGCCGGTGGCACAGGGTGGCGGTACCGCCGGCTTTGGCCCTTCATCGCTGCTCGCAGCTATATTTATATATATATACCTATACCTACCCTAAATCATGGATTTAACGGACACATGAAATAAGTACACAAGACTGAAAATTCATAGTGTGCCATTTGGGACAGGGCCTATGATCGTGAACCACAATAGCCACTTACATGGATTTTGCCCGGCCATCATTTCCCATGTTTGATTTCTGTATTTGACCGATTGTTTACCGACTGTTTGACTACTTTCTGCCTGCCCCGATCTGGATTGTTTATTGGACTCTTGATTCTTGCTGTCTGCCTCTGCCCTTTGCCTGTCAACCTGGTTTGTCTCTGCCTTTTCTGTTCTGCCCTGTTTGCCATTGCTCACCCTTCCTGTCTTCACCATTCTTAATAAAAAGCTGCAAATGGATTCCCCTGGCCTGACCCTGCCTCGTTAAAACACATATGCTGCATCTGCTCGCCATCTGCCGAACGGCTCTGGTAGTTCCGCTTCAGCACTGATGATGTTGTAGGAATAGTGCACGGTTGGTCTGGAGTATTCGGGATTTTTTATTTTATACAGAAATAATTTATTTATAATTCAGATGAGAATAAAGTTAGTGTTGATTAAAATAAAGGAAAACAAATATATTCATCTGAAATATAGCACATTAATTTTAAATTTATTTATAATTTACATTGATATCAATGTGATGTCAATATGACATCAACTGAACGCCTATAACACGACATTGATTTGACGTCAACTCAATGTCAAACATGTTGGCCTATACTTATATTATCAATTTCAGTATGGGTTTAAACCTCGTATTTTCACCAATTAACCAACTTGATGAAGTTGATGTATAATCTGACTTTGAAATGATGCTTTGCAGCATCTTGATCAAATCTTGTCGAATATTTGACGTCAAATTGACATCAAGGTGCCCGCTGGGTTCAATTACCAAACATACATTCTTAATTTAATTTAAAGCAAACAATACATTTAAAATATATGGGTCATATGCATATATTGTAATAATAAAAAAAATATATATATCCAAAAAGACAAGGCCTTAAACTTGAACAAGGGTTAAACTCTTGTCACTGTAACAGACACAATGATTCAGCATTTTGAAGGAATCGGTTGACTAAAAGATTCAATGACCAAGCCATAAGCTGCGTCCCAATTCGCATACTATCCGTCCTAAATAGTATTCGAAAATAGAATTAGTATGTCCCAAATCGTAGTATGTTGAAATGAGTGTTCCAAAGAGACCCGGATGGTCTACTATATCCGGTCAGAATCCGAAGTGCAGATCGATGCACACTCTAATGGCTGTTATTGCCCACAACCCATCGCGCGTTGGACGAGGATTCGGTTAGAACTACAAACACGAGTGAAAAGTGTTAAAAAAAAACTACAGACATGGAGGACGCGCGAGTCCGGCGGTTATGTAGAGTGGTTTAGATAAAGGGGTTTGAGAGATTAATTATCAGTATCTAACCTGACGAAAATGTATTTATTCAATGTTGGCTACATTATATTGCATCTGCAGCAGCATTGTGAACGTTTGTAAAGCGTTTAGCCATTAACTTTTAAATGCATCATTATATTCAAATTGCAAACACATGAGGAGAGTCTCCACATGAAAGACTCACGACTGGCAGATGAACGTGCGACAACATTTCTCTCCGAAACGGTAAGAAATTAAATTAGATTGAATGGAGGATTTTAACTGTGACAAGATGATTGACAGGGTGGCAGTTTACGGTGACAGATGCTCGCGACTGAGCTGTCCGTTAAAGATGACGAAGTAGTATGTCCCAAAGCTTGCCTACTCTTTTGCTACACACTCAAAAGTATGTACTTTTTCTTCTCAAAAAGAGTACATACTTTTAGGGCGTAGTATAAGTAGGCGAATTGGGACGCAGCACCTGTCTCATTCATGAATGACTCCGTCGTTCGAACGAATCGTTTGAACGAATGAATCAATGACTCGCTCATTAAGACGGTCGCCTGGCGATACCTAATGACGGTTTAGTGTTGTTTAAAAGTATCATTCTTTCCAACGATTGTTAATTAACTCATATTTAAAACAATTTCATAACATTATTTAATGCATTGTTATTTTTCAGTGTAAACGATTTCATTTGATCACCCCTACCTAGAGTAACAGCCATATAGTGTCTTATTATTCTAAATAATTGAATTTGTTGATCAAATTTACAACTTAAAAATGAAAGATGAAGCATACATTTAATAAGACTAGACTAGGGGTGCCCTGCAGATATTACAATATGCAGATTTAAATATACCATGGCCCCCCACCGTCAATTTGATGTGTGTGTGTATAATAAAATCATTTAGTCACTACAATTAAAACTTGAACGTGTTTGCTTACTAAATTGTGAGCACAACGAAAGTTGCAGCAAAGATCAGCAACAGGGTAGGGTTGCACCAGCCCAGACAACAAATTAGATCGTGCCGACGTTGGGGCGCATGTGCCTGCCCGACATAAAGTGCCTCGGTGAGATGTCTTATGGAGATCGGTAGCTAATCGGCAAGACATTGGGAAGACGGTGGCATTAGAATGATCGCCGACCGTGAGCCAACGTAAACCCGACATGATCGCCGACCGTGAGCCAACGTAAACCCGAAATAATTATTATGACCTATTCAGCGCGATCCCACTAGAGCAAGGAAAACATTCAGACGCCTGCCTCGCTCCCTTTGACTTAACACCGGAACGGCTGATTTTCGGCTGCATCGCTGGAAACGCCACAGCATGCTTGAAAATCAGCTGTTCCAGTGTTAAGTCAAAGGGAACGAGGCGTCTGAATGTTTTACGCCGCTCTAGTAGGATCCCACCGTTATATCTTATTGATTTTAGGCTAACTGCTGTCAGATTGTTCCAAGGACACAAGTTGCCTATTGTCTATCAACAATCAATAACAATATGATTTGTTAATCGTAAC
Organism: Gila orcuttii; assembly: GCA_026230005.1. Taxonomy (NCBI): domain Eukaryota; kingdom Metazoa; phylum Chordata; class Actinopteri; order Cypriniformes; family Leuciscidae; genus Gila; species Gila orcuttii. The sequence goes on from JAPDVR010000024.1 coordinate 26,161,090, forward strand.
ATTTCTTCCCTAACAATTTTGACAATTGCAAGTAAATTGAAATGAAATTGAAGTGAAAGTTAAATTGAAAGTTAGTGATTGTTTGTGTAGGGTGTAGCCTATTTCATACACAGTCTGACTACCTGGGAAATGTCAGTCTAACATAAAAAATGAATGGATCAGTGATATTAAAATTAAGTTTGATGGTCATGCAAATTAAGCTATAGGAGTTTTCCAGGATAAATAATAAAAAGGAGAGCACCGGAAGATGACCTTGAACATTTATTTTTTTCTTTTGTTTTTGCAAAAGCAGTATCATTTATTTTAACACTCATCAAATCACACATAGAAAAGTACAACAACAACAAAAAGAAATTCCCTCCAAAATAGGTAAACAGGAAAAATCAGTCCAATTAATTATTTCACTTTAAGATGCTCGCCCCCTTGCTTCCTGTCCCTCCTCAGCCGCAGCCAGTTTCTCAGTCATCTCTACATCTGCCTCAGTGGAATTTTGTTGGGCAGGATTTCTTAACACAGCACCTAAACGAAAAAAAAAAAAAAAAAATTATACTTCTACTAACTCAGTCTGATGTTCTGAGTAAGAAGTGCAGTAGCATACATTACATGTAAAATATCTTACCATTGTTAGTTCTCTGAAGGATCCCTGGAAAAGGGTGGCGTGGCTGCTGCAAAGCACACAGGTCGTCGTTATTATCCGGCGGCGTCACTAGAAAATACAGAAAAACTAAATTATTGGAGTGAACAGTAAGTCAAGTTTATCACAATTATATAAACTAATGTCAGTGAGCTGAGTAATTGCCACACATTTCTATCAGCAGCAACTCATCTTAACCCATGTCAAAATAACAGAGCTAACCCAGTGTCACTCCACATCAGTGGTTCTCAAACTTTTTCTGTCATTCCCCACTTTGCATAGAACTGTGCTGTGCTTTATTTGTGTTTGCAAGTGTGTGTCAGTGTGTTCTTTGTCTGCGTCTTAAATAGCTTACAGTCAGGAAAGCCTTCAGTCTATGGAAGCACATGGGTAGCAATATTCAATTTGAAATGTAATATGCAAAATATCTTCGGAAATACTACCGTTTCTCTGTTCACGCTCCACTTCATCTGCTAAAGAATTTAACGCTCGAATAAGCTCTGCCGCAGCAACACCTCAAAACACGTAACATAGCCATAACATGTTATGTTTACCTGTTGTTGCCGAGCCCCGCCTTGATGCAGTGATTGACAGGCCAGGAGGGGGCGTGATCGGCTCAGAATGCATTTTCAATGTGCACATTTAATTTTGCTACATCCATTGCGGGACATTTCATGAAAATACAATCGCAAGTGTCTTGACTGTGTAAATGCAATTAAGAAAAGTAACATCTGAATGATCATTTTGCCACAGTTTTTGCTTGAACATGTTACACATATCTAATCATTTCTGTAATGCATTTTCATTTTAATTTTGCCACTTATAAAGCATTTCAATATGCATATTAAAACTAGTGTATGAAATGGCAAATGTAAATTATGTAATTTCATTTTCATTTTGCACCAAACGTTGCTAGAATGGTAATGTAAAATGTAAATTTAAATACACAATGCAATCCCATTTTACATATTGCATTGTCATTTTGCATATTACATTTCAAATTGAATATTGCTACCCATGTGCTTCCATATCAGTCCTCCAGTCCTCCTTCTTGAATATTAACTGCGGCCTCTTGGAAAGACAGAAAACCTTAGCTTACTTATCACACTACCAATATAAACTCAAAAATCATATCTGGAACATCAAACTATGGTATGCGCTGTGGACCTGTGCAGTACACTGTGTCTACTTGAGTTTAGGGACCTGATGCATTTTACTACAGAGGGGACACTTACCTTTACTATACGATGATGTGGGATGGGCTGGAGGAGATTTGTTGTGCGTTTTCTTCTTCTTTGCCTGTGTTGTTTGTGGTGCATTTTGGGTGTCTGATGAAGGGCACGATGCAGGGGATGATGGTGGTGATGGTGATCTAAGTCGCAATGGTCTGTAAATGAAACGTTTTTACAAAGATTAGTTTTCATATTGATCACATCGAACATAGAGAAATATGACATGGGTGACATACTCTGTGTGATACAAAGAGGATGATCAAAAAGTCAAACAACATGTGATGCTCACTGAAATTGGAAAACATTTTAAATATACACAATAAATGAACAAAACAACCAAAAACAATAAAAGCAATGTCCCGGTTAACAGAAAATGCACTTGAATAAATACCAAAAACAATAAATAAAATGGTTGTAAACAAAACCCGACCATACCCTAAATTATTTGTTATTAAAACATTAACACACAAACCACTGTTAATTTAACATAAAGCAAGCAGCTACTGCATGCATGGTCTGGCATCACTGAATGCGCTCCCTTAATAATTCCAAAAAAGCTGACAGTTCATCGCGATCTCTCGCGTCTCTGTTATTATCAATGAAGCTGACTGCACAATGAATCTTTCATAATATCTACACTTTGTTTGTTATAATTAGAGGATTTGCCAGCTTACAGAATTCCGCACTGAATAAAAAAAGTCTGTTTTGAGCAGTGAGGGAAGTATATCTTAAATGCTTCTGATTGGCCATTGCGTTCAAGAAATCAACATGTCTGTGATTGGCTACATCGCTCAATAATGCAAACATGTTATAAATAGAAACTCTGGCCTGTAAATCGTTACTATTTTGTTTTAGTTGTTCTTGCAGATGACTAAAAATCTATTAGTTTTTATATGTTTTATAAATAGATATTTCTAGTTTGCAAATTTGCAACGTTACAGCACTCAGCATTAACCTGATGTTGACAATGGAGTTCTCCTGTAGCCTTATCTAGGTCAAAGATAAATATTTCCACTACATTACTGCCCTGGCCTACCTGTAAACCATTCCCTTGCAACCGGTCCTCTCGCTCCACTAAAAGGTATAGGCTTTCCTGATGCTAAATTAATAGTACAGTAAAGGCAGAGACAGGTAAAGGTCACATTTTTTAGGATCTTAGGATGCCAATAATCAAGACAAGCAAACAGGGGAAAGTTATTACATACGTGTGTATCAATATGTGAAGACCCTAGTGATGTCCCCTACTCGGCTCAATCCAGATGGTTGTGGTGCTGGTCCACTGGGGAGACCATACTGTAGTTCCAGCCGTCGTGTGTGCTGACGCGCCAAGTACACTGCAGCCGTAATGCCGGACAGAAGGGGAGTCACACCAACATATGGAAAGAAGTGTAAATGGATGGAGAAGCATAGTTTACTGTAAAGCTACGTCTTAGTTTGTGCTAATCTTGGCGAAAGCCGAGTACAAATCTGCATGAAGTTTTAACATCTACTCTTGTGTAATGGAAATCATGTACAAAATAACTTTTAACTAGATTAATTAAAGATAGTGTTTCAGTTGTCTTTGAGGTTAATTAAAACAAATACTTACTGTACAGAGGCAAAGACGCTGTGTAAAATGGGCCTGGGCTCTGAAAAGAGCCTTTGGGGTGTATGTAGCTCCTGTTGAGAAAAAGAAGAAACATGAAAAGGAGTCAAATATATTGCAAATGCCTTTGTGAATTAATGTGCACTCAATTTATCTTTATTGACTAAAACAGTATGTTAAGAACATGGCAAATCAGAACTGTAGGATGACTTCTAGATCGATCACTTACAAAAATTCACTGAAAAAACAGAAAAGACCATTCTATTTTGTTTAACTAACAAAGGTTAAGGCTCTATTTTATGAATAGCTGTGTGTCTTCACTTACTATCACTTACTACATAACCACTTCTTTGTCTGACTGTATAGTGGCTGCGCGCTTGTGCTAAACTGGGTCTTTGATTGACCAGTCTACTTTTAACGGTAATAGAAACGCACAACAAAAGAGCTGCTTTAATTTTAAGCATATGTCACTTAAACAAAATCATTAAAAATCCCTTAAGTGTAAGGGGTTAATATTATAAAGGGACAGATGTCATTTTTGTTTGGAAAAAACTCAGTCAATTAATTTTATGACCGTTTATTAGTTTAGCCTGGTTGTTTTAAGTTAAGTTAACGTTACCTCTCCTCAGACTGATGAAAAACAAGTTTCCCTCATGTCTAAAAATACATACTGTCAAAAATAACTCATTGAAAATATTTAACCTGTTAAGGTTCAAGGGTACTTTTGAAAAATCCCCAGAAATGGCATACCCAAACTTAAACAGATACAGTTCATGAACCCTTTGCACTAAAAGCACAAGTATGATCTCATTTGAAAGCTGACACCTAGTAGTTTATTGTAAATGTAGAATTAATTATTGTCATAATGAATTTTTTTTTTTTAAATAGCTTCAAAGTTTTGTAAAGTTATTAGAAATTTATTTTTATGAAACATCTTCATGAAAATAAAATTGAAGTTGGCCCTGGAGCAATCTAGAAATGCACTGCAGCTAAAGCCATATGTGTGACCATTTTATATTTAAAATCTGAAAATGATAAGTCTAAAACTCTGTATTTAGTTAAATGTTTTTCAAGATCATGTCAAATTACTTTATTTTGATGAGACTCTAAAATGCAAACTGATGTTTAGTCATCTTCTCAATCATCTATTCAGTCTATTGTCTCTATTATTTTGTGGTGCAAACGAGCCCCATTCAGTGTGAGTCTCCCCTGCACACATTCACACTTCTCCAGACTGGTTATGGCTCTAAATATGCATCTCTTTTGTCTGCATTATAGCTACTAACGACTGGCTATTCACAGGCTATTCATAGGGTTTCAAACTCTAACTTCTTTTATCAAAGTTCTCACTAAATATTTGAAACTGGTATCAAATGCACTGAAACATTTCAGTAAGCATTCCTATTTAGAAAAAAATCATAAAACAATAACTGCTAGTGGCAGGTGCACCTGGGCTAGCTAGCATGTTAGCTTAGCACACCATCAATACACGACCATTTATGAGATTAAAACCATGCTTGTGTTCCAAACTTACTTTATAACGCAGGTCGAGTGTTTTAAATAATCTTCTGTGATCTAATTTGGCTTCAGATTAAAAAAAGTCCGACAGAAAATGTATTATTTATAGTGTTCTGCACGATGATGAAATCTATATCGATTAGCATTACATTATAAATATAATCTATTATTATGAAATACCTGGCATGGCTTGAAGAACACAGGTAACTCAAATATCATTGCAATCATGTTTATTGTCTTCAAAACATCTTTATCTGCATGTTACAGCGATCTCTGTCAGCTACTTTCTGTATCAATGACGTACTGGAATGTCACATGACTAAGCTTCTTCTTCATGAGCAATATTTGGACTGTTATTGTGCATATAGCGCCCTCAGGCTATTGGTATGAATTGAAAACACAGCACATCTCAGTAAGAAGCGATCATAATGATTACATCGACGCATTTGGGTATAAATTCAATAAATATTATTCCTGTCTATAGAAATATGATGTGAATCTATGAGAATATATCAATATTTCTCCAAGTCTGCACATTTTTGAGCTAAAGCCCTGAGGGACGATGTTTTGTGAATCGCTGTCATGACGACAGCACGGAGTGTTTTTTATGAATGGACCAGTTGACGCTCATAATTCATATTAAAGGTATCGACTCATTTTTTCATTTCATAACTCCTGACACAAATTAAGACATAACTGTCACTATAAGTTTCTCAGAATACAATAGTGGTCAAATACTGAATCTTGAGTATTATATCTTTTTAACCATGTATAGTTTGTCACGGTATAACATTAAATCTGATAGTAAATTTGAACTAAATAAACAAAAAACGCGTCAGAGCGCCGGCGCACTGATGAAGGCTAAGAGGTTAATACGAGAACATAAAACGGTCAGTTAATAATAACTAAAGTCAACAGTTAGTTAATAACTAACCAAGTCCAGAAACAAGTAAGTTAAAAGTTAATAATCCTCCGCCGCCAATTTCTGTCATCCGTATCGAAAACATTTCTCAGAAAACTCGACGTTTTCTAACAAAATTATATTTTTCAATAAAATAAGTAGACAAAAAAAATAAACACTTACTGGCCTGAAAATTGTGTGTTTGAAAAGGATAAACATACACACAGAGTCCGTTAATTGCCACCGAACCGATGCTGTAGACTTTAGCTGTAGACGATGCTGAGATCACTCACGCGCACCCTCATAAAAACGTGTGCACGCGCGTGAAGGTCTTGATGTGGACCAACGGTTGCGCAGATATTATTTATTTGAAAAAAAAGAAGCGGGATCGGCAAAATGGTTCATCACGGTTCCTCCACCGATCTCCGGAGTTGTGCATGCATTGGAGTGGCTGTACATTTATACCGACCGAAGTATTTTTGGTGTGCAGGGGAAAATCCCCTCCCGATACTTTGCCGCTGGTGCCCTCCAATTGCCAACGTTGGCAAGACTGAACGTGCTATCTGGGAGCTGTTCGTAAGTTCTTACTTAAACTGGAACGTAAAGTCCACACTAGAGGCTTAGTAACTACTAGCTAGTTTGTAACTAACTCTTTACTTTATTCCGTTGCACCATTTGTTCGTAAGGCAGAACGTAGCTAGTAGGTCGTAAACTCTCCGTAAAGTAATGCGTTGACGCATAGAATGACGTCTATTTTTTTAAGCCAATCACAAGCCTTCTTATAGGTAAACAGGAAATAGTCTGAACAGCGCGGAATTTCAAACTCATTCTTGACTAACCGAAAGTTTAAAAAAGACGTTACAACAAACCTTGTCAAAATCAAAACATTAAACTTTTTTTAAGTATGGTGTCATCAGCCACTTTTTAAGTGGGTAGGCAGAATCACCCAGCAGAATGCCACTATACTCCCCGGAATAAAACTTTTCAAAGATGTTTGATCTTCTTAGGATGAAGCTGTCGTGCTTTGAACCTGGCCATCTAACAACGCAGTTTAAGAAACACAAACTTGGGTCACAGATGACTTGGGTGTTTAGTGAATGAAATCCCTTCCTATTCACAAAAGCATTCTCATCCACTGTTGGTGCTTTTATCCTGATTTGTGTCCCATCGACGCTGCCAAGTACATCAGGGAAACCGGCAATGGCATGGAATTTTTGCCTGTTTGTGTTTTGTACATTTATGCTTGGCATGCACACGTAGTTGTTCATGTGGCGACACAAGGCAAGTGACACCCTGCGGATCACTCAGTCTACATACTGTAGATTTATGAATTTGTATACAATCGCCGACTAAGTTTTGAAATGATCCAGTAGCAAAATAACGTAATGCGACGCAGACTTGAAGGCTTGGGGAGAGAGCGCCGTTTCGGTCCGTTTCATGCTGAATATCAGCCGCGATCATGTCCGTTATCCGCATTATTCCCTCTCTTTTAAAGCGCAAACGAGCAAATATGTCGACATCATCATAAATATCCAAAGGATGATGTCGGTCTCGTAAAACTCGTCGACGAATTTGCGGTTCTTCATTATCAATTTACGAGCTCATCGATGTAATCTAATCTGGCTGCCATCTCATTCCGACCGTTATTCATGGGCAGAGCTGCCGTAAATATTTAGGTGGAACGTAGAGTTACGTTTAAACTAAGTTTAATGGTGCAACGGAAAAATATTTAGTAGTGCGTAAGTTGTAACTTAGTGCCCATTTACGTCAAAACTAGGCTAAGTTGTAACTTACGCACAGCTGGTGCAACCGGCCCCAGGAGTCAAAATTCATTAATCACGAGAGTGAAGAGCTGACTGAAAGAAAATTATGACGGAATATTTTGTGTAAAAGCGCCTATTTAAGTGAATCTGTCATTTACTCTTTTGTTGTTGTGTTTTCCCTGAAAACCGGAAGCAATCGGCCCCCGATATGGCGCTAATTTTAAAGTGACACTAAAAAGTATGCGGCTGCACTGGCATTCATAACGGTGCGCGTCCATGGCGACGAGCAAGCAAAACAGAGCGAACGTTTTTTCATTTCTACTTCCATAGAAATTCATTCGAGCGCACTGCGAACGCCACCACTATAAATGTCCGTGCGGACGTCCTTACTTTACTTTCACTTTTATATTAGCGATTTAAAAGCCCTCGCTGGTGTCACACGTCGATCAACCGGTGGGAAAAGATCCTCACAGCCACATACCTAATATATTTATATTTAATTACAATAGCCATACCTGATAAAAAGTTTTATCTACTGAGTTGATATCATTTTGGACACAAGAGGGCAGTATAGCCCTATGTATTACTTGATGTATATATTTTTTAACTGAATAGCGCATTCTGGCTGTTTTTAAACTTGTACATTATTCTTAAATTGAAAACAAGAATAAAATGGGTTTAGTTCTGATATTTGTATAATTTTAACTAGAAATAAATGGTGTATAATTAATTTTTTAGAAGATATGAGGCTTTTAGTGTTTACTTTTTTGACATGACTTTAATCCCTCACCATAGCAAAACCGTTTGAGATATTCAATATCCGTTCACAATTTAGCATCTTTAATGTATTTTCATCATGTTGAAAAAGTTTGGCGTGAATAAAATAAACTACTTAGGAGGAGTAGCTAAAAACTCAGAATATGAAATACACATTAAAACCAAAATATCTGACTTCCTGTTGGTCATAGCTAATTACGGTAAATTAGAAAGTTGTCCGGCTCGAAGAGTACAATATACATATCGAGTTTTGTTACTGTAGAAAAAACTAACCCCCCCACTTTTGTCAAAAGCATTTAGAAAGTGATACACTTCCTGCTGCCAGTTGGTGGCTCTATAACTTTGACTCACAATAGTTACATCCATCTGATTGGCCTCTTACCACGAACACACTGCTGAAGTTTCATCAAGATCAGTTAATGTATGCAGAAGTTATAACACTTAGTGTTTCTCTTTTCTCGCCATAAATTTGTTTCCTCGCCACGGCCAAACCGTTCGAGATATCAAAAATCCGTCCGCAATTTAGCATCTTCAATGTGTTGACCTCAAGCTGACGGAGTTTGGCGGTAAACGGATGCAATCTCTAGGAGAAGTACTTCAAATTCCAGAGCAAACGTTCTCCAAACAACCCATAATAGCTGACTTCCTGTTGGGCTGGCGTAAAACTTGACCGAGGGAAAGTTGTTCGGCCCGATGAGATCTATATGTGTACTGAGTTTCATATTAATTCATGCAAGCGTGTTTGATCTATGGACCAAGTTTTGGGGACCCCGTTCAAGGGGGCGCTGTTGAGCCCCCCTGCCACGCCCGGCTACCAGCTTCAGCCCGGCCCTGATAGCTGTGGGCGCTGACCTGTGTGCAAAGTTTAAAGAGTTTTCAAGCACGTTAAGGGCCCCAAAAGCCCCTGAAACCTTGAAAATCCATTAAAAGCAATAGACAAATCCCCCACACCCCACACACACAGAGACAGAGGGAGAGGGAGGGAGAAAATTCTCCTGAAAATCACATTCAAACGAAAATATCTGACTTCGTGTTGTTCGGAGCTAATGACTGTCAATTAGAAAGTTGTCCGGCTCGAGGAGAACAATATACATACCGATTTTCGTTACTGTAGGTAAAACTAATACCCCATTTTGACTAAAGGTGGCGCTACTGAGCCCCTCACCACGCCCGTTTCTGAAACTTTGCACATGTCTGCTAGCTAATAACTGAGATGTGTCTGTCGAGTTTCATGCAATTTCAAGCATGCTAAGATTCTCAAAAGCATCAAAAAAGAATATTAAAATTTGATGCGTTGCCATGGCAACATTATCTTAGATATCAAATAATCCTTCACAGGTCTACATCTGGCGTGTGTTTACATTATACAGATGAAGTTTGAAGCAAATCGGGTAAAAATAAGAAGGTGATTTCAAAGCATTTTGAAAGTGACACACTTCCTGCTGCCAGTTGGTGGCGCTATAACTTTGACTCACAATAGTCACATCCATGTGATCGGCCTCTTACAGCGAACACACTGCTGAAGTTTCATCAAGATCAGTTAATGTATTTAGAAGTTATAACACACTTCCTGTTTCAATTATTCGCCATAAATTCGTTTCCTCGCCACGGCCAAACCGTTCGAGATATCAAAAATCCCCTGGCAATTTTTCACCCTCAATGTCTTGACTTCATGCACACAGAGTTTTCGAGACGAACGGCGGAATTCCCTAGGAGAAGTGTTTCAAATTCCTGAGCATGCATTTCCAAACAACCCTAAATAGCCGACTTCCTGTTGGGCTGGCGTAAAACTTAGAGCACGAAAGTTGTTCGGCCTGACGACATCTATATGTGTACCGAGTTTCAGATTATTACATGCAAGCGTGTTTGATATATGGACAAGTGTTCAAACCCCGTTCCAGGTGGCGCTGTCGAGCCCCCCTGCCACGCCCGGGTACCAGCTTCAGCCCGGCCCTGATGGCCGCGGGTTCTGACCCGTGTGCAAAGTTTCAAGAGTTTTCGAGCACGTTAAGGGCCCCAAAAGTGCCCTAAAGGTAGTAAAAAAATAATAAGAATAATAAATATAGCTGCGAGCAGCGATTACGGGCCCAAGCCGGTGGCACCGCCACCCTGCTGCCTTTAGGGTTATTGTGCACGACGTGCAAAAACGTAACCCTGCTTTGACTGTCGAAAAGAAGTGTGCTGTAGAGCTTGCATCAGTTTGGGTGCATCAAGTGCGTATCGAGGGCACATATCAACCACAAAGTATGCGTGAGCAACCTTCTGAAACCTAAAATGAAAAATGAGACACCTCATCCATGGGTCTCATGGATTTAACAGACACATGAAATAAGTACACAACACCTAGTATTCATATGAAGTGTGCCATTTGGGACAGGGCCTATGATCGTGAACCACAAAAGCCACATATATGAGATAATTTAAATATAGAATAATTTTTAATGTCATAGGATGTCATAGCTCAATATGTTTTTCAGCACTTAAATGTGTAAATATAGAAGCCCAGTATTTATCTGGAGGTCTTTGTACAGGTTTATTAATGTAATTATATTTTAATGTTTAACATGGGTGTATTCACAACACATAGCATACGATATAATATCTTAAGATTATTCATCATTATGTTGTCTCTGCCTTTTCTGTTTTAATGATATTCAGAACAGAAAAACTAAATGTTCCTTAATTTTAATTAACACTAACTTTATTCTCATCTGAATTATAAATAATTGATTTCCGTATAAAATGATTTCTGCGCCTCTCTCTCTCTCTCTCTCTCTCTCTCTCTCTCACACAGTTCGATCGCGCCCGCGCCTCTTCTCTCTCTCTCACACACACACAGTTCGATCGCGCCCACGCCCCTCTCTCTCTCTCTCTCTCTCTCTCACTCACTCACACACACACATACAGTTCGATCGCGCCTCTCTCTCTCTCTCTCTCTCTCTCTCTCTCTCTCTCTCTCACACAGTTCGATCGCGCCCTCCCTCTCTCTCTCTCTCTCTCTCTCACTCACTCACTCCCACACACACACACACAAAGTTCGATCGCGCCCGCGCCCCTCTCTCTCTCTGTCACACAGTTTGCTCGCGCCAGCGCGTCTCTCTCGCACGCACACACACACACTCCAGCTTGAGAGAGAGAGGCGCACACGTTCGAACTGTGTGTGTGTGCGTGTGTGAGAGAGAGAGAGGCGCGGGCGCGATCGAACTGTGTGTGTGTGTGTGTGTGAACAGTGGAAACATACTCTTTTTTCATACAGGACATCATTCAGACTGCAAACTGTTTACTTATATTTGTGTACACTCGCAATAAAACACAACATCCTCAGTCACATACGTAATATATTTATATATAAATATAATTTTGGACACAAGAGGGCAGTATAGCCCTATTTATGATTTTGTGTTTAAATTATCACCCGAAGAGACCCCCTTCCCCTCCTTCTCCCCCTCCCCACACAGACACACACACACACACACACACAGACAGAATGGCAGGGGACACTCTCTCTGTCAGAGAGAGGGAGAGAAAATTCTCAGAATCCACATTCAAACCACAATATCTGACTTTCTGTTGGTCGGAGATAATGACTGCAAATTAGAAAGTTGTTCGGCTTGACGAGAACAATATACACGCCAAGTTTTGTAACTGTAGGTAAAACTAACTAAGTTATAACACACTTTATGTGTCCTTTTTTAGTCATAAATTCATTTCCTCGCCACGGCCAAACCGTTCGAGATATCAAAAATCCGTCCGCAATTTAGCATCCTCAATGTCTTGACTTCATGCTGACCGAGTTTCGTGGTGTTTGGATTAATTCTCTAGGAGAAGTATATAAAAAATAAAAGCATGCATTTTCCAAACAACCCATAATAGCTGACTTCCTGTTGAGCTGTCGTTAAACTTAGAGCACGAAAGTTGTTCGGCCCGATGAGATCTAAATATGTACCGAGTTTCATATTATTACATGCAAGCATGTTTGATATATGGACAAGTGTTCGAATCGCATTCCAGGGGGCGCTGTCGAGCCCCCCTGCCACGCCCGGGTACCAGCTTCAGCCCGGCCCAGATGGACGCGGGTTCTGACCTGTGTGCAAAGTTTCAAGAGTTTTCGAGCACGTTAAGGGCCCCAAAACCTTGAAAAACAAAAAAAAAAAGCATTCTCACTCCGCAGACAAATCACCCTCCTCCCAAACACACGGAGAGACGTAGGGTCAGAGAGAGAGGAAGAGAAAATTGTCCAAAACATCCACATTCAAACCAAAATATCTGACTTCCTGTTGGTCTGAGCTAATAACTGTAAATTAGAAAGTTGTCCAGCTCGATATGAACAATATACATACTGAGTTTTAAGATTGTAGATAAAAGTATAGACCTAAGATATCAATAATCCTTTCACAGGTCTACATCTGCCGTGTGTTTACATTATACACATAAAATTTTAAGCAAATCGGGTAAAAATAAGAGGGTGATTTAAAAGCATTTTGAAAGTGACACACTACCTGCTGCCAGTTGGTGGCGCTATAACTTTGACTCACAATAGTCACATCCATGTGATCGGCCTCTTACAGCGAACACACTGCTGAAGTTTCATCAAGATCAGTCAATGTATGCAGAAGTTATAACACACTTCCTGTTTCCATTATTCGCCATAAATTCGTTTCCTCGCCACGGCCAAACCGTTCGAGATATCAAAAATCCCCTGGCAATTTTTCATCCTCAATGTCTTGACTTCATGCACACCGAGTTTGGTGACGATCGGGTGAATTCCCTAGGAGAAGTGTTTCAAATTCCTGAGCATGAGTTTCCAAACAACCCATAATAGCCGACTAACTGTTGGGCTGGCGTAAAAAGTAAGAGTATGAAGGATATATGAAACGATGAGATCTATATGTGTACCGATTTTCATATTAATTCATGCAAGCGTGTTTGATATATGGACATGTTTTCGAATCCCGTTCCAGGGGGCGCTGTCGAGCCCCCTGCCACGCCCGGGTACCATCTTCAGTCCGGCCCTGATGGCCGCGGGTTCTGACCCGTGTGCAAAGTTTCAAGAGTTTTTGAGCACGTTAAGGCCCCCAAAAGTGCCCAAAAGGTAGTAAAATAATAACAATAATAAAGAAGAATAATAATAAAGAATAATCCTTAGGAAAACAATAGGGCCTTCGCCTTTTCAAGGCTTGGGCCCTAATAATCCTTAGGAAAACAATAGGGCCTTCGCCTTTTCAAGGCTTGGGCCCTAATAAAGAAGAATAAGAAGAATAATAAATATAGCTGCGAGCAGCGATTACGGGCCCAAGCCGGTGGCAACGAAACCCCGGTGCCTTTAGTTACCTAAAGGCACCGGGGTGGTGGTACCGCCGCTTTTGGCCCTTCATCGCTGCTCGCAGCTATATTTATATATACATTTTTATATATATATACATATATATATATGTATAAAGCCGGTGGCACCGCCACCCTGGTGCCTTTAGGGTTATTGTGCACGACGTGCAAAAAAAAAACGTTTTCCTGCTTTGACTGTCGAAAAGAAGTGTGCTGTAGAGCTTGCATTGGTGTGGGCTCTGCAAAAGTGCGCATCGAGGGCACATATCAATCACAAAGTATGCGTGAGCAATCTTCTGAAAGGTCAGGTCTACATCCAGGTCTACATCTGCCATGTCTTTACATTATAGTAGTGAAGTTTGAAGCAAATCAGGTAAAAATAAGAGGGTGATTTCAAATCATTTTGAAAGTGACACACTTCCTGCTGCCAGTTGGTGGCGCTATTACCGGGGTTGCGGTGCCACCGGCTTGGGCCCGTAATCGCTGCTCGTAGCTACAAATATATATACAGGTCCTTCTCAAAAAATTAGCATATTGTGATAAAGTTCATTATTTTCCATAATGTAATGATAAAAATTAAACTTTCATATATTTTAGATTCATTGCACACCAACTGAAATATTTCAGGTCTTTTATTGTTTTAATACTGATGATTTTGGCATACAGCTCATGAAAACCCAAAATTCCTATCTCAAAAAATTTGCATATTTCATCCGACCAATAAAAGAAGTGTTTTTAATACAAAAAAAGTCAACCTTTAAATAATTATGTTCAGTTATGCACTCAATACTTGGTCGGGAATCCTTTTGCAGAAATGACTGCTTCAATGCGGCGTGGCATGGAGGCAATCAGCCTGTGGCACTGCTGAGGTGTTATGGAGGCCCAGGATGCTTCGATAGCGGCCTTAAGCTCATCCAGAGTGTTGGGTCTTGCATCTCTCAACTTTCTCTTCACAATATCCCACAGATTCTCTATGGGGTTCAGGTCAGGAGAGTTGGCAGGCCAATTGAGCACAGTAATACCATGGTCAGTAAACCATTTACCAGTGGTTTTGGCACTGTGAGCAGGTGCCAGGTCGTGCTGAAAAATGAAATCTTCATCTCCATAAAGCTTTTCAGCAGGTGGAAGCATGAAGTGCTCCAAAATCTCCTGATAGCTAGCTGCATTGACCCTGCCCTTGATAAAACACAGTGGACCAACACCAGCAGCTGACATGGCACCCCAGACCATCACTGACTGTGGGTACTTGACACTGGACTTCAGGCATTTTGGCATTTCCTTCTCCCCAGTCTTCCTCCAGACTCTGGCACCTTGATTTCCGAATGACATGCAAAATTTGCTTTCAAATGAGCAAACAGTCCAGTGCTGCTTCTCTGTAGCCCAGGTCAGGCGCTTCTGCCGCTGTTTCTGGTTCAAAAGTGGCTTGACCTGGGGAATGTGGCACCTGTAGCCCATTTCCTGCACACGCCTGTGCACGGTGGCTCTGGATGTTTCTACTCCAGACTCAGTCCACTGCTTCCGCAGGTCCCCCAAGGTCTGGAATCGGTCCTTCTCCACAATCTTCCTCAGGGTCCGGTCACCTCTTCTCGTTTTGCAGCGTTTTTTGCCACACTTTTTCCTTCCCACAGACTTCCCACTGAGGTGCCTTGATACAGCACTCTGGGAACAGCCTATTTGTTCAGAAATTTCTTTCTGTGTCTTACCCTCTTGCTTGAGGGTGTCAATGATGGCCTTCTGGACAGCAGTCAGGTCGGCAGTCTTACCCATGATTGCGGTTTTGAGTAATGAAACAGGCTGGGAGTTTTTAAAAGCCTCAGGAATCTTTTGCAGGTGTTTAGAGTTAATTAGTTGATTCAGATGATTAGGTTAATAGCTCGTTTAGAGAAACTTTTCATGATATGCTAATTTTTTGAGAAGGACCTGTATATATATCTATACACACACACACACACATATATGTGTATATTTATATAAAGATACAGAGAATATTAATTGCTTTACCTGATTAGAATGCTACCTTGAAAAAAAATAATTTAAATTAAATCTCACCCAAAAGAGAAATGCCCCTGCCACCTCCCCACACAGGATTGTCCTCAAACAGAGCACTAATCTGTTTATTTTTAAGTTACACATTCTACATTGATTAAAAAAGAAACATCAAAAGTGTTTTTAGTCAGAGTATTATTTTATACAGAAAAAGAAATATTTGTAATTCAGATGAGAATGAGGTTAGTGTTTTAAAATTACAAAAGGAAAACAAATATATTGAAATATAGCACATGAATTTTAAATTCATTCAGCTTCAATTACCAATACAATCTTACTTTTATTTAAAGCAAACTATACATTTAAAAGATGGGGGTTATATGCATATTTTGTCATTTAAAAAAAATACAAAATTGTTATGCAAAAAGACAAGGACTTAGAGATTTCTTTATCCTTTAAAGCTCCAGTAGGTAGCTTTTGTAAACAAATATTTGTTAAAACTGTCATTATGTCCTGACAGTAGAATATGAGACAGATAATCTGTGGAAAAAATCAAGCTCCTCTGGCTCCTCCCTATGGTCCTATTGCCATTTGTAGAAATACACCGCTCCCGGTCAGAAACAACCAATCAGAGCCAGGAGGAATGTCTTAGCAGTGTCAATCACGCTCGTGTACGCGCTGATCACCCCTCTCTTGCACAGCGCGAGCGCGTACTGTCGTTCGTGAGTCTCCTGTTCGAACTCGTTCATCCAAATGAACAAATCTTTTTTCGAGTCATTTTGTTCATTCAACGAACGAAATGACTCGAAAAAAGATTTGTTCATTTTGATGAACGAGTTCGAACAGGATCACGAACGTGCATCACAGAGCAAGGTGAGCATTTGTGCTTATAAAACTTAAAGTTTTGTATTTATTTTTGAAATGACCAATCGTTTCGCTAGATACGACCCTTATTCATCGTCTGGTATCGTTTAAAGCCCTTTGAAGCTGCACTGAAACTGTAATTTGGTCCATGAAACGTTTGTGTCCTATTGAAGTCCATTATGGAGAAAAAACCTGGAATGTTTTCATCAAAAACCTTAATTTCTTTTCGACTGAAGAAAGAAAGACATGGACATCTTGGATGACATGGGGGTGAGTAAATTATCAGCAAAAGTTTTTTTAAAAGTGAACTAATCCTTTAACGTTATCTTACTAGCTATTTATAACTTATAGAAAGAGTGCAACGTTATAAAGTTACATGTATTGCAAAATACATAATGATTTGAGGACCAAGTTTGTTGTCAAAGTATGGGCAGGCCATAGTCAATGTAAAGCATATTGTTGATGTTTCGTCCCTATTAGTGAATGTTCCATAACTGTTTATAATCCGCCGTCATTGGTGGTCCTGTTTACTAGTCTGCGCGTTCACGGCAGGCTCCGCTGTGGGGGAGGAGCTGTGGAGGGAGGGCTGTAGCGCAGCAGAGAGCAAGGGGGTTGGACCTGGAAGTTGTGCTTGTTCAAATTTTCAGGCTAAGTCAACATTTTCTCAAAACTCCCTACTGCAACTTTAATGCAGGAAAAATCATACAGCCAGCCACACACACACACACACATAAACACAGACACCAACCCTCCCTCCCCTCCCCTCCCCTCCCCTCCCCTCCCCTCCCCTCCCCTCCCCTCCCCTCCCCTCCCCTCCCCTCCCCTCCCCACACAGACACACACACACAGAGAATGGCAGGGGGCACAAGAAATCCATTCAAACTACAATATCTGACTTTCTGTTGCTCAGAGCTAATGACTTTAAATTAGAAAATTGATTGGCTTGATGAGAACAATATGCGTGGCAAGTTTTGTAACTGTAGGTAAAACGAGCAAAGTTATAACACACTTTGTGTCCTTTTTTAGTCATAAAATTCATTTCCTCGCCACGGCCAAACCGTTCGAGATATCAAAAATCCGTCCGGAATTTAGCATCCTCAATGTCTTGACTTCATGCTGACCGAGATTGGTTGGAATCCGATCAATTCCCAAGGAGAATTAAATCGAATTTCAGAGGTATGCGTTTCCAAACAAACCATAATAGCCGGCTTCCTGTTGGGCTGTCGTAAAACTTAGAGCACGAAAGTTGTTCAACCCAATGAGATCTATAAGTGTACCGAGTTTCATATTATTACATGCAAGTGTGTTTGACTTATGGAAAAGTATTCGAATCCCAGTCCAGGGGGCGCTGTCGAGCCGCCCTGCCACGCCCTGGTACCAGCTTCAGCCCGGCCCTGATGGCCGCGGGTTCTGACCCGTGTGCAAAGTTTCAAGAGTTTTAGAGGATGTTAAGGGCCCCAAAAGCCCCCGAAACCTTGAACAACAATAATTAAAAGCATTCTCACTCAAACAGACACATCCCCCTCCCCCCACAGACACAGAGGTACACAGAGAGAGGGAGAGAGATTACTCCAAAACATCCACATTCAAACCAAAATATCTGACTTCCTGTTGTTCGGAGCCAAAATCTGTAAATTAGAAAGTTGTCCGGCTTGATCTGAACAATATGCCTACCGAGTTTTATGATTGCAGGTAAAACTATGAAACTAACCCTCTCACTTTTGTCAAAAGGTGGCGCTACTTAGCCCCTGCACCACGTCCGTTTCTGAAACTTTGCACATGTCTACTGGCTAATAAATGTAATGTGTCTGTCGAGTTTCATGCAATTTCAAGCATGCTAAGAGTCTCAAAAGCATCCTAAAAGAATTTTAAAGTTTGATGCGTTGCCACGGCAACAGTATCAAAGATATCAAGAATCCATTCACAGGTCTACATCTGCCGTATGTTTACGTTATACAGATGAAGTTTGAAGCAAATTGGGTTAAAATAAGAGGGTGATTTCAAAGCATTTTGAAAGTGACACACTTCCTGCTGCCAGTTGGTGGTGCTATAACCGGGGTTGCGGTGCCACCGGCTTGGGCCCGTAATCGCTGCTCGTAGCTATAAATATATATATATATATATATATATATCTACACACACACACACACACACACACATATATATATATATATATATATATATATATATGTGTGTATATTAGGGTGCATCAAATTTGAATGGGAAATTTTAATTTCAAAATATCAGCTTGGCTGGCATTGCATTTTGTTCCAGTTAACATAAAAATTACTTTTGCAAAGTTTTGAGGAATTCCATTGAGATTTAGGGGTGCCACCTAACACATGAACTTCGGTGAAATAAGTCTAATTTAGTCTAATTGTCAAAAGGTTGACCTGGAAATGTTGAGTACAAAGTACATGTTACTGTACTTTTATACAGTAACATGTTCTATAGGGTTATCAAAGTAAAAGTTGTTTGTTTGCCCTTTGGGTAACTTGGGCATTTCTCAGAATTCAACTTTCAAGTTTCTCCATTCATTTGTCCTTTAGACAAAATGAATGGAGGTCAATGGGACATGTTCACGTGGCCTTACCCTGAATTTTGTGCACAAGTGATGGATGTCGGACACACATATAAATAATAATTAATTACATTTGTATAGCGCTTTTCTCGACACTCAAAGCGCTTTACATTGAAGGGGGAATCTCCTCAACCACCACCAATGTGCAGCATCCACCTGGATGATGCGACGGCAGCCATATTGCGCCAGAACGCCCACCACACACCAGCTTACTGGTGGAGAGGAGACAGAGTGATGAAGCCAATCAGTATATATATATGGAGATGATTAGGAGGCCATGATGGACAGGGGCCACTTGGCAAATTGGGCCAGGATGCCGGGATTACACCCCTACTCTTTCGAAAGACATCCTGGGATTTTTTGTGACCACAGAGAGTCAAGACCTCGGTTTAACATCTCATCCGAAGGACGGTGATCTTTGACAGTATAGTGTCCCAGTCACTTTACTGGGGCGTTAAGACCCACACAGACCACAGGGTGAGCGCCCCCTGCTGGCCTCACTAACACCTCTTCCAGCAGCAACCTGGTTTTCTCAGGATGTCTCCCATCCAGGTACTAACCAGGCTCAGCTCTGCTTAGCTTCAGTGGGCAACCAGTCTTGGGCTACAGGGTAATATGGCTGCTGTTTTTTTCCCTGCTCAGGGATGTGCATGGGGAGATCAGCGGGCTTGTGCTCCAAGATCGCTCTGGCAAGTGCACGCTTGTCATTATTGGGCACCTTGCTGCTGAAGAGAGCCAGGGGTAGCATCTCACCTGTCAGGTACCAGCGATGTCTCTCCAGCGCCTTGATCGCTGATGCTGCAATGCCCTCATCTACAGCCTTGTATGCCTGCAGGTGGTGGTAGAGTGTCAGGTCATTCCAGGCAGCATCTACAGCTTTCTCGCAGGTCAACCACCACTTTGCATAGATGTGTGTAATGAAAATGGCAAATGCCCGAATCTTCGGCACCTGCTGCCGTGTGGTGATTGTGCCCTGGGGAAGCAGCGCGATGTGCTGCTCCATCAAAGCCAGCTTGAGAGTATAGAGCAGCTTGGCCATCCATTGTGCCTTGTGGAGTGCTCCCGGTCGTTGGAAGGTCACTGCAGTCTGCTCTTCACCATCTGCATCCAGAAACACAAGACACAGCTGCACAAACTCATAGTAGTCACCTCGCTTGTGGTCAGTGACTTCTTTTCTGCACCTGACAAGTTCAGCACGTAAATTGCCCAGGAGTGGTTGCTCGGTGTTGCCAGGAATGTAGCGGGACTATTGGCTGCTGGATTCTTGTGGTAACAGGTTCCATTTCTCTCTCAGACGTGTGAACAAGGTAACCTCTGGCGAGCGTGATGACTCCACCTTCAGGTCTGTGAAAACCTGGTTCAGGAGGACCTCACCAATGTGGTGCCGGCACCCAGACCAAAGCAGTGGTTGGCCCAGTGAGAGCTGTATGGCAATGCAGGCTGCTGTGAGATGGCAGGTGTTTGAAGCAGTGGTGTCAAATGCCATGTTGACAACCTGGTCAGCGCAGCACCAGTCCTGCAGCAACTTGCATGTCAACCAGGCAATGATCACTCCACATGCCTCATTGGTCTGCTTCTTATACGCCGGGACACCAAGCAGTTTCAGCCGCTCTGCATCTCCAACCACCACTGTAAGACGCTCCTCCAACTGGCGCACATTGCTGAGCATCGGTGTTAACTTGCTGTCCCAGTGTAGGGTGCACAATGGAGGTGGTGTCCACTGCTTGTGCTGTTCCTCACTGATTGTCTCCAGTACTTGGCATCTTGCTCGGTCAGCTGTTGCGTAAGATGCAGAGAGATGTGTACATTCACCGCCTGACTCTGCAACAAGACCACGCGTGAAGGCAGCCTGTTGCATTGGTGACATCTTCAACCTTGTAGCCGACACCTGTAGCCGACACGACACTTGGTTGGCCACTCTGTCAGTCTTCATGCTGGCCAAGAAAGCTATGTCACAACTACAGATATGATAGTAATATGTAATAATACATACCCAACACAGAAAGATCACCTCAAACAGAAAGATCACCTCAGTTTTCTTGAGCTGTAGTATTGTTAACCTCAGGGGCCGGTTTCACAAAGCTATTTTAGACCGGTCTATAGTGTTAGACAAGTCTAAAATTTGCTCATAGACTAGTCTAATGCAAGTTAGACTGTTTCACAAAAATAAAGACTGACTTAATTTAGACCAAAGAAATTAGACACCTTACCCCCAGGCTAACTCAGGTCTAAGACTCTATTACCTTGGCAACCAGCAGTAACAATCAGTTACATTACAAACAGCCAAAAGAAAAGGGAAAATGCTCATATTTTGTGGTTTGCTGACGGCGTTATGGAGAGAGCTATGAGAAGGGAAAGGGTTTTTAGGGAGTGCAGTAACCTACTGGAAATATATAATAATGAGGACTTTTCTCTTCTGTACGTCTTCAACGCTCCGCTCAACGGTCGGATTAACGCTGTTAACTGTCGTAGCAATCTTTTTCCAAATTAAACATTTCTTCTTGTTACTACATTCTCCGCTAAATGTCCCAAGTAAAATGTCCTTGTAACTGTTATACTCCTCCAACAAACACATATTTTCCGCTGGGGTAAACTGTACTGAGCGGTTGAATGCGCTTACTCGATCCACCATGTTTTTTGTTTTGAAAAGTGTCTTATTTTACCCAGAATGCATTGCAGTGTAGTCCTACTTAAGATAGTCAGAGTCTTAAGTGCTTTGTGCAACGGTCTGATTTAAATGTCTATCTGAAGTCTGACTATCTACTATATCTAAGCCATGATAGTCAAGTCTATCTTTGTGAAACCGGCCCCAGATCTCCATGGCAACCATTGAGCACTGTTAACCACTTTATCCAACAAAAACAGATGTGCGGTGGCACCCCTAAATCATCATGTACTGGAAAAATATTTTGCATGTGTAGTTTCTACATATATTGGAACACTTTTAGCACCCAGCCATATCAAAATTCAAGAATTGTGTTTTTTGATGCACCCTATTGTATATTTATATAAAGATACAGAGAATATTACTTGCTTTACCTCATTAGAATGCTACCTTGAAAAACAATAATTTAAATTAAATCTCACCCAAAAGAGAAATCCCCCTGCCACCTCCCCACACAGGATTGTCCTCAAACAGAGCACTAATCTGTTTATTTTTAAGTTACACATTCTACATTGATTAAAAAAGAAACATCAAAAGTGTTTTTAGTCAGAGTATTATTTTATACAGAAAAAAAATATTTGTAATTCAGATGAGGATGAGGTTAGTGTTTTAAAATTACAAAAGGAAAACAAATATATTGAAATACAGCACATGAATTTTAAATTCATTCAGCTTCAATTACCAATACAATCTTACTTTTATTTAAAGCAAACTATACATTTAAAAGATGGGGGTTATATGCATATTTTGTCATTTAAAAAAAATACAAAATAGTTATGCAAAAAGACAAGGACTTAGAGATTTCTTTATCTTTTAATGCAGGAAAAATCATACAGCCAGCCACACACACACACATAAACACAGACACCAACCCTCCCTCCCCTCCCCTCCCCTCCCCTCCGCTCCCCTCCCCTTCCCTCCCCCAGAATCCCATTCCAGGGGGCGCTGTCGAGCCCCTCTGCCACGCCCGGGTACCAGCTTCAGCCCGGCCCTAATGGCTGCGGGTTCTGACCCATGTGCAAAGTTTCAAGAGTTTTCGTGAATGTTAAGGGCCCCAAAAGCCCCTGAAACCTTGAAAAACAAGAATTAAAAGTATTCTCACTCAGCAGACAAATCTCCCCCCACCTTTCCTTCTCCCTCTCACAGAGAGAGAGAAAATTCTTCAAAACATCCACATTCAAACCAAAATATCTGACTTCCTGTTGGTCGGAGCTAATGACTGTAAATTAGAAAGTTGTCCGGCTCGATGAGAACAATATACGGACTGAGTTTTAAGGTTGTAGATAAAATTGTAGACCTAACTCCCCCTCTTTTGTCAAAAGGTGGCGCTACTGAGCCCCTGCACCACGCCCGTTTCTGAAACTTTGCACATGTCTACTGGCTAATAAATGTGATGTGTCTGACGAGTTTCATGCAATTTCAAGCATGTTAAGAGCCTCAAAAGAATCCAAAAAGAATATTACAGTTTAATGCGTTGCCATGGCAACAGTATTTAAGATATCAATAATCCTTTTACAGGTCTACATCTGGTGTGTGTTTACATTATACACATAAAGTTTGAAGCAAATCGGGTAAAAATAAGAGGGTGATTTAAAAGCATTTTGAAAGTGACACACTACCTGCTGCCAGTTGGTGGTGCTATAACTTTTACTCACAATAGTCACATCCATGTGATCGGCCTCTTACAGCGAACACACTGCTGAAGTTTCATCAAGATCAGTCAATGTATGCAGAAGTTATAACACACTTCCTGTTTCCATTATTCGCCATAAATTAGTTTCCTCGCCACGGCCAAACCGTTCGAGATATCAAAAATCCCCTGGCAATTTTTCATCCTCAGTGTCTTGACTTCATGCACACCGAGTTTGGTGACGATCGGGTGAATTCCCTAGGAGAAGTGTTTCAAATTCCTGAGCATGAGTTTCCAAACAACCCATAATAGCTGACTTCCTGTTGGGCTGGCGTAAAAAGTAAGAGTACGAAGGATATATGAAATGATGAGATCTACATGTGTACCGATTTTCATATTAATTCATGCAAGCGTGTTTGATATATGGACATGTTTTCGAATCCCGTTCCAGGGGGCGCTGTCCAGCCCCCCTGCCACGCCCGGGTACCATCTTCAGCCCGGCCCTGATGGCTGCGGGTTCTGACCCGTGTGCAAAGTTTCAAGAGTTTTCGAGCACGTTAAGGGCCCCCAAAGTGCCCAAAAGTTAGTAAAATAATAATAAGAAGAAGAATAAATATAGCTGCGAGCAGCGATTACGGGCCCAAGCCGGGCCCATCGCTGCTCGCAGCTATATTTATATATATATATATATATATATATATATATATATATAAGAAGCCGGTGACACCGCCACCCTGGTGCCTTTAGGGTTATTGTGCACGACGTACAAAAACGTAGCCCTGCTTTGACTGTCGAAAAGAAGTGTGCTGTAGAGCTTGCATCAGTGTGGGCTCTGCAAAAGTGCACATAGAGGGCACATATCAACCACAAAGTATGCGTGAGCAACCTTCTGAAACCTAAAATGACAAATGAGACACCCTACAGATGGTCTCATGGATTTTACGGACACATGAAATAAGTACACAAGACTGAAAATTCATATGAAGTGTGCCATGTGGGACAGGGCCTATGATCGTGAACCACAATAGCCACTTATATTGATTTTGCCCGGCCATCATTTCCCATGTTTTATTTCTGTATTTGACCGATTGTTTACCGTAGCTGACTACATTCTGCCTGGCCCAATCTGGATTGTTTATTGGACTCTGATTCTTGCTGCCTGCCTCGGCCCTTTGCCTGTCAACCTGGTTTGTCTCTGCCTTTTCTGTTCTGCCCTGTTTGCCATTGCTCACCCTTTCTGTCTTGACCATTCTTAATAAAAAGCTGCAAATGGATCCCCCTGGCCTGACCCTGCCTCGTTACAACACATATGCTGCATCTGCTCGCTATCTGCCGAAGGCTCTGGTAGTTCCGCTTCAGCACTGATGATGTTGTAGGAATAGTGTACTCTGTTTGGTCTGGATTATTCGGGATTTTTTATTTTATACAGAAATAAGTTATTTATAATTCAGATGAAAATAAAGTTAGTGTTGATTAAAATGAAGGAAAACTTTGTATTGATCTGAAATATAGCACATTAATTTTAAATTCATTTAGGTTCAATTACCAAATATACAATCTTAATTTAATTTAAAGCAAACAATACATTTAAATACATATATGGGTTATATGAATATTTTGGAGAAAAAATAAGTATATATATTATTAAAAATAATAATATAATAATATAATAATATATATACATATATATATATATATATATATATATATATATATATATATATATATATATATATATATATATATATCCAAAAAGACAAGGCCTTAAACTTAAGCTTGAACAAGGGTTAAACTCTTATCACTAACAGATACCAAGGCACAATCACTCACACACACACACACACACACACACACACACACACACACACACACACACACAGTTTAAAAGCAAAAAGATATTTATCCAACCCCATTTAAAAACAGTCTGTGAGTGCCATCTTTTGGACATCCATCATATTGCATAGGTTTTCAAAAATTTTAAGGAAAACATATATTGATCTAATATATATATATATATATATATATATATATATATATATATATATATATATATATATATATATAGCACATATGTATAAATGAACAGGCTTGCGATGTCAAGATTGCAATGCTGGAATGTGTGTGTGTGGGTGTGGGTGGCTCAGCGCGATTGAACAGTGTGTTACAGATAAAAACATACTCCGTCATTTTCTTCATACAGGACATCATTCAAACTGCAAAGTGTTTACTTATATTTGTGTACACTCGCAATAAAACACAACATTGTGTTTTTGTTAAATAAATTAAAGTAATACATCCACCCGAAATGGCACTAATTTTAAAATTAAACTAAAATGCTCACGGCTGCACGGGCATTCATAACTGTGCGCGCCCACGGTGAGGAACGAGCAGAACAGAGTGAACGTTGTTTAGTTTATTCCTACTTCCATAGGAATTAATTGAAAAAGCTCGCTCTACTCTCCACCATTATTAATGTCTTGAGCGGACGTCCGTATTTTACTTCCACTTCCAAGTTAGCGATTTTAAAGCTCCCAGCGGTGTCACACATTGATTAACCGGTGGGAAAATATCCCCATAGTAACATCCCTAATATTTATATATAAATAAAATAGGCCTACCTGATTTTGAACACAAAAGGGCAGTATAGCACTATGTATGATTTGGATTTTTTTTTTTTTTGACTAAACAACCATTGTGGCTGTTTTTAAACTTAAACATAATTCTTTAATTGAAAAAAAATAATAAAATGGGTTTAGTTCTAATATTTGTATAATTTTATATAAAAATAAATGGTGTATAATTACATTTTAGAAAGATATGAGGCATTTCCTGATTCTTTTTTTTTTTACATTAATCCCTCACCATAGCAAAACCGTTTGAGATATTCAATATCCGTTCACAATTTAGCATCTTTAATGTATTTTCATCATGTTGAAAAAGTTTGGCGTGAATAAAATAAACTACTTAGGAGTAGCTAAAAACTCAGAATCTGAAATATCTGACTTCCTGTTGGTAGTAGCTAATGACTGCAAATTACAAAGTTGTCCGGCTCGAAGAGTACAATATACATACCGAGTTTTGTTACTGTAGATAAAACTAACCCCCCCACTTTTGTCAAAAGCATTTAGAAAGTGACACACTTCCTGCTGCCAGTTGGTGGCACTATAACTTTGACTCACAATAGTCACATCCATGTGATCGGCCTCTTACAGCGAACACACTGCTGAAGTTTCATCAAGATCAGTTAATGTATGATGAAGTTATAACACACTTCCTGTTTCCATTATTCGCCATAAATTCGTTTCCTCGCCATGGCCAAACCGTTCGAAATATCAAAAATCCGTCCGCAATTTAGCATCCTCAATGTGTTGACCTCAAGCTGACCGAGTTTGGTGGTAAACAGATGCAATCTCTAGGAGAAGTACTTCAAATTCCAGAGCAAGCGTTCTCCAAACAACCCATTATAGCCGACTTCCTGTTGTGCTGGCGTAAAACTTGACCGAGGGAAAGTTGTTCGGCCCGATGAGATCTATATGTGTACTGAGTTTCATATTAATTCATGCAAGCGTGTTTGATCTATGGACCAAGTTTTGGGGACCCCGTTCAAGGGGGCGCTGTTGAGCCCCCCTGCCACGCCCGGGTACCAGCTTCAGCCCGGCCGTGATGGCCGTGGGCTCTGACCTGTGTGCAAAGTTTCAAGAGTTTTCAAACAAGTTAAGGGCCCCAAAAGCCCCTGAAACCTTGAACACCATTAAAATAATAGACAAATTCCCCAAACCCCCCACACACAGAGAGACAGAGGGAGAGGGAGGGAGAAAATTCTCCTGAAAATCACATTCAAACCAAAATATCTGACTTCGTGTTGTTCGGAGATATCTTGAAATTCATTTTGAGTAGAGATATCTGAAATTTGATATCTGTAACTTTCATTTTATTGGGTTAGCTATGCGCACTGTGATTGGCTCATCGTGTTTGGGGCCGTGGCTTAGCCATAGGTCAATTACGTTACAGATATCTTAAATGATAATACAAACTATCCAAAATATAATTACGACTTGTCAGAAAGACGTTATTGATATCTACAATGTTAATTCCGGATAGTCAAACTTAGCTTTTAAATGTTAAAAGCGCTTGCCATACAGAGACGTAGGCTCAGAGAGAGGCTCACCATATTCAAACCAAAATATCTGACTTCCTGTTGGTCGTAGCTAATTACGGTAAATTAGAAAGTTGTCCGGCTCGAAGAGGACAATATACATATCGAGTTTTGTTACTGTAGATAAAACTAACCCCCCCACTTTTGTCAAAAGCATTTAGAAAGTGACACACTTCCTGCTGCCAGTTGGTGGCGCTATAACTTTGACTCACAATAGTTACATCCATCTGATTGGCCTCTTACCACGAACACACTGCTGAAGTTTCATCAAGATCAGTTAATGTATGCAGAAGTTATAACACTTCGTGTTTCTCTTTTCTCGCCATAAATTCGTTTCCTCGCCACGGCCAAACCGTTCGAGATATCAAAAATCCGTCCGCAATTTAGCATCTTCAATGTGTTGACCTCAAGCTGACCGAGTTTGGCGGTAAACGGATGCAATCTCTAGGAGAAGTACTTCAAATTCCAGAGCAAGCGTTCTCCAAACAACCCATAATAGCCGACTTCCTGTTGGGCTGGCGTAAAACTTGACCGAGGGAAAGTTTTGGGGACCCCGTTCAAGGGGGCGCTGTTGAACCCCCCTGCCACGCCCGGCTACCAGCTTCAGCCCGGCCCTGATGGCTGTGGGCGCTGACCTGTGTGCAAAGTTTCAAGAGTTTTCAAGCACGTTAAGGGCCCCAAAATGCCCCTGAAACCTTGAAAACCCATTAAAAGCAATAGACAAATCCCCCACACCCCACACACACAGAGACAGAGGTAGAGGGAGGGAGAAAATTCTCCTGAAAATCACATTCAAATGAAAATATCTGACTTTGTGTTGTTCGGAGCTAATGACTGTCAATTAGAAAGTTGTCCGGCTCGAGGAGAACAATATACACACCGATTTTTGTTACTGTAGGTAAAACTAATACCCCATTTTTGACTAAAGGTGGCGCTACTGAGCCCCTCACCACACCCGTTTCTGAAACTTTGCACATGTCTACTGGCTAATAAATGTGATGTCTATCGAGTTTCATGCAATTTCAAGCATGCTAAGAGTCTCAAAAGCATCAAACAAGAATATTAAAGTTTGATGCGTTGCCAAGGCAACATTATCTTAGATATTAAATAATCCTTTCACAGGTCTACATCTGGCGTGTGTTTACATTATACAGATGAAGTTTGAAGCAAATCGGGTAAAAATAAGAGGGTGATTTCAAAGCATTTTGAAAGTGACACACTTCCTGCTGCCAGTTGGTGGCGCTATGACTTTGACTCACAATAGTCACATCCATGTGATCGGCCTCTTACAGCGAACACACTGCTGAAGTTTCATCAAGATCAGTTAATGTATGCTGAAGTTATAACACACTTCCTGTTTCACGTTTCTCGCCATAATTTCGCTTCCTCGCCACGGCCAAACCGTTCGAGATATCAAAAATATATATATATATAAATATAGCTGCGAGCAGCGATTACGGGCCCAAGCCGGTGGCACCGCAACCCTGGTGCACCAGGGTGGCGGTACCGCCGGCTTTGGCCCTTCATCGCTGCTCGCAGCTATATTTATATATGTATATATATATAAAAACAAGCCGCAACCCCGGTGCCTTTAGGGTTATTGTGCACGACGTGCAAAAACGTAACCCTGCTTTGACTGTTGAAAAGAAGTGTGCTGTAGAGTTTGCATCAGTGTGGGCTCTGCAAAAGTGCGCATCGAGGGCACATATCAAAAATACATATATAACAGAACAAAAAATACAAACAAAAATACATATTTTATAATTCAGATGAGAATAATTTTAAGGAAAACAAATATATTGATCTGAAATATAGCACATGTTTTTGTAAAATAATTTCAAGCAAAAAAGCTCATGGCTGCACAGGCATTCATAACGGTGCGCGTCCAACGCGAGGAGTGAGCAGAACAGAGCGAACGTTTTTTAGTTAATTTCTAAAAAAACTTAACTTCCATAGGAATTCATTCCAGCGCACTGCGAGCGCAACCATAATCAATGTCCGTGCAGACGTCCGTACTTACTTTCACTTTTATATTAGTGATTTAGAAGCCCTCGCTGGTGTCACACGTCGGTTAACCGGTGGGAAAATATCATTACAGCCATATACCTAATATATTTATATATAAATACAATAGGCATACCTGATAAAATAGTTTCATGTACTATGTTAATATCATTTTGGACACAAGAGGGCAGTATAGCCCTATAAATGATTTTTTCAGATAGCACTAAATAGCCTGTTTTAAACTTTTTCATACTTCTTGAATTGAAAAAAAAGAATAAAATGGGTTTAGTTGTAATATTTTTGTATAATTTTATATAAAACTAAATGGTGTATAATTACATTTTAGAAAGATATGAGACGTTTCCTGATTCTTTTTTACATTACTTTAATCCCTCACCATAGCAAAACCATTTGAGATATTCATTATGCGTTCACAATTTAGCATCTTTAATGTATTTTCATCATGTTGAAAAAGTTTGGTGGGAATAAAATAAACCACTTAAGAGGAGTGAGTAAAAATGTACAAGCTGGTTTTGCAAAACATCCACATTCAGACCAAAATAGCCCACTTTCTGTTGGGCTGGCTTAAAACATAGAGCACGAAAGTTGTACGGCCAGATTAGATCTATATGTGTACCAAGTGTTATATTATTATAGTACATAGTATACATGCAAGTGTGTTTGATTTATGGACCAAATTTTCAGACCAAGTTTATGGACCAAGTTAATTTAATTAATAAACTAATTATATAAAACTATTGTTAATGCACTACAATTAAACTGGTTATATGCCTTTACTTTATTAATAAAACTTATTTAAAAAATACAAGGCTTAAGACATTTATTTTCCTTTTCAATGCAGGCCAAACCACACAGCAGTGAAATGGTTAATCTAGCCCCCCTCCCCTACACACACACACACGCACACACACACACACACACACACACACACACACACACACACACACACACACACACACACACACACACACACACACACACACACACACACACACACACACACAGTATCTTTTTAAAGATACTAGTACTTATTCATTACATACTAGTCCTTATTTATTAGATACTAGTGCATATTCATTCGTTACTAGTACTTATTCATTAGATTGTAGTTGCTATTAAATTGGTACTAGTACTTAATCATTAGATACTAGTACTTGTTCATTAGTTACTAGTACTTATTCATTAGTTACTAGTACTTATTCATTAGTTACTAGTACTTATTATTAGATACTAGTACTTATTCATTAGATACTAGTACTTATTTCAATAGTGACTAGTAACTATTCTTTTGTTACTAGTAAGACATTTTTTTTTTGCCATTGACTTCTATGGGGATCTGTCATTTAGATATCAACTATTCAGTTCTGACCAGTATGTATTCCAATTGTGACTAGTACATATACTAGACCGAGTATTCATATGAAGTGTGCCATTTGGGACAGGGCCTATGATCTTGAACCACAATAGCCACATATATGAGATAATTTAAATATAGAATAATTTTTAATGTCATAGGATGTCATAGCTCAATATGTTTTTCAGCA
This sequence comes from Gila orcuttii, assembly GCA_026230005.1. Classification (NCBI taxonomy): domain Eukaryota; kingdom Metazoa; phylum Chordata; class Actinopteri; order Cypriniformes; family Leuciscidae; genus Gila; species Gila orcuttii. Next base: position 26,192,273 of record JAPDVR010000024.1, read on the forward strand.
CTTAAATGTGTAAATATAGAAGCACAGTATTTATCTGGAGGTCTTTGTACAGGTTTATTAATGTAATTATATTTTACGCTTATGTGTCCTATGATATGCAATGGAAGTAAATTTTAATGTTTAACATGGGTGTATTCACAACACATAGCATACGATATAATATCTTAAGATTATTCATCATTATGTTGTCTCTGCCTTTTCTGTTTTAATGATATTCAGAACAGAAAAACTAAATGTTCCTTATCATTTTAATTGATTTCCGTATAAAATGATTTCAGCGCCTCTCTCTCTCTCTCTCTCTCTCTCTCTCTCTCTCTCTCTCTCTCTCTCTCTCTCTCTCTCACACACACACACACACACAGTTCGATCACGCCCGCGCCTCTCTCTCTCTCTCTCTCTCTCACTCTCTCTCTCTCTCTCTCTCTCTCTCTCTCTCTCTCTCTCTCTCTCTCTCTCTCTCTCCCTCTCTCTCTCACACACACACACACAGTTCGATCGCTCCAGCGCGTCTCTCTCGCGCGCACACACACACTCCAGCTTAAGAGAGAGGCGCCCGCCATCAAACTGTGTGTGTGTGTGTGAGAGAGAGAGAGAGAGAGAAGCGCGGGCGCGATCGAACTGTGTGTGTGTGTGTGTGTGTGTGCGCGCGTGTGAGAGAGAGAGGCGCGATCGAACTGTGTGTGTGTGTGTGAACAGTGGAAACATACTCCGTAATTTTTTTCATACAGGACATCATTCAGACTGCAAACTGTTTACTTATATTTGTGTACACTCGCTATAAAACACAACATCCTCAGTCACATACGTAATATATTTATATATAAATATAATTTTGGACACAAGAGGGCAGTATAGCCCTATTTATGATTTTGTGTTTAAACTATCACTGGAAGAGACCCCCCCCCACCCCTTTCCTTCTCACCCTCCCTACACAGACACACACACACACACACAGAGAATGGCAGGGAACACTCTCTCTGTCAGAGAAAATTCTCAGAATCCACATTCAAACCACAATATCTGACTTTCTGTTGGTCGGAACTAATAACTGTAAATTAGAAAGTTGTTCGGCTTGAAGAGAACAATATACACGCCAAGTTTTGTAACTGTAGGTAAAACTAACTAAGTTATAACACACTTTATGTGTCCTTTTTTAGTCATAAATTCATTTCCTCGCCACGGCCAAACCGTTCGAGATATCAAAAATCCGCTGGCAATTTATCATCCTTAATATCTTGACTTCATGCTGACCGAGTTTATTGGCATTCCGATCAATTCCCAAGGAGAAGTATATCGAATTCCAGGGGCATGCGTTTCCAAACAACCCATAATAGCTGACTTCCTGTTGAGCTGTCGTTAAACTTAGAGCACGAAAGTTGTTCAACCCGATGAGATCTAAATATGTACCGAGTTTCATATTATTACATGCAAGCATGTTTGATTTATGGACAAGTGTTCGAATCGCATTCCAGGGGGTGCTGTAGAGCCCCCCTGCCACGCCCGGGTACCAGCTTCAGCCCGGCCCTGATGGCCGCGGGTTCTGACCTGTGTGCAAAGTTTCAAGAGTTTTCGAGCACGTCAAGGGCCCCAAAACCTTGAAAAACAAAAATAAAAGCATTCTCACTCAGCAGACAAATCCCCCTCCCCTCAAACACACGGAGAGACGTAGGGTCAGAGAGAGAGGAAGAGAAAATTCTCCAAAACATCCACATCCAAACCAAAATATCTGACTTCCTGTTGGTCTGAGCTAATAACTGTAAATTAGAAAGTTGTCCAGCTCGATAGGAACAATATACATACTGAGTTTTAAGATTGTAGATAAAAGTATAGACCTAACTCCCCCTGTTTTGTTAAAAGGTGGCGCTACTGAGCCCCTGCACCACGCCCGTTTCTGAAACTTTGCACATGTCTACTGGCTAATAAATGTGATGTGTCTGTCGAGTTTCATGCAATTTCAAGTATGCTAAGAGTCTCAAAAGCATAAAAAAATAATCTTAAAGTTTGATGCGTTACCACGGCAACAGTATCTAAGATATCAATAATCCTTTCACAGGTCTACATCTGCCGTGTGTTTACATTATACACATAAAGTTTAAGCAAATTGGGTAAAAATAAGAGGGTGATTTAAAAGCATTTTGAAAGTGACACACTTCCTGCTGCCAGTTGGTGGCGCTATAACTTTGACTCACAATAGTCACATCTATGTGATCGGCCTCTTACAGCGAACACACTGCTGAAGTTTCATCAAGATCAGTCAATGTATGCAGAAGTTATAACACACTTCCTGTTTCCATTATTCGCCATAAATTTGTTTCCTCGCCACAGCCAAACCGTTCGAGATATCAAAAATCCCCTGGCAATTTTTCATCCTCAATGTCTTGACTTCATGCACACCGAGTTTGGTGACGATCGGGTGAATTCCCTAGGAGAAGTGTTTCAAATTCCTGAGCATGAGTTTCCAAACAACCCATAATAGCCGACTTCCTGTTGGGCTGGCGTAAAAAGTAAGAGTACGACGGATATATGGAACGATGAGATCTACATGTGTACCGATTTTCATATTAATTCATGCAAGCGTGTTTGATATATGGACATGTTTTTGAATCCCGTTCCAGGGGGCGCTGTCGAGCCCCCCTGCCACGCCCTGGTACCATCTTCAGTCCGGCCCTGATGGCCGCGGGTTCTGACCCGTGTGCAAAGTTTCAAGAGTTTTTGAGCACGTTAAGGCCCCCAAAAGTGCCCAAAAGGTAGTAAAATAATAATATTAAAGAATAATAATAATAATAAATATAAATACCCTAAAGGCACCAGGGTGGCGGTGCCACCGGCTTCTTTATATATATATATATATATATATATATATATATATATATATATATATATATATATATATAAATATAGCTGCGAGCAGCGATTATGGGCCCAAGCCGGTGGCACCGCAACCCTGGTGCACCAGGGTGGCGGTACCGCCGGCTTTGGCCCTTCATCGCTGCTCGCAGCTATATATATATATATATATATATATATATATATATATATATATATAAAGAAGCCGGTGGCACCGCCACCCTGGTGCCTTTAGGGTTATTGTGCACGACGTGCAAAAACGTAACCCTGCTTTGATTGTCGAAAAGAAGTGTGCTGTAGAGCTTGCATCAGTTTGGGTGCATCAAGTGCGCATCAAGGGCACATATCAACCACAAAGTATGCATGAGCAACCTTCTGAAACCTAAAATGAAAAATGAGACACCTCATCCATGGGTGTCATGGATTTAACGGACACATGAAATAAGTACACAAGACCGAGTATTCATATGAAGTGTGCCATTTGGGACAGGGCCTATGATCTTGAACCACAATAGCCACATATATGAGATAATTTAAATATAGAATAATTTTTAATGTCATAGGATGTCATAGCTCAATATGTTTTTCAGCGCTTAAATGTGTAAATATAGAAGCCCAGTATTTATCTGGAGGTCTTTGTACAGGTTTATTAATGTTTATTAATGCTTTTCAATTAAATCAAATGTTCGTTTTATTATTTTGTTTGTTTTAAGCTTTGTTCAATTTATATTGTTAATCATTTGACACAAAACAAATGCATAAAGTATAAATTTAACTTTTAAAAAACTAGTATATTGCCTGTCTTTTGTTAATAGGACAAAACATAGTTATTATATTTTATATATATATATAAAATAAACATTTGTAATGAAATCGTTCAAAAAAAATTAAATTAGCATTGTTTAAAAACTTTGAAACACAGAAGTAGCGCAATGCCTGGCCACTCCCGCGCCACCTCCTTTTCACAACCTGAGGGAACCGTCTCCGGAATATTAACCTCACTTCCAGAAGTCCAATTCCCATCATTCATGCCTCTTACCTGGTATTGATTGCACACACACGCACACGCACGCACACACACACGCACACACGCACATGTACACTGTTTAAAAGCAAGAAATATTTATCCAACCTTGTTTAAAACAGTCTGTGAGTGCCATCTTTTGGACATTCATCATATTGCATTGGTTTTAATTTCTTGTCCTCAAACAGAGCAGTAATCTGTTTATTTTTAGGTTATTGATTAAAAAAGAAACATCAAATGCGTTTTTTTTAGTCATAGTATTATTTTATACAAAAATACATATTTTATAATTCAGATGAGAATAATTTTAAGGAAAACAAATATATTGATCTGAAATATAGCACATGTTTTTGTAAAATAATTTCAAGCAAAAAAGCTCTCGGCTGCACAGGCATTCATAACGGTGCGCGTCCAACGCGAGGAGTGAGCAGAACAGAGCGAACGTTTTTTAGTTAATTTCTAAAAAAACTTAACTTTCATAGGAATTCATTCCAGGGCACTGCGAGCGCCACCATAATCAATGTCCGTGCAGACGTCCGTACTTACTTTCACTTTTATATTAGTGATTTAGAAGCCCTCGCTGGTGTCACACGTCGGTTAACCGGTGGGAAAATATCATCACAGCCATATACCTAATATATTTATATTTAAATACAATAGGCTTACCTGATAAAATAGTTTTATGTACTATGTTGATATCATTTTGGACACAAGAGGACAGTATACCCCTATGAATGATTTTTTCAGATAGCACTAAATAGCCTGTTTTAAACTTTTTCATACTTCTTGAATTGAAAAAAAAGAATAAAATGGGTTTAGTTGTAATATTTTTGTATAATTTTATATAAAACTAAATGGTGTATAATTACATTTTAGAAAGATATGAGACGTTTCCTGATTCTTTTTTACATTACTTTAATCCATCACCATAGCAAAACCATTTGAGATATTCATTATGCGTTCACAATTTAGCATCTTTAATGTATTTTCATCATGTTGAAAAAGTTTGGTGGGAATAAAATAAACCACTTAAGAGGAGTGAGTAAAAATGTACAAGCTGGTTTTGCAAAACATCCACATTCAGACCAAAATAGCCCACTTTCTGTTGGGCTGGCTTAAAACATAGAGCACGAAAGTTGTACGGCCAGATTAGATCTATATGTGTACCAAGTGTTATATTATTATAGTACATAGTATACATGCAAGTGTGTTTGATTTATGGACCAAATTTTCAGACCAAGTTTATGGACCAAGTTAATTTAATTAATAAACTAATTATATAAAACTATTGTTAATGCACTACAATTAAACTGGTTATTTGCCTTTACTTTATTAATAAAACTTATTTAAAAAATACAAGGCTTAAGACATTTATTTTCCTTTTCAATGCAGGCCAAACCACACAGCAGTGAAATGGTTAATCTAGCCCCCCTCCCCTACACACACACACACACACACGCACGCACAGACACACTCACACACACACACACACACACACACACACACACACACACACACACACACACACACACACACACACACACACACACACACACACAGTATCTTTTTAAAGATACTAGTACTTATTCATTACATACTAGTCCTTATTTATTAGATACTAGTGCATATTCATTCGTTACTAGTACTTATTCATTAGATTGTAGTTACTATTAAATTGGTACTAGTACTTAATCATTAGATACTAGTACTTGTTCATTAGTTACTAGTACTTATTCATTAGTTACTAGTACTTATTCATTAGTTACTAGTACTTATTATTAGATACAAGTACTTATTCATTAGATACTAGTACTTATTTCAATAGTGACTAGTAACTATTCTTTTGTTACTAGTAAGACATTTTTTTTTGCCATTGACTTCTATGGGGATCTGTCATTTAGATATCAACTATTCAGTTCTGACTAGTATGTATTCCAATTGTGACTAGTACATATATATTACATTTTAGTAGTTATTCATTAGGTACTAGTACTTATTTTTTAGATACTAGTACCTATTAATAAATACTAGTATTTAGTCAATAAACACTAGTACTAAGTCATTAAATACTAGTACCTATTAAATAGATACCAGAACTTATCCATTAGCTTCTAATACATATTCAAAAGAATATCTAAAGAATAAGCAATAGTATCTAAAGAATAGGCACTAGTACTAAAGAACAAGCACTAGTCGCTAATGAATAAGTACTAGTACTTAATTGAATAGATACTAGTATCTAAAAAATAAGTACTAGTAGCATGAAAATAGAGACTAGTAGGTTAAAATGATTACATGTTAAAACGGCTTGCCATATTGGGTCAGAGAGAGAGAGAGAGAGAGAGAGAGAGAGAGAGAGAGAAAATGTCCACATTCAAACTACAATATCTGACTTTCTGTTGGTCTGAGCTAATGGCTGTAAATTAGAAATTTGTTCAGCTTGAGGAGAAGAATATACACGCTGAGTTTTGTAACTGTAGGAAAATTCATTTCCTCGCCGCGGCCAAACCGTTCGAGATATCAAAAATCCGTCCTCAATTTAGCATCCTCAAAGTCTTGACTTCATGCACACCGAGTTTGGCGATGATTGAATGAATTGCCTAGGAGGAGTACTTTAAATTCCACAGCAAACGTTTTCCAAACAACCCAAAATAGCCGACTTCCTGTTGGGCTGGCGTAAAACTTGACCGGGGGAAAGATGTTCGGCCCGATGAGATCTATATGTGTACTGAGTTTCATATTAATTGATGCAAGCGTGTTTGATATATGGACCAAATAGTCGGATCCCGTTCAAGGGGGCGCTGTTGAGCCCCCCTGCCACGCCCGGGTACCAGCTTCAGCCCGGCTCTGATGGCCGTGGGTTCTGACCTGTGTGCAAAATTGCAAGAGTTTTTGAGCACGTTAAGAGCCCCAAAAGCCCCTGAAACCTTGAAATCCATTAAAAGCAATACACAAATCCCTCACACACAGAGACGGAGAGAGAGGGAGAGAAATTTCTCAGAAACATCCACATTCAAACTAAAATATCTGACTTCCTCTTGGTCTGAGCTAATGACAGTTAATTAGAAAGTTGTCCAGTTTGATCTGAACAATATGCGTACCGAGTTTTATGATTGTAGGTAAAACTATAGACCTAACTCCCCCTCTTTTGTCAAAAGGTGGCGCTACTGAGTCCCTGCACCACACCCGTTTCTGAAACTTTGCACATGTCTACTGGCTAATAAATGTGATCTGTCTGTCGAGTTTCATGCAATTTTAAGCAATTTCAGGCATGCTAAGAGTCTCAAAAGCATCCAAAAGAATATTAAAGTTTGCTGCGTTGCCATGGCAACAGTATCTAAGATATCAATAATCCTTTCACAGGTCTACATCTGGCGAGTGTCTACATTATACACGTCAAGTTTGAAGCAAATCGGGTAAAAATAAGAGGGTGATTTCAAAGCATTTTGAAAGTGACACACTTCCTGCTGCCAGTTGGTGGCGCTATAACTTTGACTCACAATAGTCACATCCATGTGATCGGCCTCTTACAGCGAACACACTGTTGAAGTTTCATCAAGATCAGTTAATGTATGCAGAAGTTATAACACACTTCCTGTTTCCATTATTCGCCATAAATTCGTTTCCTCGCCACGGCCAAACCGTTCGAGATATCAAAAATCCCCTGGCAATTTTTCATCCTCAATGTCTTGACTTCATGCTGACCGAGTTTCGTGGCGATTGGTTGAATTCTCTAGGAGGAGTATATCGAATTCCAGGGGCATACGCTTCCAAACAAACCATAATAGCCGACTTCCTGTTGGGCTGGGGTAAAAAGTAAAAGTACAAAGGATATATGAACCGATGAGATCTATATGAGTTTCATATTATTACATGCAAGCGTGTTTGATTTATGGACCAAGTTTTCGGACCCCGTTCCAGGGGGCGCTGTCGAGCCCCCCTGCCACGCCCAGATACCAGCTTCAGCCCGGCCCTGATGGCCGCGGGTTCTGACCCGTGTGCAAAGTTTCAAGAGTTTTTGAGCACGTTAAGGGCCCCAAAATTGCCCAAATAGTCGTAAGAAAAATATAGAAAATGACTTTCCAAACAACCCATAATAACAGAATTCCTGTTGGGCTGACGTAAAACTTAGAGCGCGAAAGTTGTTCGGCCCGATGAGATCTATAAGTGTACCGAGTTTCAGATCCCTGATGGCCGCGGGTTCTGACCCGTGTGCAAAGTTTCATGAGTTTTCGAGCACGTTAAGGCCCCCAAAAGTGCCCAAAAGGTAGTAAAATAATAATAAAGAATAATAATAATAATAATAATAATAATAAAGAATAATCCTTAGGAAAACAATAGGGCCTTCGCCTTTTCAAGGCTTGGGCCCTAATAAAGAATAATCCTTAGGAAAACAATAGGGCCTTCACCTTTTCAAGGCTTGGGCCCTAATAATCCTTAGGAAAACAATAGGGCCTTCGCCTTTTCAAGGCTTGGGCCCTAATAATAATAAAGAATAATCCTTAGGAAAACAATAGGGCCTTCGCCTTTTCAAGGCTTGGGCCCTAATAAAGAATAATCCTTAGGAAAACAATAGGGCCTTCGCCTTTTCAAGGCTTGGGCCCTAATAATCCTATGGAAAACAATAGGGCCTTCGCCTTTTCAAGGCTTGGGCCCTAATAATAATCCTAAGGAAAACAATAGGGCTCTGCGCCCTTTCAGGGCTTGGGCCCTAATAATAATAATAATAATAAATAATCCTATGGAAAACAATAGGGCCTTCGCCTTTTCAAGGCTTGGGCCCTAATAAAAAAAAATAAAATCCTTAGGAAAACAATAGGGCCCAAGCCTTGAAAAGGCGAAGGCCCTATTGTTTTCCTAAGGATTTTATTTTTCTTCGCCTTTTCAAGGCTTGGGCCCTAATAATAATAATCCTTAGGAAAACAATAGGGCCTTCGCCTTTTCAAGGCTTGGGCCCTAATAATTACCACACGAAGGGGGGAGAAAGGGGAGAGAGAGAGAAAAAAAACCCTAGAATAAGCAAACCAATAAATTACATCACCATTGGGTAGTTCCCTTTCGAGAACGGTCACTTCGTATTGCGTAGCAAGTACGCAGTGGGGAAGCTCCTTTTCCTCGAAATATTGAAGCAATAATTTAAAACGCAGTGCAGTTATGCACAGCAAACACAGCAGAGCTCATTGGCTGTGCTGCGGCAACTTGGCGACTTGGCGCCGAGTACGTCAGAGCGCGCCTAAATGGGCGTGGCCTGAGCCTATAAATATCGCCTATTTCGGCCAATATATCAGATTTACTCAACTTCAAGGACACATCCCTGATTCCTCGAAGCTATCGCCATCGAAACAGCCAAAAAAGTACAGCTGGAGTACGCCATTATACAGCAGACAACTCACCTGGAAGCGCTCCTTTCCTGTAGCTGCTCTCCTGTCAGGCATCCGGCGAGACATCGACTATATCCTTTACTGCTGCTGTTGTGCTCGCACTCAGCATTTGTAAAAAGAGCAATTTTCTATCAAGGCAATTTTCTATCAAGGCGTTGTTTCAAATGCCTCTCTCTTCATGCACCTCGTGTGGTATTGATCTGCACGAGAACGACAGACACGCGGAGTGTGCTAGATGCCTGGGGCCTATCCACACGGAAGCTGCACTCTCCGCCTCGGGCTGTCCTCACTGCGAAGTCCTTCCCATCGTGATGCTGCGGAGGACACTCGAGTGCGGCTTGTGCCCGGGTTTCACCACGCACAGACCGCACTTCACAAGGGCGGCTGTTCCAGAAGGTACAGCCTGCTTATTTACTTTCCGCGCTCACGGCTAACTCTCCTTTCGGACGGCAAACCGCTTCTCGCGCTCCTCCCGCTTCTTTTCCCTCGTCGAGCCTCGACGGAAGAAGCCTGCGGCTAGATGTGCACGCAGCTAGATGTGCACGCGGCTAGCTCTCTTTACGTACAATACAGCTACCGTGGCCTGCATGGCACGCAGAGCCCTCTTCGTGACTTAGACACATCATGCTTGGGTCCACGCCAGAGACCCGGGTTCGGATCCCGGCAGCAGGTGAAGTTTATTCCATGACAATATTACACACTGTGCTCGCGACCAGCTTCCTTACAGAAAGCGACCCCGCCCCTCGCGCCCTCCCATTTCACAACGGTGGGGTAAGAGTGTCAATGAGCGTCCAAAGCAAGTGAGCCTACGCCTGCCCCGCCCCGCCCCGCCCTGCCCCGCCCCGCCCCGCCCTGCCCCGCCCTGCCCCGCGTGACTCGCATTCTATATAAAGAGACCTTTTGTACCAGGGCCCGCTGTAAAGCGCGCACTGAAATTGCTCTCTCGCGCGCATTCCCCCGCGTCCATCCCTCTTTGAGCCGCGACGGAAGAAGTCTGCGGTTGATGTGCACGTGGCTATCTCTCTTTACGTCACAAGAGAGTTATCGCGCCCTTCCGTTCTGCATGTCACGCAGAGCCCTCCCCGTGACTCAGACACAACATGTGTGTTTTCATGTGGAATCAAACCACGTTGAAACTGCTCTCTCTCACCACGGCTGTTCACTGCGTGAACAAGCCACCATTCTCTCGGCGCTCGCGGCTAGCTTCCTGTACGTCAGTGAGCTACCGCGCCCGGTTGCACGTGCCCCTCCTTGCACACGCCTTTCGTTTTGTGCATCCTCAGCATGATTCAGACAAACAATGAGCGTCAGAACGGGTGAGCCCACGCCGGCCTAGCCTCCCACGTGACTCACTCTCTCCAGAGAAAGTATTTTTCTACGGTGTTATTCAACACCTTCAAGAGAGCTCGCTCATCCTTCACAGTACCCTATTAGCTCGGGTGTTTGTGATGCTTGACTGCAGCAAGGGCCCGTTATAAGCACGCACCCCCTGCAGAATAACACTCTTTTATCAAAGAACTGATAACACAAACAAATAGAGCGAACTAATGTTATAGCTGCAGTCAATGGGTAAGGCGCGCACCGCTGCAGACAAACGCTGTTTTCAAAGCAGCTCAAACAGAGTGAACTATAGCTGCAGTCTATGGGCCCGCTGTAAAGCGCGCAGCGCTACAGACAAATGCTGTTCTCAAAGCAACTCAAACAGAGCGAACTATAGCTGCAGTCTATTGGCCCCGCTGTAAAGCACGCACCGCTACAGACAAACACTGTTCTCACAGCAGCTCAAACAGAGCGAGAAATAAATGTTTCCCATACAGCCCCCTGCTCACGGGTGGCTGGGAATGTTCTCAAATCAGTTAAAGCACGCGCCACTGATACCACACACTATCACTGCAGTCAGCGCACCCACTGCAAAGTGTGCGCCACGACAGATAGTCACTGCTTTAACATCAGCTGTGATAGAGCGGGACATGAGTGTTCACAAACCAGTCCAAGCTCGTCACAAGACACGCTCCTCTGAGAGAGAATATGTGCACAAATCACAGCACAAGGGTGTTAGGTCCCCCTATGCTAGGTGACCCAGCCCAAATAAATGTTCCAATTCTAGCCACAAGGGCCCTGGCCTGGCAAGCCATCCCCGATGTGTCACACTGGGTTATGAACATCATAAAGCGAGGCTACTTGCTCCAATTCGCTCGATAACTACCAAACAATCCTCGCGCAGGTTCGCCTGGGGGATTGTTTTTTTACGGTAGACCTGAAAGATGCTTATTTTCACATTCAGATAATGCCCAGCCACAGGCCATTCTTGAGATTCGCCTTTGAGGGGCGGGCTTATCAATACAAGGTCCTGGCGTTCGGCCTGTCCCTAGCACCTCGTACTTTCACAAAGCGCATGGACGCTGCGCTTTCTCCCCTGAGACAACGTGGAGTGCGCGTGCTGAATTATCTCGACGACTGGCTCGTCATGTCTCAGTCAAAGACCGAATTACTGGCGCACAGGTCTATGATACTAGACCATTTGGGAAACCTGGGTCTCATGATAAATTTTTCCAAGAGCAAACATTCACCCAGCCAGAATGTAACGAGATGAGAGCACGGTTTACACCAGAGCGCGCGCTCTCTGTTCAACAGCTGGTAGCATCCTTCAGGGTAGGTCCGCAAACGCCCCTCAGGGAGTTTCAGAGGCTCCTCGGTCTGATGGCCACCGCATCGTCAGTACTCCAACTGGGGTTACTGCATATGCGCCCCCTTCAGCATTGGTTGAGGCGCCGTGTGCCACCCCATGCATGGCGGTCAGGCCGCATGCACATTATGGTGAACCAGCGCTGCGTGAAGCCCTGGTCCCCTGGAAAGCCCAGAACTGGTACCAGTCGGGTGTGATTACGGGTGTGGCCCCCAGGAGGAAAGGGATTTTCACAGACGCTTCCAACCAAGGTTGGGGAGCACTGTATGAGGGCAGGCCAGCCTCCGGCTTCTGGTTGAACCTGGAGAAGAGCTTACATATCAACTGCCTGGAGATGAGAGCAGTTTGGTTAGCCCTGAATACTTTTCTACCAGACCTCAAGGGACACCACGTTTTGGTCCGTACGGACAACATGTCGGTGGTATCCTACATAAATCACCAGGGCGGCATCAGGTCGGGCGCCCTGTATGCCATGGTCAGAAAGCTCCTCCTTTGGGCGCATGCAAACCTGCTCTCCCTGAGAGCTGCGCATGTTCCAGGAGTCCAAAATGTGGGCGCGGACATGCTGTCTCGAGACAACACTCCCCCAGGTGAGTGGTCTCTCAACTCTCAGATGGTTCGTCTGATATGGAGCGTGTTCAGCAGGGCAGAAGTAGACCTTTTTGCCTCAGAGAGCAACGCTCACTGCGCAACATTCTTTTCGAATAACAGGGACGCTCTGGCCCATCCATGGCCCAGACGCCCTCTGTATGCGTTTCACCGTCCACGTTTGTCAGATTTTATAATTTAGAGGTACCGTGCCTGCAGGCTAAGGTCCTCTCTGTGTGATATTTGACCCGACGGTGTCTGGTTATCTGTCTAGTATGTTACTGTCCATAAGCATAAGTAGTGATCCCTCTATGATCCCTCAGGTCATCAGAAGGATCAGGGAGAGCGGATGCTCGGCCCTCCTAGTGGACCCCCTCTGGAAGACCCAAGCATGGTATCCAGAGCTGGCATGGATGGCGGACACTGCCCCATGGCCAGTTCCATTGAGGAAGGATCTCCTCTTGCAAGCGAACAGGGAGATCTACCACCCTCGTCCCGACCAATGGGCCCTTCAGGTGTGGTCCCTGATCGGGTATCCGGGGCCCTTCCGGGGAGGGTTGTAAACACCATCACTGAGGCTAGAGCGCCATCTACGAGACGCCTTTATGCTCTAAAGTGGTCAGTATTCACTGACTGGTGTTCAGCCAGACGGCTTGAACCCCACTCGTGTGAAGTTTCGGTGGTGCTCTCCTTCTTACAGGAGCTTTTGGACGCGGGTCGCTCTCCATCCATGCTCAAGGTTTATGTGGCAGCCATGGCAGCCCACCGGGCTCCTGTGGCTGGCCAGTCGTTGGGGAGAAACGACCTGATCGTTCGTTTTCTAAAAGGTGCCAGGAGGCTAAACCCACCTTGGCATCCTACTGTACCGGCAAGGGACCTTTCCACGGTTCTTGGCGCCCTGAAGGGTCCCCCGTTTGAACCTCTACAGTCGGTTGATCTCAAACCTCTTTTGCTGAAGACTCTGCTGCTGGCTTTGGCATCAGTCAAGCAAGTGGGTGATTTACAGGTGCTCTCCGTGAGCCCCTCCTGCCTGGAGTTTGGAATAAATTACTCTAGAGTCACTCTTAAGCCGAGGCACGGTTACATACCTAAGGTGCTCTCAACTCCGTTTGGAGCTCAGGTCATTACCTTATTAGCGCTCCCTCCCTCAGAGGATGATGGGGAGGCTAACCCTCTTTGCCCTGTTAGGGCTCTCAAAATATACTTGGAGCGTTCTGCGCCGTTCAGGCAGACGGAATAGCCTTTGTTTGCTTCGGTGACCGCACCAGAGGGGGTCCGGTTACGAAGCAGAGATTATCCAGATGGATAGTGGACGCTATCTCACTGGCATACACCTCTGTGGGCCAGGATTATCCCATAGGCGTCAAAGCCCATTCCACGAGAAGCATGGCCTCCTCGTGGGCTTGCTTGGTCCAGTGGTGTTTCAATTCAAGACCTTTGTGCGGTGGCCGGCTGGTCTTCACCGTCCACGTTTGTCAGATTTTATAATTTAGAGGTACCGTGCCTGCAGGCTAAGGTCCTCTCTGTGTGATATTTGACCCGACGGTGTCTGGTTATCTGTCTAGTATGTTACTGTCCATAAGCATAAGTAGTTCTGGGACTGTTATGAGTTCATTATACCGGTTCATTATACGCCCGACTCTGTCTGGTTAGTGTATTATGCTGGGAGAGAGCTTTTTGGCTTGTTCTGTTGAGCCTCGGGGTCCCTAGGCTCCAGTTTTACAGCCAGATGCTAATGTGCGGTGTTTTACATTGTGTCCCCACTGCGTACTTGCTACGCAATACGAAGTGACCGTTCTCGAAAGGGAATATACTCGGTTACTAACGTTACCTCAGTTCCCTGAGAGTAGGGAACGAGTATTGCGTAGCCTGCCGCACTATTGCACTCTGTCAGGTGTGTCGCTTCAGTCGATTTAAAGGGATAGTTCACCCAAAAATGAAAGTTCTGTCAGTAATTAATCACCGTCATGTTGTTCCAACCCTGTAAGACCTTCGTTCATCTTGGGAACACGAATTAAGATATTTTTGATTAAATCTGAGAGCTGGATCACTCCTCTATAGGCTTCTTAAGGGATTGAAACTTGTTCCCCGAAAAGTTATTAAAGACATCGTTAAAATAGTTCAAGTGACTACAGTGGCTCAATCTTAAGTTTATCAAACGACGAGAATACTTTTTGTGCGCAAAAAAAACAAAAATAACAACTTTATTTAAACTATTAATTTCCTTCTCTGTGGGCCTCGAGTCAGTTAACTAGTGTAATAGCGTAAGCTTCTGTGTTGTACGTCACATGCATCAAACACATGACCAGCGTCGGCCAATAGTGAGCCTCCGTGTGACGTAGCACTACGCTATCACACTACGTTAACTGACTAGAGGCCCACAGAGAAGGAAATGAATAGTTGAAATAAAGTTGAAATTGTTATTTCTGTTTGTTTCTGCGCGCAAAAAGTATTCTCGTCGCTTGATAAACTTAAGATTGAGCCACTGTAGTCACCAGTGGCGGCTGGTGATAATTATTTTTTGGGGGGGCGCATTTTTAAAATTTTATTGTGGGGGGCAAATAAATACAAAGCAGTACCAAAAAGCATGTTGACTACTTGAACATAAATTTGTATCTCCTTTATTTACATTTCAGACCAACAAAGCAGTACAAAGCACTGCCAAAAAGCATGTTTCCTACTCTAACATAAATGTCGCTCTCCTTTATATACAATTCATACTAACAAAGCACTACCAAAAAGCATGTTTCCTACTTGAACATAAATGTTGCTCTCCTTTATATACAATTCAGACCAACAAAGCACTACCAAAAAGCACGTTTCCTACTTGAACATAAATGTTGCTCTCCTTTACATACAATTCAGACCAACAAAGCACTACCAAAAAGCATGTTTCCTACTTGAACATAAACGAACATTTGCTCTTCTTTCTTTCTGGCCAGCAAATTTCTCAATTACTCTCTGATTAAAGTCAGTCATCTCCGTAACAAGTCTCTTTTCCATGGACAGCAATGCCAGCAATCTTGTGTTGTCTCGTTAGATACCCCGCCCCCTTGTTATCCTCGTCTTGTCTTTATTACCTAGTCTGTGTCACCTGTTCCCCTCATTAGTTTCTCCCTATTTAATCCCCTTGTGTTTGGAGTCCAGTGTCGGTACATTGTCAACTAATGCGTGTAACTCTTTGTGAGTACTTTGTCTGAATCTCGTGATAAGTATTGTGAGTTTGTATAGCTGTTTGTTTCTTTTGTTCTAGTCTTCAAGTCAGTGTCTAGTCCTAGTTTATTTTCTTGTCTTAGTCTTGGTGTACTGCCCTTCAGTTCTGTTTTGCCCCTTCTTGGGTTATTGGTTTACTGTTTTGTACCTCAATAAATCCCTGTTGCTGCATATCGTCTGCGTTTGGGTTCTCTCCTTCAACCTCATAACAAGATCTGCTTATTTTTCAACCCTATTAGAAGAAAATAAACATAATCCTAGGTATTTATTTGAAAAAGTGGCTAAACTAACGAAAAAGAAAGCTTCAAGCCCAGAAGTTTCCAAGAAACACAGCAGTAATGACTTTATGAACTTCTTCACTTATAAGATTGATAATATTAGGGACAAAATTATAACTATGCAACCGTCTACTACAGTATCGCATCAGGGAGTGCATTGTAGCCTCCCTGAGGTACAATTTGATTCATTTGTTGCTATAGGAGAGGAACCATTTTGCAAACTCGTTAATTCATCTAAATCGACAACATGTATGTTAGACCCTATACCGACTAAGCTACTGAAAGAGATGCTTCCAGAGGTCATAGATCCTCTTCTTAATATCATTAATTCGTCTTTGTCTCTATGATACGTACCAAAAACCTTTAAGCTGGCTAAGATTAAACCGCTTGTTAAAAAAACGCAACTTGATCCTACAGAATTAGTCAATTACAGGCCGATCTCAATTCTACCTTTTCTGTCAAAGATATTAGAAAAAGCAGTATCCTCACAACTGTGCTTCTTTCTTGAAAGAAATGGTATATGCGAGGATTTTCAGTCAGGATTTAGACCGCACCATAGCACTTAGACAGCTCTTATTAGAGTCACAAATGATTTGCTCTTATCATCCAATTGTGGTTGTATCTCTCTATTAGTGTTACTTGATCTTAGTGCTGCATTTGACACCATTGATCACAATATTCTTTTAAATAGACTAGAAAACTATGGTGGCATTAGTGGAATGGCACTAGCATGGTTTAAATCATATTTATCTGACCGCTATCAGTTTGTAGCAGTAAATGAAGAGATGTCTTATTGATCACAAGTTCAGTATGGTGTACCACAAGGCTCAGTACTAGGACCGCTACCTTTAGGAGATATCATTAGGAAACATGGAATTAGCTTTCACTGTTATGCTGATGATACTCAGCTCTATATTTCTTCAAAACGTCTTCTTCACAAAATTATCGGAATGCATAGTTGATATAAAAAATTGGATGACTAGTTATTTCCTACTACTAAATTCTGAAAAAACAGATATTCTAATTATTGGACAAAAAACTTCCACACGTAATAACCAGGAAGTATGACCATATTAGCCCGGTTCTGTCAACACTGCATTGGCTGCCTATTAAACGTCATATAAATTTTAAAATATTGCTGATTACTTACAAAGCACTAAATGGTTTAGCTCCGCAGTACTTGAGCGAGCTCTTAACGCATTATAGTCCTTCACGTCTATTGCGATCTCAAAGTTCCGGCCAGTTGATAATACCTTGAATATCAAAATCGACTGCTGGCGGTAGATCCTTTTCCTATTTAGCACCAAAACTTTGGAACAATCTTCCTAACATTGTCCGGGAAGCAGACACAGTCTGTCAGTTCAAAGCTAGTCTAAAAACACATCTCTTTGACCTAGCATAAACATAACACATTATCGACTTCTATAATTCAATATTAGGCTGCATAGATTAGGTCAGCCGGAACTGGGAACACTTCCCTTAAATCCCGGTGTACTTGTTACATCATAAGAAGAATGGCATTTACGCTAATTTTAGTGTCTTTGTTTATCCCGAGGTTTTCCCGCAGCCTGCCGGATCCAGGCCGTTTCCAGATCTGATGAAGGACCTTCACCTGGACCCAATGACAATGCAGTGCTGAAGTGGCAACTAGCCTCTCCCTATGGAGGATCCCTATACCACTCTACAGATAAAGTGTTGTGGAATTTTTTGGTTTGCGTACCTACCCGAAGTGATAAAATAAAATAAAATTCTGCATCAAAATTTATAGACAAGACAAGTAGTTTGTTTAGGCATGGTTTGTAAGGAATTACAAACCTGCGCACATATATTCAAACGCACATAATTATAGAATCAATTCTTAATGTGAATGTGAACGCCAGCAGCGTCTATCACAGGTTCGCGTTTAAAGTCTGTTTAGAGAGAATGGTGTGGTCTTAGCGGCCCTAATTTAATAACAAATTATCATTTAGACGGAAGTGAATCAATCAAAACTAACTTTAGCTGGAAAAAACATTATTCAAGAACCACTATAAAACCAAACCAATCTCTGTTACCTTAAATTATATGTTAATCTCTGTAAAGCTGCTTTGAAACAAAATACATTATTAAAAGCGCTATATAAATGAGGATGACTTGACTTGACTTGAAATTGCGATGATTGACATAGTAACTGTCATGGGTGACGATTAGGAAGGAGGCGGAACCTTTGATTCCGGCCAGAGTTTCCTATGGGGAGCACTTCCGGTGTGGGACCCATGAAGACTCCGGTTCCCGGTACATCGGGCAATGACGGAGATTATTATGAAAAATGGAGAACAGGTGTGGGAGGAGAGTAAGCAGAACAGCGATTGGGGCGCCCATTGATTGGGGGTAACATAAAAAGTTATTACATTCAAACCATTGGGCAGAAAAAGAAGCATCCGAGTAGAGTGGAGTAGAGTCGAGTGGTGTTGGGGCAGCCAGTCTTGTGTTCTAGACGCGGTAGGAGACCGGAAGCCAGGCAAAGGGCGAGTCCAACGGGCGGAGGCATAACTGAAGGGCTGGAGAGGAGAACTGACCCTGATGAGAGATAAGTGATGTCTTTAACTGGATTGTGACATAATTGATGACTCTTGGAAGTGGATGGAACTTCATGTCATTTGAAATTGTCTTTTGAGAGGAGTTTATAGTTATTGAATACTCCACGCTTCACTGCTGTTGCCAATGAGACGCTATCGGTGAGTGGTGGACTGGACCCCATGCCAACTCCCTATTCTGTGAGTGGAGAGACTTTGCAGTGTTGTACATTGATATATTCACGTGTGATTATTTGTGTGGGTTGCAGTGAAACACGAGTGTGGGAGTGCATTGCGAAAGCATTGGTGGCAGTGTTGGGCAAGTTACTTTTAAAAAGTAATTAGTTACAGTTACTAGTTACTTCTTCCAAAAAGTAACTAAATTAGTAACTCAGTTACAAATTTTAAAAGTAACTAGTTACTTATGAAAGTAACTATTGCGTTACTTTCAAGTAAAATTACATTTTAAATGCTCAAATGTGACCCCACCTCTACCCCTCTTTAACGGAACTTAAAATACATGTGCATGTTCAATTATTTATGATAAATTTGAATATTATAATGAAATGGACACTTAATACAATACATTATTAACAGAAACATGAAACATTGTACACGCATCTAAAAAAAAAATGTTGCTGTGGGACAAAGTGAGACTAGCCTCCAATCAAACGCCATGTATGTAGATATTATGTTTATATAGTGGATCAATGCAAATAACACAATATATGTTTTGGAAATTTTGATATTTATTGCCCCTCAACAGGCCACAACTGGGCAAAATTAAATTAAGCTTGTTAAGCTCGTCGCCATACCTGTCTCTCGTTGACTGACTGGCTTGTGTTGTTCCTTGTGTGTCCTGTCCTGCCCGACTATGCGTTATGATGGGTCGTTCGCAATTCATGAGCGTTAGCCGTTAGTGATGATGGGTCGTTCGCGAATGAGCGTTAGTGATGATGGATCGACTCGTTCGCGAATGAGCTTTTGATGGGTCGTTCGCGATTCGCGAATGAGCCGACTCTAAGAGCCGGCTCTTTTAGGTGAACGTTGGGAGCTGGCTCGCATATCTGAAGAGCCGACTCTATTTTTACAAATTTAGCCTATAGAAATTAAATAATTATGTAATACAAATTGAAATATTATAGTCAAAGTCATTTAAAGAGCCGTTTGTGAGCCAAAAGAGCCGGCTCTTTTCAGTGAGCTGAGTCAAAAGAGCCGAATGCCCATCACTACTATGCGTGCTTTCGAACACCCGCCCAACTCTACCTCTGATTGGCTTACAATGACATTTTACTCTACCTTATAGCCAATCGTCAGCATTTATGCGCTTGTCTCGTGCTCTGCCCACTAACCAAGGAAGAACAGTAAAAAAAGTATTTGCCTCTCGCTCAGAGATCTAGTTGGTCTGATGAAAAAAAAACAGCTTCATCAGTTATAGTAACGCGCCGCATTTTTTGGCAGTAACGGTAACGGCGTTATTAAGATGAGAAGAGTAATCAATTAGATTACTCGTTACTGGAAAAAGTAATGCCGTTAGTAACGGCGTTATTTATAACGCCGTTATTCCCATCACTGATTGGTGGTTACAGTCATCCTTACCTCCACTCTCTCCAGCTGAGCCCTGTGAAGAACCAGTTAAGCTGTGAAATCCTTACCTCCATTCTCTCTATTTGAGCCCTGTGAAGAACCAGTTAAGCTGTGAAATCCTTACCTCCATTAACTCTATCTGAGCCCTGTGAAGAACCAGTTAAGTTGTGAAATCCTTACCTCCATTCTCTCTATCTGAGCCCTGTGAAGAACCAGTTAAGCTGTGGGATTCTTACCTCCATTCTCTCCATCTGAGCCCTGTGAAGAACCAGTTAAGCTGTGAAATCCTTACCTCCATTCTCTCCACCTGAGCCCTGTGAAGAACCAGTTGAGCTGTGAAATCCTTACCTCCATTCTCTCCATCTGAGCCCTGTGAAGAACCAGTTAAGCTGTGGAATCCTTACCTCCATTCTCTCTATCGGAGCCCTGTGAAGAACCAGTTAAGCCTCGAAACCCTTACCTCCATTCTCTCTATCTGAGCCCTGTGAAGAACCAGTTAAGCAGTGGAGTTCCTACCTCCATTCTCTCTATCTGAGCCCTGTGAAGAACCAGTTAAGCTGTGGAATTCCTACCTCCATTCTCTCCATCTGAGCCCTGTGAAGAACCAGTTAAGCTGTGAAATCCTAACCTCCATTCTCTCCATCTGAGCCCTGTGAAGAACCAGTTAAGCTGTGAAATCCTAACCTCCATTCTCTCCATCTGAGCCCTGTGAAGAACCAGTTAAGCTGTGAAATCCTAACCTCCATTCTCTCCATTTGAGCCCTGTGAAGAACCAGTTAAGCTGTGAAATCCTAACCTCCATTCTCTCCATCTGAGCCCTGTGAAGAACCAGTTAAGCTGTGAAATCCTAACCTCCATTCTCTCCATCTGAGCCCTGTGAAGAACCAGTTAAGCTGTGAAATCCTAACCTCCATTCTCTCCATCTGAGCCCTGTGAAGAACCAGTTAAGCTGTGAAATCCTAACCTCCATTCTCTCCATCTGAGCCCTGTGAAGAACCAGTTAAGCTGTGAAATCCTAACCTCCATTCTCTCCATCTGAGCCCTGTGAAGAACCAGATAAGCTGTGAAATCCTTACCTCCATTCTCTCTATCTGAGCCCTGTGAAGAACCAGTTAAGCTGTGGAATTCTTACCTCCATTCTCTCCATCTGAGCCCTGTGAAGAACCAGTTAAGCTGTGAAATCCTTACCTTCATTCTCTCTATCTGAGCCCTGTGAAGAACCAGTTAAGCTGTGGAATTCCTACCTCCATTCTCTCCATCTGAGCCCTGTGAAGAACCAGTTAAGCTGTGAAATCCTAACCTCCATTCTCTCCACCTGAGCCCTGTGAAGAACCAGTTAAGCTGTGGAATTCTTAACTTGTTCTTCACAGGACTCAGATAGAGAGAATGAAGGTAAGCTGTGAAATCCTTACCTCCATTCTCTCCATCTGAGCCCTGTGACGAACCAGTTAAGCTGTGGAATTCTTACCTTCATTCTCTTTATCTGCGTCCTGTGAAGAACCAGTTAAGCTGTGAAATCCTTATCTCCACTCTCTCTATTACCCCTTTTCCACCAACAAGAACCAGGTGCTGGTTCAGAGCTAGAGCTAGTGTCGGTTCGGAGTTGGTTCGACTGATGAGCCTCCAAAGAACCGGTTTGCTTTTCCACAGGCTAAAGAGCCAGCACAGAGCCAGGTCTTACGTCACTGTATACGTCTCATCTTTCCCAGCAACGTTAGCGCGGTGGCGCCAAACACAAACACACCATCAACAATGGCGGACGTTGCTTTGCTATTGATGTTCGTGGCTTTGCGGACCTACATCGGCATCCAAACACGGCGGATCCAACGTGTTCGCGCAGCTCGCCTTTATTTGTACAGACGGAGATTACAAGCGAGAGTAATGGTATGTACATAACATTTATTTTTAACAATAAGATGCTGAGTTTAGCCTGAGATTTATATTTTAGCCTCAGCATGTTGCTAACCTCCTAGCATCGACTTTGCTGATTATCGATCACATTGCAGTTAAATAAAAATGTATTAAGCATTGGATGAATAAGTTTTCCGACGCCGTTTTGTGAAAACTCGTATGTCTGAGTTATAAGCAAAAAACACTTACAGTAATACAACTAAAACTAGATAATCTGTAGAAAAATGTCCACTGTCAGTGTTGTTTTATTATAGGCTATATTATGTTTGTTTTTTATTAGTATTACTGCAGCTTTAATGTGTAGCCTATTAAAAATGTCCAAATTTAGATTTATACATGGTTTTCACTGGACAAGAAGGCTATGAAAATAAGTTGTCTGAAAAGACAATGTATGAACCTAAAAAGACTGAAAAAACCCTTATAAATAAAGTAGCCCTGTCTTTTAAGTGGTACTTATATGAATTAATAAACGCTTCACTGCTACAGCTCAACTGTTTTTATAGTATTTATACTGCACTGTATACATGATAGAAAATATAACTATACCCTATTGCCCATAAATTAAACTTATATTTTTTATCTTTACAGGCAATCTTGCAGCTGAAGGCAAGGCAGAGGTCACCTGTAAGGTGGACATACCCACGATCTGACCACTGGTGGGACACAATTCTTCCGGATTTCACCCCGGTACAATTCATCAAGGTGCTCCTTCCCGTCCACATAAGATTTCCTGATGCTGAAAAGTTGTTAGAAATGGCCACTTTCTTTAATAATCGTTGGAGAGTTCCACAGTGTGTGGGTGCAATTGATGGCAGCCACATTCCAATAATTGCACCAGAGGACTATCCACGAGAGTACTTCAATCGTAAAGGCTGGCATTCTATTGTTCTGCAAGCAGTTGTGGATGGTAAAGGTCTTTTCTGGGATGTTTGTGTAGGCTATCCAGGGAGTGTGCATGACGCCAGAGTGCTATGACAGTCACATTTGTGGGAGGCCCTGACGGGGAATTACTAGGGCAAAACAAAGTGACCATCTCTGGCTGTGATGTTGGACATTACCTGATCGGTGATTCGGCATACCCCATGCAGAATTGGCTCATGAAGCCCTTTTCCGACACTGGCAGACTGACCCCTGAACAGCACACCTACAATTACAGGCTGAGCAGTGCACGATCGGTTGTGGAGATGTCTTTTGGGAGATTAAAAGGACGATGGAGGTGCCTCCTAAAAAGAAATGACTGCAAGCTGGAGCTGAGCAAGAGGATTGCACTGACCTGCTGTGTGCTCCATAACATTTGTGAGGAACATGGTGATAATTTCACTGAAGAGCACCCAGACAGGACTCTAAACATTGAGCCTCCTGTTCAGACATTACCTGAGCGTGCGAACACAGAAGGGGCTGACATCAGAGCTGCATTAATGATGTATTTTAATGGAGGGAATGAGTGATTCTTTGAATACACCAATGCCATATTTTTGTAACACTGCCGTTTGTGTTTGAGGACATCTGCACTTTCATAAATTGTATTATATTCTCATCCATTGAATAAACCCTATTATCTCTAAAACTATGCATTTTGTGAATAATTTCATAAGCCATTTTATTGCCCTGTAAACACCTACTTGACTAATGTCTGGCCAGGAGAACTGCTCAATTCTTGCTTTATGGTCCTCAATCAACGACCCTTTCACACTTCTGACCGGCATGAGACATTCTTTTGTCTGAATTCAACCATTATAGCCTTTATTCAGGCATTATGGCTTGCCATCAACTCCACTTCAAGCCCACTATCCACCTATTATCTGAAGCCTTTCTAGAAAACAAACCAAATATTCTGAATTCTTGTAACAAAATATATTGTGAAATAGATATAGCTCCTGCCCGACAGGTGGATTAGAGCTACAATTAGCACCAAACTACTTAACACAATTTAAAATATTAATATTACCCAATTCACAATTCACAACCCAAATATTACAATTCACTTTAAACCACCAAGTTTTTATTAACTTCCAATCATGAACTAATTTGGATTTTAGTCATATTTAATGTTGAAATGTTATAGAATTTTGTATGCAGCTAATCGCTTCACCTAATTAAAGGTTGTATCAGCGATTGTGGGTGAAGCGAGATCCCAAACAAACAAAGTTAACTCGCCCCTCCCTCAACGAATTCCAATTCGTCAGAATCAACTCACTCACTAGCATGCCAATCTCACACACTAAATCCCTACAATCTGATATTCGCTAGAGCTATCCAAGTTTAGTCGAGCTTCACTCATATTTTTTAAAGAATTATATTTTCACACAGTTCACATACAAAAAAGTCACCACTAGAAGCTACTCACCTGTCCAGAAGAAACAGTGCAACCTCGGCGTCTGATTTAAAATTTTTCAATTCTTTGAGTTCTCTCCACCATTCAAAAGCCTTCCCGATTATTATTCGTTTCTTTGACGTATTCTTTTCGTATTCCCTCGCCCTAATCCTCTTTCTCTTCTTGGGGATTGTCTCTTCCATGTTAAATGTATCTGGTCCGTTGATAGCATAGGGTTGATAGACGCTGCCTTATTCTTCAGCTCCGACTTCGCGTGCAGGCAGGGGCGCTGCTAAGGATTTTGGGCCCCATGAAAAGAATCTTGACAGGGCCCCCAACACAGCTGAGACTTTTTTCATATTAATTTACATAAAATCATGCGCTTTTATGGTATTTTGACTATCATTCTCATATATTTAAGTCACTCAGACAATTGAAATCCATCCCATGTCCACACCCGTAATTTGTCCTCTGTAATACAAAGCCGTGCACCTGCTGCACCCTGCTCTATCGAAACGTGCTAACTTGTCGAAAAATGCTACCGTAGAGACCTACTGATAGATTCTTCTGCCGTTGCGATCACTGTATCACCACCCACCGCTGTTGTAAGTGTCACTCTGGATTGGGTGCACTGGAGTGGATTAATGGCCTTATCACCCATTTGACAAAATAACACTTCACATGACATTCAACCCTCCAGCAGAGTGTTTTTTTTGGGGGGGGGGGGGGGGGGGGGGGGGGTTGGGGGGCTGGGGCCTCAAAGCACTCGCGTAGCTACGGGTGGGCCTGGATGGGCCTGGGCCCACCCACTTGTCAGTCAGGCCCATCCAGTCAGTGGCCACACAAGGTAGCCTATAGGAGGGAATTCTGTTGCCATTATTACAATACTTGACCTATAAAAATAAATCTTAACAGGGTTCCAGACTGCGACCATTTTTTAAAAATGTGCGAGTTAAAATTTTATGTGGTCGCATTTGTGAGAGTGCATGGTCATGTAGCCTACTACTCAGTTAAATTCACGCATGTGCAACAGAACGCCGTTGTATCAGCAGCTGCTGCAGTCCGTAACTTATGTTCAAAATGAATGAGCACATCATGAATCCATTTTCCAAACCGTGTTTTTGACTTATCCTGAATCACTACGGTACGCCTATAATAAGTGTTTATATTCTGACTATTTTATCCCGAGGTCGGCTCGGCTGCGGAGTTGCCCAGTGACTCGCCTTAGACATTAACGGAGACGGAGAGAAGTAGCTCCGGCTACAATGTTCTTCCGCAAGACACTTGCAGTTTATTTATTAACGAACGTACACATCAAGCGCATTGCACACTGATGGTGAAACGCGCCAATTAGGAATTCAGGAATTAAGGCATATACAAATGAAAAGAACATACATGTTTTTTTAATAGTTTTTTTTTTTTTTTAAGAGTTTTTTGATTTGATAGTTAAAAGATTAAAACATTTTGCTAACATGAGGTCTTGTCACTGTCAGTCTTTTAACATCAGTGTAAAACTAGGGTATGCAGATTAAGACCACTATTCATCAGCATGCATTGATTAATCCCATGGCTTGTAGCAAAAAAAAATATATATATTGGTGCGTCCAAATCCTATGCTGGTTCTCAACTGAGAAAGTTGGTAGCACCAGTGCAACCAGTGGAAAAGTTAGTCTGGAGGAGCCCTGACACTACATTAAAGGTCATTTTCAAAAATCCATAATAGGGGCCCTTTAAACTGTGGTGTATTCAAGCAGGTGTAGTTGTGTTGGCCTATTTTGATCACAGATGCATTTTAGGCTGTGCCCACCCGCTTTTCTCTGGGCCCACCTACATTGTGATTCCTGGCTACGCTAGTGCCTCAAAGCGTGCGTACGCCATAGCTGTCAACATTGAACATTGAAAATAAGGGAGATTTCCCGGAATCAATCCCCAAAATAAGGGATTTTTTTTACACGATTCTTAACCACAAACTTTAAAAATAAAGCACTAATCATTAAAAGTCTAAAGAGTTTATAACTAGCCTACATATGTGTGAGAGAGAAAGAGTGTGCGTGTGTGTGTGTGTCTGTGTGTGTGTGTGCGTGTGCGTCTGCGCGTGCGTGTGCGTCTGCGCGTGCGCGTGTGTGTATGAGAGAGAAAGAGACAGTGTGTCATTTAAAAAAAATATCATATAGAATATTTAAATACTAATATCAGCTTACGAGGGAAACGGAGGCGAAGTTAGTTGGTGCTTCGGAGGCTGAGATGATTGGGAGAGGTCCGTGCACCTTTACCGATCAGAGAGCGCGCTGACACATGTTTATTCTCGACGCGTCGCACGAGCGCTGCAAAAGTGGCAGGCGCCGTGCACGAGCGCAAAAACAAACAACACCCGCCCCTGTCGGTGATTGGTTAGAACACTGTTTATTTTGATTTTGAGTGGTGGTTGTACCCATTTGTTTTTGTGTGCAGATCTCAGAGCCTAGGCTGCCTACAGAGATGCGTTTTTTTGACAGCCTGCTTACGGGGCGGGCAGCAAGCGGATCGTTAGGAAAGATTAGATGAATGTGGTAATTTTTGTTTGGGCCTGAAATCGCTGATACAACCTTTAACATGTTTAATATACACATTATTTATGAAAATACACTAAATCGCATTAAAAAAAAAACACAAACCATGTACGATATTTGCCTGTTAAGTGTTAAAGAAACTGAACCAGACATTTTTATTAATAAACATGTTTATTTAAACAAAAACAACCAATACAAATCTTTATACTTCAACTTTGAAAATGTAAAGTGCAGTAAGTGAAAATTTTTTAAAATAATTAAAATAAAAAATTTACATAAAAAGCAGCAACCAAAAATACTGTGGTGGTATATATTTGCAATAATTTTTGCACTTGTGCCTCCATTACGGCCACCATGCGCCCCATGAGTCCAAGCAGAGAATATGTGTCCACTCTCATGTCCTGACGCAAGGCATCGTCCATTTCTTTGCTGTGCTGCAAGAACCTCTCATCTGCCCTTTCCAAATATTGCACCAGTTCTGAGGTACTGTCTCTCTTCCTTTTTCCTGTGTACAACAATAATAGCAGATGACAGATCATCAATGTGTTGTCATAGCATTGCAAATAATTGTTTTCTGCAGGGAATTACACGTATGCATCTGCTATATTAATTATATAAAAAATATGTATAGTATCATAGTACATCACTATCACTTCAGATTTTGCTCATGTCCATAAAAAAGCATCAACATTACAGGTCCTTCTCAAAAAATTAGCATATTGTGATAAAGTTAATTATTTTCCATAATGTAATGATAAAAATTAAACTTTAATATATTTTAGATTCATTGCACACCAACTGAAATATTTCAGGTATTTTATTGTTTTAATACTGATGATTTTGGCATACAGCTCATGAAAACCCAAAATTCCTATCTAAAAAAATTAGCATATTTCATCCGACCAATAAAAGAAGTGTTTTTAAAACAAAGTGTTTTTTTACAAAAAAAGTCAACCTTAAATTAATTATCTTCAGTTATGCACTCAATACTTGGCTGGGAATCCTTTTGCAGAAATGACTGCTTCAATGCGGCGTGGCATGGAGGCAATCAGCCTGTGGCACTGCTGAGGTGTTATGGAGGCCCAGGATGCTTCGATAGCGGCCTTAAGCTCATCCAGAGTGTTGGGTCTTGCGTCTCTCAACTTTCTCTTCACAATATCCCACAGATTCTCTATGGGGTTCAGGTCAGGAGAGTTGGCAGGCCAATTGAGCACAGTAATACCATGGCCAGTAAACCATTTACCAGTGGTTTTGGCACTGTGAGCAGGTGCCAGGTCGTGCTGAAAAATGAAATCTTCATCTCCATAAAGCTTTTCAGCAGATGGAAGCATGAAGTGCTCCAAAATCTCCTGATAGCTAGCTGCATTGACCCTGCCCTTGATAAAACACTGGATCAACACCAGCAGCTGACATGGCACCCCAGACCATCACTGACTGTGGGTACTTGACACTGGACTTCAGGCATTTTGGCATTTCCTTCTCCCCAGTCTTCCTCCAGACTCTGGCACCTTGATTTCCGAATGACATGCAAAATTTGCTTTCATCCGAAAAAAGTACTTTGGACCACTGGGCAACAGTCCAGTGCTGCTTCTCTGTAGCCCAGGTCAGGCGCTTCCTTTTTTAAAGTATTTTCTTGACTTTTGCTTTTTGTTTAAGGTAATAAAATGTAATTGTTACATATCAAAGCATTTTGTATTGCTGTTCATTAAGTTAAATGAAGAAAAAATATAAACATTTCAGTACCTGATGATATATAGTAATATACATACCTGACAGGGCAAAGGAAGCCCACATCCTCTTCCTCGTTGTACACCGGCAAGGCAGACAGGGAGTATATTACTATATATGTATGTATGTGTATATATATATATATATATATTACAGACACATCTCAATGTTTGCATAGTGTATGATGTGACCATTTGCACACCAAGTCTTACCCCGTTCTGAAGATGCTTCTCCAGAGCTGCTACACGACGGCACGGGAGAGCTGCAGCCCAGCGGTGGCGGCAACTCAACGTTGTCATCATCACGGTCGGTGATGGCAGACAGTTCTATAAAAAAAAAAAAAAGACGACAGTGCTTTAAAAAATATTGTCCATTACACTTTACACACTGTTCTGTGCTACTTTATACAATGAAATCACAGATAATATAATACTAGCTAGCCACATTGCAAACACTGATTTAAGAAATTAGAACCTCACTAAACAGCTAAGAAACATGCTAGGAACAAGTAAAATAATCTAAAAACAGAACTTACCAGGATCGGTGCAACTTTGCTGCGGCGAATCATCCACCAAAACCGGTTTCGTCCACGAAGCCCCAGCTAACTTACTCTGGACTTCTGCAGAGGACCAGAGTGCAATAAAGCAGCTTGTTTGCTCCTCTGACCACGACTGTTTTTGTTTAATCGCGTCCATCGTGTTTATCTGCTAATTCAAAAATGGTGGTCACAAGTTTCTGTTCGTCTTGATGGTCACGGTAACCCCGCCCCAAGCCGCTGACGTAAGCGTTTCTTACTTCTAGACCAGCAATGATTTGGTGCTACTTAAGAACGTACTCGGTTACTAACGTAACCTCGGTTCTCTCTAGAAGAGGGAACGAGTACTGTACCGTAATATCTTACGCTAAGGGAAAACCTCTTTTCCATGAGATATTGAAGCCAAAAATTATCCTTAATTTTGAATTAATGTAAAACGCGTTGCAGCAGCAATGCAGACATAGGCGAGACGGCTTGCGTGCCTATTGGCTGCCTATTGGCTGCCCTATCTAGAGAGGCCCCATGTGACGTCAGATCCAATGGGGGCGCTTCGCGCCCACTGCGTCACATCCCGCCGAAACGGGCGTGGTCTGGGCCTATAAATATAGCTCGATGGCTGATACAATCTGGTTCCCTTTCGAAGGGAACTCAACAATACGTCATCGACGTTATGGGGAACGCCTCAGGCATGACAGGTGTCTGAAATCAAGTATCAACTCACAGCAATCATGTTGACCGGCGACAGCCCGTGCATCATCAGCTCGAATGATGAGCGCGTCAATCTGGATGTATAAAAAGTGCGCCTTGAAACCGTGACAACATCCTTTTCATCTTCAGGGACTGTTTGTCTGTTTTGAGTAATCAACAATGAAGCGTGCAGAGAAGGGGAAAATACTTTCCGCAAGTGTGCCGACCCGTGTCCCAGATATTTGACACCGGAGGATTCACACGATCTGTGCGTTTTCTGCCTGGGAGAAGAGCACGCGCGGGGAGTTCTCGAGGGAACTTCCTGCGCAAACTGTGAGCGTTTTTCTCTGAAAACGCTCCGTTCTCGTCTGTCCCACTTCTCGAGGGAAGTGGGCGCGGCATCTGAACCCCGCGGTGTTGGTCCCGCTCTGGCTGAGGCTCAACGGCGCGTGAGCTCGTGGGGCTCTCAGATGAAGCTGGCAGATCAGCTGGAGAGGGGCGTTAACCTCGCGGATAATCTGCCAGCTGACGAGGATGAGTTACGGGTCGTTGTAGAGGAGGTTCTTTCTCTTTCTGATGGATCTGTGACTGATTCTCTTCGGGCCGGGCAGGAGTCGGCTACTGATGATATCAGTCTGGTTAGGACTTAACCATCTCAGCCCTCCTGCCCAGTGTACGCTGATTTGGTGGATGTTATGGGGCGCGCCACCAACAGATTGCAGTTGCAGTGGAGGCGCGTCCGGGAGGAACCTGTTCGTGGTGTTTTGGACGATCGGTTCCTTCCTACCCATAAGCAACCAGCTCGGACGAGCCTTCCATTCCTTCCCAATCTCCATTTTGAGATCGAGAGGGCATGGAAGAACCCGTTCTCCGCTCGTCTTCATCTACATCAGCAGGCTAGTTTCGCTGCTGTGGATGGGGCCGCGGAGCACGGGAATGTGTCGATGCTGCCGGTCGAGACGTTGGCTAACTATCTCGCCTCTGATCGGTCTTCGTCACTGGGAGCCCCAACCCTGCCATCCAAGCCGCTTAAGATTACATCAGGCGGCTATGGTGGCCACGGAGAGGCTTCTGTGGCTCAACCAGGCTGACATCGGGGAGAAAGAAAAAGCCTTTCTCCTCGATTCGCCGGTTTTGCCTTCTGAGCTTTTCGGACCTTCCGTTGAGACTGTGGTCGATAAGTTCAGGGAGGCGTGGGCGCGCTCTGCGGCATTTAAGAGCTGCATGCCGCGGAGGTCCTCGGCCCAGCCCAGGCAGCCGGGAGGGCATGGTCCGTTGTGGTCTGAGGATCACAGACAGACTCAGAAGGCCAGTGTCGCTTCCTGTGCATCCCCTTCTTCTAGCAGGGGGAGCAGGGCGCGCAGGAGGCATAACTCCCGCGGGAGGCAGGATCTCAGGGAGGTGATCCAGAGTAAACGTTCTCGGACTGAACGTTAGACATCACCTCCCTGGATCTTGTCTCTTAACCATTGTGAAGCAGTAGAACTCAGGTTTCTGAGTTCTTGAGTGCTGGTGTGCTTCATTTCGCACGCTGCAGGTTTTATGTTGAGTGAAAATGTTTTTTTCTGCGCAAATAAAATTTTTCTCTTCTTTTTCAGAACTCGTCTCCTGTACAGAGCCGGGGACATGTTTGGCAAGCAAAGGTTATGTAGAATTGTAAGGTGAGCTGAGCTCCCACATGTGGTCGCCAGGTTACAGGCCTCACCAGGCCTTCCAGGCTATGAGCTTCCATATGTCAGGTCACAGGCCTTATCCAGCCTTCCTGAATATGAGCTCCCACATACTGTGGTTATCAGGTTACAGGCCCCACCCGGCCTTCCTGATATGAGCTCCCACATACTGTGGTCGACAGGTTACAGGCCTCACCGGCCTTCCTGGTTATGAGCTCCCACATACTGAGTTTCAGGTTACAGGCCTTACAAGGCCTTCCTGAATATGAGCTCCCACACACGGTGGTCGCCAGGTTACAGGCCTCGCCAGGTCTTCCTGGTTATGAGCTCCCAGATGCTGTGGTCGCCAGGTTACAGGCCTCATCGGCCTTCCTGATATGAGCTCCCACATACTGTGGTCGCCAGGTTACAGGCCTCACCGACCTTCCTGAATATGAGCTCCCACACACGGTGGTCGCCAGGTTACAGGCCTCGCCAGGCCTTCCTGATAAGAGCTCCCACATACTGTGGTAGCCAGGTTACAGGCCTCACCGGCCTTCCTGGTTATGAGCTCCCAAATACTGGGTATCAGGTTTTAGGCCTTTACCAGCCTTCCTGATATGAGCTCCCACACACGGTGGTCGCCAAGTTACAGGCCTCACCCGGCCTTCCTGATAAGAGCTCCCACATACTGTGGTAGCCAGGTTACAGGCCTCACCCGGCCTTCCTGATAAGAGCTCCCACATACTATGGGAGCCATGTTACAGGCCGCACCGGCCTTCATGATATGAGCTCCCACCTTCTGTGCTCGCCAGGTTACAGGCCTCACAGGCCTTCCTGATATGAGCTCTCACCTTCTGTGCTCGCCAGGTTACAGGCCTCACCCGGCCTTCCTGGTTATGAGCTCCTACATGCTGTGGTCGCCAGGTTACAGGCCTTGCCAGGCCTTCCTGGTTATGAGCTCCCACATGCTGTGGTCGCCAGGTTACAGGCCTCACCCGGCCTTCCTGAGTATCAGCTTCCACATGCTGTGGTTGTCAGGTTTCAGGCCTCACCGGCCTTCCTGATATGAGCTCCCACTTACTGTGCTCGCCAGGTTACAGGCCTCACCGGCCTTCCTGGTTATGAGCTCCCAAATACTGGGTATCAGGTTACAGGCCTTACCAGCCTTCCTGATATGAGCTCCCACCTACTGTGGTCGTCAGGTTACAGGCCTCACCGGCCTTCCTGGTTATGAGCTCCCACATTCAGTGATCACCAGGCTTCAGGCCTCCTCGGCCTTCCTGGTTATGAGTTGTCACATGTCAGGTTTCAGGCCTCACCAGGCCTTCCTGAATGTGAACTCCCACTCACTGTGGTCGCTAGGGTGTGGTTGTGAGCTTTCACCTTCCAGGTTACAGGCCTCATCTGGTCTTCCTGATTATGTTAAAACCATACTTATGGTAAGTCACACGACGGAACATCTTGTGTACTTTCTAAAATCCATTTTCATGGTAAGGGTCATGCGCTGTATGCTTCGGTCCCTTCCTATGTGGCCCAGACCCAGGTCTTTCACCACGGGTCCCAGACCCAGGTCTTTCACCACGGGTCCCACTCTAGATGCGTCCTGTCGTCAAGGTTTGCTACGACAGACGCCTTTTTCTGATCAAGGCCTTCCTGGATTCGGAATTACTAAGTACATGCACTTTTGTTTCATGTACTTTCTAAAATCCATATTTATGGCCTATCTGGAAGTAGCCCCACATGGTGTGGTTGTCAGGTTACAGGCCTTGTCAGGCCTTCCTGATATGAGCTCCCTCCTACTGTGGTTGTCAGGTTACAGGCCTTGCCGGCCTTCCTGGTTTTGAGCTCCCACATTCAGTGGTCACCAGGCTTCAGGCCCCCTAAAGAAAAAGCGGCCTTCCTGGTTATGAGTTGTCACATGTCAGGTTTCAGGCCTCTCCAGGCCTTCCTGAATGTGAACTCCCACTCACTGTGGTCGCTAGGGTGTGGTTGTGAGCTTTCACATGTCAGGTTGCAGGCCTCATCAGGCCTTCCTGAATGTGAGCTCCCACACATTTTGACTATCAGGTTATAGGCCAGATCTGGCCTTCCTGGTAATGTCAAAACCATACTTATGGTAAGTCACATGATGGAACATCTTGTGTACTTTCTAAAATCCATTTTTATGGTAAGGGTCATGCGCTGTACGCTTCAGTCCCTTTCTATGTGGTCCAGACCCAAGTCTTTCACCTCAGGTCCCACTCTAGATCTCGTCAAAATATGCTACGACAGACGCCTTTCTGGCTAACTTCTTCATTCTGATCCAGGCCTTTTGTTTCATGTACTTTCTAATGTAGCCCCCACGTGGTATGGTTGTCAGGTTGCAGGCCTTATCAGGCCTTCCTGGTTATGAGCTCCCATATTCTGGGTCTCAGGTTACAGGCCTCACCGGCCTTCCTGATATGAGCTCCCACACACTGTGGTCACCAGGTTACAGGCCTCACCCGGCCTTCCTGGTTATGAGCTCCCACATGCTGTGGTCGCCAGGTTACAGGCCTCACCCGGCCTTCCTGGTTATGAGCTCCCACATGCGGTGGTCGCCAGGTTACAGGCCTCACCCGGCCTTCCTGGTTATGAGCTCCCACATGCTGTGGTCGCCAGGTTACAGGCCTCACCCGGCCTTCCTGGTTATGAGCTCCCACATGCGGTGGTCGCCAGGTTACAGGCCTCACCGGCCTTTCCTGATGTGAGCTCTCAGGTACTGGAGCTCCCCACATAGGGGGTAATCAGGTCTTTGGCCTCAGCAGACCTTCCTGGTTTTGATCCCTCTCTTACTTCCTCAGTTTTCAGGACGAGCACTGGGTAGGCCCATGGATTGAGTGGACGACTTCCGTCATTTCTTGAGGTTGAGTTACACTCTCCAGGTGGTCCCGTCTCTGTGATCCGGAACTGAATGGTTTCTGCCAGCTTTGCAGGCCTTCAGTTTTGAACGCCTTTTCCAAGGCAGTTTCCAGAGGCTCTGTCTCGGACAGACAGGCAATGGCCAGACTGTGCGTCTTAGTATAGATCATGCCTGGTGGCATGTCAGGAGGCATGTTTCCTGTATAGTGACTGGCTGGGAGTCCCTTGAGTCCCCTAGCCACACTCCCTGGAAGGGACCCCTTCTATTTGGAAGTTGGTCCTAAGCCTTTGAGCTGGCCCAGATATACCTCCCATGAACTATGTTCTGGCAGTTTTCTCGGTTCATTAGCTTGGGCTATGACCGGTAGGGAGTGCTGTCACTGACAGCCCAACGTGACCTAGGGTGAGTGGTTTTTAGTGTCCTTTGTATTACTGGTGATGACAGTTGTCACTGCCATTGGGCATGCACTCCCCTCAGTATGGCGGCGTGGGTATTTCGTTCCCCATAACGTCGATGACGTATTGTTGAGTTCCCTTCGAAAGGGAACGTCTCAGGTTACGACTGTAACCTATGTTCCCTGAGAACAGGGAACGAGACAATACGTCTCCCTACCATACCTCGGGGCCTGCCTGCAACAGTCCCTTCAGACGATAGGATGTTGTCACGGTTTCAAGGCGCACTTTTTATACATCCAGATTGACGCGCTCATCATTCGAGCTGATGATGCACGGGCTGTCGCCGGTCAACATGATTGCTGTGAGTTGATACTTTATTTCAGACACCTGTCACGCCTGAGGCGTTCCCCATAACGTCGATGACGTATTGTCTCGTTCCCTGTTCTCAGGGAACATAGGTTACAGTCGTAACCTGAGACGTTTTCATCGCTGAAGCGAACCAGCGTGTTGCAGGCACGGCAAAGATACGCAGTACTCGTTCCCTCTTCTAGAGAGAACCGAGGTTACGTAAGTAACCGAGTACGTTCTCTTATTAGAGGTTCTCTCGTACTGCGTAATATCTTACGCTAGGGGAACACTATGCAAAATGCCGTGCGTGCTGGGATCCACACAAAAGTCCCAAGGGCAGGTGCCCGGGGCACATATAGTGCTTAATCACCAGGGACTCACAGAGAGTCTGAGAAGAGAGGCTAAAAGCGTCATTCTCCACAAGTAGCATCCCGAAGGAGCTAATCACATTAACAGTGTTCCACACAGTCAGTGTGAAAATATATTCGGCCTGATCTGAGTAACAGTATGGGTCTTATTAAATGCCCCTGTAATTTCATCGATCAGCGAGCGATGCTCAAGCGGTTCCAGTATTCTGCACCAAAGCAACGGGGCAGACAGTACTGATTTTTAGACCGACAAAAGTTTAGCCTGTAAGGTGGGAACCTCTAGGTTATAAAACCTTATAAATGTAGACGGCGAGGCCCAGCCAGCCGCCATACATATATCCTGCAAGGTAATCCCGCTAGACCACACCCACGACGAGGCCATGCCTCTAGTGGAGTGCGCTCTGACACCCAAAGGACACTGCAGGCCCTTGGAAGTGTAAGCCAATGCTATGGCATCAACTATCCACCTGGATAGGCTCTGTTTCGAAGCGGCCAGCCCCTTGGCACGTCCGCTGAATGAAACGAAGAGCTGCTCAGTCTGTCTGAAAACAAACGAGTGGGACACGTAAGCTCTTAATGCCCTGACAGGGCAAAGGAAGCCCACATCCTCTTCCTCGTTGTACACTGGCAGACAGGGAGATAACCTGAGCCCTGAATGGTGTGTTGAGGGACTTAGGCATGTATCCGTGCCTGGGTTTGAGTATGACTTTCGAGTCATTTGGCCCAAACTCCATACACGTCGCACTCACTGAGAGCGCTTGTAAGTCCCCTACACGCTTCACTGAAGCCAGAGCCACCAAAAACGCTGTCTTGAATGACAAATGTTTCATGTCTGACAGATGGATTGGCTCGAACGGGGCAGCTTTCATGGCTTCCAACACCGTAGAAAGGTCCCACATGGGGACTGAAGGGGGTCTGGGAGGGTTTAGCCTCTTGGCTCCTTTAAGGAAGCGGATGACCAGATCGTCCTTCCCCAGTGACAGGCCAGTGGCTGGTTTAGTAAACGCTGCTATGGCCGCCACATAGACCTTAAGGCGTGGATGGGGTTCTGCCCTTATCCAGTAGCTCTTGAAGGAAGAAGAGTACTTCCGTAACTCCACAGTCTGGGGGTGAAAGGCCTTGAGCCTCGCACCAGCCAGAGAACACAGACCATTTCGAGGAGTAGAGTCGTCTAGTAGATGGCGCTCTAGCCCGCGTGATCGTGTTTAACACTCCTTTCGGGAGGTTAACGGGTACCCGTTGATGGCCCATACATGTAGGGACCACAGCTCCGGGCGAGGATGCCAAATCGAGCCCTTTGCCTGGGATAGGAGGTCTTTCCTCAACGGTATCGGCCATGGGGCAGTGCTGGCCAGCTGCATCAGAACTGGAAACCAGGCCTGGTTTTTCCAGAGCGGAGCCACAAGCAGCACTGAGCATCCGTTTTCCCTGATTCGGTCCAGCACCTGAGGCAGGAGCGAGACGGGGGGAAAAGCATAGAGCGGGCAGCGGGGCCAGACGTGGGCCAGCGCATCTCTGCTCTTGGAGAAAAACTTCGGACAATGAGCGTTTTCTTGGGACGCGAACAGGTCTACCTGCGCTCTGCCGAATGTCTCCCACAGCAGCAGGACCGTCTGCGGGTGCAGAGACCATTCCCTTGCTGGAATATTGTTTCTGGACAGTCTGTCTGGTCCCAAATTGAGGTGACCAGGCACGTGTGCTGCTCTCAGTGAGAGCAGATTGTGCTGAGCCCAGATCAGGAGGCGTTCCATCAGCCTGTGAAGGTTTTGGGACCTGACGCCACCCTGGCGATTTATATAGGCCACCACTGACATGTTGTCCGAAAGGACAAAGACGTGGTGACCCTTTATCTGGGGACAAAAGCGCTTCAGCGCGTTGTCCACTGCCATCATTTCCAGACAGTTTATGTGCTGGAGCTTCTCTCGTTCTGACCACTGGCCAAAGAACGGTCTGCCCTCGAGCAGTGCTCCCCATCCCGAGGTGGAGGCGTCCGTGGACACCACCTTTACACTCGAGGGAGTTCCCAGGTTTACACCCGACTGGTACCAGTCAGTTGCTTTCCACGGTTTCAAGGCTAGGACGCATTTCTGATCGACCTTGAGGCGAAACAGACCAGAGGCCCATGCCCGAGGCGGTACTCGCGCTTTTAGCCATAACTGCAGCGGGTGCATGCGAAGCAGACCCAGCTGGAGTACTGAGGATGCTGAGGCCATGAGACCCAGCACTTTCTGAAACCTTTTGAGCGGGACTATAGTGCCGCAGCGGAAGGATTTCGCGGCGCGCTGAATGTTCAGTCTGCGCTCCGGCGACAGGCGCGCTGTCATGGATAGCGAGTCCAGCTCTGTGCCCAGAAAAGTTATTCTCTGACTGGGAGACAGCGAACTTTTCGCCCAATTGACTGTGAGACCTAGATTCTTGAGGTGTTGTGTTCTATGAGCTCTGAGTGTGATCAAGCTAGAATCAGCCAATCGTCCAAGTAGTTCAATACTCGCATGCCCCGAAGTTTCAGGGGTGCGAGAGCCGCGTCCATGCACTTCGTAAATGTACGGGGTGCCAGGGACAGGCCGAACGGCAGGACTGTGCCTGGCCCTCGAAAGCGAATCTCAAGAATCGCCTGTGACGTGACGCTATTTGTATTTGAAAATACGCGTCTTTCAGATCTATTGACAGAAACCAGTCCCCTTGGCAAATCTGCGCGAGGATTTTCCTGGTCGTGAGCATTCTGAACTGGCGTTTCACAAGCACTTTGTTCAGCTGTCTCAGATCTAGAATGGGCCTGAGACCCCCGTCTTTTTTCGGTACCAGAAAATATCTGCTGTATAGACCCCCTTCGCTCTGAGCTTGAGATAAAGGCTCTATGGCCCCTTTGCTCAATAGTTTCGCTATCTCGGCTCGAAGTAGATGAGCTACTTCGCTTTTTACCATAGTTTCGACACGCGCCGTGTAACGGCGGGGGCGTCGAGCGTACTGCAGTGAATAGCCTCTTTCTATAGTGTTCAGCACCCATTCTGATACCCCGGGAAGTTTTGCCCACGCATTTGCATGAATGGCTAGGGATAAAATGAGATCTGGGCTCTGGCCGCAACTGAGTGGCGGCCGCAGAGCCCCGGTGTGTTGTGAAGTGAACACTGTGCTTGCAGCATCTGAGGTGGGGAGCGCGCTTATTACAGCGGGCGGTCTGGCCGCGCTCGATTTCTCTATGGCAATTTGCGACATGGAAATGAGCGGGGTGAAACCCGTGGGTTTTAACATGTCTGTGAGTGAATGTGGGCGCGTGACAGCGGGCACATTTACTGCACTCAAAACACCGTCTGCCTGAGCTGACTGAATGTATGTTGGTTTCGTTTTTACAGAAACCGCGTGACATGCATACTGTAGTGTTTGTGGGCACTGGGCTGTGGGCACATTCACTACGTTTAATGCACAATCGATGTGAGTCGATTTTATTTGTGCGAGCCCTGTACTGTTGCGGGCTGTGCTTGTGTGTAGTAATGAACACTGATTCGTGGGCATTTTTATTACACTTATAACACCATCGGCCGTGGCCGGAATACCAGAAATTACACTCTTTCTGAGATTTATCTGGGTCGCCGTAAAAAAGGCATTTGTGTGCAGGCAAGCGGGTCGTGTTACCGGCTTGTTGGCTGCAAAATACACTGGAACAGTCACATTTTCTGGAACTGGACGAGCGAGAAGTTTCGGCGGGAGTCCGGCCGCAGCGGGACTTAAACACCGTCTTTTTCCTAGCAGTGCTAGGAAGGCTTTGAGGCCTCGGACTTGACTTCAATCCTTGGCCGGGGCCCGGGCGGAGGGGGGCGGCGGCTAGAAGAGCGAGAGCGTGGTCTCTGGTCCCAGGCTTGGCGGCGCTGTGAAGCGGCAGCGGGCGGAGGCTGTGAGCTTCGAGCAGACGGCTGCTTTGGGCGGCCTGCTGCGGAGCTAGAGCGCTTCGAGAGGAAGTGCTTCATAGCCTGCAACGTTTTCTGGGCCTCAGCGAATCTGTCCGCGAGATCTTTGACGGCAAATCCGAATAGGCCTGTTGGGGAGACGGGAACGTCGAGGAACACAAAGCGCCCCGAGTCGGGCATCTCCGATAACGTCAGCCACAAATGTCTCTCAGCAACGGTGAGAGAGGCCATCGTCCGTCCCATGGCCTGTGCAGCGGATTTCGGGCGCTGAGGGCAGGGTCCGTAGCGCTTCTCAGATCTGGCACGCTGATAGCTTCCGGCCCTTTCTCGTCCATTTTGCGGAGGAGGTCAGCTTGGAAGATCTGCAAGATGGCTATGGAATGCAGTGCCGATACAGCTTGCCCGGCGGCGGCGTAAGCGCGACCATGCATAGCGGAGGTAGCGCGGCAAGCTTTTGAAGGCAGCGCTGTCTTTGCTCGGCGTCCAGCTGAGGGCGGGCAAAGGTAGGCTGCTACAGCTGCTTCCACTGGGGGAAGAGAGAGATACCCTCTGTCTTTAGCACCATCCACTTCGGAGAATGCTGGGGAGACAGAGGTGCGCACTCTGGCGGAGAGTGGGGCGCTCCAGGACTTTGCGACTTCTTCGTGAAGCTCAGGAAGAAAAGGCGCAGGCCTGGACGGCGGTGGAGCGCGGTCCTTTTTCAGGAAACATCCGTCCAATCTGTTGTGCGCAGGCTGCGCGGGCGCCTCCCACTCGAGGCCGAGGCTCGCCAGTTAATTTTCCAGTTAACTCGAGTTCAGACTCGATGCTGGCCCGCTTTCCCGGCGACGCACGGGCAGCGGGGGGAGATCCACAGAGCTCGCCCATTCCTCGCTGTCCGACGCCAGGATAGAGCAGCTGGCCTCCTCCACAGATACAGCTGCCTCGTCGACATCGATGGCGGAACCGGCGGCAGACGGCGGCCGTTGTCCGTCGGTGAGCGACTCAGGAGAAGCTGGCGAAGCTGGCAGGCAAACCGGCGAGCTTTCGCGGGCTGGAGAAGGCTCGGGAACTCGCTGTGTGCGCCGCTTTTTGCGGCGCGGCACTACAGCTAGTAAGGGTGCAGGCTCGGAGAAGGATGCCAGGCGAGTCCTCAGAGTCGCCATGGGCAGAAGCTCGCAATGATGGCAGCTGCCATCGGCGAGCGCGAGAGCTGCATGGTCTTCACCCAGGCAGGAAACGCAGATTACATGGCGGTCCCCGCCGCTGAGTGGGGCTCGGTACGAGCCACAGAAAGGCATCTTTAGAAAGACGCTAGCTCTTTTTGTGAGAGTGTGAGTTGCAGCGGCAAACGCACACCCAGCAGAGCTTTAAAAGGATATAGGCACCGGAAATCAGAGCAAGTCTGGCGACTGAAGGCGGCGAGGCCAGCGGCTTCAGATGCAGAGGGTTCGTCCCGCTGAAGGCTTTTTCTCGACGGCGCGGCTTCTCATTCTGGATCCAACAATGCGTGAGCTTCGTTGAAGAGATGAAAATCAGATTGTATCAGCCATCAAGCTATATTTATAGGCCCAGACCACGCCCGTTTCGGCGGGATGTGACGCAGTGGGCGCGAAGCGCCCCCATTGGATCTGACGTCACATTGGGCCTCTCTCGATAGGCTGCTGCAGTTGCCGCAGGGCAGCCAATAGGCACGCAAGCCGTCTCGCCTATGTCTGCATTGCTGCTGCAATGCGTTTTACATTAATTCAAAATTAAGGATAATTTTTCA
Source organism: Gila orcuttii (assembly GCA_026230005.1). Lineage (NCBI taxonomy): Eukaryota > Metazoa > Chordata > Actinopteri > Cypriniformes > Leuciscidae > Gila > Gila orcuttii. The sequence continues at coordinate 26,233,455 of JAPDVR010000024.1, forward strand.
CTTCAATATCTCGTGGAAAAGAGGTTTTCCCCTAGCGTAAGATATTACGCAGTACGAGAGAACCTCTCGTAAGAGAAGCACTTTTACTGGTTCGGAGCTGGTGCTTTGGTGGTCGAAAAACAAAGAACCGATTTGAAACTAGGCTCTGGCTCCGAACCAGCACCAGCTCTGCCTTGGTGGAAAAGGGGTATATCTGAGCCCTGTAAAGAACCAGTTAAGCTGTGGAATTCTTACCTTCATTCTCTCTATCTGAGTCCTGTGAAGAACCAGTTAAGCTGTGAAATCCTTACCTCCATTTTCTCTATCTGAGCCCTGTGAAGAACCAGTTAAGCTGTGAAATCCTTACCTTTATTCTCTCTATCTGAGCCCTGTGAAGAACCAGTTAAACTGTGGAATCCTTACCTTCATTCTCTCCATCTGAGCCCTGTGAAGAACCAGTTAAGCTGTGGAAACCTTACCTCCATTCTTTCCATCAGAGGCTAGAGAAGAATACGCTCAGTTGCGAAGTATATTCGCCTCTCCTTTCCTTCGAATCCTGTTGGGGCGAACGTCACAGCTACTACAGTGATTGTTTTAAAGAGACGGTTTTAATTACATAAAGAGACTTTTGTGCTTACCTTTGGTTGTCCTGTCTGCTGTGTCCTGTGGTATAGCTCCTCACGGTGGTGTGCAAGTCAGGGGTGACGGCCGGTCATTTAGAGCAAACCCCGACCTGTGACAACCATAGCAACATGAGAAAGTGATAACCATAGCAACATTTTGGCGTCTAATAATTTTATGATTTTTGTTACATTTACACTTTAGTCATAAGTTTACATACACCTTTCAGAATCTCCAAAATGTAATTTTTATTTATTAATAAGAAGGATCATAAAAACATTGTTTTTATTTAGTACTGCACTGAAAAAGCTTTTTCACATAATGATGTTTAAAAGCCTAGTCCACAAGACAAAATACAAAAGACAAATAACTAAATACAAGACAAATAACTTGATTGTAATATTGTGTCATTACCTGAATGATCCACAACTGTTTTTTTTTTTTTGTTGTTTTTTTGTAATGGTTGTTCATGAGGAAAAATCCTCCAGCTCCTTCACATTCTTTGCTTTTCCAGGATCTTCTGCATATTTGACTCCTTACTAGCAGTGACTATGATTGTGAGATCCATCTTTTCGCACTGGTGACAAATGAGGCACTCATACACAACTATTACAAACCCTGCAAACATTTAGTGATGCTCAAGAAGTCCATTAAGGATGAAACTGGATGTAAATTGTTATTTTGTCGAAAAATTATATTAATTTAGTCCTGCCCTTCAGAGGCTAAAAAAGATATTAGCATATAAAATAAAATAAGAAAAATGTAATTGAATTTGCTCAGAAGTTTACCCCTTGATCTTAATGCATCGTGTTGCATTCTTGAGCATTACCTTGCCGATTCTGAAAGATGTACAATAGGTAAACGTATGACTTTGACTAGCCTATACATTGCAATCATTTTGTGAGGTTTAAAATCGTCTCGGTTACGTATGTAACCTTAGTTCCCTGATAGGGAACGAGACGCTGCGTCAAGCTGTGGGAACGCCCCTGCGTTGTGCGTCCTGAAGCACGTATGGAATCAGCCCAATGGAGAGATGGAACGTCATAGGCGGGTGACGTCATCGACCAGGAAACTATAAAGCACCCCATAAACACAAGCGCAATAGCTTCTGATAGGCCTGAAGGAAGCGCTAGCGGGAATGCCGGGAGTATGGTGGAATGACGCAGCGTCTCGTTCCCTATCAGGGAACTAAGGTTACATACGTAACCGAGACGTTCCCTTTCAAGGGAACTCGAGCTGCGTCAAGCTGTGGGAACGCTTATACCCACGTAGCCATAGGACCAAGTGACCGCCATGTGAGAACTAGCGCACAGAGGGCGAGAGCACCTGTGCCCCAGGGGAAGGAATTAAGTCTAGGTCATAGATCTTAATGAAAGTATGCGGTGAAGACCATCCAGCCGCATCACAAACGTCACTGAGGGAAACTCCTGACAATAAGGCTTTAGAAGCCGCCATACTCCTGATAGAGTGGGCTCGTACAGCCAAGGTGAAGGCTGACCAGCCGACTCATAGGCAAGTGAGATAGCCTCGACCACACACTTGCTTATTCTCTGTTTAGACACGGGACACCCCTTCTTGGGTGGCCCAAAACACGCAAATAGTTGTTCTGACTTACTCCACAGGGCAGTTCTGTGGATATAGGCGTCTAACGCCCTAACAGGGCAGAGTAAATTAAGTTTCTCCTGGTCAGACGACAGAAATGGAGGAGGACAGAAGGCCTGCAGAACTGTAGGTCTAACAACATTAGTAGGGACCTAGGGAACGTAACCTGGTCTAGGACGCAAAAAAGCCTTAACCATGCCAGGCGAAAATTCCAGGCACAAGGGTGAAACCGACAGAGCCTGCAAATCACCGATTCTCTTTAGTGAGGAGATAGCAAGAAGAAAGATAGTCTTAAACGTGAGAAACTTCTCAGGAACTTCTTCGATAGGTTCAAGAGGAGCTTGGGAAAGACCTTCTAATACGATGGCCAGATCCCAGGCCGGCACCCTCGTACGAACTGCTGGCCTCAGCCTCAATGTGCCACGAAGGAAACGAGTTATAAGCGGGTGTCTCCCCAGAGAAACTCCACGGAAAGGGACGTGGTGAGCAGCCAGTGCCGCCACATACACCTTTAGTGTGGAGGGGGATAGCCCTGTGGAGAAGCGCTCCTGCAGGAATTCCAGCACTGCACCCACTGGGCCGTTAATCGGGTCCTGCAGGTGTTCTCCACACCAAGAAGTGAAAAGTTTTCACTTCAAGGCATAAAGCTTCCTCGCGGATGGAGCTCTGGAGTGAAGAATGGTCTCAACAACCTCGGTTGAGAGACCAGAGTTCATGAGCTGGGCCCCCTCGGAGACCAAGCCCACAGTACTGGGCGGGGGTGAAATATCATGCTGCCCGCCTGAGAGAGTAGATCCCTCCTGACCGGGAACTCCAAAGGAGAACCGTCCAGGAGAGAAATCAGGTCCGCAAACCATACTCGGGCCGGCCAGAACGGGGCTACTAGTAGTAGGCTGACCCCGTCCCGGCGAACCCTCTCCAGAACTCCAGGTAGCAGAGCAATCGGGGGAAAGGTGAACAGACGTGACCTCGGCCACGGCTGCCCCATAGCGTCCAACCTCAGAGGGGCTGGATGGCTGATGGAAAACCACAGATGACAGTGTGTGGTCACCTTGGAAGTGAATAGGTCCACCTCGGCGCGACCGAAACTCACCAAAGGAGCTCCACCACCTCGGGGTGGAGACTCCAAACCCCCGGCCTCGGCCCCTGCCTCGACAGGGAGTCTGCTACCACATTCAAATACCCAGGAAGATACATTGCTCTCAGAGATAGTAACCTCCCTTGGGACCACAGGAGGATCTGACGGGCCAACTTGTAAAGCCGGCGAAACCGCAGGCTCCCCTGATGATTTATATAAGAGACCACCGACGTGTTGCCTGACTGAACTAACACAAGATGACCTCTCAGGTCTGCTAGGAAGTGTTTCAGAGCCTGGAACACCGCCAACATCTCTAGACAATTTATAAGCCATGATAGATGATGGTCCTGAGACAGACCTTGGGCTGGACGACCACTCGTGACCGCCCCCCAGCCTGTGAGGGAAGCATCCGCCATTAGCGCCACGCGACCCAGCACAGGACCTTTGAATAGGAACCAAGTTTCTTTCCACATGACCAGAGCACGAAGGCAGCGCCGCCTGACTTGGACCGTGCGGAGCGGATTTCCCCTCGGGGAGAATCCCTTGGTCCTGAACCACCTCTGTAGCGGTCTCATGTACAACAGGCCGCAAGGTATACCGTTGGACGCTGCTGCCATCAGACCTGACAGTCTCTAAAACTGTTTTACAGTAAGTAGCTGGCCTAGCTTTACTTGTTTCACAGCTGAGAGAATCGAAGCGATGCGGGTCGGAGCGAGTCGCGCCTGCATCGAAACCCAAACGACACCCAGAAAAGTGGTCTTCTGAGAAGGAGATAATACACTTTTCTTTGCGTTCAGCCTCAACCCCAACTTCCTGATATGAACGAGAACGCCATCTCGATGCCGAACCACCATCGTGAAAGTGCGGGGAGATAAAGCTAGACCAAACGGAAGAACCCTGTGCTGGTACACCTCGCCCCCGAAGGCGAACCTCAGGAACTTCCTGTGTTGTGGAAGGATGGAAATGTGGAAGAACGCATCCCTTCGATCTATCGTGACAGACCAGTCCTCGGATCTGAATTGTGACACGATCTGCTTGATAGAGAGCAACTTGAATTTTGGCTTCCCTACCGAGCGATTCAATAGGCGCAGGTCTAAAATTGGACGCAACCCCCCATCCTACTTTGGAACGATGAAATATCGGCTGTAATAGCCTGACTCCATACTGGGAGGAGGAACCCGTTCTATAGCCTCCTTTTGAAGGAGTGCTTTCACCTTTTGTTCCATAACCAGAGCCTGCTTGGGGCCCACCACTGTAGGCAGAACCCCTCTGAATCTTGGTGGACGACACCTGAATTGGATAGCATAATCCTTTTCTATTGTCTGCAGGACCCAATGAGATATTTTTGGAAGGCTTTTCCCCTCTGCCAGAAATTCTACTAAGGGTACCAGTCTCTCGAGACTGGCCTCTGGTGTAACTTGAGCAGCAAACGCAGCGCCCTGTAATGGCACACCGGCAGGGAACAACTGGTTTAACCGCTCTGAAACCCTCCTCAGAGGGAGCGAGCGTCCCTTGGGAAATCGTCTGCGCCCCGGCATTAAGGCGGGGTTGGCAGAACGGGCCCCTGAGGGCACCGAGGAGGAATGGGCACCGTAGAAAGAGGTGAACACCTTTCCGCCTCGGTGGGAACCACCCTCAGTGTCCTGCGCGCCGTGGCGCCAGGACTTCTTCTTAGCCGAAGCCTTCTTAGCTAATATAACTGTCCTCAGATCAGTTCTATTACTGGGAGATTTCGGCTGAGAGTGCCGCGGCTGAGCCCACTGTCCAGCAGGGGGAGCACGAGACGCGACACTCTGCTTCAGCGCCTATGTGATGAGCTCGCAGACGGCCGGGGCTGCTCCCGCCCAGCAGTCCCAGGGACATGAATTTTTAAAAGGGAGAAATTTGTTAAAAGCTGTTGTTTGCTTTTCCTTCTCCTGGAATTTATCGATGACAGAATTTACAGCATCGCCAAATAAACCCAGGGGGGGGAGAGGAGTGTCTAAAAGGAAAGCTTTTCCTTTCCCTTCTATATTTGTCTGATTTAACCACAGATGTCTTTCTACGGCCACGCAGGGAAAAATCAGCCGCCTGACGCAGTTCGCGAACCACGTCAGCACTGACCTCCTCACTCTCACTCACGTCCCTCAGCAGGTCAGCCTGGTATGCCCGTTTTTTTTTTTTTTTTCATAATAGACATAGTATGCAGACATGACCTGCTGCCGAATACGCTTTACCCACAAAAAAACGAAATATTCCTAAGCTTTCTAGGCTTGGTGGGTAATGCCGGTGCCTTAACAGATGACGCAGCCTCGAGGGAGAGAAAACTCGCAAGCGTCTCTACCACGCGAGGCATAGCCGAACAACCATATGAATTATCCCCCACCATATTGGAATATGTTGAAGTCTGGGGACTAAACATTTTCTCTATATGACACCGGTTTTTCCCACGATTTCGACACCTCAGTGTGGAGATCGGGAAAGAAAAAAGACGGCACGCACCGGCGTGGAGGTTGCACTCGTGACGGCGAAAATCTCTCATCTAATTTTAATTTAGAAACAGACTCCTGTCTAGTCACTGGCCATACAATGCTGAGTTTTTCTACAGCTCTTGTTAATACCTCCACTAGCTCATCGCTTTCGGGAGTGTAAGGTGGCGAATCCTCCACATCTCCCTCATATATACTAGCAACATCCAGCTCCTCAGAACTGGATAGAAGCAACACTGGTGCCTCAGCCCGAGCGGAAGACACCGCAGCGCGTGCTTCCGAATACGGGACTGAGGCACTGAATCTCACAGGTGAAGGGAGAGATAAGGCAGAGCCCGTCTCTAACCCCGCTGAGAGATCCATATGCGATCCCCACGATACGCGTCGTCGCTCTGCCTCGGCAAGAGCGGGATCCGAACCGCAGGGAGCGCGCACCGAACCGCTCTCCTCAAAGAGCGCCCGGCGGGAGCGGAGCGTCCTTAATGGCAGACGCTCGCAATGCTCACAATCAGCTCCCTCGAGAGCTGACTGGGCATGCTACACTCCCAAACAAACAACACAAAGAACATGTGTATCCCCACTCGTTAAATAACGCGAGCAGGGAGGGACACACTCCCTAAACTGCTGTTTGTTCGCCATATCTCTCTTAATATATATATATATATATTATGTATATATATATATATATTAGGGCTGGGCAAGTTAACGCGTTATTATCGCGTTAACGCATTTATTAATTAATGCCGACAATTTTTTATCGCACGTTAACGCAGTTTTTTTATTATTATTTTGAAAGTCCGTTGCTCACTGGCTCTGAATAAACATAGGCCTACAGTCAAACCATGATCACAGGAGGGGTGGGATGTTGGTCAGCCAGCAAATAACCCACCCAAACAAGCAGTGGAGAGAGGCAGGTTCTCTCTGGTGAACAGTTAAAGGGTTGCGCTCCGCGAGTGAATGACAGGCGCTCTATGGATAGTACCTATAAAACCTATAGCCTAGATAATAACTATTTAGATTCTGGAAACTCACTAACAGCGAGCCGAGGATCAGTCTCTCTTCTAATGATTTGTGCTGCGCGTCCTTTATAAAAAGTTATAGACAATTCAACTTCGGCAACGAGCGGGCGCGTGCGTGAGGCGAGCATGACCGCAACAGTTTCACAGGAACGCACCCACTTGTCGCTGCACCTTGTGCTCGACCACTTCACCTCACTCTTGGCTGATTTATACTTCTGCGTCGGACTTACGCCGAAGACTATACGCTATAGACTACGCGTTGGTTTTCATTTATATCTCTGCGTCGTTGTCCGCGTTGACGCGCAATTACACATGCAGAGGGAGCATGTGAAACCCGGGGAGCGGTTCTAGCAATCACAGCGCTTGCGGTACGCGTAGAATTGACGTTACATTTTTGGAGAGGTGCACGTCAGGGTACGCCAAAGTGTACGCGCGCTACACAGCCACGGCGTGAGTATAAAGTATACATTGTTTTTTTACTCTGTTTAATGTAATCTTACGTGGGAAACCATGGCATAACCAAACCTAAGCTACTATAAGTAACGTTGGTCGACTTATATCTGTAGTAGTGATCATGAGCTCTGACTACTACATAGACTGTTTCTGCTGCTCCCTGATAAAAGATACCTGTTGATACCTGTTCAGAAAAAAAAAACAAGAAAACTGGACTCGTTTTAACAAACTAGATAAAAGGTAATGCCCTGGCAGTGGCAAATAGCTTTGTTTAAATATTTGATTTGATTACATTAATGTTTAAGTTGAGATTTGAGATTACTGTGTAAAGGGAATACTGCTGGTATAAAAGCACCTTATTTGTTTAAAGTTATTGCACTTTTGTGAATATAGCAGTACATTTAAATCAAAAGTGCGCAATACACTACTTTAGAAGTCATTATTCAATTTTGCGCATAACAATGCGATTAATCGCGATTAATCGCAAGAAAATCATGCGATTAATCGCAATTAAAAATTTTAATCGTTGCACAGCACTAATATATATATATATAAATTGTTTGTGTGGTGCAGAGTATGTAAGGACAGACAATATTCACACAGGGACAGATTCACATATAGCGCGACTGAAGGCACAGAAGCTATTGCGCTTGTGTTTATGGGGTGCTTTATAGTTTCCTGGTCGATGACGTCACCCGCCTATGACGTTCCATCTCTCCATTGGGCTGATTCCATACGTGCTTCAGGACGCACAACGCAGGGGCGTTCCCACAGCTTGACGCAGCTCGAGTTCCCTTGAAAGGGAAATTAATTTAAGAGCTCAGTGTTGAGAATTTCGCCGGAATTTGATTGACAGGCAATCTGACCAATCATAATGCAGATACTGCCATTTTTGTCCGACAAACAAACCAAACCAGTTAGTAGATTAAAGTCAGTGGACTTGAACTGGAAAATGGTGTGTATTGATTTCTTTTTGCAGTTCTGATTTTCATTCATGTTTAATTCGTGCTATAACTAGAAGAGATTATCAGTTCATGTGCTGCTTGAACTGAGGTCTACACATTAAGGTAACAATTGCAGGTCACCACACAAGTTAAACTTTACATGATCTAGACTCTAGATAAATTAAATGCAACCGCAGCAGTAAGTCAGGGGAATGCTTACATTTCTTCCTTTGGTTTCAATTTTGAACATGTTGCAGTTCTTTTTAAAAAGGTATACATTTTAATACAATTATAAAACGAAATAACATGATTTGATACTGTATATTAGCAGCAATTACACATTTTTCACTTTAGCAACAAAGTGGAGATCCTCTTTTCTGTAATGAAAGACCAATCTTATGGGTTGTGGTCTCTCAGACATTGGCCAAAATCAGTAAAAAAAAACAAAAAAAACATTGTTTCCCTTAAAGGTGCATTGCGCAACATTTCATGTTAAAAATACCCGTTTTTCTAACCCATACATGCTTAAACAATTGCCTAATGGGCTGAATGAGCCCTTCTCTGATCACTGCGATTGCCTCTATAATCCTGTACAGTAAAATAAATAAGAGGGATTCGGGTCGGAATTTGAGACTGGGCGTGACGTCATGCGCGTTCACGCTCACCTGGCTATGTCTGGCAGGTTTGTGTATTCGCCGCATGATTCGCCGCCATTCTCCGTATCAGCGAAGACAACTCGAGCGACAAAAGCAGAAGATGGATTCAAAGAGACTGGCTTGTAGTCCATTCCAAACCCCAACGCAAACTCCACGTAAGACAAAGAAAAGAAAACTTTTGTCTAGTGCCACTTTTAGAGACATTTGAGTGTACGTTGTTGACCAGCTGTATATGGTATGATTATTATTTTGAGCTTTTACAAAGTAATAACTTATATTGTTCATGAACGTGTTTCCATAATAATACAATCATAAGTAGATACAGTAAACACATAAAACAGTTCAACATGGAGATAGATGGAAACAAAAACCGAAGTTTTCTTCTACTACCCCCGTTTTCCCCTCACACATAAGTGTGTATTTTTACTCAAATGCCTTTCCTTTCATATATTTAAAATGACTTGCAGATTTATAACTTATCTCTGAAGACATTACGACTGTAAACAAAAGATTTGTGCGGCTGATGCTTCCTTGGTTATGAACAACTCGTGCAGGCGTGCGTGTGCGTGTGGTCCATGAGTGCACACCTCTGGTTGCAGTTTCGCTTGTTGCTAGAGGGGGCATAGTTCTGCAAAAACTCAGAGACCTGCGCTATGCACCTATAAGGCTTAGGTAAATGAACCAGAATTTTTTTTACATTGTTAAATTTTTGTTATAATGTTATATATAATGTTATATTCTAATTAAATTAGAATGTATGTATTTCTCAATACTTATCACTTTTTTCAAAACTCTTCACTCCGTTGTCTTAACCAACTTTCAGCGTCACTGCAGTAAATTTCACATTCAAAACGCATTAAAACTACCAAAACACATCATTCATGGCTCAAATTAAGTCATTCTTCCAGAACACTAGCAAATGTTTCACACAATAAACACAATTAAATATACAAAACAAAAAACACAAACAACAGGCAGCAATATGCACTATTTTCTGCTGTTCAGAATTCAATGCAGTTTTTATGTTACATGGTTCATGTTTACATTAATGTACAAAATTATTTTCTTTTGTATAGATGGTGATGAAAATGAAAGACTAAGGCTTGTGTAGGTGTTTTTTTATATTCAGAATATATTTCAATGTGGTATACGGTAGACATACTGCAAATTTCAGTCTTATTCATTTTTGTGTTGAAAGGTTTTGAACTTAAATGGGTAGATGACAAATAAGGGTGAAACAGCATTTTTTTTAAACAAAGTTCTAAATTGCTTGAGATTGTATGAATTTGTAAAGTTCAAATACTGTTGTTTTTGAAACTGTTAGAGGTTAGCAGATTTTTTTCTCATTATGTAATTTATTAAGCTTTTCTCACAGCTCCAGGCAAAATATGTCCTGCGGTGTGACATGACATTACTATAAAATTCAAATATTGAAATATTATTAATTTCAAATACAAATCAGGTATGTTTTAAGTTTAAAAAGTATTCTTAAAGAATAATCATTAAAATTCTTTTTTTTCTTTTTTTCACAGCTGTTTTTCGATTATATTCTTTGCTTGTGCGATCTTTTACCACTCACTCCAGTGGAAATATTGTGTAAAATTACAAAAAATATTTGAAAATGTTTTTTTTTTTATATATATAGTTATATTATGCAATGTTTTCAAATGCATATAATTATTTAAGCTAGTTAACATAGTAAAAGTCATTTAATTGTGTTTGAAGTGATGTCACACCACAGGACATCCCGTCACACCACAGGACGAAATGAGACACTGTATGAACATTTATGGTGAAATTTATTGAATACTTTTGTAACAAAAAAATTCATTTGCATCTCTATTTGAACATTAATGAAAATGCAACATATCAGTACAATCTTATTACTTAGTGTATGAATTTGAACTAAAAACATAGTGAACAAGACATACTGAATAATTAACATTTTGGAGTCGTCAAATCAGACCCAGTCATAAAGCCCATTCATTTCTATTTTTAACTTAAAAGACTAAACAAATATCTTGTTTCTCAAGAGAAAGTCATTAAAATCATGCTAAAATAATTAAAAGCATGTTCAAATCATCAATTCAGCTCTTTGAACAAAGATTCCAGTGAACAAGAGAAATTTGACATTCTGGAGTCGTCACTAACAAAAGATCAGACCATAAACATGATAAGCTGTTAGAGCCCATCCATCCATCTTCTTCCGCTTATCCGGGGCCGGGTCGCGGGGGCAACAGTGTAAGCAGAGATGCCCAGACTTCCCTCTCCCTAGACACTTCCTCCAGCTCTTCCGGGGGGACACCGAGGCGTTCCCAGGCCAGCCGGGAGACATAGTCCCTCCAGCGTGTCCTAGGTCTTCCCCGGGGTCTCCTCCCGGAGGGACGCACCCGGAACACCTCCCCGGGAAGGCGTCCAGGAGGCATCCGCAACAGATGCCCGAGCCACCTCAGCTGCCCCCTCTCGATGTGGAGGAGCAGCGGCTCTACACTGAGTTCCTCCCGAGTGACCGAGCTTCTCACCCTATCTCTAAGGGATCGTCCAGCCACCCTGCGGAGAAAGCTCATTTCGGCCGCCTGTATCCGGGATCTTGTCCTTTCGGTCATGACCCAAAGCTCATGACCATAGGTGAGAGTAGGAACGTAGATTGACCAGTAAATCGAGAGCTTTGCCTTGCTGCTCAGCTCCTTCACCACGACAGACCGGTACATCGACCGCATTACTGCAGAAGCTGCACCGATCCGTCTGTCAATCTCCCGTTCCATCCTTCCCTCACTCGTGAACAAAACCCCAAGATACTTGAACTCCTCCACTTGAGGCAGGAACTCTCCTCCAACCTGAAGTGGGCAAGCCAACCTTTTCTGACTGAGGACCATGGCCTCAGATTTGGAGGTGCTGACACTCATCCCAGCCGCTTCGCACTCGGCTCCAAACCGTCCCAGTTTTGTCCTCTTTCTTTGCTCATGCCTAAAAACTGACAAAAATCACTTTAAAAACAATAATCAGTGACTGTTAACATACACATACAACAAACAAATGAAGACAGATATATATATATATATTTATGTTTAATATATGTATAATATAGGTATATTATGTATAATGAAGACAGATATATATTTATGTTTAATATATGTATAATGTAGGTACATTATATATAGTATTTACAATATTTGTTTAATATATATAGAGACAGAGATATATTTATATTTATGTTTAATATTGCGAACATAACAGACGAGAAATCTAGCTAGATGTCTGACTTAATTATGTCACACTACAGGACGGGCTGTCACACCACAGGACTTTTCACCTTTGCAGCCATTTTGAGTCATTGCTATACAAGACTGACTTTGGGCATTACAGTAACTGAATAAGTTCATTGTTTTAAACCTGAATATGACTCTTTTCTAAAAATATTTTTCTTTTTTCTCGAACTAGATCAGTCACCCCACAGGACTATCAAAAATGGACACGTTCATGGTCTGACAGAAATGATGAAATTTATCAAATTAATAAGAGATTAACACTCACCTTTTAACCTCCTTAGCACATCCAAACATCTGGGGGACTTCCTGGTAGGGGGCTTGACTAAAGAACCCCTATGGCTGTCCATGTAACTGCCAGTACAAAAATCTAATATCCTATGTCACACTGCAGGACATCGTTTGTGTTTCAAAACTAAATGTACTGTATATATTACTTTAGTACTTTTTAGCATTTTGAAAACTTAAGTTAATTAAGTAAATACATACAAAATAATGCCTAGGCATTTATTAGCTGCTCCAAACATATCTGCTTTATTTTACTAATATTTACATTTGATGAGTCATCAATGTTACAGTCACACCACAGGACATTTTGCTATTCACCTTGAAATATGAACAACACCAAATACATTGTACGTCCCAAAATCATAATATTGAAATAAAATGATGTTCTATGCCCCACTGGCATGTGTTGTTTTAGTTGAGAAATGCAGTTCAGTAAACATTTACACTTAATTACAGAAAAAACATGCGTCACGTCATCTGCCCAAATATAGCGGTCTTGGAAATAATATGTAAGCATGTGCAAATTGGCCTGAATTAATATTGACGCTGAAGAGCAGAACAACAATATGTTAAAAAGAGTAACAGATTACTAAAGCAACAAAGCTATAATTATACATACCGCAAGATGTTCATTGCAATGTAAACAAACCGTTCATGGTCGCATACCATGTGGGAATACAGCCACCCGATCAGAAACATGCCGCTGTAAATGACATGCTATGAATATTTCACTGGAAGCAGCTAAACACGGTCAACACTTGTTTATAACACGACTGAACAAAATACCTGATAAGTAGGCAGCGAGCGCACAGCAGACAGGAAGACAAGGACTTAGTTTAAACCTTCGGCGGCAACAGATGACGTGACATCACGGCAATACCAAGACGCATATCCAGTCGCTAAAGCCCACCTCTTTTATACTCCATACAAGGGCAGCCAATAAGCCACACATATGCGCACGCTCTCTCAATAGGTGGACTTATTCCACCCTGCTACATTTACAATACTGTACAAAATTATTCCTAATTTTCCCCTTTTGTATAGATGGTGATTAAACTGAGACTAACACGAACACTTGTGTAGGTGTTTAGTTAAATATAATTTTTTTTTTTTTTTTTTTTTTTTTTTTTTAGATTCAGAATATATTTCAATATGGTTTTACTGTAAAATGTTGCAAATTTTGGTCTTATTCATGTTTTGTTGTGTTAGGTTTTGAACATCAGTTTTGATTAGAGAATATAAAGATGTGCAAATTGGCCTGTATAGAACATAAAGTTCTGTTGGTGTTTGTGTTAAGTGAGAAATAAATTAATGTAAATTTAAAGATATCATTGAATACATTTTTTGATAAACCAATAATATATGATCCACAGTTTGTCACATAAGCCCCTTAGTAGTCTTTATGAGGGACATTGTGTCAAAAGTGATTTATGACCCTAAATATGATTTTTATGACAGGTTATGATATATTTATGATTATGATTATGACATATTTATGACGGGGCAATTTGCTTGGTGTGACTGAGAGGAATGTTTTTTCAGGTGGATGTTTGGAATGGGGATGACTTTTATTATAGTTGAATAATGTAGACAGAAGTATGAAATTGAGGTCCAACACGGATATGATTTTCATATGGAACATCATCTTGCATGATGTCTGTGGGAGAGAATAAGAAAAGAGTTTAAAGAAATAGCATTGATGACAAATAAAAACAACATAACATTTTATTAGCCATTTAAAAAGTAAGTTTTAAACTTTAAACATGTGATGAACTCAATGAGGTGATCTTTATGCGTCTATCAGCCTAAAGCAGATTTAGCCCCTCAAATCTTTCTGAACAGATGAAAATGTCACAAATGAGTTTAAAGAAATATACCATTGATGACATCTAAATATTAGATAAATAAAACATATAAGCTGTTAATTTATTCAACATTTAAAAGTAAGTTTTAAACTTTAAACATGTGTTGAACATAATGAAGTGATCTTTATGTGTCTATCTGCCTAGATTTAGCTTAAATCTTTCTGAGTAGATGAAAATGTCGCAGATATTTTTTTCCTCTGTGAGTTTAAGAAATAAAAAAGTATTGTGCTTAAATCAAATAAATAGTGAATAATAATTTATATTATTTGAAATAAGATGCTAAATTGACTATAGGCTAAGTATTTGATTCTATTACACCACAAATTACTGCCTTACACAGTTTAATAAAACATAAAATTTTGAATAATAGTGGATATTATGTGAAATAAAATGTTAAATTAACAAGCATTTTAATCTAATACACTATACTGACTTACAGATAAATAAACCATATAATAGTGGATATTACACGAAATAAAATGTTAAATTATCAAGTATAAGCATTTTAATCTAATACACTACAATGTACTGACTTACAGATAAATAAACCAAGTAGTTAATATATTACAGCATGTGTCAAACTGATTTATGACCCTATGATTGACAGGTGGGCGGGGCTAACCTTTGACCTTCCGGAGGGGTTTTCCGGAGGTCCCTTTGATGTAGGGATTAACCTTTGACCTATCGATCAATCAAGTTGACAGGTGGGCGGGGTAACCTTTGACCTTCCGTGGTCCTCCGGAGGTCCCTTTGATGTAGGGATTAACCTTTGACCTATCGATCGATCAAGTTGACAGTTTTCTTTGCCCTATTGACCTTTGTATTATACGTCAAGTTGCCAGTTGTTAGGGTTGATCTGGGTTTGACAGTTGTCTTTGATCCGGATTATGATGGATGATTTTGCCATTTAGTTTTACCCCTATTGACCCCCGGGGAAAATAACCTTTTGCTGTGGGAAATTCCCTCCATGCCAGCTGTGTCGGGGTTAGTGAGAAAATAATTTTTCTAATGTCGCATATAGATTAGAATAAAACATAGGGGTGTCCAAAAATAAAATCATCTTACCGTTTCAGAGTTGAGGATCTTTTGAAAAAGTTGAAAAGAGTTCCTCTTTTGGAAAGAGTGCCTTTTGCATCTGACAGTCTCCGCACTGTGTGTGTGATTCCTCCGAGTGATTCTCTCTCAAACACCAGCGCATGACAGGCATGGTCTCCGCGCTAAGTGTGTGCGTCTGTCTGTGAGTTTGTGTGTGACCCCAATTCCTGCATCCCCCTGCTGGGGAGTGAAAGTGAGAAAATATCTCACACTAACTAAAGTTGAACAACATTCATTTCAAAAATAAAATCATCTTACCTTTTCACTATGGTGAAGAATTGGTTTAAAGTTGACAGTCTCTGAGCTAAGTGTGTGTGTGTGTGTGTGTGTGTGTGTGTGTGTATGTGTGTGTGTGTGTGTGTGTGTGTGTGACACCCGATATCCTGGCATTCCTGAGCACACTATATAAATGGGGATAGTGAGAAAAAGCATTGATCTTTAAAAGTATATGAAATGTACATTTACAAATATTTTTTCATACTAACTAAAGTTGAAAAATCATACTGTTCTTTAAAAGTATATAAAATGCACATTTAGTCATTCACAAATATCTTACACTAAAGTTGAAAGACATTCTGTTCTTTAAAAAGTATATAAATGATTATAACAAATCTTTTAAAAACAAAAAATAAAATCATCTTACTGTTTCAGAGAATTGGGTTAAAGTTGAAAAGTTGAAAAGTTCCTCGAGTGATTCCCTCTCACACCCCTTGCATTTGACAGTCTGTGATTCAGAGGGGAGGGGTGTTCAGTGTTCAGGATGTGACATTGTGAATGTTTTTCTAGAATTTATTTCAAAGTATAATCTTAAAAGTTTAAATTAAATCTTTTATAATGAAAAGATTGTTTAAATTATATCTTTAAAGTTTTAATACAGTCGTATCTTCTATTTATCTTTTGAAGATTACTGTAATGATTTTATTTAACGGTGACCTTAAGTATAATTTTTATTAATATAGCCATAATGATTTTTGTACTGTAACAGCATATTCTATCCCGTACACCTAAACACGACCATCACAGAAAATAGCATTTTTACATTGTTTTTACATACTGTTTTGCACTCACAGTTCCATAAATTAACTAATCTCCATATTTAAATTAAATGATTATAAATATAGAATAATAACAAGTATGTTACTAAAATGAATTCAAACAATTTAAACATAGTTTTAGCTAAATTAATTTTATATAAAAAAGTATATAAATATAAAAATACCTTACATTTTCATAGTGCCGAAGATGTAGTTCTTTATGCAATGATAAAACAGTCCAAAGTCATAAACAAAGCCCTCCTGGTTCCTTCAGTGATAAACTACAGGGTGAAATGAAGCTTCACACCCTCACAGAGACGAGAGGAGTTACAGGACAGATGAACCTCTGGGATGTGCCAATGTCATCGCATATGTAAAGTTAGTCTGCTTTCCAAAGTTTTATTCATACTAAATTCATTTAAAAGCATAATATTAAAAGTTTAAATTAGATCTTTTAAAATTAAAAGACTGTTTAAATCAAAGCTTTAACGTTTTATTAAAATTGTATCTTCTATTTATCTTCTTAAAAGACTCATGTATGATATAAATGATTTTACATAAATTTAACCTAAGGTATTATTTTTACTAAACAGTTTAAAGCAATTTTAAAATTGTAAAGCAAAAACTGTACTTTGGTATCTTAGATCTTATACAAAAATATTTCAAACAGTATTTTTTGTTCATCCACATGAAACATGTTGTCAAAGTTTGTCACAATGTGTTTTGTTATGTTTTTTAGTTGTTGTTTTTAAGAAATCCCAGGACTCTACATTGCTCTTGTTTAGATTAAGTTGTATCATTTAGAAAACCACTGTATATTTTCAGAGAGGCGATGTGCCTCTGCGGTCCATCACGCAGCAATTTTACTCATCTTAATTCAAAGCATGATCTTACTTTTTCTCTACGGTAGCTATGATCTATTGCACGTATAAGGTGTGTATCATTTTTTATTTTTTATTGTATCTCCCGAACTATCCTTAATCAGTGTGGAAACATACAGGGTGAAACCCTTTACTGAGAATATACTATCGGTTATCTACTCAAAATATATATGTAGAACTTTAAAATGTTAGCATTTGTTGATGCGACAGTTTGTCTGTAGGCTGCATGAACAGCCTTTGGGAGAGCTGATGATACTATAGCAGGAAACATGCCCTTTGACCTCCTCCATTTTGGAGGATTTAGTCCTTAAAGGTACGCTGTGAAGGAATTTCTCCCATCTAGCGGTGAAATTGTATTTTGCATTCAAACGAATAGTGCTCTCTAGTGCATCGCTTTTTCAAAAGCGTGTTGCAACTACGGTAACCGTTATGTGCCACGAAGCTACAGTACGACATGTCTTCCAATAGCACATCATCGAGTTTAACTATACATGTTCTACTGTTACGCTACCTATATAATAAATTAAACAATCAAGCAATGAAAAAAAGTGTGTAATTTAGACCATAACATTGACTTACCTGTTGAGAAGAAAGCAGGACTTTGGAGTCCCTTTCAAAGCTCTATCCACCGGGGAAAAGATAATATTTACCCTCGTTTTGAATTTGCCGGTCACGTTTCCTTTTAAATAAAATGTTTATGCTTTTTGGTTACGAGGATTGCATTATGAAGTACCGCGCAGTGCAGCCTTTCAAATTTGCCGGGGGAGTGACAACAAGCGCCTCTCACTGACCTCCTTGGGAGCTTCAGCTGGGTTCAGTCTCTGGTTCAGTCAGCCGGCTCTGAACGAAAACGCGTTGAGGTTGGCTAGTGCTTTTTGTCCCTCTCTGCTATTATAGTTTTTCAAGATGGCGGAACGACATGGCGGTCTCCATGGACTTACCCGTACCATGTAATTAAAGATAAGAAATTCTTTGCTTATGAGGATAAGTCAGATCATTGGCAGGGCTAATTTTACACCAATGAGATCATATTTATGAATAAAGACATTGATTTTAGCTAATAAAATACTTTTTAAAAAACTACTGTACCTTTAATTTCAGATGTGTAAATTACAAAACAGCATTTTTCAACCGAGTGAATCTACACGTGAGAGATCTTCAGAAGTCATAACTTCAGGGGTCAAGGGGTCTCCCGAGAATATTTAATTTCCCTTAAAAACCAAAGATTAAGTTTAACGACGCTAGTTTGCAACGTTCCCCCAAAAATCAAATACTGTATTAACCTTTTCAAAGGATAATCTAGCTTTAAAGTTAGAATAAAAAGTTAAAACCAAACATATCTTCATACCTGTTGTGTTCGGACGCAAGGCCATTAACTGGTTCTTTTGTTTTATACATTTACTTTGCTTATTTCTACAAATATCAGCCTGATAAATATGGAGTTATTACACGATGAACGAGATAATCATGCTACCAAATACGTCTGACACAATGTTTTTTTTAAGAAAAAGCAATGTTTTAAAATACAACTAAACCATGATAACAGATGATTTTTGACAGACCTAGAAATGCATGTTGATTACTAAGTTTCAGGCATAGTGCAATTGTGCAATGTTCGAGAAAGCTAATATTGGTGTAATCTTTTGTGCGGTCTCACCCACAACGCAAAACTCTGTGTTGGCTGATCCAGGCATAGCTTTACTAAAAGAAAATAATATCCAAGTCATTATCAAACTTTAACTAAACCATATTTTATTTATTAATATTATGGTTTCATGCTGATTTAAAGTTTTTGTTACCTGCTGATAAAATTGCACAAAAGTAAATTCTAGAGGCCAACTTGCTAAAAAAGTAAATAGGCCTACGGCAAGAGCCATTTAAAACAAATACGGAAAAGCCACTTGCTACTAGTCGATTACGCCGTTTGCATCATGTTTCTTTTTGTTTTAGTACAGTTTGCAAAAACTATAGTCTACGAGCATGGTCAAACATTTAGGAATTTATGAAAAACATTATATCAAAAATTGAATTAAATTCTTCTATGCGACTGTTTAAGAGTTTAACCAATCAAATTTCTTTTAGAACATCTTTCTGCTATGTCTACGAAACATCGTCATGAAAGATGAGTATTGCTGTTCCCTTTCGTTGTCACTCCGAGTTACGTCGGATGACGACGAATGGGGTTTCGCTTAGAAAGCCTATCAACTTCGAGTATTACAAAACGAGCCAATGGCAAAGAAATGCCATGGGTCTGCGGAATTTGCATGACGTAACTCCGCCCCACCTCGTGGGTATAAAAGGAGGAAGTCCGCAACGGCAGTTTATGTTTTCGCTTCGGAGCCAAGTGTATTCTTCTCTCCAAAAGCCAACTCTGAATTATCAGCTTCACGAACGAGTGCCTCGAGTGTTGGTGTGACGGCGATCTCCGGCGAGTGCGTGCTTCCTGCTTATCTCTGCAGTGGTTCATCAGAGAGCGCGTGCTTCCCCGGGCGCTTCAACACTTGAGTTTTCTCTCTAAAAGAGCGCACGCGGCACGTCTTTTTAAAGACGGCTCGCCCGTGCATTTAAAAAAAAAAAAAAAAAAAACGAATGGTTGCGGCAGCTTGGTATCGGACTCTGATGGGCACGAACGTTGTCTGGTATGTTTGGGCTTGATCATACTAGAGCAGCGCTCGTGGATGACTCATGTTCTCTCTGTGGGAACATGATCATCGCGTCATATAGGTCGAGACTCGGTGAACTCGCAAGAGTGAGAGTCCCCTCATCCACCCCCCGATCTTCGGCTGGTGGCCAGGGTGACCTGAGGGTGTTGGTCTGGAACAAGGCGCCGACTCCGTGTCCGTGACCCCAGCCTCCCCTCAACGCCGGTGCCCGCTAGTGAATAGGTGATTCCCACGAGTCTACCCTCTGGTGGCCCGTGTGTTTCATTTAAAGCTACAGAGGATGATACTATGTTTGTAGCAGCTTCACAAGGTGGGTTTGATTCTCTGCGAAGTGACGACTCGTCACAGCTGCCACCCTCTGGTGTGCATACGGCTGTGCCTGAGTCTGATCCAGAGATGACGGCCATGCTTTCCTGGGACGATTGGTTTTTGGGTAAGGCCGCCGACCCTCGTCCACGGCAAACCCCAATACCTTCCCTCCCGGACGTGCATGATGAGGTCTCGAAGTCCCAGAAGACCCCCTGGTTTTCTCGGGACCGCTCGCTGATCTCATCCGCCTTTCCCCCCTCGATGGGGCCGCTGTCACGGGTACACTGGGGTTCCCCCGGCTGAACGCTCTGTTGCAATGCTATGTGTCCTCAGAGTGCTTCTTCTCGGCGCAATCCTAAGCACCCGCCCGTGGTCTATGGTTTTCGTCTACATTTGTGGCGAGATCCTATAGCACCACGGGACTGGCAGCCGCCTCTCTGCAGGCCATGGCCATTCTGCTGGTCCTCGACCCAGATGCTCATGGACTTGCACGAGGGCGGGACTGACCCAGGGCTCTTCACTGAGTCGCGCGCCGCCACTGACCTTGCTCTCCGAGCGACGAAAGTGGCCGTACGCTCCCTGGGTCAGGTGATGCCTACCATTCTGTGGCTGAACCTGTCTGATGTGCTGAATGTCGCGCGGCCCCGTCTGTCCGACGTTCCCATATCCCAGGTCGGCCTCTTCGGCGGTGCGGTTGAGAACTTCGCCCAACAGCTCTCAACCGCCCATGTGCAGACTGACGTGATTCTGTCCCGACGGCCCGCCGTCCGCTCAGATCCCTCGGTCTGCCCACTGCCGAAGGCGCCCCCCCCCGGCTCCCACCCCGCCCGTTTAAAGAGACGGGCCGGCTCTGGAAGCCGCGGGCGGACGCCACAGCCCTCTCCAGCCCCGCCCCCCGCTACGTGCCGGGTTAAGCGGCGCTCCTGAGACGGGCTCCACAGAGATGGGACTCAGTTCTTCCAGGAGTTGGTAGCAGGACCACTCCTTTCCCCGGTGGAGGGCCGGGGAAAAATCCTTATTCTCCTAAGAACTGACTTTCCCGTCTCTGGGAAGACAGAGTTCTCGGACGACACAGAGCGCCGCCCACAAGCCGTGCTCTCCTCGTCCCCCTCTGTCCCAGAGGTGCTTGACACGGCGTGCCGTCCACGGACCGCTTCGCCCCTGTCCCCCTCTGTCGCCAGACCCCTGCCAGAGCAGGCCCCCGCGGGACGACCAGCATGGTCCTCCCCTGGCCCCCTCTGTCAGGGCGCGGTTGCTAACTGTGCCCCCACACCGGGCCGCTATGCCGTCCACGTCTGGGCCAGTTACTCCGCTTCGCTGCCCCTCCGGGGGGACGCCTGTCGTCCGCTTGATCCCGCTGGTTCAGTTCCTGGGAGCCTGGTTAGAGCTTCCCCGTCTGTCCCGCTGGATCGCGCGCACCATCAGGCTCGGCTATGCGATTCAGTTCGCACGGTCTCCTCCCCGCTTCAGGGGAGTCCGCTCCACTTTGGTCGGTGGCAATGCCCCTATCATGAGAGCAGAGATTGCCACCCTGCTGGCGAAGGGTGCAATCGAGACTGTCCCTCCAGCCGAGATGAGGTCCGGGTTCTACAGCCCCTACTTCACTGTCCCCAAGAAAACCGGTGGGTTACGGCCAATCCTGGACTTGCGCGTGCTGAACCGCTCCCTTCACAGGCTGCCGTTCAAGATGCTCTCCCCCAAACGCGTTCTCGAATGTGTGCGGCCCAGGATTGGTTTGCAGCGATCGACCTGAAGGACGCCTACTTTCATGTCTCCATTCTTCGTCGACACAGACCGTCCCTACGGTTTGCTTTCGAGGGGCAGGCATACCAGTACGCGGTTCTCCCTTTCGGGCTAGCCCTGTCTCCTCGCACCTTCACGAAGGTCGTCGAGGCTGCCCTTGTTCCCCTTCGGGAACACGGGGTTCGCATCCTGAGTTATATCGACGACTGGCTGATCCTAGCTCACTCTCGAGATCAGGTTTGCGAACACAGGGACCTAGTGCTCCTAGCTAGGGAGACACAGGGACCTAGCTCGTCTGGGCCTTCGGGTCAACTGGGAGAAGAGCAAACTTTGCCCCGTGCAGAGGATCTCTTTTCTCGGTATGGACATCGACTCGGTCGCCATGTCCGCGCAGCTTAGGAGCGAGCGCGCGCAGTCACTGCTGACTTGCCTGAGACATCTCAGGAGCAAGAATGCGGTTCCACTGAAACATTTTCAGAGGCTCCTGGGGCATATGGCATCTGCAGCCGCGGTCACGCCGCTCGGATTGCTTCATATGAGACCGCTTCAGCTTTGGCTTCGCGACCGAGTCCCGAGGTGGGCATGGCATCAAGGCACACTCCGGGTACCAGTTACTCCGACCTGCCGTCAGTTCCTCACCCTGTGGTCGAACCTCAGTTTTCTCAGGGCGGGTGTCCCCCTGGAACGAGCTTCCCGGCATGTTGTGGTCTCCACGGATGCCTCCACCACGGGCTGGGGCGCCATGTGCAATGGACATGCTGCTGCGGGCTCCTGGACAGGACCCCAGCGGCTATGGCATGTCAATTGCCTCGAGTTGTTGGCAGTACGCCTTGCCCTGCACCGCTTCCGGGCGTTGCTCAGGGGTCAACACGTACTAGTCCGCTCAGACAATACCGCTACTGTAGCGTACATCAACCATCAAGGTGGTCTACGCTCCCGCCGTATGTCACAACTCGCCCGCCACCTCCTTCTATGGAGTCAGAAGCATCTGAGGTCGCTTCGAGCCATTTTCATTCCCGGAGCCCTGAACTGTGCAGCCGACGAGCTCTCACGGCTTCAGCCCCTCCCTGGAGAATGGCGACTCCATCCCCAGTCGGTTCAGCTGATTTGGGGCCAGTTCGGGGACGCACAGATAGATCTGTTTGCCTCTCACGACTCGACCCATTGCGCCCTGTATTTTTCCCTGACCGAGGGCACACTCGGCATGGATGCACTGGCGCACAGCTGGCCGCCGGGCCGCAAATATGCGTGTCCCCCAGTGAGCCTTCTTGCGCAGACCTTGCGCAAGGTCAGGGAGGACGAGGAGCAGGTCATTTTGGTCGCGCCGTATTGGCCCGGCCGGACCTGGTTCCCCGAACTTGCACTCCTCGCGACAGCACCTCCCTGGCCCATTCCTCTGAGGAAGGACCTTCTTTCTCAGGGACGGGGCACCCTGTGGCACCCTCGCCCCGATCTCTGGAGCCTCCACGTGTGGCTCCTGGACGGCTCGAGGTAGGTTTGAGTACCCTTCCACCAGCGGTGGCGGCCACCATCACTTCCGCTAGAGCGTCGTCCACAAGACACGTCTACGCGTTGAAGTGGAACCTCTTCGTCGTCTGGTGCTCTTCTCACCGAGAAGACCCCCGGAGATGCTCGATCAGCGTTGTGCCTTCCTTCCTTCAGCAGGGGTTGGAGCGAAGGCTGTCTCCCTCCACCCTTAAGGTCTATGTTGCCGCCATTGCCGCACACCATGACCTAGTCGAAGGTAAGTCGGTAGGGAAGCACGACCTGGTCATCAGGTTCCTGAGAGGAGCGAGGAGACTAAATCCTCCTCGCCCTCCTCTCGTTCCCTCTTGGGACCTCTCAGTGGTTCTAACTGCCCTGAAGAGTGCTCCCTTTGAGCCCCTGCAGTCAGTCGAGCTTAAGTTCCTGTCAATGAAGACAGCGCTCCTGGTTGCACTGGCCTCCATCAAGAAGGTAGGGGACCTGCACGCATTCTCCGTCGACGAAGCGTGCCTGGAATTCGAAGCCGGCTTTCTCTCACGTGATCCTGAGACCCCGGCCCGGATATGTGCCCAAGGTTCCTACCACTCCCTTTCGGGACCAGGTGGTGAACCTGCAAGCGCTGCCCCCGGAGAAGGCAGACCCAGCCTTGGCACTGCTCTGTCCAGTACGCGCTCTTCGCGCCTATGTAGACAGGACGCGGTGTTTCAGGACCTCAGACCAGCTCTTTGTCTGTTATGGTGGGAAGCTGAAGGGAAAGGCTCTCTCCAAGCAAAGGTTGTCTCACTGGATAGTGGACGCCATTGCCTTGGCTTACCAGCAGCAAGGTCGACCGTGCCCCCTTGGTGTGACGGCCCACTCCACCCGGAGTGTGGCATCGTCTTGGGCTCTAGCGCATGGCGCCTCGCTAACAGACATCTGCAGAGCTGCAGGCTGGGCGACACCTAACACATTCGCCAGATTCTATAATCTCCGAGTGGAGCCAGTGTCCTCTCATGTACTCGCTTCAACTAGCTAGTACCGGACCCGCTCAGGTGTCTTTGCTTGCTCGCCATTCCACTCCACGGACTGGATACGTGCGATATTCTCCTCAGGTGAGCTTCCCCGAAAGCCCTGAGTTCCTCCAGCACTCCTGACGTCGGCACCAGTGTCTATTGCCTGCGCGTCGGCTAGGTGCCTCCCGTGTGCATGGTCCCTCCCCTGAGCGACCCCCACATGTGTATTTCCACTGTAAGCCTCTCTGAGCATGTGTCTTTCCCTTGGCAAGCCACCTTGCCACCCCTGGGGTTGAAATATTCCACCTGCGGCTGGACACCCCAGTGTTCTCCATATGTTTCCTTCGGGTCATATGTGTATTCTCTAAGTCCCCCCCCTCTGGGTTGGCATTAATTGCATACTTCCCCTAGCTTGGGATATGCTTCCCAGTGTACCTTGGTATTCCTGTGTTAAATGGAGTCCTTCGTCCAGTCTCTGACAGGGATCTCGATTTACGCAGGGCACTGGAAGACAGCTGAGAAGGTGGCGTGATTAGACTGGTAACCCCATTCGTCGTCATCCGACGTAACTCGGAGTGACAACGAAAGGGAACGTCTCGGTTACGTATGTAACCGAGACCTGAGTAGGGAACGGAGACGTTACGTCTGCCTGCCACTTTCCGCTGTACCCCGGGGATCGCCTGAGCTCAGTCTTGGCTCCTCAGCGAAGAAACATAAACTGCTGTTGCGGACTTCCTCCTTTTATACCCACGAGGTGGGGCGGAGTTACGTCATGCAAATTCCGCAGACCCATGGCATTTCTTTGCCATTGGCTCGTTTTGTAATACTCGAAGTTGATAGGCTTTCTAAGCGAAACCCCATTCGTCGTCATCCGACGTAACGTCTCCGTTCCCTACTCAGGGAACGAGGGTTACATACGTAACCGAGACGTTTTTCTGTTACCTATAAAACTATTACGCTTCAAACTCGTCTAATTATTGCACTTTTCACAGCACGGTAATAGATACACAGTTATGTTGTGTATGTCGCTAAACAACTGTTAAGCTAATGAATTACCATTGATAAGCGGTATTTTTGCGTGTAAGGTGGGATGATTCATTTTTTATTCCGTTCACATCAATACTTTGACACCAGAGTTTTAGGTCTGATCCAGAAAACAGACGGTAAGCACTAAGTTATGAAAACATGTGGTAAGCAGTTTTTGGCCTCATCATCAAAATGTTTTAACATATCGTAAATTTCAATTGTTTGATAAATTATCTAACGATTATACCCAACTATCAACAGTTATATGTGAAACGAGCTCAGTCACATTAGAGTTGGATTCTTGTTTATATTGTACATTGTTATTGAACCACATGTTTAACAGCTCTAGGGTTCTTAAATTGTTTACCGCGGTTTCATTTTAACAACACTATCGTAACACTTATCGTATCGCCGGGTGTGATTGTAATGTTTTGGATGGTGTTTTTCTTTACACTTTCCCCTGGATATCTGTTTCCTACAGTTAGCGGTAATGTTAGTGAACTCTATGTCTTCTCTTTGTTCATATATGACAGTATTCACAGGAATTGGTGTAATTTAATAAAATGATGGTTCAAACCATCATCTTCACTTGAGACATTTACATTATATTATACCTTTAAATAGGTCTTAAATGTATATTTTACCCCTTATGCGGCTATAGAATACCGCACAAGGATCTCTGAAATATTTTTTGTGTAAAACATCTATGTAGGTCGTGTAAAACATCTATCTGTTTTTAAAAATACACCAAAACAAAGAATGAAGACATCTTTGAGTGACCCTCAAAATCTCTGCATACAACAAAACACAGTGCATCCGTGTACGATGATTTATCAGAAAATTACTTTTGTCGCTTTTTCTGAATAATCTCACCAAGTGCGGGTGCTTGATAACTATTGAACAACCCTGAATTCGGCTACTCAATAAAAAACTCAATACATTTGAATGCGCTAAAGGTCTATAACTGAACTTTAACATCTTAGTAGTTGGTAAAACTTCACTTAAACTCTGCTCAAAATAAAATACATCCTAGCTACTTTCTAAACGCTTGTTACGGAGCTTATTGCGATCCATCCATACGTTTTGAACTTTTAATGTTTAATCAACATTTTGTTGGAAAACATATGGTGGATTTACTCAACTTTTTATGTCAACAGGTTCTACAGGGTAATGTCGCATTTAATTAACATTGTTATTTCAGTAAACTTAAGTTTATTACATAAGATTAATTCAATGCCATTTAGTTGAATCAGGTTAACATTCTTAATTTAGTCCAAAACTATCAAGTTCAAATAATCCAATTGTTTCGTTTATTTAGTGATTGTGTTCAACAACCTTTACAAATATATCTAATAAGATAACCTTTTACTAAATCTTTACTCGGTAAAGACTCTTATTGGTTTTGTCGCATCCAATGCATCCCCAAAGTAGTTGTTTTATAATTATTAAATCCGCTTTATTATTAGCATGGTCTACACTTTATAGTGAAACACATATCAGAAACTCTTTTAAATATAAACATTAACAAGTCAACGATTTTGTATCTTGCTGTTAAAACACATAAATAACGTTTTATTTCAAATTGTACACCCCTATCCAGCATGATGGGTAGGGGAAATCCATAGGATCTCTGAAATAAAATATTAAATATTAATAATATATATTAAAATATTCTCATCTAGTATTTATTCATTAAATTATTAATGTGCAAGAATCAAGACTTATAATACCATTTTATTATAAAATTGTGAAACTCCAAAGCTCCGACAAGGTCGCAAAGAATGATGAGTTAAGTGGTACAATCTTTTATTTCAACAGTATTTTTCTTTACAAAATTATGATAGACCGGCATTACATATACATAAAGTAGACAATAACTCCATTTATTTGTGATCCAACCAGAATAGAAAGTCTCTGCACGCTACCATGTCTTGGTCTAGGATATAGCTGACCAGACCTTGAACTATTTCACCAAGATCTGTTTTGGCATTTTTTGATGCCAGTGACACACAGAGATCTGTTACAAACGTACACATAACGAGTAGTTCGTCGACTGTGAATTCTTCACTAGATGCACACATCACATCCAGAACTTTTCTGAGGATTACACCGGTCGGCTCTATGGTGTTAAAAAACATGGGTGTCACATCGGTCCATGTCCCCACCAACCCTCTTATGACATCCATTTCTTTTTTGAGGTTTGTGACACGTTTGGTATCCCGCTCACAATCGCTTTTCTTATCACACGCAGCATCGATGATCCTGCGCATCAAGTCAACCATCTGGTCTCTAAAATGGTCTTTAAACATAGAGTCTAGCGTATCTCTTAAATGACAGCCATTCCCCGTGGCGCACCTAACACGCCGGACTGAGATGTTGTAGTACCCCCGCAGTTTTTTACGATTTCGAATCCGACGTCGTTGAAGCATCCGTCCGTAGCGTCGAAACGGGGTTTAGCAGCGTTACCGGCATACACAGCGGTTAGGAAATATGGCTTGTGTGCGATAACTGAGGCTGGGCTCTGTGTAGAGTTTATCAGCCCTGCGATTGTGGGCCCGCCCTCGCACCCCTGGTGTGTACGGTGGGGGTCCTCATCAGGACGCCATAAATAACCATGTCCTGCATGTCGTCCGAGAGAATCCAGCCGAAAATTATTTTACGATACTGTTCAGTTTATTTAAAAAATAATTTTCATTTAACACCGTTGTATTAGCTTTCTCATTCAAACACAATGCATTGCGTTAAACTGACTTAACTCAATATAGTCATGTTGAAAGAACATGTTTCAGTTAAGTAGACCAAAATAATTAGTAAATGAAGTAAATGGAGTTAAATCAATACAATACTTTTCAAACATTTTACTTATCCATTTGAGTCGAGATTACACAAATGAGTTTAATTAAAATAGCAATATAGAAAACTAGGAACAGTACAATTTGAAATAAAACGTTATTTATGTGTTTTAACAGCAAGATACAAAATCGTTGACTTGTTAATGTTTATATTTAAAAGAGTTTCTGATATGTGTTTCACTATAAAGTGTAGACCATGCTAATAATAAAGCGGATTTAATAATTATAAAACAACTACTTTGGGGATGCATTGGATGCGACAAAACCAATAAGAGTCTTTACCGAGTAAAGATTTAGTAAAAGGTTATCTTATTAGATATATTTGTAAAGGTTGTTGAACACAATCACTA
Organism: Gila orcuttii; assembly: GCA_026230005.1. Taxonomy (NCBI): domain Eukaryota; kingdom Metazoa; phylum Chordata; class Actinopteri; order Cypriniformes; family Leuciscidae; genus Gila; species Gila orcuttii. The sequence continues at coordinate 26,262,124 of JAPDVR010000024.1, forward strand.
AATAAACGAAACAATTGGATTATTTGAACTTGATAGTTTTGGACTAAATTAAGAATGTTAACCTGATTCAACTAAATGGCATTGAATTAATCTTATGTAATAAACTTAAGTTTACTGAAATAACAATGTTAATTAAATGCGACATTACCCTGTAGAACCTGTTGACATAAAAAGTTGAGTAAATCCACCATATGTTTTCCAACAAAATGTTGATTAAACATTAAAAGTTCAAAACGTATGGATGGATCGCAATAAGCTCCGTAACAAGCGTTTAGAAAGTAGCTAGGATGTATTTTATTTTGAGCAGAGTTTAAGTGAAGTTTTACCAACTACTAAGATGTTAAAGTTCAGTTATAGACCTTTAGCGCATTCAAATGTATTGAGTTTTTTATTGAGTAGCCGAATTCAGGGTTGTTCAATAGTTATCAAGCACCCGCACTTGGTGAGATTATTCAGAAAAAGCGACAAAAGTAATTTTCTGATAAATCATCGTACACGGATGCACTGTGTTCCCTTACGAAGGGAACTCAACGATGCGTCGATCGACGCCATGGGAACGCCCCCAGCGTGACTGCGTCTGAAGCATCTATGTCAACTAGTCCAATGGAAAGAATGAGCGTCACGGGCGGGTGACGTCATGACCAGGAAATGATAAAAGCACATCCGGTGCAAACCGGCATTAGCTTCTGTTGCCTCAGCAAGCGATCTGTGTTATACTGTCTCTGTCTATTTATTGTTGTCTGTTGCAATTTATTCGGAAACGTTATGGCGAAACAAGTGTACAAGCAGTGTGTTCCTCCCTGCCCGCGTTATTTAACGGGTGGGGACACACACGAGCTTTGTGTCATTTGTTTGGGAGTGGAGCATGCGGTCTCAGCCTTCGAGGAGGCTGAGTGTCAACACTGTGAAATGCTACCGCTCCGCATGCTCCGCTCTCGCCTGTCACTCTTTGATGTAAAGAGTGGGCAGGCTCGCGATCCTCAGGGATCAGGACCCGCGTATGCCGAGGCGGCGCGGAGAATGTATTCCTGGGGATAGCAGAAGGATCTTTCGGAGGGGTTGGAGACGGGTCCCTTGGCCTTTTCTCCTTCCTTACCCGGAAGATCCAGCGCTCTCCCCCCGGTGTCGGAAGCACGCTCTGCGGTTTCTTCCGCCCGGGGAGAGAGCCCTCCATTACTTCAATGCTCTTCCTCCGAGGAGGTCGATGTTATGAGTATGGAGAGTGAAAGCACACACAGGGGGGAAAAAGATTCACAATTTATTTCCCCAGCATATGATGAGCTGGTGGATGTTACGTCACGGGCTGTAGAAAAATTAAATATTGTATGGCCATCTGAGAATAAAGGCGCTCGTCCTAAAAGTAAATTAGATGAGCGCTTTTTATCATCCACTACATTATCTCCACCACGAGAGCTTCCCTTTTTTCCCGATCTTCACAATGAAATATCGAAATCGTGGAATAAACCTTACTCTTCACGACTTTTTAGCCCTCAAGTTAACACTTATTCGAGAATAAGAGGGCTAAAAGAGTATGGTTATGAGGCGATGCCCCAGGCGGAACAGAATTTAGCCAGCTATCTTTCGCCTGGTCCCGCATCGTCCCTGAAAGCCTCGGCTTTGCCCACTAGACCGCTTAAAGCCACCTCGGTTTTAGTGGGCAAAGCTTATACGGCAGCAGGTCAAGCTGGAGCATGTCTGCATACAATGGCAGTACTACAGGCGTATCAAGCTGACCTACTGGGGGATCTGGATAGTAGTGAGGGAATTACTCATGACGATATTCGAGAACTTCGTCGTGCTACCGATCTTTCTCTCAGGGCTACTAAGGAGACCGCCAGAGCAATTGGGCGGTCTATGGCAACCTTGGTAGCTACTGAGAGACACTTATGGTTAAATCTGTCAGAGATTAAAGAAAAAGATCGAGCTTTTTTATTAGATGCTCCGCTTGAATCTTCTGGTCTCTTTGGCGACGCAGTCCACGCGGTCGTCGAGCGATTTCAGGAGTCTAAGAAGCAAGCTGACGCTTTTAAAAAGTTTATCCCTCGCCGTGTCCAGCCCCCTGGGGCTGCTGGGCGTGAGCAGCCCCAGCCGTCGAGCTTATCATATCATGTGCAACAGAAAGAGAGTGTTTCGGCTTGTGCACCTCCACATAAATCATGGAAACAGGCGCAACACTCTCAGTCGAAGTCTTCTAAGTCGAAGCCGGATCAGAGGACCGTTCTTCAGGCGAAGAAGACTTCGGCTCAAAAAAAAAAAAAAAAAGAGGTCCTGATGTCACTGGCGTCAGACCTGTGAGGACAGCCCCGACCGAAGTGGAGCGGTGTACACCTCAGAATATGGTGCCCGTTCCACTTCGGGGTCCTCACGGGACCGTTCTGCCAACCCCGTCACCCTTGGTGCTTCGGGGCGCAGCGGTCTCCAGCGAGTCGCTGATGCTATGCTGCGGCACTGCATCGGTTTCGCGCCCTCTGAGGGGGGTTTTAGAGCAGCCAGTTCAGGTAGTTCCTGCCATTATGTTTCAGGCTCCGGGACTGGCTGTCTCGTTAACACCAGAGACCAGCCTCGAGAGGCTGGTTCCCTTAGTAAATTTTCTGGCAGCGTGGAAGCTTCTGCCGAATATTTCTCGTTGGGTCCTGCAGATTGTAGAGAAAGGATACAGAATCCTGTTTGGTTCACGTCCTCCTCGTTACAGCGGGGTGTTGCCCACAGTGGTGCATCCCGAGCAGGCCCTGGTAATGGAGCAAGAGGTAAAGGCCCTGTTAGCGAAAGAAGCTATAGAACAGGTGTACTCACCCGACCGAGGTCGGGTTTTTACAGCCGTTATTTCATTGTTCCAAAAAAGGATGGAGAGTTGCGTCCCATTTTAGATCTTCGTCTGTTAAATCGTTCAGTACAGGAACTCAAGTTCTAGATGCTGACACTCAAACAGATCGTGACTCAAATCAGATCCGAGGACTGGTTTGTCACGATTGATCTGAAGGACGCTTACTTCCATGTCTCCATCCTCCCTCAGCACAGGAGGTTCCTAAGGTTTTCTTTCGGGGGCAAAGAATACCAGTATTGGGTACTTCCTTTCGGTCTAGCTCTATCACCCCGCACGTTCACGAAATGCGTAGATGCAGCTCTAGCCCCGCTCAAGCTGCAGGGCATACGTATTCTGAACTACATCGACGACTGGCTGATTCTAGTGGAATCAGAGCAGTTGGCGGTTCGGCACCGAGGTGTCGTTCTCGCTCATATGCAGATGTTGGGGTTGAGGCTCAATACCAAGAAGAGTGTGCTTTCTCCAGTACAGAGAACCACTTTCCTTGGTGTGGTATGGGATTCAGTGACGATGCGGGCCACCCTATCGCCCGTTCGTGTAGCTGCTATCCTGTCAGCCACAAAAGAGCTGAAGCTAGGCCAGTCACACACTGTAAAACAGTTCGGGAGACTGTTGGGTCTTTTGGCAGCAGCGTCCAACGGGATACCTTTTGGCCTGCTGTACATGAGGCCTTTACAGTGGTGGCTCAGGACCAGAGGGTTCTCCCCGAGGGGAAACCCACTTCGTATGATCAAGGTCACGCGGCGTTGCCTTCGTGCCTTAGTTATATGGAGGAAGCACTGGTTCTTAACCCAGGGTCCGGTGTTTGGAGCTCTTTGCCATCGAGTTACTATCTCGACAGATGCTTCCCTCACCGGCTGGGGAGCGGTAATGGAAGGCCGCTCGGTTCAGGGTCTGTGGAAGAGTCATCATCTCTCGTGGCACATAAATTGCCTGGAGATGATGGCTGTCTTCAATGCGTTGAAGCAATTCCTCCCAGACCTGAGGGGTCATCATGTGCTCGTCCGTACAGACAACACATCGGTGGTCTCTTATCTGAACCGTCAGGGGGGTCTGAGGATCCTCCTGTGGTCTCTGGGGAAGGTACTCTCCCTGAGGGCAGTGTATATTCCTGGGGACCAAAATATTGGAGCAGACATCCTGTCGAGGCAGGAGCTGAGGCCAGGGGATTATTTGGGAGTTTTACGGCCAAGCAGAGGTGGATCTGTTTGCGTCTCAGCATACGACGCACTGTCCACTTTGGTTCTCCCTTACTCACCCAGCCCCCTGGGCTGGATGTTATGGTGCAGACGTGGCCGAGGCTACGTCTGTACGCATTTCCCCCTGTTGCTCTGCACCCAGGAGTTCTGGAGCGAGTTCGCCAGTACGGAATAAGCCTACTGCTAGTAGCACCATGCTGGCCGAGTCGGATCTGGTTTGCGGACCTGATCCATCTCTTAGACGGTCCTCCCTTGGAGAAATCCCGATCAGGAGAGACCTTCTGTCTCAGGCAGGGCGCACAATATTTCAAAACCCCCGACCGGAGATTTGGAACCTGTGGGTTTGGCCTCTGAGGGGGCCCAACTCATAGAGAGTGGTCTCTCAACTGAGGTTGTTGAGACCATTCTAAGCTCCAGAGCTCCAGCTACTAGGAAACTATATGCGCTTAAATGGAAAGTTTTTTTCTGTATGGTGTCACCGACATCAGTGGGATCCGGTTAACTGTTCTGTGAACACAGTACTCCAGTTCCTGCAGGAGCGCTTTACGTCAGGTCTATGTCCTTCCACGCTTTATGTCTACGTGGCGGCCATTGCGGCTTACCACGCCCTGTGGGGGGTACATCGTTGGGTCGAGACCCCCTGATTTCACGTTTCCTTCGTGGCACACTGCGGACCAGGAAAGGCTGAACCTCTTGTGTCCAGTGCGAGCACTGGATACTTATGTTTATCGGACATCTTCAATGAGGAAGTCCGACCAGTTATTTATTTGCTTGGATCACCTGAGAAGGGTCTTCCTGCTTCTAAACAGACGGTTAGTAAGTGGATAGTTGAGGCTATTTCACTTGCATACGAGTACTCTGACCAGCCGTGTCCTTTGGCGGTCAGAGCTCACTCTACGAGGGGTATGGCGGCCTCTAAAGCCTTATTACTTGGAGTTTCTCTTCAAGACGTGTGTGATGCGGCAGGCTGGTCCTCACCGCTCACATTCATTAGGTTTTACTGCCTGGACCTGGATGCTGCCCCAGGTTCTCAGGTGCTTAGTGCTTAGTTACAACAGACTAACACTCAGGTACTTGGAATTCTGGCGCTTTGGGTATTCTCGTTCCCATGGCGTCGATCGACACATCGTTGAGTTCCCTTCGTAAGGGAACGTCTCAGGTTACTATTGTAACCATAGTTCCCTGAGAACAGGGAACGAGACGATGCGTCACCCTGCCATACTTCCTGCATCCCTGTGATCAGCTTGCTTCGGCAATTTTCGAAGCTAATGCCGGTTTGCACCGGATGTGCTTTTATCATTTCCTGGTCATGACGTCACCCGCCCGTGACGCTCATTCTTTCCATTGGACTAGTTGACATAGATGCTTCAGACGCAGTCACGCTGGGGGCGTTCCCATGGCGTCGATCGACGCATCGTCTCGTTCCCTGTTCTCAGGGAACTATGGTTACAATAGTAACCTGAGACGTTTTGTTGTATGCAGAGATTTTGAGGGTCACTCAAAGATGTCTTCATTCTTTGTTTTGGTGTATTTTTAAAAACAGATAGATGTTTTACACAACCTACATAGATGTTTTACACAAAAAATATTTCAGAGATCCTTGTGCGGTATTCTATAGCCGCATAAGGGGTAAAATATACATTTAAGACCTATTTAAAGGTATAATATAATGTAAATGTCTCAAGTGAAGATGATGGTTTGAACCATCATTTTATTAAATTACACCAATTCCTGTGAATACTGTCGTATATGAACAAAGAGAAGACATAGAGTTCACTAACATTACCGCTAACTGTAGGAAACAGATATCCAGGGGAAAGTGTAAAGAAAAACACCATCCAAAACATTACAATCACACCCGGCGATACGATAAGTGTTACGATAGTGTTGTTAAAATGAAACCGCGGTAAACAATTTAAGAACCCTAGAGCTGTTAAACATGTGGTTCAATAACAATGTACAATATAAACAAGAATCCAACTCTAATGTGACTGAGCTCGTTTCACATATAACTGTTGATAGTTGGGTATAATCGTTAGATAATTTATCAAACAATTGAAATTTACGATATGTTAAAACATTTTGATGATGAGGCCAAAAACTGCTTACCACATGTTTTCATAACTTAGTGCTTACCGTCTGTTTTCTGGATCAGACCTAAAACTCTGGTGTCAAAGTATTGATGTGAACGGAATAAAAAATGAATCATCCCACCTTACACGCAAAAATACCGCTTATCAGCGGTAATTCATTAGCTTAACAGTTGTTTAGCGACATACACAACATAACTGTGTATCTATTACCGTGCTGTGAAAAGTGCAATAATTAGACGAGTTTGAAGCGTAATAGTTTTATAGGTAACAGAAAAACAGCAATACTCATCTTTCATGACGATGTTTCGTAGACATAGCAGAAAGATGTTCTAAAAGAAATTTGATTGGTTTAGTCTTAAACAGTCGCATAGAAGAATTTAATTCAATTTTTGATATAATGTTTTTCATAAATTCCTAAATGTTTGACCATGCTCGTAGAGTATAGTTTTTGCAAACTGTACTAAAACAAAAAGAAACATGATGCAAACGGCGTAATCGACTAGTAGCAAGTGGCTTTTCCGTATTTGTTTTAAATGGCTCTTGCCGTAGGCCTATTTACTTTTTTAGCAAGTTGGCCTCTAGAATTTACTTTTGTGCAATTTTATCAGCAGGTAACAAAAACTTTAAATCAGCATGAAACCATAATATTAATAAATAAAATATGGTTTAATTAAAGTTTGATAATGACTTAGATATTATTTTCTTTTAGTAAAGCTATGCCTGGATCAGCCAACACAGAGTTTTGCGTTGTGGGTGAGACCGCACAAAAGATTACACCAATATTAGCTTTCTCGAACATTGCACAATTGCACTATGCCTGAAACTTAGTAATCAACATGCATTTCTAGGTCTGTCAAAAAATCATCTGTTATCATGGTTTAGTTGTATTTTAAAACATTGCTTTTCCTTAAAAAAAACATTGTGTCAGACGTATTTGGTAGCATGATTATCTCGTTCATCGTGTAATAACTCCATATTTATCAGGCTGATATTTGTAGAAATAAGCAAAGTAAATGTATAAAACAAAAGAACCAGTTAATGGCCTTGCGTCCGAACACAACAGGTATGAAGATATGTTTGGTTTTAACTTTTTATTCTAACTTTAAAGCTAGATTATCCTTTGAAAAGGTTAATACAGTATTTGATTTTTGGGGGAACGTTGCAAACTAGCGTCGTTAAACTTAATCTTTGGTTTTTAAGGGAAATTAAATATTCTCGGGAGACCCCTTGACCCCTGAAGTTATGACTTCTGAAGATCTCTCACGTGTAGATTCACTCGGTTGAAAAATGCTGTTTTGTAATTTACACATCTGAAATTAAAGGTACAGTAGTTTTTTAAAAAGTATTTTATTAGCTAAAATCAATGTCTTTATTCATAAATATGATCTCATTGGTGTAAAATTAGCCCTGCCAATGATCTGACTTATCCTCATAAGCGAAGAATTTCTTATCTTTAATTACATGGTACGGGTAAGTCCATGGAGACCGCCATGTCGTTCCGCCATCTTGAAAAACTATAATAGCAGAGAGGGACAAAAAGCACTAGCCAACCTCAACGCGTTTTCGTTCAGAGCCGGCTGACTGAACCAGAGACTGAACCCAGCTGAAGCTCCCAAGGAGGTCAGTGAGAGGCGCTTGTTGTCACTCCCCCGGCAAATTTGAAAGGCTGCACTGCGCGGTACTTCATAATGCAATCCTCGTAACCAAAAAGCATAAACATTTTATTTAAAAGGAAACGTGACCGGCAAATTCAAAACGAGGGTAAATATTATCTTTTCCCTGGTGGATAGAGCTAATGAAGGAGAAAGACTTTGAAAGGGACTCCAAAGTCCTGCTTTCTTCTCGACAGGTAAGTCAATGTTATGGTCTAAATGACACACTTTTTTTCATTGCTTGATTGTTTAATTTATCATATAGGTAGCGTAACAGTAGAACATGTATAGTTAAACTCGATGATGTGCTATTGGAAGACATGTCGTACTGTAGCTTCGTGACACATAACGGTTACCGTAGTTGCAACACGCTTTTGAAAAAGCGATGCGCTAGAGAGCACTATTCGTTTCAATGCAAAATACAATTTCACCGCTAGATGGGGTAAATTCATACACAGCGTACCTTTAAGGACTAAAGCCTCCAAAATGGAGGAGGTCAAAGGGCATGTTTCCTGCTATAGTATCATCAGCTCTCCCAAAGGCTGTTCATGCAGCCTACAGACAAACTGTCGCATCAACAAATGCTAACATTTTAAAGTTCTACATATATATTTTGAGAAGATAACCGATAGTATATTCTCAGTAAAGGGTTTCACCTTGTATGTTTCCACACTGATTAAGGATAGTTCGGGAGATACAATAAAAAATAAAAAATGATATACACCTTATACGTGCAATAGATCATAGCTACCGTAGAAAAAGTAAGATCATGCTTTGAATTAAGATGAGTAAAATTGCTGCGTGATGGACCGCAGAGGCACATCACCTCTCTGAAAATATACAGTGGTTTTCTAAATGATACAACTTAATCTAAATAAGAGCAATGTAGAGTCCTGGGATTTCTTAAAAACAACAACTACAAAACATAACAAAACACATTGTGACAAACTTTGACAACATGTTTCATGTGGATGGACAAAAAATACTGTTTGAAATATTTTTGTATAAGATCTAAGATACCAAAGTACAGTTTTTGCTTTACAATTTTAAAATTGCTTTAAACTGTTTAGTAAAAATAATACCTTAGGTTAAATTTATGTAAAATAATTTATATCATACATAAGTCTTCTAAGAAGATAAAAAGAAGATACGATTTTAATAAAACGTTAAAAATTTGATTTAAACAGTCTTTTAATTTTAAAAGATCTAATTTAAACTTTTAATATTATGCTTTTAAATGAATTTAGTATGAATAAAACTCTGGAAAGCACACTAACTTTACTGTGACAGTGTACCCCAGAGGCTCATCTGTCCTGCATCTTGGGGCTCAAGCATTCATTTCACCCTGTAGTTTATCACTGAAGGAACCAGGAGGGCTTTGTTTATGACTTTGGACTGTTTTTATCATTGCATAAAGAACGTCTCAGGTTACGTATGTAACCCTGGTTCCCTGAGAGGGAACGAGATGCTGCGTTGAGACGCGGTGGGAACGCTCTGCGTGATTGCGTCGTGAAGCACGTGTATAATCAGTCCAATGGAAGAGCTAGACGTCATAGGCGGGTGACGTCATAGACCAGGAAGCTATAAAGCACCCCTGAAAACAGACCGCGACAGCTTCTGATAAGCCTGAAGCAAGTCGATCAGGGCATGCAGGAAGTATGGCAGGAGAACGCAGCGTCTCGTTCCCTCTCAGGGAACCAGGGTTACATACGTAACCTGAGACGTTCCCTTTCAAGGGAACTCGAGCTGCGTTGAGACGCGGTGGGAACCCCATACCCACTACGCCATAAAGACAAATGCCCGTTCTGTGTGAAGTCTTGCGCACACTAAGAAGCAAGCAACCTAGCCCCAGGAGTGGAGAGGTCTAAGTCATAAAATCTGACAAATGTATGTGGTGAGGACCAGCCTGCCGCATTACAAATATCCTGAAGGGAAACTCCCGAAATTAAAGCCTAGAGGCAGCCATACTTCTGTAGAATTGGCCTGAACAGCCATAGGGTGAAGGCTGTCCGGCCGCTTCATAAGCAAGTGAGATAGCCTCAACTACCCACTTGCTCATCATCTGTTTAGATGCAGGGCAACCTATCTTAGGTGACCCGAAGCAGAAAAATAATTGTTCTGATATAAGCCACTGAGCAGCTCTGTGGACATATGCATCCAAAGCCCGGACAGGGCATAACAGATTAAGTTTTCCTGATCTGGGGTATTAATGGTGGAGGACAGAAGGCCTGCAGCACAAATGACCCGCACATTCAGAAGGGACCTAGAGATACAACCTGACCTGGGGTGAAGAAATACTATCACCATACCAGGTGCAAATCCAAGTACATGCAGGCCTCAGCCTCATGTACCACGGAGAAGACGAAATTAAGGATCTCTCCTCAGAGATAACCCAGCAAAGAAACATTCATTACAGAAATCAAGTACTGTACCAACAGGGCAGAAACAAGATTCAGAAGGCGTTCTCTGCACCAGTCAGAGAACGGTTTCCATATCAATGCATATTTAGTCTTCTCGTGGAGGGAGCACTAGACTGGAGTATGGTCTCCACGACCTCGGTCGAGAGACCTGAGTCTATGAGCTGGGCCCCCTCAGAGGCCGAGCCCACAGTATCCAGAGCTCCCAGGAGCAAAGATATCGGGAAATGCGTACAGTTGTAGCGTGAACCACACCTAATACATCACATCCAGTCCAAGCGGAGCTGGATGCATGAGGGAGAACCACAAAGGGCAATGCATTGTACAAGCGATACGAAAGGTCGACTTGAGTTTGACCTAAGTTCTCCCTAAGAAGCTCCACCACCTCGGGGTGAAGTTTCCATTCCCCGGGCCACAGCCCCTGCCTCAACAGGATATCTGCTCTGATATACGAGACCATCAGTGTGTTGTCCGGACCCTTCACCGAGCAACCACTCATGATTGCCCCCGACTTGCGAGGGAAGCATCCGTCGATAGCATTATGCGTCGACAAGAAGCCCCCAACACTGGGCCTGGGCGAGGAACCAAGGTTCTTCCACATGACCGAGGCACGAAGGCATAGCCGCGTGACCTTGATCATGCGAAAACGGATTTCCCCTCGGAGAAAACCCCTTGGTCCTGAGCCACCACTGCAGGGGTCTCATGTACAGAAGGCCAAAGGTAACTACGTTGGACGCAACTGCCATGAGCCCCAACCAAAGGCCTTTCACCGAACGGCCACTCATGACCGCCCCCCCAACCTGTGAGGGAAGCATCCGTCGATAGCGTGACGTGTCGACAAGAAGCCCCCAGACTGGGCCCTGGGCGAGGAACCAAGGTTTCTTCCACATGACCGAGGCACGAAGGCATAGCCGCGTGACCTTGACCATGCGAAAACGGATTTCCCCTCGGAGAAAACCCCTTGGTCCCGAGCCACCACTGCAGGGGTCTCATGTACAGAAGGCCAAAAGTAACTACGTTGGACGCAACTACCATGAGCCCCAACAGTCTCAGAGACTGTTTACAGTGAGTGACTGACCTAGTTTTACATTCTTTACGGCTGTGAGAATCGCAGAAATACGTGCAGGAGACAGACGTGCTTGCATTGTTGTCGAATCCCATAATACACCTAGAAAAGTGGTCCTCTGAGCTGGGAGGAGTACACTCTTTTGGTGTTGAGCCGCAACCCCAACCTCCTTATGTGGGACAGAACGACATCTCGATGTTGAACTGCCAAAAGCTCGGACTGAGCTAAAATCAACCAATCGTCGATATAATTTAATACGCGAATGCCCTGGAATCTCAGAGGAGCCAGAGCTGCATCCACGCATATTGTAAAAGGTGCGGGGTGATAACCTAGGCCGAATGGAAGAACCCGATACTGGTATGCTTCGCCCCTGAAAGCAAACCTCAGGAACCTCCTGTGATGAGGATGGATAGATAAGTAAGCGTCCTTTAAGTCTATTGTGACAAACCAGTCCTCGGACTGAGTCTGTGACACAATCATATTTAGCGTAAGCATACTTTGAACTTAAGATTCTGAGACCTGCTGTTTAATTGACGCAGGTCGAGAGTAGGACGCAACCCCTCATCCTCTTTCGGAACAATGAAGTAATGGCAGTAAAACCCTGACTGTCTGCCGGGAGGAGGAACCCCTTCTACAGCTCCTTTTGCAGAAGTGTCAGTACTTCCTGCTCCATAACCAAAGCCTGCTCGGGGTCCACCACAGTGGGTAGGACCCCTAGAAATCTGTGCGGACAAGAACTGAATTCTGAGCCCCTTTTCTATAGTGTGCAGGACCCACCGAGAAATATGTGGCAGTAGTTTCCACGCTGCCAGAAATTCTACTAGGGGAACCAGTCTCTCAAGACTGGCCTCTGGATTTGGTTGAACAGTCACTACGGTGCCCTGAAGCGGCGAACCGGCAGGGAACAACCGAACTGACCGTTCTACGACCCTCCTCGGAGGATCGTATGGGGACGCTGACACCTCGGTGCCCTGAACGGCGAACCGGCAGGGAACAACCGAACTGGCAGCGCTGCGACCCTCCTCAGAGAGTCGCACCCCAGAGGGCGCCGAGGAGAAACGATTTCTCAAAACAGTCCCTGCCCCGGAGGAGCCCTCAGAAGCCTGATAGCCTCATTTTTTTTTTTTTTTTTTACGACAGGACTTCCTGTCTAAGCTTTATTAGAGATGACGACAGTCCTCAGATCTTGCCTACCTCTAAATAACTTAGTTCCTACGACCCTCCTCGAAGGATCATTGGAAAAAGCAGGCACCTCGGCACCCTGAAACGGCGAACCGGCAGGGAAACCGAACTGACTGCTCTACGACCCCCCTCGGAGGATCGTTTGGGGACACTGACACCTTGGTGCCCTGAACGGCGAACCGGCAGGAAAACCGAACTGGCAGCGCTGCGACCCTCCTCAGAGAGTCGCACCCCAGAGGGCGCCGAGGAGAAACGATTTCTCAAAACCATCCCTACCCCCGGAGGGGACCACCCTTTAGAAGCCTGATAGCCTCGGCGTCAGGGCTTCCTATTTGTCCAAGCTTTTTTAGAGATAAAAACGTCCTCAGATCTTGCATATCTCTAACTGGCTAGACTGCTACCGCCACCCAAGTCCCCCGATTGTGGAGGAGCCCAAATGGCGATGCTCGTTTGCACTCTGTGCTGCGAGGAGCTTAGTAGACCGAGACTGCTCCGCCCAGCAGTCTCAGGAACATTAGATTGGTGAGGAAGAAACCTCTGGAACGCCGCTGAATGGTTTATTTCTTAGTTTTTTCTTTATTTTTAAATCAGAAAAACGTATGTATATATATATTATATATATATATACTCCGTGGCCACCAGCAGGAAAACAACCGAACTGGCCGTGCTGCGACCCTCCTCAGAGAGTCGCCCCCAGAGGACGCAGAGGAGAAACGATTTCTCGAAACCGTCCCTCCCAGTATAGTTTATCTCTTTCTTTGTTTTTGCACGACGCAATTCTCGAATAGCGTCAGTGCTGACAACCTCACATTCATCCATGTCTTTATAATTTACCCACCAGCGCTGGGTAACGTCGGGGTTAAAAATAATGACGCCGACTCGGGAGAGAGAAAGCTAGTAAGCGTCTCTTTAACCCGAGGCACTGTCATACCATGATACTTAATATCCATAGCCTTACTATAGTTAGACGTTTGGGTATTAAACACATAAAATAGAAACCGGCTTATTCCACGATCTCGACACCTCAGTGTGGTGTGGAGATAGGGAAAAAACGTCAGTCCCCGACGAGGCTGAGATACAGAGTTTTTCTGTTTTTAGATATATTTCATCTAATAAACTCTTTTTACTCTCATAATGTTCAGCTGGCCAGAAAATATTTAACTAGCAACAGCACTAGATAAACCTCCTTTTAAAGCTCCTCTTTACTCAACAGAGTTATGAGCTGACTTATTTATTCATTTATTGAAAACTCAAACATCTGCCTTTTTTAATATCTTTATTTGTTTTGTTCTCTTTTTCTAAACAAAACACTAACGATACCAATTCCTCGGAACTGGAAATCGCCAGCACTGGATCTGGCAGGTGAAAGCTGCGATAGGGCGGGGCCCGTCCCAACTCTCGCTGTCAGATCCGTTTGCGAACCCCAAAATGCGAGTCGCCGCCGTGCATCGGCAACAGCGGGACCCGCACGGGGAGCGCGAACCGAAACGTCCTCCTCGAAGAACGCCCGGCGGGAGCGGAGCGTCCTCACGGACAGCTTCTCGCAATGCTCACAGTCAGCCCCCTCGAGAACTGACTGTGGCATGCTTCACTCCCCATTAGTAACAAAAAGCTGATGTGTGTGTCCCCACCCGTGATATAACGTGGGCAGGGAACAACACAAAGCTGCTTGCTCTCTTTTGCCATAATATATATATATATTGCAACTTGACAGACAACAATAAATATGACAAGGACAGAATACACAGATCGCTTGCTGAAGGCGCAGAAGCTGTCGCGGTCTGTTTTCAGGGGTGCTTTATAGCTTCCTGGTCTATGACGTCACCCGCCTATGACGTCTAGCTCTTCCATTGGACTGATTATACACGTGCTTCACGACGCAATCACGCAGAGCGTTCCCACCGCGTCTCAACGCAGCTCGAGTTCCCTTGAAAGGGAACTACATCTTCGGCACTATGAAAATGTAAGGTATTTTTATATTTATATACTTTTTTATATAAAATTAATTTAGCTAAAACTATGTTTAAATCGTTTGAATTCATTTTAGTAACATACTTGTTATTATTCTATATTTATAATCATTTCATTTAAATATGGAGATTAGTTAATTTATGGAAAACAGTATGTAAAAACAATGTAAAACTGCTGTTTTCTGTGATGGTCGTGTTTAGGTGTACGGGATACAGTACAAAAATCATTATGGCTATGACTATATTAATAAAATTATACTTTAGGTCACTGTTAAACAAAATCATTCAAAAGATAAATAGAAGATACGACTGTATTACAACGTTTTTATTAAGACTTAATTGAAATCTTCTTTTATTTTTAAAAGATATAATTTAAACTTTTAATATTAACTTTTAAGATTAACACTAAAAAACATTACCAACATCTCATACTGCTCACTCACACACACACACACACACACACACACACACACACACACACACACACACACACACACACACACACACACACACACACACACACACACACATTCCTCCTCCACTCTGAATCACGGACTGTCAAAACGCCGGTGTGGGAGAAAAACACTCCGGGATATTTTGTATCAAAACTTATTGCATCTTTGTAAATACATTCATACCTTATATGGACAATGATGTGTTGGGATTTACTTCTTCAATTCTCTGAAAATGTAAGATGATTTTCTTTATTTTGTGTTCATCTAAAACAAAACTAATTGGTGCACTGTGTTTCAGTAATTTAGAAAAGATGTTTATTTTTAAAATGAACGATATAATCATATAATTTATATACTTTTAAAGAACAGAATGTTTTTCAACTTTTTCAACTGCTGTTAGTGTGAAAATATGTGTCATTATTAGAAAAACTCTGAAATATTATATTTGTAAATGACTAAATGTAAATTTATAAACATTTCATTTATATACTTTTGAAGAACATAATGTATTTCAACTCTACTTTGGGTGAAAATATTATATTTGTAAATGACTAAATGTAAATTTTACAAATATTTAATTTATATACTTTTAAAGAACAGAATGTGTTTCAACTTTAGTTAGTGTGAGATATTTTCTCACTTTCACCGTCCTCAGCAATCCCCTCTCCTCTGGAATATGGAGGGAGATCCTGTGAAGCCACGTGTCAAAGTTCAAACATAAAACCTTCACAACTTCCATTAAATCAAACCCTTATACCCACGAGGCCAGACACATGGCGGTAGATTTACTTCTTCAACCCAGGTGAAAATGTATTTATTTATTTTTTGTTTTGAAAAGATATTTTATTAACCATTTCATTTATATACTTTTTAAAGAACAGAATGTGTTTCAACTTTAGTTAGTATGAAAAATATTTGTGAATGACTAAATGTAAATTTATAAACATTTCATTTATATACTTTTAAAGATCAGTATGTATTTCAACAATACTTAGGGTAAAAATATTATATTTGTAAATGTTATAACCGTTTCATATATACTTTTAAAAAACAGAATGTGTTTCAACGTTAGTGTAAGATATGTGCCATTATTGGAAAAATCTCTTTTTCTCACTATCCCCATTTATATAGTGTGCTCAGGAATGCCAGGATATCGGGTGTCACACACACACATTTAGCTCAAAGACTGTCAAAATGCAAAAGGCCGGTGAGAGAATCACTCGGAGGAACTCTTTTCAACTTTAACCCAATTCTTCAGTACTCTGAAATGGTAAGATGATTTTATTTTTGATTTTTATTTTATTTTAAGATATTTATTTTAAAGGAATTAATGTTGTCCAACTTTAGTTAGTGTGAGATATTTTCTCACTTTAACTCCCCAGCAGGGGGATGCAGGAATTGGGGTCGGTAACGGTAAGATGATTTTATTTTTGGACACCCCTATGTTTTATTCTAATCTATATGCGACATTAGAAAAATTATTTTCTCACTAACCCTGGCATGGAGGGAATTTCCCACAGCAAAAAGTTATTTTCCCCGGGGGTCAATAGGGGTAAAACTAAATGGCAAAATCATCCATCGTAATCCGGATCAAAGACAACTGTCAAACCCAGATCAACCCTAACAACTGGCAACTTGACGTATAATACAAAGGTCAATAGGGCAAAGACAACTGTCAACTTGATCGATCGATAGGTCAAAGGTTAATCCCTACATCAAAGGACCTCCGGAGGACCCCGGAAGGTCAAAGGTTACCCCGCCCACCTGTCAACTTGATTGATTGATAGGTCAAAGGTTAATCCCTACATCAAAGGACCTCCGGAGGACCCCGGAAGGTCAAAGGTTACCCCACCCACCTGTCAACTTGATTGATCGATAGGTCAAAGGTTAATCCCTACATCAAAGGGACCTCCGGAAAACCCCGGAAGGTCAAAGGTTAGCCCCGCCCACCTGTCAATCATAGGGTCATAAATCATCTTGACAGAAGGTGTAGTATATATCTACTTACATGACTTTACAAACATTTGACATATTAAATAAATATAATTCAGTGTCTATTTCAATGTGCAGCAGCTGTTTCCACATAGTATAATGCTCTTTTCACATAATTAAATGTTCTCTAATCCAATCTGTTACATTTTTTTTTTAAATAGGCTAAAGAAATTAACATTTGACTTCTACTGGGCCAACAGCAAGAAGGCATAGGCTGGACCTGCACCATCAATGATAGATGAAGAGGAGATGGGAATATGCATGTCATCAATGCATCCAACCACATTGGAAATCCTAAAGGAAAATCTAATTATTAGGTTACTTCCAGAGGTCACAGCAAGATGTTATCAAATGAATGTCATTTATCAGATTAGCCTCATTTAAAACCCTGGGTTTATATAAGAAAACCTGCTCCCGACCAGGTTAGGATCACAGAGTCAGTTATCATGGTAACTGACTCTGAGTATAAGTTACCCCTCTTTCAGAAACGGGCTTGACTAACTCTGCTTTCTCGGGTTTGACATACCTCCCATTCTGAAACGGAAAACCCAGAGTTTGCCTCATTTCAGGGTTAACATATTCAGAGTTTTCTGTCATGGTTCATGGATTCATTGACTCACTCTCGCTATGTGTGTGCGTGTTTGGTGAATGGGCGCGGCTTATCAGCACGGCTCCTTATCTCCGCTGATGAGCCGATCAACGCCAGCTGTTCTGAATGAGGATGTCCTATATATTGTTTGTCATTTTGTCTTGTCTTTGTCAGATGGTTGTGGAGGTCTCCGGTTCTCACTGTCATTTCTCCTCGCTCCAGTTCCTGTTTCCTTTGCTGTGAAATCTGCCCTGTTCGGAGGATCGTTGCTTTCCGGTCTCGTCGTCTGCCCACTGAGTCCTGCGTTGCCTAGCCTGGAGATCTGCCTGCCTGCTTTTGGACCTGCACTACCTCTTTCATTGTGTTAATAAACACCAGTACTCACTTGCTATTGAATCCTTGACTGTTCCTTTGTGCCGTAACAAAACCATATGACCAGACCATGGATTCAGCGAGTGCTGCCGAAAGCGGGCATATATTTTCCGAGAACCGTGCCCGTATGGATCGTCAAGATGAGCAGATCGGAGCCTCGGGTCAGGCAATACAGGCCTTGGTAACGCAGGTGTCCGAGCTCACCTCTCAATTACAATGGCTGAGAGGTCCCACTGCGCCAGCTCCGCCCCCGCCTGTTCCCCCGGAACTTCCCAGCTTCAATCGACCAGAGCCGCGCATTCCCACGCCCGAGAGATATTCGGGAGAACCGAACATGTGCAGAGCTTTTCTAACTAAGTGCTCAATTTTCTTTTCTCTCCAGCCTGTGACGTTTTCCTCCGAGGAGAGTAAAGTAGCACTGGTGATGACGCTACTGTCTGGACGTGCGGCTCAGTGGGGAACAGCGGTGTGGTGGAATCAACACGACTGCTGCTCCTCGTTCCAAGCACTCGAGCAGGAGATGGGACGCGTATTCGACCACGCGGTCGCCGGACGCGAGGCGGCTCGTCAACTGGCCGATCTCCGACAAGACAACAACTCCGTGTCTGACTACTCCATCCAGTTCCGGACGTTGGCCGCCGAGTGCAAATGGAACGAGGAGGCGCAGTGGGACATGTTCCTGCATGGGTTGGCTGACCGTGTTCAAAAGGAGATATATACACTGGAACTACCCAAGACGTTTGATGGACTGGTTGATCTTGCACTACGAGTCGATGCACACCTACAACAAAGAGAGAGACGACCGTTCCAGACTTCAGCGGTTGATTTCGTTGAGTTTCCCGGGCTCAGAGGTGCGAACACGGTCAGCCCCGCGAACGATCCTGAACCCATGCAGGTAGGTCGAGCTCGGCTCTCCCGGGAGGAGAGAGAACACCGCCGCTCGAGGGGTCTGTGTCTCTACTGTGGAGAGCCCGGCCATTTCATCTCCACCTGTCCTTTAAAAGGCCAAGCCCGGTGGTAGGACGGAGACTACTGTCGGGCGGGCTTTCCATGACCAGACCCTCGAGCCCCACCCTCCTTCCGGTGAGACTCCAGTGGGCAGACCAATCCTTCAACAGCCAGGCGCTGGTGGATTCGGGAGCGGAGGGTAATCTGTTGGACTTTTCCTTGGCTAGGAAACTTCTGATCCCCATCACAGCTCTCGAACACCCCATCACCATCCATGCACTAAATGGACAGGAACTCCCTGGCATCACTCACACCACTGATCTCACTTATCACTTCGGGTAACCACACTGAGAGGATCTCACTCTACCTCACCCAGTCACCCCACGCTCCTATTGTCCTGTGCCATCCGTGGTTGGCGAAACACGGACCCACGATAGAATGGGGCCATAACTCGGTGTCCAGTTGGAGTGATCAATGTTATGCCTCATGTCTTTCGTCTCCCGTCCCGTCTGTTTCTCGTTTTGTGTTGCAGGAGGAGCCAGTGAATCTGTCTAACGTGCCACCGGAGTATCTCGACCTGAAGGAAGTGTTCAGTAAGTCCCGGGCTGCTTCTCTTCCTCCACATCGTCCCTATGACTGTGCTATAGATTTACTGCCTGGTACGTCTCTGCCTAAGGGCAAGTTATATTCGCTTTCTGCTCCAGAAAAGGAGGCTATAGAGAAATATATTTCTGATTCTCTAGCAACTGAGTTCATCCACCCTTCCTCTTCTCAAGCGGGGGCGGGATTCTTTTTTGTGGGTGAGAAGGATGGTTCTCTGCGACCTTGTATTGATTACCGAGGGCTGAACAGCATCACGGTAAAGAATACTTATCCTTTGCCGTTGATGTCTTCAGCTTTCGAGAGGTTGCAGGGAGCATCAATCTTCACAAAGTTGGATTTACGTAATGCATATCATTTGGTTCGCATCAGGAAGGGGGATGAGTGGAAGACCGCGTTTAACACCCCCAGGGGGCACTTTGAATATTTGGTTATGCCGTTCGGGCTTTCCAACTCCCCAGCGGTCTTCCAGGCACTCGTCAATGATGTGTTGAGAGACATGGTAGACCAGTTCATATATGTTTAACTGGATGACATATTGATTTTTTCTTCGTCTCTCCAGGAGCACAATCAACACGTCAGACGAGTGCTTCAGAGGTTGCTAGAGAATGGGCTTTTTGTCAAGTTGGAGAAATGCGCTTTTAATGCACAGTCTGTTCCTTTCCTAGGGTACATCATTTCGTCTGAGGGAGTACGGATGAATCCTGAGAAGGTTAAGGCTGTGGTGGAGTGGCCAAGTCCAGATTCCCGTAAGGCCCTACAGAGGTTTCTGGGGTTCACCAACTTCTACCGGCGTTTTATTCGCAACTTCAGCCAACTAGCCGCGCCTCTGACTGCCTTGACCTCCCCCAGAACAACGTTCAGGTGGTCAGAAACAGCTGAGGCTGTGTTTGCCAAACTAAAAGGCCGCTTCGTGTCAGCCCCTATCCTTATTGCCCCTGATCCATCACGTCAGTTCGTGGTGGAGGTCGATGCGTCAGAGGTGGGGGTAGGAGCAGTGCTGTCTCAACGTTCTCCCAAAGACGACAAGATGCATCCTTGCGCGTTTTTTTCCTGTCGTTTATCGCCTGCCGAACGTAACTACGACATTGGTAACAGAGAGTTGTTGGCAGTCAAGTTAGCGTTGGAAGAATGGCGTCATTGGTTAAAGGGGTCGGGGGTACCTTTTATCGTCTGGACCGATCACAAGAACCTGGAATACATCAGAACAGCTAAAAGATTGAACTCCAGGCAGGCTCGGTGGGCACTTTTTTTCGGTCGTTTTGATTTCTCTCTCTCGTACCGCCCGGGTTCCAAAAACATCAAACCCGACTCTTTATCTCGTATTTTTGACAGTTCCGAACGCCCGTCAACTCCCGAGTGCATTTTACCCGAGACCCTATTTGTCTCCACACTCACATGGGAGGACGAGTCGAAGGTCAACTCGGCCTTAGAAGGGGTAACGCCTCCGCGGAGTGGTGGAGGTACGCCCACAACGCGTTACCAGTGTCATCCACGGGCCTGTCTCCGTTTGAGTGTAGTTTAGGTTACCAGCCACCAATTTTTCCCAGTCTGGAATCCGAGGTCGCGGTCCCCTCCGCCCACGCTTTCGTCCAGAGGGGTCACCGCACTTGGACTAGAGCCCGTGAGACTCTACTCCAGGTGGGGGCTCGCACCAAGGCTAAAGCCGATCGCCACCGGTCTAAGCCTCCCGTATACGTCGTTGGTCAAAAAGTGTGGCTTTCAACCAGGAATATTCCTCTCCGCTCCGTTACTAATAAACTTGCTCCCAAATTCATTGGCCCGTTTACTGTCACCAAGATCATTAGTCCGGTGGCAGTCCGCCTCAACCTTCCTCCAGCGTACAGGAGGATTCATCCCGTCTTTCATGTATCTAAAGTTAAACCCGTGTTTCATTCTCACATTAATCCGCCTGCCCCGGTTCCCCCCCCGCCGCGACTTGTAGATAGGGAACCCACGTATTCGTTTAACCGTATTCTGGACTCAAGACGGAGGGGACGCGGATTCCAGTATTTGGTGGACTGGGAGGGTTACGGTCCGGAGGAGAGAAGTTGGGTTCCTGCCAGGGACATCCTGGACCACTCCCTTATCGATGATTACAATCGACAGGCGGCGTTACTAGGAGGGGGGGTACTGTCACGGTTCATGGATTCATTGACTCACTCTCGCTATGTGTGTGCGTGTTGGGTGAATGGGCGCGGCTTATCAGCACGGCTCGTTATCTCCGCTGATGAGCCGATCAGCGCCAGCTGTTCTGAATGAGGATGTCCTATATATTGTTTGTCATTTCGTCTTGTCTTTGTCAGATGGTTGTGGAGGTCTCCGGTTCTCACTGTCATTTCTCCTCGCTCCAGTTCCTGTTTCCTTTGCTGTGGAATCTGCCCTGTTCGGAGGATCGTTGCTTTCCGGTCTCGTCGTCTGCCCACTGAGTCCTGTGTTGCCTAGCCTGGAGATCTGCCTGCCTGCTTTTGGACCTGCACTACCTCTTTCATTGTGTTAATAAACACCAGTACTCACTTGCTATTGAATCCTTGATTGTTCCTTTGTGCCGTAACATTTTCACATAACCTCCTTTCTGAAACAGGCCCCTGGTCAAAAAGAAAAAGGAAAAAAAGCTGTTTGCTTGAGAGTCTATGATTGGATCATTATTGCAGTGATTATTTCTAGCATGTTATATGTTTGGCAACAGTTCCCTTTCAGTCGGTAACGTCGGACGTAGTCGACGTCGACTGAATGGGGATCACGCCAGGGAGCCTATCATCTTCGAGTACTATTGAATGAGCCAATGGAATTGGCGTGCGTGATTCGCATCACACACTCCGCCCCCGCGGCGCGGTTATAAATACGGAAGTGGATGCACGCACTAGTTGCCTTTCGCTTCGGAGCCGATCGTCTTTGATGTCTCTGAAGAGTGCTGTTGTATTCAACGAGCGAGTGTGTCGGTGTTCTTGCGGGAAGACCTCCCAGTGTTGGTGTTCTACAGCGTGGTGCAGCGGTGATCGTGAGCTTCTCAGCTCTCAACTGCTGTTTTAACAGCATCAAATTTCTATTGTTGGTTGTGTGTTGACGGTTGGTTAGAGGGCGAGAAGTGAGTGCTTCACTGTTTTAGTCTGACTAATTCAGTGTTGCCGCGGTCATTCCCTGTGTGCTCCGGCACTGGTGACGGTCCCATTTCCTAAAAGAGCAACACGGGTGTGAGTTTGTCTTTTTCAAGATGCCATTCCATCCGTGCGTTTCTGGGTGTGGTTTGACGCTGTCCCCCTCTGACGGTCACGAAAGTTGTGTCGCATGTTTGGGCTTACAGCATGCTGAGGCAGCTTTCGTGGATGAGTCATGTTCTCATTGCGGGAACATGGCCATCTCGGTGTTGAGATCTAGACTCGCCTTCGTCAAAAGCGTTGGTGCAGTCCCCACCTCTGGGCCCCGCCCTTGTTCTTCTTCTGGGTTACCTTCCCAGAAAAAGACTGGGGTGCCGTCCAAGCTGGGTGATCTGAGGATCACAGTGAGGGGTAATCCGCCCGGCAATGCCCCGTTGGATCCCTCACTCCTCTTTCACACCACAACCGGTGGAGCTCCCCATTGATCCCGCTGGTCCCTCTGTAATGGACAGGCCAGCCATGTCATTTGGGGCCCCTCCAGGGGATAGTATGTTGATCGCAGCATCGGAAGGGGAGCTGAACTCTGGAGATGACGACTTGGCTGCACTGCCTCCTCCTGGGAGACCAGTGTTGCCCGAGCCAGATCCAGATATGTCAGCTATGCTGAAAAAGGCCGCCGAGGCGGTAGAGCTTGTGTGGAACCCTCCACCGTGTCCCGAGCCGTCTCGGTTGGATGATTGGTATATCGGGGCGGGCCGTGCTGGTTCTCAGTCCACCGCCCTGGTTCCTTTCTTTCCTGAAGTGCATGAGGAGCTTACGAGGGCATGGATGGCACCTTTCTCTGCCAGAAACCGTCTGAGTAGCTCCTTCCCCCTCACTACCCTTGATGGGGGAGTGGCGAAGGGTTACGAGGCTATCCCTCCAGTGGAGCGGTCTGTTGTGATGCGGTCTGTTGTGATGCAACTGCGTCAACACCCGTCAACACCCTCCGGGCAACGAAGGTTGCAGCTCGCGCAGTTGGTTCGGCGATGTCCACACTTGTGGTCCAGGAGTGCCATCTCTGGCTCAACCTGGCTGACATGAGAGAAGCGGACAAGGTTCGGTTCCTGGACTCTCCCATTTCCCAGGTTGGGTTATTCGGCGATGCTGTGGAGAACTTTGCCCAACAGTTCTCTACAGCCCAGAAGCAGACGGAGGCCATCCGACACATCCTGCCCCGGCGGGACACTGCTGCCTTCACCCGCCCGCCGAGGTCAGATCCTCCACCTGCTCGTCACCGAGGGTGTCCGTCCGCAGCTGCCTCAGCTCCCACTGGACCATCGCAGCAGCCTACACCCAGGTCCCAGCGTGGAGCAGGCCATGGAAGGGGCGCCCAGCCTGCTCCAGGCGCTGCCAAGCCAGGTGGTGAGCGACAGCAGAAAAGACGCTGAACCTGGACGGGCCCCCAGGGATGGAGAAGTTGCTCTTGGAGTGGTCAGCGATCCACTCCCTCTGGCCGGTTGGAGGGCTGGCTAGAGTTTTTTGTTGTGTGTGTGTTTGTTCCACCGCTGGCCCCTATAAAATTGGTCAGCGGTACCCACATATTCAGAAAAAGAGCAAATTTCTCATTCAAATTTCTATAACAGCAGGCAGCTTGGTGCGTTCGAGGACCCGGTCATCCGCCTTCTCTCGTGCCTCCTGCCGCCAGTGGAGACAGGTAAGTGTTGCAAAGCACACTGACACCACACTCTCCACCTTCTGCTGCCCCACCTCAGGCTCTGATTTTTTCCGCTCAGGTCAGTGATATCTATCACATTAGGTGTTGAGCAGACGTGCTCCTGGAAAGATTCAGTGATCTTCATCACACCTAGTGTTGAGCATGGCTCCTGATTTTTGCACGTTGAATATCTTATCCTGCTGGCGAAGGATAATATAGCCGCTCCTCCAGCCAGTATGAAGACCAGTTAAAAAATCAATCTTCATACTACCAGGTGGTGGGTCGTGACCATCTTGGCCCAAGATTGGTCTGCAGCTTTGACCTGATTGACGTGTGCTTCAGAACTCTTCCTTCCAGCAGGCCATCCTGTGTGTTGTGCGTGTGGAAGTATCAGTACAGAGTCTTTTCCTTCGAGTGCTGTAAAGCCCATGGGGTATTCAGGTCAACTGGGAAAGAGTAATCACGCCCACGGGTTGAGTATCTCTTTTTCAGTTATGGAGATGGACTCGGTCCAACATGTCTCTCCAATAAGAGTGTGTTCAGCTGGGGTTGAAGTGAGAAAGGGTCCACTGAAAGAATTTTCAGAGGCTCCTGGGGCATGTGGTAGAGGCAGCCTTTGGCTTCCTCCATATGATGACCGCTTCAGCGCTAGCTTCATGACCGGGTCCCGAGTTGACCGTGGCAGAGCAGCTCTCCCTGTGTGACTATAGTTCATCCCGGTCTGCTGCCAAACCCTCTTCGACTGAGGGGCCATGTATAAAGGGCGTGTTTTAACAAGGGCCTGGGCGACCCTCGACTACGCGAGCATTCGTGCTCAGAAGCTTCTGAGGACGCTTTGTTCCACTCTTCCCGCTTTACTCAATCGTGCCGCCAACGAGCCTCACGATAGTTATAGCCAGGGCAGGTGGAGACTCCATCCCCTGGGGTCCAGCGGGGTTATGACCATTCTGGGGCCGCTCAGTTGCCTCTCCGGTTTCATCTCCCTGCCAGTTGTGCACTGGCTCTCAGCTGCCCCAGGGACTCAAATAGCCCCAGTGAGCCTTCCAAAAGTGACTGATGGTTGTCTAGACGCCTGCTCAAGTTAGTGAATTCATCACACTGATGTTGAGTAGAAATGCTCCTAAATTCAGTGAAGTTCATCGCACTCAGGTTTTGAGCAGCAGTGCTCCTGTAGCTCAGTGAATTCATCGCACTCATGTGCTGAGCAGCAGTGCTCCTGAAGCTCTGTGATCCTTTCACTCTCAGTGCTGAGCAGAAATGCTCCTGTAGTTCAGTGAAGTTCTTCGCTCAGTGAAGTTCTTCGCATTCGAGAGATGAGCAGAAATGCTCCTGTAGCTCAGTGAATTTATCACACTCATGTGTTGAGCAGAAACGCTCCTGTAGCTCAGTGAAGTTCTTCACACTCAAGTGTTGAGCAGAAATGCTCCTGCAGCTCAGTGAAGTTCTTCACACCTGAGTGTTGAGCAGAAATGCTCCTGAAAGCTCAGTGAACTTATCTCTCTCCAGTGCTGAGCAGAAATACTCCTGAAGCTCAGTGATCTTCTCATGTAGTGTTGAGCAGTGCTCCTGTCTTTTTTGCACCCTAGAAAAAAGTCGCTTGCACTTACAGTGCCAAGTCAGGAGGAACAGGTCTTCATAGTTGCCCCTTATTGGCCCAACTCAACCTAGTTCCCATCGACAGCCTTCCTGACTTCCCCTGAACACTTTTTCAGGGACGGGGCACGATGGCACCCGCGTTCTACCCCTGGACATTCCGGGCGGTCTTACTTCTGAACGCGGAGGTTCAGGTGGCTTCCACAGGGACATGTGATAGTTGCCATCACTTCTGCAAGCACCCCTGATAAAGGAGAGGTGTGCTTATGCATTAGAAGTGGAACCTAGTCGTTGAGTAAGTCTCCTCTTCGTGAGGAGATCCTGAAAGCTTTCGATCATTTCAGTGCTCTCTTTCCTGCAAAAGATGGGTTGGAGTAGGCTGTTTCCTCCACCCTTAAAGTGATGTTGCCTCAGTATTCTTGACGCACATCATGATGCAGAAGCGTGGAGAAGCACGTCCTGGTCGTCAGGTTCCTGAGGGAGCAAGGTAATGGTAAATCCTGGGGTCTCTCTTTATCCTCTTGGGCCTTACCTCTGGTGCAACTGCACGGCAGAGTCTGCCCCTGAGCAACTGCAGGCAGTGAGTTAAAAATTCTGTTAAATCAGTTCTCCTGCTCGCATGGTCTCTACTAGAGGGTAGGGACTTGCTCGCTTTCGGTCAACGTATTGTGCCTGGAGTTCGGACCGGCTAACTCTCACAAGCTGAGACCCCGGCCTGGATTGTGCCCAGGGTTCCTACCTCTCCCGTAATAGGATCAGGTGGTGAGCCTGCAAGAGCTGCCTGGAGGAGGCAGACCCAGCCTGGCTTCTCTGTCCGTCCGCTTCATAGCGGTTAGACGTGTACAGAACGCAGCCTTAGACCTCAGACCAGCTCTTATCTGTTAGGAATCAGCAGAGAGGGAAGGCTGTTTCCAGGCAAAGTGGCCCATGGCTGTGGTTGCCTTATTTCCGGTGAAAGATTCCGAGATGCTCATGTCCACTTAGGTGTTGAGCTCCTCTATGATGAGTGTTTTAAAAGCTCCGCCTGGGCGTTGACAGAGTGCTTTGCTGACAGATTTAGAGTTGGGGGCTGGGCGACATCTATTGAACCGTTGCTTCCCGTGGGCTCCCTTCTCATGAGGCCAGTTTCACCGTGAGCCCGGTTCAAGTGTCGGCTTGCTGCGCCATTCCCCTCCTATGGACTGGATACGTGCGCTTCTACTCCAGTTGAGTTCCCTTAAGCCGAACCCTGTTGAGTTCCTCCATACCCCTCCGACGCCGGACGCGCGGAACGTCTGGTGTCAGGCCTACCACTCGTAAGCAGTGTGAAACCTGTGTTAGGCTGTGTCCATATGTTGCGGTCCCTACGGTGATCCCATATGTGTATTCTTCCACGATACCGCTCCCTACGGCGAGCCCGTGTCTTCCCTCGGCAGAGTCTCTCTGCCGTCACTGTCCGGTGAGTCTCCCCCCCATCTTAGGCTAGAGCTAGTGACATTCCATATGTTATACTGCCCGGTCATCCGCCCAGTTCATATGTGTATTCTCCACGTTACCTCCCTCTGGGTAGGATGTGGCTTCCGCAGCGTCCCTTCCTTCCAATGTATGGGAACGCTTTCCCAGTGGTCCTGTAGGAACAGCAGTGACTTCCCTGGCCTAAGCCCTGTCCTTCCCGCCTTAAAATTGTGGGGGCATCAGGAGGCTTTTGTCTAGGCACTGGAAGGTGGCAGCTTTAGTGGCGCTTTCAAAGGTTATCCCCATTCAGTCGACGTCGACTACGTCCGACGTTATCGACTGAAAGGGAACGTCCTGGTTGCGTATGCAACCCATCGTTCCCTGAAGGAGGGAACGGAGGATGTAGTCCCCTTGCCACTACTGCTGGACCACCACTGACTCCGGGTTACGCTCGGCTCCTCAGCGAAAATGCAACTAGTGCGTGCATCCACTTCCGTATTTATACCTGCGCCGCGGAGGTGGAGTGTGTGATGCGAATCACGCACACCAATTCCATTGGCTCGTTCAATAGTACTCGAAGATGATAGGCTCCCTGGCGTGATCCCCATTCAGTCGTCGTCGACTACGTCCTCCGTTCCCTCCTTCAGGGAACGGTGGGTTGCATACGCAACCAGGATGTTCTTCTAGCCTTAATTGATGAAGTGTGTAGCTTTTAATTTTTTAAACAATCATGGCCATGGATGACAATGTCAAGATTCATCAGGCTCAAATTGTGAAAGAATGGTTTGGAGGGGAATGAAGAATCACTTTCACACATAAATTGGCACCTCTGAGTCCAGACCTTAAATTCACTGAAAGTCTTTGGTATGTTAAGTAATTGGTGATATATAAATTGTGTGTGATGATGAACACATGATGACATGCCTGCTGCAATATCTGTATGTGTCCATTTTCAGGGATTGATCTCAGAGAAGTATCTCCAAGTTTAAAAAAAACAAACAAATACAAATCTCCAAAGTACCAACACATCTCCACCTGCTTGACAGCTCTAACATACGTATTCAAACATTTGACATATCAATATGAATATACAGTATTTGCATTGGATATAAAATATCAAAACAAGTGACATCTGCAAAAAAAAAAAAAAAAGTGGTTGTATGAAGCCAAATATTTTTGTCAAATGTTTTGTTTTAAAACTTTTTATCTTTCTTTAAAATAAATGCCTCTTTTTGATATTTTGTTTAAACTCTTACATTTTGTTTCTATGGAGAGTGTGTCCAAATGCAAATTTGGGTTACTGTATTATCATTGACATTTATAAGCCCCAAAACCACTTTGTCTGTGTGCACCTGGCCACTGACCTGTCATTCAGATAGTGACTTTGCATCTTTGTTAGTTTGACCATTTAATTGGTTTTGTATTAATGAATTAATCATCTAAGGAAATCTGCTTTTATGTCTATTTGGTATTTCACATAGGTAAATAATCCTTTGGACCCTGTTAACCCTTGTTCTGTATTCAAAGTTCTGCTGCAGTGACAATCCTCCAGTGATCTGTTCATTAAGGGTGTGAAGCAAACATAGGCAAACAAACACAATACGCAATACACTGATGTTGTATTGTGCTCAGAGGTCTGTGAGTTTGTTTGACAACAAAAATGAGACACATGAATTTAGAAAATTCTGCTTTTATGTGATACTATAACAATGATTTCAGGTTTCAGTATAAAGTATGAACATTGACGTATTGGCCAGTGAAACAAGTTTACTTAGTATATTGCTGTATTACAGAATTACTAAAGATGTTTACCATTTGAAAATTCCCATAATGTGCCACAGCCATTGACACACATGAAGTCATGGCTTTTGTAGGTGCATCAATGGACATGATCACAATATATAGATTAACCACTGCAATTGCACACATTTACAGAGATGCTTATCATTAGCCATATTTCCATCCACCTATTTTTATGCAAATTTTGGCAAATAGCATAAAAATAAACACTGAATGGAAACACCAAGATGCGCATAAATTAAAAAAATGCTGCAATATAAGCTGCAAATGCTCTGCATACCCAAGGCATTTGTGGACTCGCTAATTAATAATAACTCTATAAATTACTATAAATTCACTTGTTTGATGTGTACCATAAAGCCAAGATGATAAAATTTTGGTAATGTATCCATCCGCCATGTATTTTTTGCCAGACAACTGTAATTTTCTTCGAATCTGCCAGTTACCGAGGGTTTGGGTAAGCGGGTAAGCGGGTTAGCAGGTAAGCGGATCCACAACAGCTTTGGCACCAACACTTTGTTTATTTATTAATGTATTATTATTTTATTTTTATTATTTGTTTATTTTATTTTTATTTATTATAATTGTATTGTTATTATTATTTATATTGTACTTATTATTAATTCTTAATTTTAAAAAATACTTGCCAATACTTGCTTAATTTTAAAAAATGCCAATCAGATGTGTTTAACGATGGAGCTTTTGTTCAGCGCAAGTTCCGTACACTCTTTCTATTCAAGAGTAGTGTTAAATCATTTAAATAATGCCTCCTCGATTATCATTTCCCTTTTTATGCATCAGATGAGGTCGCGAAGTGCCAATTTTTTTCAATCAAGTGGTATTGTCATTTCGATACAAGCATTGGTATAGTGTGTGATATAGTGCTTTGAAAACGTCTCCGGTTACCTAACGTAACCACGGTTCCCTGAGAGGAGGGAACAAGACACTGCGTCACCGTTAGGTGGTGCTACGGGGTACAGTAACCCAGACCAATGAGCTGCTCAGTTCAAGTACACCCGCATTTGCATATCAGCTAGAATATCAGGCTGCACTGAATACAGGGCAGCATAACAACATTAATCACATATCAGTATGTACATGATAGCAACGTCAGCAGCCGTAGCAACAACAAATGTGAGCAAACGCAGTTAGATCAGAATAGCCAGTTTCACTGAAAGATACAGGGCAACATAACAGCATAATCACATATCAGTATGTACATGAGCACAGCGTCAGCAGCCGTAGTGACAACAACTGTGAGCAAATGCAGTCAGATCAGAATAGCCAATTGCACTGAAGGATACTAGGCAACATAACAGCAGTAATCATATATCAGTGTGTACATAAGCACAGTGTCAGCAGCCGTAGTGGCGACAACTCTGAATAGACGCAGTTAGATCAGAATAACTGGTTGCACTGAAGGATACAGGGCAACATAACAGCATAATCAAATATAAGTATGTACATAAGCACAGCATCAGCAGCCGTAGCAGCGACAACTGTAAGCCCACGTCGTCAATACCAAGACTAGGAGTTAAGTGAGGTAAATCACCGAAAGCACTTGAGACGCGATTTATGGCTTAGTAGAGTCAGCCATCATAGGCAGCACACGAAGAGCTGGTCCGTTTGTCTGCGACTGACCACTGCACTGAGACAGGAGGGTATTCATCTCGCGTGAGTGGAGGGAATTTCATCCTCCTCACTTCACTGATACCCCTTTTCCACCAAAGCATTTTGAGAGCCGTTTTGGAGCCGGTGCCTACTCCCGAACCAGTTCTTTGTGTTTCGACAGGCAAAGAACCAGTTCTCGGCCAGGTAAATTGGTTCCAAAGCAGCACCAACTCTTTGCTGGACTAGAACCGTTCTTATACCACGTCATGCTTACGTCGGGGGCTGAGGGTGGGGTTTAGAACACAAATGTGTTCTAAACGTCGTCTTCTGACCCCAATATAGGATTGCAAAGCCAGGAGAAACATTTGCAGAAAGACGATGTAGTCTGCCATTGTAATTGTTATGCTTGAAGTTGGCGCAAGCGTTTCTGGGAAAGCTAAGACATATGGCAACGTACACAGTGATGTAACAACGTTGTTCGCTGGGCTCTCTAGTCAGTGGAAAAACAAACAGGTTCTGAGAAGGTTCGCAAGTTGAACCAACTTTGAACCAACTTTGAACCAGTACCAGTTCCGAACCAGTTCAAAGGGGTATGTTCAAAATATGTGACAGGGGGTTGTTTAAGGTTAGGGGGTTGTCGTGGAGTGCTGGGAATTTTTTACTCCTTACACAACAAACCGCTTTACTGAGACAGGGGGCGGTTTATATTGTGTGAGTGCTTTTCTATAGACAGTAGGCCGCGTCTCTGAGGCGAGGGGCTGCTTATCGTGTGAAAGATGCATGTATGAAGACCCATGTGGGACCTGTACCGACATGAGGACACTAGCTGCGTTCTCCCCACTCGGCTCGCAGCTCTACTACGGAGGGGAGAGCATAACAAGCTGGACTTATGAAGATCCTTTCTTTGCTGCCGCTCGGCGTCGGGGGAAAGCATGATACTGGCGGGCCATACCAGGTAAAGACCATGGCTCAGCACTGCTCTAAGGCAGGGAAAGCAACGCAGTATTGTCCTGAATATTTGTCCTATCGGTGACGCAGTGTCGAGAGACCAACTCAAAAGGGAACTGCTTTGGAGCATTGGCGCCCCGGTGTCAACCGTCCCATCACTACTTAAGTCTACATTTATGGCTATTTCAAGTCAAGTCATGTTTTAGTTCAGTTCTTCAAGTCTATGTTTTGATTTGGTGTCACATCAATGAACTGCACGTGGGTTCATCATACTCGCCTTCAGTGGACCTTGTTACAGCATCACAGATTGTATTACTCATTCTTGTCTTCTGTATAGTATGCAAAGTCATTTTACGGTCAGTGTTGGAACCATTAGAAGAAAATAATTATTAGGCAGCATTAGAGTGGGTGGTAGATTGGTGGTATGATCTAGACAGTATAAATGAAAGGACAGTAAGGAGATCAGAACAATCTCCTAACAGGAGGAGACTCACTCATGGCCTATGAGACAGAGGATCATGAGACCCAATACTGCTTTCCCGCCATCAACTCATCATGTATCAAGGGAAAACGCTCCGCACATGAATACAATATCATGTATGTGTTTTTTTCATTGCTGTCAGCATGGACTGTGTTTCTGAATCTGCTGGTGATCATCTCCATCTCTCACTTCAAGAAGCTTCACACTCCAACCAACCTGATTATTCTTTCTCTGGCTGTGGCTGACCTGCTTATTGGACTTATGATGGCTGTGGATACCATCAAGTTGATTGAGACGTGTTGGTACTTTGGAGACACTTTGTGTGACCTGTTTATATTAATCATGGCTCTGCTCCTCTCAACATCTATTTGTAATTTAGTTTTAATTGCTGTTGATCACTATGTGGCTGTGTGTCACCCTTTACAGTACCCACAGAAAATAACCACAACTAAAACTTTTTTTCTCCTCGGCCTACAATATTTCCTATGTGGTTAGTGGCAGAATTTTTGAACGTTCACAAAGAACTGACACATGCTATGGAGAATGCTATTTAATATTAGAATTTTCATGGACAGTCATTGACCTGTTCTTTTCTTTCTTGTTTCCTTTGACTGTGATCATAACTTTATATTTGAGGATTTTTTATGTTGCACATCAGCAAGTAAAAGTTATAAACTCTCTGATGAAGGATGGTAAATGTGTAATTGAAGGTTCATTGAGGAGGAAATCTGAGAGTAAAGCTGCTCTGACATTAGGAGTTATTGTGACAGCTTATCTGCTGTGCTTCATTCCATTTTATATCTTGTCTTTAACAAGTACTACAATAATCTCTTCTGCTACAATGACATTTCTATTATGGACTATATATGCTAACTCAGGCCTGAATCCTATTGTCTTTGCTTTATTTTACAGCTGGTTTAAAATATCTATTAAACAGATCTTGACTCTTAAAATATTGAAGCCAGCATCCTCTCTCTTAGACATATTTACAAATTATTCATGATTCTTCTAGGAGGAATGGTTGTTGTTGTTTTTTCTCCATTTAATAAAGCACAAACTAATGTACAGTTATTTTATCTAAGTTTCTAAACTGAACGTGAACACTAGATACCAGATGTCTGTGTGCCATAAGCTCATTAACAGAAAAAATGTAAAGTAAGGTATTTAAAATGAAGGTAAATAATTACATTTACCTTGCAATTAGAATCAGATGTGCTTATGTTAAATTAGTTTGAGAGAGAGGTATGGCCATTACTTTAATTTTAGTTATCTGCATTAATTGTAGGTATAATTAAGTCAACATTTTTTGATTAGTGTTTTATTTGATTGCTGTGTATTTCTATTCTTATTAATGTATGATATATTAACTTGCATGTTAACATTTTAAAGTCAGATTGTATTGAAATTGTATTGACTCTCCTCTGCTTTTTGTATGCAGCCTATAGAGAGCATTTCCAAATCAGTCACTTGTGAGGTTCCATGACAGTTAAAAGACCACTGCCTACTTATGTAGGTTGTTATACATAAAGTATCTGTAAATCACAATATTTATATGTAAATGCATCTCAGATATTATTTAATCAAGCCCCTGCCCCTTTTGTCTCAAAATGTATCGTGCCCCTCTCTGATAATTGTAAATAATAATAATTATTATTATTATAATAGTATAATAAATAACAATACACTTATACACTTTTGCCACTTATAATAATAATACAAAAAATATTATATAATTATTTTGGCGGGAGCATTTGGCGGAGATGAAGTGGTAGGCGGAGTTTCCTTTGCAGCGCTATGTGCAGCAGTTTGCCACGAGTCTTCAAACTACAAGAGCAGCAGGCAATGTTAAGCTAATATGGATAAGTTACATTTATCCTACCATGCTACTGTAAAAGTTGCTACAGCATGCAAGTTATGCTTAACTAAAATAAAAGTATAACTCGATTTCAGCCGCATTCTGAGTCTGACAATGTCATTCGTTTTTATCCAAGGCAAGTGTTATTAGCTTAGGGAAATACATCTAGTGAAATGAAATCTTAAATCCATGTCCAACTCTAAATTGTAAGGAATTTATATCTTTAATTTCATAGTAACACTTCACAAAAGGTTGTGTTTATTATTCATGTATTAACTAACATGAACTAACCATGAGCAACACATTTGTTACAGTATTTGTTAATATTAATTAATAATAATACACCTGTTAGTTGTTTGTTCATGTTGTCACAGTCAGTACATTAACTAATGTTAACAAATACAACTTTTGATTTTAATAATGTTTTAGTAAATGCTGAAATTAATATTAACTAAGATTAATAAATGTTGTAGAAGTGCAGTTCATTATTAGTTAATGTTAACGAATTTAACTAATGAAACCTTATTGTAAAGTGGTACTAATTTCATGATAGCTAACACTATACGCATATAATAGGCGACATACATAACATTTGCAACATCAACAAAACTAAACATGAATTCCTCATAATTACCTTCTTGATTCTCACTGTTTTGTTTGGTAAAGTAGCCTACATGATGATGCAACATTTTAGCACTTTTGGTTCTACTCTCTTGAAGTCAATGGGTTTTTGGTTAATGCTTGAATGCTTTAGGTCTATGTTTTGATATATGTATTTGATAGCAGAAGCTCAAGATATTTTCACTTCCCTTTCGAGGGAACTCGCGATGCGTCGATGACGCTTTGGGGAACGCCTTCGCGTGATTACCTCTGAAGCACGTATGTCAACTAGTCCAATGGAATGAATGAATGAACGCCACGGGCGGGTGACGTCATGACCAGGAAAGGATATAAGCACATCCGGTGCGTTACTCGCGTTAGCTTTTGTGCCTCAGCAAAGCGCTCTGTGTCAAAACTGTCTGTGAATATTTATTGTTGTCTGTCTGATATATATATATATATATATATATATATATATACACACTATGGAAACAATTGCACAAACTCTGTGTTCTTCCTGTTCGCGTTATTTAACGAGTAGGGAAACACACAAGCTTTGTGTGATGTGTTGGGAGTGGAGCATGCGGTATCAGCCTTGGCTGATTGCCAACATTGTGAGAAGCTTTCGCTTCGCTCCCGCCTGTCAGTTTTCGAGGGAAGTGGCCAGGCTCGCGATTCTCAGGGTGCAGGACCCGCGTCTGCCGAGGCAACGCGGAGAATGCATTCCTGTGGATCGCAAATAGGATCTCTTTACGGGGTTGGAGACGGGTCCGTGGATCTTATCTCCTCCCTTTCCACGAGGGATCCACGCTCTCTCTCCGGTCTCGGAAGCCCTCGCTGCGGTCTCTTCCGCCCGGGGAGAGAGTTCAATGCTTCAGTGCTCTACCCCCGAGGAGGTAGATGTGCTGGGCATTGAAAGTAAACAAAGCACAATCATGGGGGAAGTGGATTTGCCATCTCTTTCCCCAGTGTATGAGAAATATATATATATATATATATATACACATGTATAATAGTTTATATATATAAAATAAATGTATATATAAAATAAAGCTGGTGGAGGTGTTAACCAAGGCTGTAGATAAATTAAATATTTAATGGCCAGCAGAAATAAGGGGGAGCTCGTCCTAAAAATAAAGAACGAGTTTCCTTCCCTCTATTTTTATTCACCTCCATCAAGGGGCCTTCCATTTTTTCCCGATCTGCACAGCGAGCTGTCTAGATCATGGAAAAAGCCTTACTCTTCTTGTCTTTTAGCCCCCAAGTCCATGTATATTCAGATATTAGGGGGTTAAGAGAGTATGGCTATGGGGCAATACCCCAGGTAGAACAGACGCTTGCTAGCTATCTGTCTCCCGGTTTAGTATCGTCCCTGAAGGCGTCGGCTTCTCTCACTAAACCATTAAAAAATATATATATTTTTTTAATCTAGTGGGAAAAGCATTTACGGCAGTGGGTCTAGCAGGAGGCTGCTTGCACACTATAGTAGTGCTACAAGCATATCAGGCTGACCTGCTGGGGTATTTGGACAGAAGTGAGGGAGTTTGGCCCGATGGGGTTTGAGAACTTCATCGGGCCACAGATTTATCTCTCAGGGATAATAAGGAGACCGCCTGAACTTTTGGGCGGTCTATGGCAGCCCTTGTGGTCACTGTGAGACACCTCTGGCTCAATTTGATGGAAATCATGGAGAAAGATACAAGAGAATCTCTCTCTCGCTATGTCCAACCCCCTGGGGCTGCTGGGCGTGAGCAGCTCCAGCCGTCTTGTTTCTCATACGCAACACAGCAGCCAAAGCCTTCAAAGCAGAAGCCGGATCCGAGGACCGTTCTTCACGCTGAGAAGGCTTCGGCTCAAAAGAAAAGGTCTTGGCGCCACTGGCGTCAGACCGGTGAGGGCAGCCCCAACCGGGGTGGAACGGTGTACACCTCATTATACGGTGCCCTTTCCATCTCGGTGCTTTAGGGCGCAGCAGTCTCCAGCGAGCTTCCGGCGCAGTGTCAACACGACATTGCGTCGGACTCGCGCCCTCTGAGGGGGGTTCGAAAACAGTCAGTTCGGGTGGTTCCTGCCAGTATGCTTCAGGCCCCCTAATCTGACTGTCTCAATTACACCAGAGGCCAGCCTCGAGGGGCTGGTTCCCTTGGTAGATTTTCTGGCAGCGCGGAAGCTACTGCCGAATATATCTCTATGGGCCCTGCAGTTAGTAGTAAGAGGCAGATTTGATTCTCGTCCTCCAGGTTACAACGGGGTGTTGCTCACGTTAGTGCATCCCGAGCAGGTTCTGGTAATGGAGCAAGAGGTAAAGGCCCTGTTAGCAAACAAATCTATAGAGCAGGTGTACTCACCCGACATTGCGTCGGTCTTTACAGTCGTTATCTCATTGTTCCAAAAAAGGATGGAGAACTGCATCACATACTAGATCTTCGTCTGTTGAAGTGTTCAGTGCTGGAACTCAAGTCCAAGATGCTGACACTCAAACAGATTGTGACTCAAATCAGATCCGAGGACTGGTTTGTCACAATAGATCTGAAAGATTCATTCTTCCATATCTCCTTCCTCCCTCAGCACAGGAGGTTCCTGAGGGTTTCTTTCAGGGGCAAAGAACACCAGTATCAGGCACTTCCTTTCGCTCTAGCTCTATCACCCCGCACATTCACGAAGCGCGTAGATGCAGCTCTGGCCCCGCCAGGCTGCAGTGCATACGCATTCTGAATTGCATAGACGATTGGCTGATTCTAGCGGAATCAGAACAGTTAGCGGTTCGGCATCGAGATGTCGTCCTCGCTTATATGCGAAGGTTGGGGTTGAAGCTCAATGCCAAGAAGAGTGTGCTTCTCCAGTACAGAGGACCACTTTACTTGGAGTGGTCTGGGACTCAGTCACGATGCGAGCCATTCTGTCGCCCGCTCGTGTAGCTGCTATCCTTACTGCCACAAAAGAGCTAAAGCTAGGTCAGGCACACACTGTGAAACAGTTCGAGAGACTGTTAGGCCTCAGGGCAGCAGCGTCC
The DNA here is from genome assembly GCA_026230005.1 of Gila orcuttii. Lineage (NCBI taxonomy): Eukaryota > Metazoa > Chordata > Actinopteri > Cypriniformes > Leuciscidae > Gila > Gila orcuttii. The sequence goes on from JAPDVR010000024.1 coordinate 26,299,612, forward strand.
ATTGTGATACCCTTTGGCCTGCTGTACGTGAGACCTTTGCAGTGGTGGCTCAGGACCAGAGGGTTCTCCCTGAGGGGAAACCCATTCTGTATAATCAAGATCACGCGGCAGTATCCCCGCGCCTTGGTTATATGGACGAAACACTGGTTCTTGTCCCAGGTTCCGGTGTTGGGAGCTCTTTGCCATCGAGTTGCTATCTTGACAGATGCTTCCCTCACCAGCTGGGGAGCGGTATTGGAAGGCCGCTCAGCTCAGGGCTTGTGGAGGAGTCATCATCTCTCTTGGCACATGATTTGCCTAGAGATGATGGTCATCGTCAATGCGTTGAGACATCTCCTCCCAGACCTGAGGGGCCATCATGTGTTGCTCTGGAACAGTGACTGTTAGGCCTCAGGGCAGCAGCGTCCAATGTGATTCCCTTTGACCTGCTGTAAGTGAGACCTTTACAGTGGTGGCTCAGGACCAGAGGGTTCTCCCCGAGGGGAAACCCACTCCATACGATCAAGATCACGCGGCAGTATCCCCGCGCCTTGGTTATATGGAGGAAACTCTGGTTCTTATCTCTCAGACAACACGTTGGTGGCCTCTTATTTTGGTCCCTCAAGAAAATACGCTATCTGAGGGCAGTGTATATTCCAGGGGGCCAGAATATTGGAGCAGATACCCTGACGAGGCAGGGGCTGAGGCCAGGGGACTCCACCCTGAGGCGGTGGAGCAAATATGGGAGTTTTACGGCCAGGCAGAAGTGGACCTGTTCACGTCTCAGCATACGACGCACTGTCCACTCTGGTTCTCTCTCACTCAACCAGCCCCCTCGGGGCTGGACGCTATGGTGCAGACGTGGCCGAGGCTACGTCTGTATGCATTTCCCCCTGTTGCTCTGCTCCCAGGAGTTCTGGAGTGAATCCGCCAGGATGGTATAAGCCTATTGCTAGTAGCACCACCCTGGCCAAGCGAATTTGGTTTGCGGACCTAATTCTTCTCCTTGACGGCCCTCCCTTGGAGATTCCGATCAGGAGACACCTTCCGTCTCAGGCAGGGGATGCAATATTGCACCCCCGGCAGGGGATTTGGAAACTGTGGGTTTGGCCTCTGAGGGGGCCCAACTCATAGAGAGTGGTCTCTCAACCGAGGTTGTTGAGACCGTTCTAAGCTCCAGAGCTCCCGCTACGAGGAAACTATATTCATTATTTCGAGAGTTTTTCACTTCTTGGTGTTACCAGTGTCAGTGGAATCCGGTTAACTGTTCAGTAAACACAGTATTTGAGTTTCTGCAATAACGCTTTGTATCAGATCTATGTCCTTCCACACTTAAGGTATACGTGGCGGCCATTGCGGCTTTCCACGCCCTGGTGGGTGGTACATTTTTGGGTCGAGACCCCCTGATCACTCGTTTCCTTCGTTGCACTTTGAGGCTGAGGCCTGCAACTTGCACTAGGGTGCCGGCTTGGGATCTTGCAATAGTTCTAGAAGGCCTATCTGGGGCTCCCTTTGAGCCCTTAGATTTGGTCTCAGAGAAGTTCTTTCTTTTATTTTCTGCTAGCTATTTCGTCCCTCTAAGAGTCGAGACCTTCAGGCCCTTTCGGTCCCCACCTGCCTTGAGTGCACCGGGGATGGCCAAGGCAATCTTACCCCAAACATGGATATGTTCCTAAGGTGCCTACCATTATTCCGAGGCCTATTGTGCTGCAGGTTTCTGTCCTCCCCCGTTTATCGGACCAGGAAAAGCTGAACCTTTTGTGCCCAGTGCGAGCACTGGACACTTACGTTCATCGGACTTCTCTGTCGAGAAAATCCAACCTATTGGGCAAATAGATAGTCGAGACTATTCTTCTTGCTTGTGAGTCCTCTGGCCAACCATTTGGTGGTCAGGGCTAATTCCACTAGGAGTATGGCTTCTAAGCTTTATTATCTGGAGTTCTCTCCAAGACGTTTGTGATGCGTCGGGCTGGTCCTCACCGCTCACATTCGTGAGGTTTTACAGCTTGGACCTGGATGCCGCCCCAGGTGCTTTTTACTTAGTTTGCCGACAGTTTTATCATCTGGCATTTTGTAAGTACGGCGTATTGGGTATTCTCGTTACCAAAGCGTCATCGATGCATCGCGAGTTCCCTCGAAAGGGAACGTCTCAGGTTACGACTGTAACCCTAGTTCCCTGAGAAGGGAATGAGACGATGCGTCGCCCTGCCATACTTCCTGCATCCCTGCGATCGACTTTGTTTCGGCACTAGAAGCTAACGCGAGTAACGCACCGGATGTGCTTATATCCTTTCCTGGTCATGACGTCACCCGCCCGTGGCGTTCATTCATTCATTCCATTGGACTAGTTGACATACGTGCTTCAGAGGTAATCACGCGAAGGCGTTCCCCAAAGCGTCATCGACGCATCGTCTCGTTCCCTTCTCAGGGAACTAGGGTTACAGTCGTAACCTGAGACGTTTTTCTTATAATACTCTTATTAATTCTTATATAAGTATACTATAATACTTATAATATAATACTCTCTTGTGATTTTTTAAGCTTTCACTTGTCTTGTAAAAGGCGGTTGCTAACAAGTTGCTAAAAAAGGCTACAGAGGTTGTCGTGGACATTAAATGTCATTAGCCGAACAGGTAAACTTATTTACTCACTAATTGGCTTTCACAGCCTTGTTGTGTTTATAATCGTTCTCTGGAAAACTTTAACTTTCAGGGAAAATGTAAATCGCAAATCCTTGTGAAAGGGGATTTTTTTTTAATGTTGTTGTCTGTTTGCGAAAACTTCTGTTTTTAGTACATGGTTGTCATGTAAACGTACCCTGAAAGAGTTGTTGGAAACTTAGTGATGGTTTAAGTCATGCAACCGTGGGGTTGTTCGTACGCTTCAAAATTTATAAAAGTTGTGTTCTAAATAATATTTAGTAATATTATAATAATTTCCCTATTTTCGTTTGATGTGTTATGCATTCTAATTGTATCAACATCTTTCCATAGAATGCCAAGGAAATAAAGGATAAAAAGGAAACAAAAAAACTCTTTTTTCTTTTTTGCCCTTTTTGGTCCTTCCGCCCCTGCCCCTGAGGAGGTCTGTGCACGCTACTGAGACAACACCTGATTTAAACAGTTAGAAACAATCGCTGGCCTCATCATAAGGACCTACTGTAGTCCTATGTGACCTACCCATATTGGGTCTGTGGTCACTGATGCACCTACAGTACAGCAGCCAAGACTTCACATGAATGTATGTCAGTGACCATGGTGCAATCTTAGCACAAACAATTCAGACACTGTGGCAATCTGTAATACAGAAACTCAATATTATAGAATAATATTTGAAAGTGAATACATTTTTTTTTTTTTATGTTTTTGCTGGCTGATAAGTCAATATTCTTATACTTTGCATTGACACCTATTGGTGTGGATATTGCATCATGATTTTTATCTTTCATTTTGTCTTTAATGTCTTTAATGCACAGCAATTTCAAGGGTTGGAACAATTAAAAGAAAATAATTATGTCACCATGCATCATCAGAGTGGGCGGTAGATTGGTTGGTCAGTCTGATCCAGACCCTGTATAAATGAAAGGACAGAATGGAGAGCAGAACAAACTCCTAACAGGAGGAGACTCACTCATGGCCTATGAGACAGAGAATCATGAGACTCAATATTCATTCCTGCGATCAATACGCATTACAGGACATGTGGTTCTGATTACATAAGTGTGATTCTTATGCCAAATTTACACTGCAAAGGTGGCACAGAAGTGCATCAGATGCAGCATTTAGGTGTCTTCGCACAGTGTTTGTTGTTGCTCTGAGTTGGCACAAATCCATTTACACAGCAATTACAACTGTATACTAAACACTGAGGCAGGTCAAAGTTGATTTATTCTGGCTTTTAAGCAGCATTGTCTTTACACATAATTTTGAGCAGACAAAGATCAGCCTACTCAGCTGTGTAAAGATACCTTTAGTTTTATCAAATTTTTATTCCATTAAGTTTATGACATTCAGTTTTGTTGAAGTAGGTATTGACACTGGTATCTAGAACCTGATGCCGGGCCATGCACAGACATTCTGGGGGGCAGGTGCTCATATGAGAAAAAAGTTATTATACTTCTTATCATACTTCTTTCTTTATTTAAATAAGTAAATATGACCTTTGTTGGCATTATTCTGGAATTGGTAAATGAGAAAAATCAATGTTGTGCATTACTAAAAGAAATTAGAAAATAGTAGTAATACTAAATAGTAATACTATTTAATATTACTTGTATTATACTACAGATGCACTTGCAATGCAATTACAGTGGCAGGAATAATGTTGTGAAATTAGTGCTTTAAATGTAAAATTTTGAATATAGAAATCTAAAAATAAATTATACTTTTCTGTAGCCTATATGATACTTTCATATGAAACTGAAACCCACGTAGGTTGCGGCAAGTCTTATTAAGTGAGTCAAAGAATCATTCATTCACTATTACTGTCAGGTACGAAACACAAGATCCAATAGCGAATGAACAGTTTATTGAATATACAAGAGAACAAGACAAAAGGCAGGCTGGAGAGTGTCTTGGGTCGGCAGTTCGGCGCTTGGTAGCGCAGAGACTGCAGCGGGCTGGATCTTCACTGAAGACAGGGATGTGGAATAAACCACGACGAACCCAACCGGCAAAAGGTCCACAGCAAGATACTGACGACAAGGTAATCCGGTAGAACAGGAACTGGAATGGATGAACTGTGCAGACAGGCGAGACAGAGAACCGGTAACACGAACAACGATCTGACAATGAACATGACAAACACAAGACTACATATAGGATTCATAAACGAGACACACCTGTGGCTGATGTGATTACTCGTCAGCACAGCTGACGCTGATAGGCAATCAGACCAGAACAGTACACACAGAATGAACAGACAAACCTGCGAACTGTGACATTACCCCACCCCCTACTCCCAGGGGGTCCTACCTGGCGATTGAAATCATCGATAAGGGAGTGATCCAATATGTCCCGGGCAGGCACCCAACTCCTCTCCTCCGGACCGTAGCCCTCCCAGTCCACCAAGTACTGGAATCCTCGTCCCCTCCGCCTTGAGTCCAGAATACAATTAACCGAATAGACTGGCTCCCGATCTACGATTCGCGGCGGTGGGGGAACCGGGGTAGGCGGATTAATAACAGAACGAATAAGGGGCTTAATTTTAGAAACATGGAAGACGGGATGAATTCTCCGGTACGCCGGAGGAAGTTTGAGGCGGACCGTCACCGGACTAAGGATCTTGCTGACGGTAAACTGGCCAATGAATTTAGGAGCAAGTTTTCTACACACATAGTGGAAAGGAATATTAGTAGATGAAAGCCTCACCTTTTGACCAACAACGTAGATGGGAGGCTTCGACCGGTGGTGATCGGCCTGGGCCTTGGTGCGCAAACCCACCTGGAGGAGAGCCTCCCTGGCTGTTCTCCAGATGTGTCTGCACCTCTGGACGAATTCGTGAGCAGAGGGAACCGCGACTCCGGATTCCAGGCTAGGAAAAATTGGTGGCTGGTACCCTAAACTACACTCAAACAGAGACAGGCCCGTGGACGACACTGGTAATGAGTTATGAGCGTACTCAACCCATGAGATATGCTGACTCCAAGAGGACGGATTCTGTGACACCAAACATCGCAACCCTCGTTCTAAATCTTGGTTGGCCCTCTCCGTCTGACCGTTACTCTGAGGATGAAACCCAGAGGAAAGACTGACATTCGCCCCCAGCAACCGACAAAACTCCCTCCAAAATTTGGATATAAACTGGGGACCCCTGTCAGAGACCACGTCCGTCGGGAGGCCATGAATACTAAAAACGTGGTCTATGACAGCCACCGCTGTCTCTCTGGCAGAAGGTAATTTGGGCAGAGGGATGAAGTGAGTAGCCTTCGAGAACCTGTCCACAACGGTTAAAACCACCGTGTTACCCTGTGAAGCAGGGAGGCCTGTAACTAAATCTAGCGCAATGTGTGACCAGGGTCTCGAAGGAACTGACAACTGTTGTAGGAGCCCAGCAGGGGGTCGAGTGGAAGTCTTACAACTGGCACAGACCGAGCAGGCCAAAACAAAACGACGAGTGTCCCGAGCAATAGTTTGCCACCAGAACCGTTGCTTAATGAGAAAAATAGTACGATTGACTCCTGGATGACAAGCTACCTTAAAACAATGACCCCACCAAATAACTTTGGACCGTAACCTCTCTGGCACGAATAATCGACCCGGTGGGCATCCGGGCGGAGGCACTACCCCACGTGAGGCTGTACAGACCTTCAATTCGATCTCCCAAGTTAGCATTGAAACCACAATTCTCTGTGGGACGATGGACTCGGGAGAAACCAGGCGTTCTGATTGGCCAAAAATACGGGACAATGTGTCAGGAACCTGGGCGGTAGGAGATAGAAAAATCGAATCGACCGAAAAAAAGTGCCCACCGAGCCTGCCTAGAGTTAAGACATTTAGCGGACCTGATGTACTCAAGGTTCTTGTGGTCGGTCCAAACAATGAAAGGTACCCCCGAGCCTCCCAACCAATGACGCCACTCCTCCAAGGCTAACTTGACTGCCAACAATTCTCTATTACCAATGTCGTAATTGCGTTCGACGGGTGACAAACGATGAGAAAAATAAGCGCAAGGATGTACCTTGCGGTCCGGGGATGATCGCTGAGAAAGAACCGCACCTACCCCCACCTCTGACGCATCGACCTCCACCACAAACTGACGAGAGGAATCAGGGGTAACAAGAATGGGGGCTGAAAAAAAGCAGTCCTTGAGTTTATTAAATGCAGTTTCAGCTGCACTAGACCACCTGAACGTCGTCATGGTGGAAGTCAAAGCAGTCAGAGGCGTGGCTAGTTGGCTGTAGTTGAGAATAAAACGCCGGTAAAAATTGGCAAAACCCAGAAACCTCTGTAGGGCCTTACGGGAATCTGGAGTTGGCCAATTCACCACTGCCTGAATCTTGTCGGGATCCATGCGCATCCCCTCAGACGACACGATGTATCCTAAAAAGGGGACAGACTGTGCATGAAAAGCGCATTTCTCCGCCTTGACATAAAGCCCATTCTCTAACAGCCTCTGAAGCACTCGTCTGACGTGCTGAACGTGTTCCTGGAGAGACGAAGAAAAAATCAATATGTCATCCAGGTAAACATATGATCGACCATGTCTCTCAGCACATCGTTGACGAGTGCCTGGAAAACTGGGGGGAGTTGGACAGCCCGAAAGGCATGACCAAGTACTCAAAATGCCCCCTGGGGGTGTTAACCCTCTGAGGTCTAGGGTGTTTTTGGGGTCCTTGAGATGTTTTGACATGCCCTGACATTTGTGCTTTTTTCAGTTGCTTATAAACATATTAATTGCAAAGGTGTAATTACACTCTATTTAGCACAAACAGGGCTACCATAATATGTGAGCAAGATGTATGTACATGTTTGTATTTTTGAGAGAATATTGTTTATGCATGGTTATTGAAAAAACTAAAACTTAAAGTGTCTGAAATAAGGCCACAAAACACATACTAAATATGTGTCCACAAGACTTTTGACTAATGGGTGTTGTTGCCTAGAGTTTTTGCTTCAAAATGATCTGAAAATCATCCTGCCTAATCATTTACACAAAAACAATACATTGATTTAAATTTTATAAGACACCTTTTGTTTGGAAAGGCAATATGCGTGGAGGCGTGTTCACACCTGAGAAGACAAAGGCCGGATAATATGCCACATACATAATGAGCTGCATATTAATTAGCCTTTCACACAGTCGTGTCACAGGGTCCCAAAGAATGCAAGGACAAAAGAAATTATCTATATATACATATTTTACAATTAGAAATTGTAACCTATTACAAATAGGTTACAATCAGAACAACAATTACAATTTTAACAATATTTCAAGTGTATTCTTTCTTTGTAAAAAGTATAAATTTTATCATATGTATTAAAAAAGGTAAGGACTCATTGGTTTGAATATTGGAACAAACACTATAATAACATCTTAGTTGATAATTCAATATACCTACTTTATTTTTGACAAAACATCCCATACTATAGTATATTTAACATATGAGCAGAAATTGGCGAACAAAAGCTTACCTATTTAATGTGACAGTAGTCTTTTTTTACAGTCAAAACTTTATAATCTATCCAAAAACAATCACGAAATCTTGTCTAAACATTCATATTTAGTCTGTAACATATCGTGTTTATGATATTATATTAGCATGTCAATTTGCAGTTTGTTGCTTATACAGAAATTTTATTTCAACATATTTCTGTCACGGTGTGGGTTTGTGTTTTGTTCCTTGTTTTTATCTGTCATGTGTTTCCCTGTCTTTTCATGTTCAGCTGTTCCCCGTTTTGTTGATTAGTCTCCCAATGTGTTTCTGATTAGCCACGCCCCCTTGTTATCTTGTTCAGCTTGTTTGCCTGTGTATTTATACCCTTGTTCTTCAGTTGGTGTTTGTCGGTCGTTGTTTGATGTTAGTTTTTCCCAGTTCCTTGTTCCGTGTGCCTTGTGCCTTATTCGGAGTTTTCCCTGGATATTCTGTTATTAAAGTGCTTGCGATTGGATCCACTCTCCGCTTCATCCTTGCTGCTACGCAACAGAACGACCGACCCAAAACGATGAATCCAGCAGCACTGATCATGTGTCTTCGTCAGGGAGACCGGCCAATAGAGGCGTATGTAAGAGACTTTGTTGAGCTGGCTAATGAAACTTCAATGGACTCTTTGTGCCTTATGATATTCTTCAGAAGTGGACTATCTGAGCCATTCAGGTCAGTTATGCCAATGCACGATCCTCAATGGACTTTAGAGTTTTATATTGATCTGGCCTTGTTACTGTGTGGCTCTACCATTACTGTGGGTCTGGCAGACACGGAGCCCTGCAACCCCACAGTACCCACCAAACCAGAGCTTCACATAAGCCACGTCCAGCCAGAGCTTCACGTCAGCCACGTCCAGCCAGAGCTTCACGTCAGCCACGTCCAGCCAGAGCTTCACGTCAGCCACGTCCAGCCAGAGCTTCACGTCAGCCACGTCCAGCCAGAGCTTCCAGAGCCTCACCACGTCTCAGCCGAGCTTCCAGAGCCTTCGCCGCTGGTCCCGTCCAGTACTGAGCCTTCACCGCTGGTCCCGTCCAGCACAGCGCCCTCACCGCTGGTCCCGTCCAGCACAGCGCCCTCACCGCTGGTCCCGTCCAGCACAGCGCCCTCACCGCTGGTCCCGTCCAGCACAGCGCCCTCTCGCTCTCGGAGACGGAGGAGGAAGAGGACTTCCCGCGTCCCGCAATGCCTGGAAGTCCTCCCTGTACTTCCTGTCAGCCCAGAGTCCTCGCCGCAAGTCACGTCTGCCGATCCAGAGACTGTTCAAGTCACGTCTGCCGATCCAGAGACTGTTCAAGTCACGTCTGCCGATCCAGAGACTGTTCAAGTCACGTCTGCCGATCCAGAGACTGTTCAAGTCACGTCTGCCGATCCAGAGACTGTTCAAGTCACGTCTGCCGATCCAGAGACTGTTCAAGTCACGTCTGCCGATCCAGAGATTGTTCAAGTCACGTCTGCCGATCCAGAGACCGTTCAAGTCACGTCTGCCGATCCAGAGACCGTTCAAGTCACGTCTGCCGATCCAGAGACTGTTCAAGTCACGCCTGAACCTGATCACTCTATGTTTGTTTCTGTGTTTACGTCTGTCCTTGTGGCTGTTTCTGTTCTGGTGTCTGTTCCCGAGCCAGTGTGTGTGTTGTCTGTTCCCGAGCCCGAGCCAGTGTGTATGTTGTCGGTTCCCGAGCCCGAGCCCGAGTCAGTGTGTGTGTTGTCTGTTCCCGAGCCAGTGTGTGTTGTCTGTTCCCGAGCCAGTGTGTGTGTTGTCTGTTCCCGAGCCAGTGTGTGTTGTCTGTTCCCGAGCCCAAGCCAGTGTGTGTGTTGTCTGTTCCTGAGCCCGAGCCAGTGTGTGTGTTGTCTGTTCCCGAACCCGAGCCAGTGTGTGTGTTGTCTGTTCCCGAGCCAGTGTGTGTGTTGTCTGTTCCCGAGCCAGTGTGTGTGTTGTCTGTTCCCGAGCCCGAGCCAGTGTGTGTGTTGTCTGTTCCCGAGCCCGAGCCAGTGTGTGTGTTGTCTGTTCCCGAGCCAGTGTGTGTGTTGTCGGTTATCGAGCCCGAGCCAGTGTGTGTGTTGTCTGTTCCTGAGCCCGAGCCAGTGTGTGTGTTGTCTGTTCCCAAGCCAGTGTGTGTGTTGTCGGTTCCCGAGCCCGAGCCAGTGTGTGTGTTGTCTGTTCCCGAGTCAGTGTGTGTGTTGTCTGTTCCCGAGCCCGAGCCAGTGTGTGTGTTGTCTGTTCCTGAGCCCGAGCCAGTGTGTGTGTTGTCTGTTCCCGAGCCAGTGTGTGTGTTGTCTGTTCCCGAGCCCGAGCCAGTGTGTGTGTTGTCTGTTCCTGAGCCCGAGCCAGTGTGTGTGTTGTCTGTTCCCAAACCCGAGCCAGTGTGTGTGTTGTCTGTTCCCGAGCCAGTGTGTGTGTTGTCTGTTCCCGAGCCCGAGCCAGTGTGTGTGTTGTCTGTTCCCGAGCCAGTGTGTGTGTTGTCTGTTCCTGAGCCCGAGCCAGTGTGTGTGTCTGCTGTTCCTGAGCAGGTGTCTGCTGTTCCTGAGCCGGTGTCTGCTGTTCCTGAGCCGGAGCCAGTGTCTGCTGTTCCTGAGCCGGAGCCAGTGTCTGCTGTTCCTGAGCCGGAGCCAGTGTCTGCTGTTCCTGAGCCGGAGCCAGTGTCTGCTGTTCCTGAGCCGGAGCCAGTGTCTGCTGTTCCTGAGCCGGAGCCAGTGTCTGTTCCTGAGCCGGAGCCAGTGTCTGTTCCTGAGCCGGAGCCAGTGTCTGTTCCTGAGCCGGAGCCAGTGTCTGTTCCCGAGCCGGAGCGTGTGTTGCCTGTTCCCGAGCCGGTGTCTGCACCGCCGTGGTCACCCGAAGGGTCTTCACCGCCCTGGCCGCCCGAGGGGTCGTCTCCGCCTGGTCGCCTGCACGAACCTGGCCCTCCGTCCCTCCCCCAAGACCGCCTCCACTTCACCACCCTCCTGAACTTTAGTGTTTTTGTTTCAAGGGGCGTCGAGTTTTCCCTGGATATTCTGTTATTAAAGTGCTTGCGATTGGATTCACTCTCCGCTTCATCCTTGCTGCTACGCAACAATTTCAGTCTATTTTTACTCATCTTAGTAGGCTATAGCAATATAGTTTGGATGTGTCCATGTAAAAATAACATGTTTACTAATGTAGGTGCGAGAGTGAATGAACGGCACAGACACGCGCTGTATAACTGAAGTAAACAACGCGCGCGCCTGTGTCGTTCATTCATCATTTAGCCTACACACAGACACGCAATTCATATTTAAACAGTCTTTTTGCGGTTTACAGACACTATGCAATATCGCGATTAGAACAAAGCACTTAAGAATAAATGACTTACTACATCAGCTGGATCCGTTGCTCCTCGACATGAAACTGCCAGCACTTCTGGTACATTTTCCAGGGTTATTAGATAGTATTATTCCTCACAGCGTAGGGATACGCTGTGTACACAGCGGTAGTAAGATACTTCCTAAACATGATGTGTTTTATAATCCAGCTGGTGGGCGTGTTTGAATGGCTTGCCTTAGATCATTTGCGTTTGAATACCGCGCGCTCTCCGTGGGCGTAGCTCATTAACATGTAATCAGGTATAATGAGCTGGAAAGAAAAAGACTGACATCTCTCTCTTTTCATACAGATTACATAAACTGAGAATATTTGTTTTTTATATAAATTAATTCATTTAAAAGAAGAGAGTTCAAGCTTCATTATGGAAAAGCCTCGTGCCTGTATGACAAGTATTTGCAGAATTACAGTTAATTTTCGGACGCGTTTCAGAATGGACTTCACTGACAGAGAGAAGGCAAAACTTGTTTATTTTTCTTTATTTGACTAAAAGCACAATACTTTGTTTATATTGTGAGTATACGCAAAAAAATAGAAACTTAACAGGATTGAATGATGTATAACACTAACACGTAAGATCAAAATCAACAGAGTATTTTGAGTCTCTTTTGCACTGATAAGAAAAAAAGCGAGACTATCGCACCGGCGCGATAGCCGACCTCAAAGGGTTAAAGGCCGTTTTCCACTCATCCCCATCCCTGATGCGGACCAAATGATAGGCGTTACGAAGGTCCAACTTTGTGAATAAGGAAGCGCCCTGCAGTGTCTCGAAGGCCAAAGACATCAGCGGCAAAGGGTAAGTATTCTTTACCGTGATGCTGTTCAGCCCTCGATAATCAATACAAGGACGCAGGGTACCGGCTTTCTTTTTTTTTTTTTTTTTTTTTTAGTGTCACATTAATTTATTTATTTATTTATTTATTTTTTATGAACTTTTTAACAACATATATTACACACACACCAGGAACAAAAATACAAAATACAAAATGCAGTATAGATGCATATTGATGTCTTTCGCATCATTACAACTTAGCATATCTCAATTTGTACAGGACTCACATCCTCAAGACTAATGAACTAAAAAAAAAAAAAAAAAATACAAACTATTAAGGCCTCCTAATACAAATACATACTATAATCTCACATATCTTCAATTGTCTCTTTAAACATGTCACTATCCTCCTTCTCTATGAAGGATCTAAAGGGATTCCAAACATCTTCAAAAGTCTTACCCTTTCCTTTAATAATATATGTTATTTTCTCCATTGACATATTCAGTACCATCTCCCTGAGCCACCTTTTTATGCTGGGTGGTTCTAGATTCTTCCATTGTAATGCACATAGAAATAAAGATACATTCCTTTGACTTAAGCTTAGGATACAAATGCAGTAGAAAAATCCTTGGTCCAAAAGGAAGACTCACATTTATAATTTTACCTACCATATTATGCACTTCTTTCCAGAATTTCAATATTTCTTTACATTCCCATATACAATGGAAATAGGTACCTTTACAAACATTACACTTGGGACATGTATCTGGTATATTTTCATTAAATTTGTTTGATAATACTGGAGTTATGTATATATGCATAAGCCAATTATATTGCAACAACTTTAATCTTGTATTAACTGTTTGTACTTGAGCATCTTGACAAATCTCACTCCATTCATCTGGTGTGATCTCCTCGTTAAGATCCTTACTCCATGCTCCTAAATGAGAGCTAGAAGACTCCGGGGAGCCCTCTACCAACATATTATACAGAAGTGAAATCTGACCTTTATCATAACAATCTTTGGTGACTACTCTTTCCAAAACTGATAATGGTGGTATATTTCCAGTACTTTTTTGAAATGATAAAATGAAACTTCTTATCTGTAAGTACCTAAAAAAATGACTTTTAGGTATATCAAATGTATTACTCAATTCTTGAAATGACATAAGATTGTCTTCCTTATATAAATCTTTTATACTTTTAATACCTTTTTCTGCCCACGTCTTAAAACCTACATCTACTTTTCCGGGACTAAACTTAGGATTTCCCCATATTGGACAGTAGCGAGATATCTCACTCGTATAGGAGATATTCAAATATCTCTGCGTCTCATGCCATACCCTTACCATATTTAAAACCATTGGATTCGTAACATTACCATTCATTTTCTGTAAAATTTTATGATCTAAATCATATAAATATGATTCCAAGGGTATTTTATTCGGAATAGAGTTTTTTTTCCATTTCTACCCATATAGGTTGTTCATTAGATGTTGAGAAGAAAAACATAATAGATCTTAACTGGGCAGCAGTATAATACCCTTTAAAATTAGGGCATTGAAGCCCCCCCCCCCCCCCCCCCTATCAAATGGCAAATATAAAAGAGATAATCTAATTCTGGATCTTCTATTGTTCCATATGAATTTAATAATTAACTTTTTAAGTCTAGAAAAAACAGATTACTAGGAGGTGTGATCGGAATATTCTGAAATAGGTACAAAAATTTAGGTAAAATATTCATTTTTAAAATATTAATTCTTCCTATTAAAGACAACGGTAAAGAAGCCCATCTTTCAGCCACCGTCACTGTATTCTCAAAAATTGAATTATAATTTTTTGTTACTATGTCTTCCAGTTTTGGAGTAATTTTAAATTCCCAAATATGTAAAAATTTCATCATTATTAAACATATCTACCTTACTGATAGAACTTTTCCTTTCTTCTTCATTCAGCAACATAACTGAAGATTTTTTAATTATTGATCCGATACCCTGAGATTTTCCCAAATGTCTCTATGATTTGAATTAAAGCCGGAATGGTTGAGTCTAATTTCTTTAAAAATAATATAACGTCGTCAGCAAATAGCGCTATTTTATGTTCACTGCCAAACATTTCTATACCTTTTATATCCTTTTTTTTTCTGATAGCAACTGCCAAGGGTTCATTAGCCATCAGAAAAAGGAGAGGGGAAAGAGGCGATCCCTGTCTACATCCCCTAGAAATATTAAATGATTTTGATATAAAATTATTAGTTAAGACCTCTGTCGAAGGATTCTGGTACAACAATTTAACCCACTTGCAGTATTTTTCTCCAAATCCAAACCGAATTAAAACATCAAACAGAAAGTCCCATTCCACCCTGTCGAATGCCTTTTCTGCATCTAGTGCTAGTAATGCAGTATCTTTTTCCCCCTTTTGTTGATGCAGGATATTTAGCACTCTTCTTACATTATGACATCCTTGTCTATTTATCATAAAACCATTCTGATCCATCCCTATGACGTAAGATGCTACAGTTTCTAATCTTCTTGCCAATATTTTGCTCAGGATTTTAGTGTCTGAGTTGAGTAAACTTATAGGTCGAAAATTTTCACATTTATTATTAGGTTTTCCTGGTTTAGGCATTAAGGTAATTATAGCTTCATTCAAAGACATAGGAAGTTTATTCTCCGCAAAGGCTTCTACTAGCATGTCTAACATAGGTCTTACTAATTTATCTTTAAATTTTTTATATATATCTATGGGGAGACCATAAGGTCCCGCCGCCTTCCCCGCTTTCATCAGATCGATCGCCTCTACCACCTCTTGTAAACTAATTTCTTTTCCTATTTCATCTTTATGTTCTTCTGGTATACTAGGTAACTCCAAATTATCCAAAAAAGTTTTGTATTTCTGAACCCGAAGTACATTCAGAATTATACAGTTTCATATAATATGATCTAAATAAATTATTAATTTCTTGTGGGTGTAGTGATCTTTTTCTTTGTAGAAAAGTTAGAAGCTCAGACCAGGAGATGGTGGAAGTTTTCCAAGCAGAAGTTCTTTATTGCTTGTCGGTAGCTGCAGTCATTCCAACATCGTCTAACTAAGGGAACTTTACATTGTAGTTTATATACATTTCAAGGGGGAGGGATTACATTGTGATGAACAAAGCATGTAAATGAGCTGAGACATGAGAACAGAACGGTGCAGGACTTCTCGCACTGAGATAAGAAATAGCAGGGGTTCAAACTTGCTCAGCATGAGTTTCACCCGGTGAGACACGAGAACAGGAAAGGCCTAGCCTTCTCGTACTGAGATGGGACAGTCAGGAATATCCTGCTGGGAACCTCTACCGTTTGCAGAGATTTCCTGGTCTCATCATTTATAAACTTTCTCAATATAAACAACTATAGTATTGGAAGTCTAAATTAAGCATTTAAATACAATTTGTAATCCTACATGGGTCAACAATGATATTACCATCTGACTCTTCAATCGAATCTACAGCCCTCTCCATTTGCTTTTTTTTAATTTGCCATGCCAACACTTTACCTGTCTTTTCGCCTTGATCATAAAATGTTTGTTTCAGCTTTAATAACTTAGCTACAGTTTTATTTGCAGAAAGTGTATTATATTTAGATCGAAGCATTAATAGCTGTTTATGTTTATCTGCACATATCGAATCACTGTGATATACTTCATTTTCCAGCTCTTTTAATTTTTTTTTCCAAATCTTGTAACTCCTGTTGAGATTTTTTACTTTTAGAACTACAAAAACTAATAATTTGTCCCAGAATAAAACATTTAAATGCCTCCCACCGAATTCCTGCTGAAGTTTCCAATTGATTTGTTTCAAAGTAATTGTCAATTTGATTACCCAAGAACGATCTCGGTTACTTCACTGTAACCTTGTTCCCTGAGAAAGCGGAACGAGATGCTGCGCTGCTCAGCGCATTGGGAACGTCTTTAATCGTGACCAGCTGTGAATATTGTGTGTAACACGTCGATAGAATTGACCCGGAGGTAATATAGCCTCGGTCGATGACGTCATCGGCGCGCACCCGCAACACGAGGCTATAAATAGATGAGCCGCAGGTGCATCGTCAGGATATTTTGTCTGAAGAGCAGTCCTGGGACATCTTCAGCACGGCAAAGTAGCGCAGCATCTCGTTCCGCTTTCTCAGGAAACAAGGTTACAGTCAAGTAACCGAGATCGTTCCCTTTCGAAAGCTACAATCGATGCTGCGCTGCTCAGCGCATTGGGAACGAGAATACCCACGCCGCCGTGCTTGAACATGTCTGGACCCCAACGGTTGTGCATGTGCTCACAAGAACGCAAGAAGGCCTCAGACACTAGCCTGTGATGTTGACTCAAGGACATGAGAGCCCGGAGTGGCATGAACATCCAAACTATAAAACCTTATGAATGTGTGCGGAGAGGACCAACCTGCCGCATCACAAATCTGTTGTAAGGGGGCACCCCTCGCCAAAGCACTAGAAGAAGCGACCCCCCTGGTAGAGTGAGCTCTGAGACCTATAGGCGAAGCTTGACCGCGCGCCTCATAAGCCAAAGCAATTGCATCCCTGACCCAATGAGACATGGTCTGCTTGGTGGCAGCTCCTCCTCTGTTACTACCACCATAACAGACGAATAATTGCTCTGACTTACGCCACTGGCTAGTGCGGTGGATGTAAGCCTGAAGAGCACGGACTGGACACAGTCTATGAGATTTCTCCTGCTCCGGCGTTGTAAATGGTGGAGGACAGAAGGCTTCTAGAATGACCGGATGAATAGACGAAAATGGAACCTTAGGCAGGTAATCAGGATGAGGATGCAAAATCACTTTCACCATTCCTGGGGCAAAGTCTAAGCAGGATGGAGAGATAGACAGAGCCTGCATATCCCCAATTCTCTTCAAGGAAGTTATTGCCATTAGAAAAACCATTTTTAGAGTCAGAAGTTTATCAGACGCTGACTCTATAGGTTCAAAGGGGGTTTCAACCAGACCCTCGAGGACTATAGCTAAATCCCACGAAGGGATCTTGGTTTTTACTGGAGGCCTCAGTCGCCTGGCCCCACGAAGGAAGCGAGAGAGCAGAGGATGTCTCCCGAGCGGCGCCCCGTCAACTAAGGCGTGGCAAGCCAAAAGAGCGGCCACATAAACCTTAAGAGTAGCAGGGCATGTGCCTGTTGATAATTTCTCTTGCATGAAGTCCAGAACTGAAGCAACCTGGCAGTTGACTGGATCTACATTGTGTACAACACACCACCTTTCAAAAACACCCCATTTACTGGCATAACTTTGTCTAGTGGAGGAAGCCCTAGCACTCAGAATAGTCTCAATAACAGCTGGCGAAAGCCCAGTGTCCCTCAGTTGGTTCCCATCAGGGGCCAAACATGAAGATTGCACAGGTCGGGCCTGGGATGGAATATCGTGCCCTCCGCCTGAGACAGAAGGTCCCTCCTCTCCGGAATCGCCCAAGGCGAGCCGTCGAGGAG
The DNA here is from genome assembly GCA_026230005.1 of Gila orcuttii. NCBI lineage: Eukaryota > Metazoa > Chordata > Actinopteri > Cypriniformes > Leuciscidae > Gila > Gila orcuttii. The sequence goes on from JAPDVR010000024.1 coordinate 26,317,335, forward strand.
AGATATTATCTCCGAGAACCACACTCTGTTCGGCCAACGTGGCGCTATCAGCAAGAAGCAAGACCCTTGTTGGCGAACTCTGGCTAGAACTCCCGGGAGCAAAGAAACTGGAGGAAACGCATACAGGCGCATCTTGGGCCATGAGTGCGCCATCGCATCCAGACCCAATGGAGCTGGGTGACTCAGAGAGAAGTAGAGGGGACATTGCGCTGTCTGCTGGGAGGCGAAGAGGTCCACCTCTGCTTTGTAAAATTTGGTCCAAATCTGTTTCACTACTTCCGGGTGGAGTTTCCATTCCCCTGTCGGTAGTGTCTGTCTGGACAGTAAATCTGCTCCCACATTCAAATGCCCTGGAATGTATACTGCCCTGAGTGACAGGAACTTGTCCTGGGCCCAGAGAAAAATCTGCCTCGCTATTCTGTTCAGATTGCGTGAGCGCAGACCCCCCTGGTGATTTATATAAGAGACTGCTGCTGTGTTGTCCACCCGCACTAGGACATGACAGCCCCTCAATTGATGGAGAAAATATTTCAGAGCCAGAAATACGGCCATCAACTCGAGGCAATTGATGTGCCAAGCTGATGACCTTCCCATTCCCCTTGAGCTGGACGGCCATCTAAGACCGCTCCCCAGCCCATCAGGGAGGCGTCCGTCGTTAGCAGTCTGTGACGACACAGCGCCCCTAGAGTGGGACCCAAGGCAAGGAACCGGGGTCTGACCCACAGAGATAGTGTACGAAGCCCGCGGCGCGTCACTTTTATGTGCCTTTGAGGATTGGCTCTTGGATGAAATCCTCTGGCTTTTAGCCACAACTGAAATGGTCTCATGTGCAACAGCCCCAGAGGAATAACCGTGGATGCTGACGCCATGAAACCCAACATTTTTTGGTACTGACGAACAGTGAGTTCTTGGCCTAGCCTGACTTTGCTCATGGTCTGCCGAATGGTCTCGATTCGAGCGGGAGACATTTGTGCCCGCATCGTGACCGAATCCCAAACAATCCCGAGATAAGTCGTTCTCTGGGCAGGAGAAAGAACACTTTTCTTGGTGTTGAGTCTCAACCCTAGAGCAACTAGATGAGCTAACACGATGTCTCTGTGTTGGAGCGCCATCTCTCGCGATTGTGCTAGTATCAACCAATCGTCGATGTAATTCAAAATGCGAATGCCCTGGAGTCGTAACGGAGCCAGTGCTGCATCCATGCATTTCGTGTATGTGCGGGGTGACAAGGCCAGGCCGAATGGAAGAACCCGAAACTGGTACGCTTCGCCCCCGAAAGCGAACCTCAGGAATTTCCTGTGTTGTGGCAATATTTCTATGTGAAAATAAGCGTCCTTCAAATCGATCGTGACGAACCAATCGTGATGTTGAATTTGCGTCACGACCGTCTTGACGGTTAACATCTTGAACTTGAGCGCTTTGACTGTACGGTTTAAGCCTCGAAGATCTAAGATTGGACGCACCCCCCCATCCTTTTTGGGAACCAGGAAGTATCTGCTGTAATAGCCTGACTCTCTCTCTGGAAGAGGAACATGTTCTATGGCCTCTTTGCTCAGAAGGGTTTGTAGCTCTTGCGACAGTACATGCATCAGCTCCGGTTTCACGGAAGTGAAGACCACGCCGTTGAAACGTGGAGGACGACGAATAAATTGGATTCTGTATCCTATCTGTACTGTGCTTAATACCCACGCAGAAATGCCTGGCAGAAGTTTCCACGCTGCCAGACTTTCTGAGAGTGGTATCAATTTTAATACTTCCTTTTGAGGGGATGTTGGATGTTCCGTGTCCTGAATGACGGCAGGAAACAACGGAACATCCAACATTTCGCTGGAAACCGCTGCCCCCCGAAGCACGAGAGGTGGCGGGGATGGAGAGGTTTTGAGAGGGTAACGGGAAGGGGCGAAAAGATCTTGCATGCGCCCCATCCCGTGGGGGGCTACCCCCACCAGATTGGGCGCCAGACCATCAGGACTTCTTCTTTCTGTTAATGATAGTCCTGAGGTCTGGCTTGGGAGGTTGCTGAGCACGGCGAACCTGTCCCCAATCCCTGCGAGGGGGAGCACGGTCCGCTACACTCTGCTTCTTTACCTCCCTAGGTTTTGAAGGACCGGGGCGGGGCTGGGTGGCAGACGGCCCCTCCCCTTGAGTGCGGCGAGGAAGAAACTGAACAAACGCTTCCTCGTGTTTCTTAACTTCCTTAAAGCGGGTGACAATGAGTCACCAAACAGCCCAGATGGAGAAATAGGAGAGTCAATCAGAAACAAACAATCTTTTTCCTTAATCCCTGTCAGATTAAGCCACAGATGCCTCTCCGTGCAGACTAAAGCAGACATTGAACGGCCGATGGCACGGGCCGTCTGCTTGGTCGCACGGAGAGACAGATCTGTGGCACGACGAAGCTCAGAGAATGACTCTTCGTCGATCGTACTGCCCGCACTCAAATCCTTCAACAGGTCAGCCTGGTATGCCTGTAACACTGCCATAGTGTGCAGCGCAGCATCAGCCTGACCTGCAGCTTGATAAGCTTTCCCCACTAAAGATGATGTTATACGACAGGGTTTAGTGGGGAGGGTAGGTTTCTTTATCGAAGATGCCGAGTCGGGAGAGAGATAGCTCGCGAGCGTCTCTTCAACCCGAGGCATCTCCGTATACCCCCGCGCCTTTGCACCCACGATAGTCGAAAAAGTCGACGTCGAGGGCACAAACACACGAGAAGTATATGGTTTACTCCATGACTTAGATAGTTCGTCATGGAGGTCCTCGAAAAAGGGAAGAGACTGATGTTTTGGTCCCTCCCCTCTGCCACCGGACAGAAACCTATCCCCTAATTTAGACTGCTTGGGGGTCTCTTGTTCGCGTGGCCAGTCAAGCTGTAATCTGGCCACCGCGCGAGTAACTACCTCGAGCAATTCCTCGACAGATTTCTTTTCACGAGAGGAATGCTCAGAGGCTGGTTGCTCGCGGTCCGAAGACCCAAGAGATACATCATCCCCCTCGTGAGTTGAAGAAGCACCGGAGCGCGCTTCGAGATCACGAGAAGGGATGCGTGGATCTGGTGACGCAGACGGACCCGTCTCTTGCTCGTCATGCAGATCCATACGAGAGCCCCACGATGATAATGCGGGTGCGGTCTGGAAATAGTTCAGACGGGAGCGAAGCATCTTAACTGTGAGCTGGTCACAATGCTCGCACCCGCCCTTCTCTATAGCCAGAACCGCGTGCTCTTCCCCCAAACAAACAAAACAGTAATCGTGTGTATCCAGCTCAGACATGGGACGGGAGCATGGAGGAACACAACGCTTACTATTTTGTTGGCTCATTTCTCCTCTTTTTTTACTTTCAAAAACTCTTTGATGTAGCGTGAGAGAAAAAAGATTTGAGAAATGAGAAATTTTTTGCACACTGCCTGACAAAACTAACTCCTAACAAAGATCTGAGAACAGATGAGAGATAGAGAGAGTGTTTGCGTTCACACATGCACAGAATTGTCTGAAGACAAAAGACCTGACGATGCACCTGCGGCTCATCTATTTATAGCCTCGTGTTGCGGGTGCGCGCCGATGACGTCATCGACCGAGGCTATATTACCTCCGGGTCAATTCTATCGACGTGTTACACACAATATTCACAGCTGGTCACGATTAAAGACGTTCCCAATGCGCTGAGCAGCGCAGCATCGATTGTAGCTTTCGAAAGGGAACTCTACAAATGACGCATCCTTAAGCCAACTTTGCTGGAATCGCCATCTTTAACTAATTTTGAATCGACATACGACAAAGACACTGGTGCATGATCAGAAATGACCATACTAAGGTAATGACAATCTATACATTTTGAAAGCAATTGGGCTGACACAAGAAAGTAGTCTATTCTAGAGTAAGTTTGGTGTGTTGCCGAATAGCATGAATATGCAGTCTGTTTTGGATTAATATGCCTCCATATATCCACTAGATTAAGCTCTCCTATAAAATGTAGAATCTGTTTTCTAGAATTCACATGTGCGGTATCAACTCCCGTAGTCTATCTTTTCCTGGATCAAGTGTACAATTCATATCCCCCGCCATTATAACCTGACCTGGTAATGAAGCCACCATCAGAAATATGTTGCTATAAAATTTAGAGTCATCCTTATTAGGGCCATAGATATTTACTAAATTTATTATCTCTGTTACCAATCTTCCCTGAATAATCACAAATCTGCCAGCTGGGTCCTTAATAACATTATTTACTTGAAATGGCAGAGCTTTATGTATTAATGTAATTACCCCTCTGGCTTGTGTAGTAAAACATGCCGAAAATACCTGTCCTTACCACCTTCTTTCAATTTTAATCACTTCCTCCTTACCCAGCTGGCATTCGACTGACATTAAACGTTTAAATGTGGTTGAAATAATGTCAGTTTATGAAAAAACATTACTTCAACGTTAAAACAACGTTGAACACCAAATAGTTGAAGTTGTGTTGTTGACTCACTACGAATTCAACATAGAAATATATAAAAAAAAATTTAGTTGTAGGCCTACGTCAAATCAACATTATTTTTACAACCATGACTTTTATGAAAACCATGAAATATATCAGTAGAAAAATAACGTTGTTCCAAAATCCAATTTGCAATCTGATTTGCAAAATCTAAACAAAATTCAACGGTTATCCAACACTGGCACCTGACGTTGATTCAACAGTGACTCGACGTTAAAATGCCAGCTGGGCTCATGTGTGACTCTTGCAAGAATACCACATTTGCCTGTATCTGCTTAATTCTAGTCATCACCTGTTTAATCTTTTTTAGTTTCCCCAGTCCCCTGCAATTCCATGATAGAAGCTTTATCCCTCCTGTCTGTGCCATTTTTTGTTTTAACCATCCTCATTACCTTGAACCATATATTTGCCAAAATATAAGAGGCCAAACCTAAAATAACTAAAACAAAACTAATAACATAAAATATGAACTTACCCCAGCATTTTCCATGCTTCACTGATACCATCTGTATCAGTAACCCCCTTCCCTACACTCGACTTCTTAAATGGTCTTCTCCTATTTGTTCTGTTGTTCAAAAAAATGAACACCAACACCTCTATCCATCGTTACCGTTTCAACCCTCTTATCTATTTTTATACCCACATATTTTAACCAAGCCATGACTTGTCCAATAAAATACTATTACCTCAAAGAGAAAAAAAAAGAAAGAAGAAAAAACAAGAAATACGCTGACAATCTGTCAGTCTTATATCTCCAAGTAACATCTTTCCAACTATACACATTATATTAACCTAATATCTTCAAACTATTATCTTAAAATAAAGTCAAACTTTCACTTTGTGTCATTTCTTTTTTCAAATATTATAACAAAAGCGCCCTCTTCTGAACCTTAAATGAATTAACTTAAACGTCCAATAATTAACTTGTTACCCTTATTAAAACAAAATTAATTATCCACTTTGGACGAATATAGGCTACAACCTACCGACAAAGAAAATAAACTACAATTTTACATTCAGTCCTCAGTACCTCGCATTAATACCTCAGTTTACTTGTTCTCAATTTGTTGCATCTCTTTATCCATTTCTTCTGGACTCGATACCTCAGTTTACTTGTCCTCGACCTGCTGCATAACTTTCTCCACTTCTTCTGGGCTGTTCATAATCACAGTACGGTCTCCATGTGTAAGAAGCAATCGAGCAGGAAAGATTACTCTGTGTCGGTTGATTCCTTTGTCACGCAATTTTTGACGGATAGCATCGTACTTTCTTTGTTGCCTGTGAAGCTCTGCCGACAAATCCAGAAAAAAACGAAGATTGGAACCTTTGTATGCAATTGCTCCCTTACTCTTTGCAGCCTTTAGAACCTGTTCCTTCTGTTTGAAATTGAGGAACTTCATTATGACAGTCCTCGGCTGCACTTTACCAATTTGTCCATTTTTTTTTTGACCTGAGCTGGGTATTCGATGGGCTCTCTCTATTATCAATGACGTAATGCTTTCTCCCAACTCCAAAGTCTCTGGTAGAAACTTTTCCAGAAAAGCACACACATCCGATCCCTCTTCTTTCTCCGGCAAGCAAACCAACCTAAGATTATTCCTCCTACTTCTGTTCTCCAAGTCAATTACCTTATCAGCCATTGATTTCATCTGTTTTTCCAGCGTATCATTTCTGACCTTCAGTTGAACGATTTCGTCCTCTGTCCCTGAAATTCGTTCCTCCGCCTCTGTCAATCTCTCTTTGACATCCACGACCGCCGAAAGAATTTCATCCACCTTGCCGCTTACTTGTCTTTCCATTGCTTTAAAAGCCTTCATCATCTCCGCGTTACTAGGATTCTCGTTTGAGGCCTCCCCCCCTTCATCCTCCGTCTCTTCGTGCTCGCTCAGGCTTTCAGGTTCGGATGGCATAATTTGTGATTCCGCTTCCAATCTCCCTTTATTTTTGATCTTTTTCTTCGACGGCATTGTTTTAGTAATCGCTTTAGCTATTCCACCAACTTAAATTAAGTATCTTAAGTGGGTTTAGAAGGATTGATTCTAGCCTAATGCACAAGGGTTGAAATCTGCGACTTGTCACGCCACTGCCATAACCGGAAGCCTGGTACCGGCTTTCTTACCCACAAAGAAGAATCCCGCCCCAGCAGGAGAGGAGGAAAGGTGGATGAGTTTGGCTGGTAGAGAATCAGAAATATATTTCTCCATGGCCTCCCTGTCCAGAGCGGAAAGTGAGTATAATCTGCCCTTAGGCGGAGATTTACCTGGCAATAAATCTATGGCACAGTCATAGGGACGATATGGAGGAAGAGAAGCAGCCCGAGACTTACTGAACACCTCCTTCAGGTCGAAGTACTCCCCGGGCACGTTAGACAGGTCCGCCTGTTCACTCTGAAACACAGAACAAGACACAGAAGAACAAGCAGACACCAAACAAGACACATGACAACTCTCACTCCAAGACATGATCGTGTTCTGACGCCAGTTTATGTGAGGGTTATGGAGAGTGAGCCAGGGGTGTCCCAAAACCACAGGAGCGAAAGCAGAGTCAATGAGTAGGAACCGAATCTCCTCTACGTGATTGCCTGACGTGACTAGACTCACCGGTCCCGTAGAGTGTGTGATGGAAGACAGGAGTTGACCACCTAGAGCGTTGACGGAGATGGGCTGAGAAATGGGAAGTGTCAGAATCCCGATGTTGTGTGCCAGGTTTCGGTCCATGAAGCTGCCCTCTGCCCCAGAGTCCACTAAAGCGTCAAACCGATAATGAGACATGGCCCACTGCAGCCTGACCGGGAGGAGTGTGGATTCATGGGAGTATTCCTCCAAGGAAATACCACCCGTCAGTAACCTCCTTCCTACTGACGGGCTCTGGCTTTTACCGGGCATTTACCCGCAAAATGTCCCACGGCTCCACAATACAGGCAAAGTTCTTGTGTTCCTCTCCGCTCCCTCTCCTCCTGGGAGAGATGAGCTCTGCCCACCTGCATGGGTTCAGGATCGAATGAGGGACTGACCATATCGCAGGGAGGGATGACCGGGCGCATCTCTGTCCGGGAACCAGCTTCTATGTAGCTGGCGGTCTCGAAGCTGCAGGCGTGCGTCAGTTCGAATGGCCAACTCAATCAATCCGTCTGACGTTGTTGGTAAGTCCAGAGTGTAGATCTCGCTCTGGATACGGTCGGCCAACCCATGCAGAAACATGTCCCACTGTGCTTCGCTGTTCTATTTACACTCCATGGCCAGCGTCCGAAAATCAATGGAGTAATCTGCCACCGACCTGTCCTCCTGCCGTAAGTCCGCCAACACTCTCGCTGCTTCTCTGCCAGACACCGCACGATCGAACACCTTCCTGAGCTCGTCATTGAATGTCTGGAATGACTCAAGGCACTGATGTCCCTCATCCCAAACTGCTGTTCCCCATAGCCCAGCTCATCCAGACAGCAGCGTTATTACAAACGCTACTTTAGAATCCTCAGTGGGAAATGACAAAGGCTGAAGGGCAAAAAACAGCGAACACTTAGTCAGAAATGCACGACATAGTTGGGGCTCACCCGAGTATGCAGCAGGAGGTGGCAGACGAGGTTCTGTGGTGTTGGCTGATCGGACTGTGGGTGGGACAGCGGGTGGTGGATTAAGCACAGCGGGCACGAGGTCAGGCTCGACTCTCAGACGTTGAAGCTGGGTGGTAAGTTCGGAGACCTGCGCTACCAAGGCCTGAACTGCTCGACCGGTCGCCGTAATCTGCTCATCCTGGATATCAAAACGAGCATTGTTGTTCCTCAAGATGTTTCTTAGTTCGGTCACATTCGCTGGATCCATAACTGGTCAGATCGTTACGTCAGGTACGAAACACAAGATCCAATAGCGAATGAACAGTTTATTGAATATACAAGAGAACAAGACAAAAGGCAGGCTGGAGAGTGTCTTGCCAAGCTGAATGAAAACCAGAGGAATGAGGAAGTGTGATGCACTGTTTTTAGGTGATGGGGCGTTTACAGGTTCACGTTACTTCACATGGACAGTTTGCATGTGAATTGCTTGTGCGCGTGGGTGTGGACACATTAGAGATAACGAGCACGCTTGAGAAACTGGACCTCTCGTTGGTTTCATATGGATTACTAAAACAGAAAATATTTGTTTTTGACATGAATTACATCTTTCTAAAGACATATCTCATGTCTTTGCGGCAAGTATTCGTTGAGTTATAGTACATTTTCTGTCAAGTTTCAGAATGGACTTTACACTGAGAGAGATGGCAGAATGCACATCATGTTTATTTTCTTTATTTGACTAAAATCACAACATTTTGTTTTTATTATGAGTGCATACAAATAAAAGACATTTAACAGTTTTGAAACCATTCAAGCCACAGCTAACAAAGACTGAATCGCAAATAGCTTTACATAAGCACTTAAGTTTCTGACTGATTCTATCCAGCTATTTAAAAATTAAATGATACATTATGTACGTGTGACTGTGAGGGACTGAGAGACGATTCTGAGAGAGAGAGGGCCTATTGACCTATTCTTTTCGACTTTACCATTCACTGTAAAAGCTTTGGAGCCCTGGGTCTCAAAAATAATTGTCATTTGGAACTCATTTACAGTTTTTTTTTTTTTTTTTTTGTTGTGTTTTATCTGTTGATAATGATTAGACTATGAAAGCTTCATTTAGGTAGTTTGGGACCCAGTGATTGTGTTTGTGTGTGCATGTGCATTATACAATACTACAGTTATATATATTATTTAATGAATAATGTCTTTGTAGATTTGTATTCTACTCTTTAGAATAGAACATCTTTTAGAAATGTTTTTAGACATATTAAAAAAAAATTGAACTCTAATTAAAAACAATATTGACCTCTGCTTCTATACCCTCATAGAACTTGGGAAGTAAGTGATTTGGAACACTCTACAGCTCTGCACACCACACAAATAGTGCTACTAATGTGGAGAACAAAGAAGTCTTGATGTATAAATCAAGCTTCATGTTTGTTCAGGGAGGCCACGCCAGCCAAGATCGCATCAGTTCACCCATGATTTGACAAGTACCTTGTTACAATGATCATTTAAATTCACTCTATTCAGCCACCTTGTTAATGCTAGCTGCATTTAGACTCAACTACAACTTAGCTGATGGATGTCAGTGATTCTAGGCTAGTAATGTAATCTTGGTTACCTCTTTAGTGTATTGTCAATTGTATTAAGCCACGCTATCTTACAATTATGTGTTACTATCAAATATGTAAACTACTGAGTAGTGATTATCCCCAGCAACTGTCAAAATGATTGATGACCATATAATTGCTTGACCTCTTGACCTTTCCCCGCCCTGTGCCCTAGCGATGTCCATGACCCGGCCCCATGTCCTAGCGATGACCTCTGGGTATCGTCTGGGGATAAAAATGACCTATGACCATTGAGTAATTGGCTAATATCTGTGACCTCATGAGTATAAGGTGTCTATTGATTATTTTTTTTAACTTTGACACATTATAATGGAAGTCATGAAGGGTTAATTTTGAGTTCTGCCATCAGGTTGTGTCACATGCAGCTCCCTCCCTCCCGCCACATTCCAGTACAGGGGGATTGCAGGGACTGTGGAAGTGAGAAAAAGAGATTTTCTAATAATTAAATTAAAATTTAACAGAACATATGAGTATGAATCACACACACACACACACACACACACACACACACACACACACACACACACACACACACACACACACACACGCATGTATATTTCACAAGACTTCATTCTACCTGCAGTTGAAAAAGTTGAAAAAACATTCTGCTTCTATAAAAGAATATAAATGAAATGATTATAAAATAAATATCTTACTAAAATCTACTGAAACAATTATTTTAGTTTAGATAAACAAAACAAAAAAATCATCTTACATTTTTAGAGAGTTGAAGTATAGCTCCTAACATATAGTTGTCCATACAACGTATGAATGGGGTTTACAAAAATGCAATAAGTTAAATAAAAAAGATCCCAGAGCCTTTCTCTCTCACACCAGCGTTTGACAGTCTGTGAGTCATAGGGGTGGGGTGTGTTAAGTGTCCAGACATTGTGAATGTTTGGTTTTTAATAAGACTTTAAATTAAAGTATATTTTTTATTTATCAGGGTATATGTACAATAATTTGAAATTTGAAGTGTAATAAATCATCTCACCCATGTGAAATGTTCAGTAATTCCTCAAGTTGTATCTGTAATACAAATCACCACATATCTTCAGAGAGAGCAACAATGAAGAGATTTAGAAACTGTGGAGCCTAGGGCTGTCCCCATTGATGGGATGATTACAAGGTCGGTGTAGTGTGCTATTCAAATTACTGTGACCTATCCTTAATCTGGTCATAACTATTTATTCTTCTCTATTCCCTCCCCTATTCTCCCACAGCCCCAACTTTATTTTTAAATAGCATACAAATGTCTCCCTTTAGTTTCCCTGTCCCACTGATGTTGCCAATCTCTAATGGCTTCTTTCCATATACTCTTTCCTTCAGATTTTGACAGCTTAATATTTGCTTCAATATTCTCTTTTTTCACAGCTTGTTTGGCTAATTTGTCCACTCTTTCATTACCCACAATGCCAATAAGGAATCCAAGTCAGTTGAATCTCATAGCATTTTTCCCTTATTCTTGTGTATATTGTCAATATCGTATACAGTAAATCCTGATGACTATTAGATATACCAGTCATGAGACTGTATGAAGCTGACATTGAATCACTTCCAAATTTAGTTTTTCTCAATCCATTATAGTGCCATCATAATAGCGTATAATTCAACTGCATACACACTCAGATCATTTGGGGTTTGTCTGCTTACCTCACCTCTTTGATTAAAAATGTAAACTGCAGATCCAGTCTTTCCTGTTTCTAAGTTCCTTTGATCCATCTGTATAAATCTGAACATACTCTTTATATTTAAAGTCCATAAATCTATAAAATTCTGCTACCAGATTTGTACTATTGCTTACTGCTTTGATTCGAAGTAACTTAAAATCAACTTCCATGGTTTCTAGCTTCCATACCAGTGTATCAGGCCATATTACAGTTGGGCAGAATTATTTTTCATACACTTCCAATTCTCTAGCTGCCTCATCCCCTATCCACCCAAAACTGAACTTTTGTGCTCTCTCCCTTTCCCAATTAGCTTGCCGTATTCTTTTAGTTGGATGACTATCTCCATGTCCTTTTAGATTTACCCAATAATTTACAAGCAATTGTTTACGTCGGATGTTCAATGGCATTTCTCCCGCTTCAACCTGTAGAGCAAATACTGGCGATGTTTTTACTGCTCCTAAACATAATCTCAGTGCTTTAGCCTGCATTACATCAAGCCTCCTAAGTACAGATTTGGTTGCTGATCCATATGCCACACTTCCATAATCCATCCTTGATCTTATTAAACTAACATATATATATACTTCAGTGACTTATAATCTGTTGCCTATTCTAGTCCTGTTAAACATCTCATTATATTTATTACTTTTTTACATTTGTCTTCTACATTCCTAACATGTTCTACCCATGTTAACTTTGTGTCAAAGTGTACTCCTAAAAACCGGAATGTTTTAACTCTCTCTAAATTACTTTTATAATATTAATATTTTCCTTGATTTTCTTCCCTGTAAAAAACATCACTTTAGTTATCTCTATAGAAAATTTAACACCCCATTTTATTCCCCACTTCTCAACCTGATGTATCCCTTCTTGTATTTTTTTAACTATATGTTCTACATTTCTTCCTTTTTTCCATATTACCCCATTATCCGCAATCAGTGATCTTCCCATACCTACTGGTATATTTACATATATGTCATTAATCATTACTGAAAATAATGAGGGACTTACAACGCTCCCCTGAGGTGTTTCGTTCTCTACAACATGTTCACTTGATAGGTCTGCCCCTATTTTAACCTGAATTGTTCTTCCTTCCAGGAAATCCTTTATCCAGTTAAGAATATTTCCTCTAATTCGCATATTATACAATTTAATCATTAATCCCTCTCTCCATACCATATCATATGCTTTTTCTACATCGAAAATACTGCCACTGCTGATTCTTTATTTACTTGAGCTTTTCTTATGTTATCTTCTAAACACAATACTGCATCCATAGTATGTATACATAGTAGTATCCTACCTCTTCTAAACCCACTTTGACATTCAACCACCATACCTCTTTTTTCCATATATACATTAGCCTCTCATTTATCATTTTTTCCATTAATTTACAGACATGAGATGTCAGGGCAATAGGTCTATAACTTGTTGGTTCATAGCTTCTTTCCCAGGTTTTCTTATCAGGACAGTAATTGCCTCCTTCCAGCTCTTTGGTAGTTTTCCTTCCTCCCACACTTTATTGTACAGCATCAACAACTTCCTCTTCCCCTCCTCACTTAACTGTTTCTGTCAGGTACAAAACACAGGATCCAATAGCGAGTGAACAAAGCTTTAATTATAAGTAGCAAGTGAACAAGGCAAGCTGGAGAATGTCTAGAATCGGCAGTTCGGCTCTTGGCAGCGCAGAGAATGCAGTGGGCTGGAATATCCAAGAAGACAAGAAAGGTGCACGAAACAATGACGAACCCAAGCGGCCACAGTCCAAACTCTGGAACAGACGAGGAGAAATAATCCGGTAGACAGGAACTGGGTGAACTGCACAGACAGCGAGACAGGGATACCAGAACAACGATCTGACAATGAACATGACAAACACAAGACTACATATAGGATTCATAAACGAGACACACTGTGACTGATCTGATTGCTAGTCAGCACAGCTGACACTGATAGGCAATCAGACCAGAACAGTACACTCAGAATGAACAGACAAACCTGCGAACGTGACAGTTTCAGCATGCTATAACAAATGAACTCTTTTCCTGGTGCAGTCTTCACAGTTTTGGCCATTGCTCTATTTAACTCTCCCATGTTAAATAGTACATTTTGTTCATCCTCCACATTTCCCATCTAAGTAAGTGCCTCTACATTTTCAGATTTAGTTTTCTCTCTTCTTCTCTTCCCTTATTCAGATAAATTATTAGACCTGTGCACATTGACAAATGTTTTTGCTAACATTTCAGCCTTTTCTTTATTTGTCACTGCAATTTCATTTCCACTACTCAAAACTGGGTAACTCCATTCTCTCCTTGCCCCACCAATCTTTTTAATCACTGTCCACATCTCTCCGATCTGAGTTGTATTCCCAATTGAACTACAGTAGTTCTGTCAGGTCCATTTAAGTCAAGAACACACAAGACAATAGAAATGATTAGGAAATTGTATTGAATAAATTGCAATTCAGTTGATAATTGAAATTTGGCGGTATGGCTCTGTTCAGGGAGTCCTCTGACCTTTCATGAGCACCATGAAATAGCAGAGAGTCAGAGGACAGCAGCAGCATTAGGGAACGCTCACAGTTTAGCACTGGGAGAGCAGAACTATTCCCCCATATGGACAGAGCAGCAACGATGACAATAGCAAATGCCACGTTATAGACAAGGAGGAGCTGGGGAGGTGGTGGGTTGCAGAGAGCGAGCAGCAAGCAGTTAGGAGTGAACTGAATCTGTTTAAATAGGGCGCCCTGATTGAGCGTAATCATTAGCAGCGAGGGGAGATGAACAGCTGATGCGCTGATGCAGCTCAGCTGCACCGTAAAAACTAATTAGTTCAGTTTACTTAATTAAATTGTGCAAACTCGTTGCCTTAATTTAAGTAAGTAAGCATAACTTAATTACATCAAGTTCTTCTTACTTAATCTATTTAAGTTCTGTCAACTTAATTCTATCTGTGATCTGAGGAAGTGTACTCCCAGAGTGCATTGCGGCATGAATAAATGAATTGCTTTGTTTTACCATTTTTGGCTTTATTTAACCATTAAAATTGTATTTGCCATCGTTATTGGGGTTATACTGACAAGAGACAGCAAATAAAATTGCAATGGTCTAATTAATTAAAGTAATTTAAAAAAAGCTTGTTACCATTGTTGTGGTTTGCATGCTGAATGTTGAAGTCTGTGTGTGACTCAAGCAAAATTGCAAGATATTGTCACAAATATAGAGGGATTATATCAACCCAATTAAAAGTTTATGCTATAAGTGTTTGCAATTAAAATGTAAAAAGATAATTATTTAACATAATCATGTTATACATCATAAATACATTCATTAAGAACATGGAAATAATTTAAGTATAAATACTGTATATATATAATATTTATTACTTCACTTCCTTTGAAATCAAATAACTGTGATTTCATGTTGCATCACTGCATCAATTGGAAGAGAATCAGAATGATATAAATGAAGTTCCAAGTGCCCAACCAAAGGGAACACTAGTCACAATAATGGTGAGGAATTTTAGGTTGATTTTAGGAAATCAACATGAATTTATGAAGTCAACTTATGTCACATAAGTTCTCCCAAAATGTTTAGTTGTATTGACAATAACATTCAACAAGACTGGAAAATGAGCGTATGCAACTAAGAAGAATGATGACTGCAGAAGTGGAAGAAATTAGTGAAAAGTCTATTAAGAATTGCCCCGCATCAAAAACCATTTGCCCCGCCTGTTTTTTTTTTTTTTTTTTTTTTTGCTTTGGCAAAATGGTACTCAAACCAGTCAAGTAAAGTTTAAAAGGGTTTTCTGAGTAATGAAGGCATAGCATGCAAACAGTACAGATTACTAATTTTTTTTCAGTAAGTTCAACACATTGCCGGAGATTAATTAAAGTTAACTAAACAATAGTTAGTAAGAACAATGTTAGATTTTACAGTGTGAGCAGATCGCTGATGAGACCGTGTTGGCCAATAGCGTTAGCAGCATCTTGACTACTTGGCCTGCCAGAACTGACACTTACGCTCACTTTCCTCCAATATGTTCTTTTTGCCTGTCTTACTGTTTTCCTTACTCTTGCCTGAGCATACTTATATTGAATCATGTGCATGCAATTATGAGTTATTTTCATTATTTTAAATGCTTTGTTCCTATTTCTGACTGCTTCTTTACATTCTTCATCCCACCATGGTACGGTTTTCCTCTTTACATTACCTTTACTTTTTGGAATGGACTATATTGCTGCTGTTATTATACCTTTCTTTATTTTACTTTCCATTATCTCTATATAATGATCTGATTCAGTGATTCACTGATGGGTCTGATTCAGACACATTTTACACAATATAATGATCACTTCCTAAAAAAAACATTTTTTTTAAAAGAAATCCTAAGACTCTATATTGATCTTATTTAGATTAATCAGAATCAGAATCAGAATCAGAAAGAGCTTTATTGCCAAGTGTGCTTGCACACACAAGGAATTTGTTTTGGTACTGAGGCTTCCAGTGGACATATACAAATACAAATACAACAAGAAATATAATACTACAAATAAAAATATAAATATATGAGAATAAAAGTATCACAGTTGGGTTTAGTCAGAATAGACATTTTCAGATTTACAGATTATGAACTATGAACATATTTACAGTGTTTTGAATATTATAAATAAAAAATCTACATATAAGTTAACCTGAGTTGTACGATATTGCACTAAACAGTGGGAGTATTGCACTTAAGGCATATGCCTTGTGAGGTGTGTTAACTGTTCAGAAGGGAAATGGCCTGTGGGAAGAAACTGTCCCTGTGTCGAGATGTTCTTGTGGCCAGTGATCTGAGTCTCCGTCTTGACGGTAACAGTTCAAACAGGAGGTGTCCAGGGTGAGTGGAGTCTGTGATGATTTTACCTGCTCTCTTCCTCACTCTGGAAGAGTACAGGTCCTGGAGGGATGGCAGGGGGGCACCAATGATCCTCTCCGCAGTCTGGACTGTCCGTTGTAGTCTCCTGATGTCTGATTTGGTAGCTGAACCAAACCAGACAGTGATGGAAGTGCATAAGACAGACTCAATAACAGCTGAGTAGAACTGAATCAGCAGCTCCTGTGGCAAGTTGAACTTCCTCAACTGGCGAAGGAAGTACAGTCTCTGCTGGGCTTTTTTCACAATGGAGTCAATGTGATTGTCCCACTTCAGGTCCTGAGAGATGATAGTGCCCAGGAACCTGAATGACTCCACTGCTTCCACAGTGCTGTTCATGATGGTGAGTGGGGGGAGTGCTGGGCTGTTCCTCCTGAAGTCCACGATCATCTCCACTGTTTTGAGCGTGTTCAGCTCAAGGTTGTTGTAACTGCACCAGACAGCCAGCTGTTCAACCTCCAGTCTGTAAGCAGACTCGTCACCGTTTTGGATGAGACCGATGACAGTGGTGTCGTCGGCAAATTTCAGCAGCTTGACAGAGGGCTCTTTAGAAGTGCAGTCATTAGTGTACAGGGAGAAGAGCAGTGGAGAGAGAACGCACCCTTGGGGGGCGCCAGTGCTGGTGGTGAGAGTCCTGGATGTGTGTTTCCCCAGTCTCACTCGCTGCTGCCGGTCTGTCAGGAAGCTGGTGATCCACAGACAGATCGAGGATGGTATGGAGAGCTGGGTCAGTTTAGCTGTGAGAAGACCAGGCATGATGGTATTGAAGGCCGAACTGAAGTCCACAAATAAGATCCTTGCATAAGTCCCTGGTCTGTCGAGATGTTGCAGGATATAATGCAGTCCCATGTTGACTGCATCATCCAAAGACCTGTTTGCTCTGTAAGCAAACTGAAAGGGATCCAGCAGGGGTCCAGTGATGTCCTTCAGGTGGGCCAACACCAGTCTTTCAAACGACTTCATGACCACAGACGTGAGAGCGACAGGTCTGTAGTCATTAAGTCCAGTGATTTTGTTTTTTTTGGGGACAGGAATGATAGTGGAGCGTTTGAAGCAGCAGGAGACTTCACACTACTCCAATGATCTATTGAAGATCTGCGTGAAGACCGGGGCCAGTTGGTCAGCACAGGCTTTTAAACAAGCAGATGAGATGCCGTCTGGGCCTGAGGCTTTCCTAGTCTTCTGTTTTTTGAAGACTCGGCTCACGTCCTCCACACAGACCTTAAGCTCAGGTTGGATGGGAGGAGGGGGGAGTGGGAGTGCAGGAGGTGATGGTGAATGTGTGAAGTGCAGGTTAGAGCCGGTGTGTGGTGTGAATGAGGGTTTTTCAAACCTGCAATAAAATGAATTTAAATCGTCAGCCAGGTGTTGATTGTCCACAGATCGGGGGGATGGTGACTTGTAGTTGGTGATGTTTCTCAGGCCATTCCAGACGGATGATGGGTCGTTGGATGAAAACTGGTTTTTCAGTTTTTCAGAGTAGCTTCTTTTAGCAAATCTGATCTCCTTTGTCAGTCTGTTTCTGGCCTGGTTATACAAGATTTTATCCCCACTTCTGTAGGCATCCTCTTTGGCATGACGAAGGTGTTTGAGTTTCCCAGTAAACCATGGTTTATCATTAGTAAATGATAAGAATGTCCTGGTAGGAATGCATGTATCCTCACAGAAACTTATATATGATGTTACATTATCTGTGAGCTCATCCAGATCGTTGGTAGCAGCTTCAAAAACAGTCCAATCAGTGCAATCAAAGCAGGCCTGTAGATCCTGCTCTGCTTCATTAGTCCATCTTTTTACAGTTCATATTACAGGTTTAGCTGATTTCAGTTTCTGCCTGTAGCTCGGTATAAGATGAACCAAACAGTGATCAGAGAGCCCCAAAGCTGCTCGTGAAACGGAGTGATACGCATTTTTTATTGTGGTGTAACAGTGGTCCAGTATATTACTGTCTCTGGTGGGACATGTAACGTGCTGTCTGTATTTTGGTAGTTCGCGGGAAAGATTTGCTTTGTTAAAATCCCCAAGAATGATTAAAAGAGAGTCAGGATACCTTTGTTCTGTTTCAGCTATTTGTTGAGCCAGCTGTTGTAGCGCCGCGCTCACGCACGCGTCTGGAGCGATGTAAACATTCACGAGAATGAAAGAGGAAAACTCCCGAGGCGAGTAGAAGGGTTTACAGTTTATGAAATGTGCCTCTAAATTAGGAGAGCACATCTTCTTCAGTGTTGTTACATCTGAACACCAACTTTCGTTAATGTAGAAACACAATCCACCACCTCTTGTTTTCCCCGTTAGCTCCGCGATGCGATCCGCTCGGAACAGCTGGAAGCCCGGCAGATGTATTGCGTTGTCCGGTATGGCTTCACTCAGCCAGGTTTCAGTGAAGCACAGAGCAGCAGAGTTTAAAAAATCCTTGTTAGTGCGTGTGAGGAGAAGAAGTTCGTCCATTTTGTCAGGAAGGGATCGGAGGTTCGCAAGATGAATACTGGGGAGTGCAGTGCGCAGGCCGCGCTCGCGGAGTTTAACCAGCACGCCTGCACGCTTCCCGTGTTTGCGTCTGACCGCGCGTTTGAACAACAACGCTGCCCCACCGACGAGAATGTCCAGCAAGACGTCCGAATAATCAAAAACTGTAGAAAAGTTATCTGGTGTGTGTTTCCTAATGTCCAGTAGTTCGTCTCTGGTGAAACTGATAGGAAAAGAATGACTAAACGCAGAACAAACGAACAAAAACAACACAATAGCTGGAGAGCGACACACCGAGGCAGCCATGCGCGGCGCCACCTTGGAACGAGATATATACAATTAAGTTGTATCTTTTAGAAAATCACCACACATTTTCAGAGATGCGATGTGCCTATGTGGTCCATGACACAGCATAAGTAAAGTTTGTCTTGAGCGAATATTTAATTTTACTCATCTTAATTCAAAGCATGATCTTATTTTTTCTATGGCAGCTATGATCTATTGCACGTGTAAGGTGTATATCATTTTTACTTTTCTTGTATTTCCCGAACTATCCTTAATCAGTGTTGAAACACACAGGGTGAAACCCTTTACTGATTACTGTTGTGGTCAATAGTATCAAATGCAGCACTAAGATCGAGTAACACCAATAGCGAGATACAGCCACGATCGGATGTCTCGGTACTATGATACGGTCTAAATTCTGACTGGAAATCCTCGCTGATACCATTTCTTTCTAAAAAGGAACATAGTTGTGAGGATACTGCCTTTTCTAGTATCTTTGACAGAAAAGGTAGATTCGAGATCGGCCTGTAATTGACTAATTCTGTGGGATCATCATCAAGTTGCCTTTTTTTAACTAGGGGTTTAATCATAGCCAGCTTAAAAGTTTTTGGTACGTATCCTCATGACAAAGATTAATTAATGATATTAAGAAGAGGATCTATGACCTCTGGAAGCATCTCTTTCAATAGTTTAGTCGGTATAGGGTCGAACATGTTGTCGATTTAGATTATTTAACGAGTTTAGAAAATTCTTCCTCTCCTATAGCAATAAATGAATCAAATTTTTCGTCAGTGAGACTACACTGCACTGTCTGATGCGATACTGTAGTAGACAGTTGCATAGTTATAATTTTCTCCCTGATATTATCAATCTTATAAGTGAAGAAGGTCATAAAGTCATTACTGTTGTGCTGCTTGCAAACTTCTGGTCTTGAAACTTTATTTTTAGTTAATTTAGCCACTGTTTCAAATAAATACCTAGGGTTTTGTTTATTTTCTTCTAATAGGGTTGAAAAATAAGCAGATCTAGCAGCTTTTAAGGCCTCTCTGTACGCAATTGTGCTCTCTTTCCATGAAATGCAGAAAAAAAAACTCCGAGTTACGTCGGATGACGACGAAATGGGGTTTCGCTTAGAAAGCCTATCAACTTCGAGTGTTACAAAACGAGCCAATGGCAAAGAAATGCCATGGGTCTGCGGAATTTGCATGACGTAACTCCGCCCCACCTCGTGGGTATAAAAGGAGGAAGTCTGCAACAGCAGTTTATGTTTTCGCTTCGAGACGAGCCACTCTCCTGTGTTGGTGTGACGGCAATCTGCAGCGAATTCACATTGCCTGCTGGTCTGTGCAGTGATCTGCCAGTGAGTGTGTTTCTCCCTGCTCGCTTCAACATCGTGGAGTTTCTCTCCTTTCACAAAAAGAGCTCGCACGCAGCACATCTTTTTAAAGACGGCTCGCCCGTGCATTAAAAAAAAAATAAAAAAAATAACGAATGGTTGCGGCAGCTTGGTATCGGACTCTGATGGGCACGAGCGTTGTCTGGTATGTTTGGGCTTGATCATGCTAGAGCAGCATGATCATCGCGTCATATAGGTCGAGACTCTGTGAACTCGCAAGAGTGAGAGTCCCCTCATCCACCCCCCGATCTTCGGCTGGTGGCCAGGGTGACCTGAGGGTGTTGGTCTGGAACAAGTCCGTGTCCGTGACCCCAGCCTCCCCTCAACGGCGGTGCCCGCTAGTGAATAGGTGATTCCCACGAGTCTACCCTCTGGTGGCCCGTGTGTTTCATTTAAAGCTACAGAGGATGATACTATGTATGTAGCAGCTTCACAAGGTGGGTTTGATTCTCTGGGAAGTGACGACTCGTCACAGCTGCCACCTTCTGGTGTGCATACGGCTGTGCCTGAGTCTGATCCAGAGATGACGGCCATGCTTTCCTGGGACGATTGGTTTTTGGGTAAGGCCGCCGACCCTCGTCCACGGCAAACCCCAATACCTTCCCTCCCGGATGTGCATGATGAGATCTCGAAGTCCCAGAAGACCCCCTGGTTTTCTCGGGACCGCTCGCTGATCTCATCCGCCTTTCCCCCCTCGATGGGGCCGCTGCCATGGGTACACTGGGGTTCCCCGGCTGAACGCTCCGTTGCGATGCTATGTGTCCTCAGAGTGCTTCTTCTCTGCGCAATCCTAAGCACCCGCCCATGGTCTATAGTTTTCGTCTACACTTGTGGCGAGATCCTATAGTACCACGGGACTGGCAGCCGCCTCTCTGCAGGCCATGGCCATTCTGCTGGTCCCCGACCCAGATGCTCATGAACTTGCACGAGGGCGGGACTGACCCAGGGCTCTTCACTGAGTCGCGCGCCGCCACTGACCTTGCTCTCCGAGCGACGAAAGTGGCCGTACGCTCCCTGGGTCAGGTGATGCCCACCATTCTGTGGCTGAACCTGTCTGATTTGCTGAATGTTGCGCGGCCCCGTCTGTCCGACGTTCCCATATCCCAGGTCGGCCTCTTCGGCGGTGCGGTTGAGAACTTCGCCCAACAGTTCTCAACCGCCCATGTGCAGACTGACGTTGATTCTGTCCCGATGGCCCCGCCGTCCTCTCAGATCCCTCGGTCTGCCCACCGCCGAAGGCGCCCTCCCGCGGCTCCCACCCTGCCCGTTCACCCGGGCTGGCTCTGGGGGCCCGCGGGCGGACGCCTCAGCCCTCTCTAGCCCCGCCCCCCGCTACACGCCGGGTTAAGCGGCGCTCCTGAGATGGGCTCCTCGGCCCAGAGATGGGACTCAGTTCTTTCCAGGAGTTGGTAGCAGGACCACTCCTTTCCCCGGTGGAGGGCCGGGGAAGAATCCCTATTCTCCAGAACTGACTCTCCCGTCTCTGAGCACACAGAGTTCGGGACGACACAGAGCGCCGCCCACAAGCCGTGCTCTCCTCGTCCCCCTCTGTCCCAGAGGTGGTTGACACGGCATGCCGTCCACGGACCGCTTCGCCCCTGTCCCCCTCTGTCGCCAGACCCTGATTCAATTCGCACGGTCTCCTCCCCGCTTCAGGGGAGTCCGCTCCACTTGGTCGGTGGCAATGCCCCCATCATGAGAGCAGAGATTGCCACCCGGCTGGCGAAGGGTGCAATCGAGAATGTCCCTCCAGCCGAGATGAGGTCCGGCTTCTACAGCCCTTACTTCATTGTCCCCAAGAAAACCGCTGGGTTACGGCCAATCCTGGACTTGCGCGTGCTGAACCGCTCCCTTCACAGGCTGCCATTCAAGATGCTCACCGCCAAACGCGTTTTCGAATGCTTGCGGCCCCAGGATTGGTTTGCAGCGATCGTCCTGAAGGACGCCTACTTCCATGTCTCCATTCTTCCTCGACACAGGCCGTTTCTACGGTTTGCTTTCGAGGGGCAGGCATATCAGTACGCGGTTCTCCCATTCGGGTTAGCCCTGTCTCCTCGCGTCTTCACGAAGGTCGTCGAGGCAGCCCTTGTTCCTCTTCGGGAACACGGGGTTCGCATCCTGAACTATCTCGACGACTGGCTGATTCTAGCTCACTCTCGGGATCAGGTTTGCGAACACAGGGACCTAGTGCTCCGGCACCTAGCCCGTCTGGGCCTTCGGGTCAACTGGGAGAAGAGCAAACTTTGCCCCGTGCAGAGGATCTCTTTTCTCGGTATGGAAATCGACTCGGTCGCCATGTCTGCGCAGCTTACGAGCGAGCGCGCACAGTCACTGCTGACTTGCCTGAGACAGTTCAAGGGCAAGAGTGCGGTTCCTCTGAAACTTTTTCAGAGGCTCCTGGGGCATATGGCATCTGCAGCCGCGGCAACGCCGCTCGGATTGCTTCATATGAGACCGCTTCAGCTTTGGCTTCACGACCGAGTCCCGAGGTGGGCATGGCAACACGGCACCCTCCGAGTACCAGTTACTCCGACCTGCCGTCAGACCTTCACCCCGTGGGCAAACCTCAGCTTTCTACGGGCCGGAGTGCCCCTGGAACGAGCTTCGCGGCATGTTGTTGTATCGACAGATGCCTCTTCCACGGGCTGGGGCGCCATGTGCAATGGACGTGCTGCCGCGGGCTCCTGGATGGGACCCCAGCGCCTATGGCACATCAATTGCCTCGAGTTGCTGGCTGTACGTCTTGCTCTGTGCCGCTTCCGGGCCGTGCTCAAGGGTCAACACGTACTAGTCCGATCAGACAATACCGCCACTGTAGCGTACATCAACCGTCAAGGTGGTCTACGCTCCCGCCGTATGTCACAACTCGCCCGCCACCTCCTCTTATGGAGCCAGAAGCATCTGAGGTCGCTTCGTGCCATTTATATCCCCGGAGCTCTGAACTGTGTAGCCGACGAGCTCTCACGGTTTCAGCTCCTCCTGGGAGAATGGCGGCTCCATCCCCGGTCGGTTCAGCTGATTTGGGACCAGTTCGGGGACGCACAGATAGATCTGTTTGCCTCCCACGACTCGACCCATTGCGCCCAGTATTATTCCCTGACCGAGGGCACGCTCGGCACGGATGCTCTGGCGCACAGCTGGCCGCAGGGCCGCAAGTATGCTTTTCCCCCAGTGAGCCTTCTTGCGCAGACCTTGCGCAAGGTCAGGGAGGACGAGGAGCAGGTCATGCTGGTTGCGCCGTACTGGCCCACCAGGACCTGGTTCTCCGAACTAGTTCTCCTCGCGACAGCACCTCCCTGGCCCATACCTCTGATGAAGGACCTCCTTTCTCAGGGACGGGGCACCCTATGGCACCCTTGTCCCGATCTTTGGAACCTCCACGTGTGGCTCCTGGACGGGTCGAGGCAGGTTTGAGTACCCTACCACCACCGGTGGTGGCTACCATCACTTCCGCTAGAGCAGCGTCCACGAGACATCTCTATGCGTTGAAGTGGAACCTCTTCGTCAGCTGGTGCTCTTCTCACCGAGAAGACCCCCGGAGATGTTCGATTAGTGTCGTGCTTTCCTTCCTACAAGATGGGTTGGAGCGAAGGCTGTCTCCCTCCACCCTAAAGGTCTATGTCGCCGCCATTGCCGCACAGCATGACCTTGTTGAAGGTAAGTCCTTGGGGAAGCACGACCTGATCGTCAGGTTCCTGAGAGGAGCGAGGAGACTGAATCCTCCTCGCCCTCCTCTCGTTCCCTCTTGGGACCTCGCAGTGGTGCTAACTGCCCTGCGGAGTGCTCCCTTTGAGGCTCTGCCGTCAGTGGAGCTTAAGTTCCTGTCAATGAAGACAGCGCTCCTGGTTTCACTGGCCTCCATCAAGAGGGTAGTGCTCTCCGCACCTATGTGGACAGAACCCAGTGTTTCAGGACCTCAGACCAGCTCTTTGTCTGTTATGGTGGAAGCTGAAGGGAAAGGCTCTCTCCAAGCAAAGGTTGTCTCACTGGATAGTGGACGCCATTGCTTTGGCTTACCAGCAGCAAGGCATGGCACCTCGCTAACAGACATCTGCAGAGCTGCAGGCTGGGCGACACCGAACACATTCGCCAGATTTTACAATCTCCGAGTGGAGCCTGTGTCCTCTCATGTACTCGCTTCAACTAGCTAGTACTGGACCCGCTCAGGTGTCTTCGCTTGCTCGCCATTCCACTCCACGGACTGGATATGTGCGATATTCCCCTCAGGTGAGCTTCTCCGAAAGCCCTGAGTTCCTCCAGCACTTCTGCGTCGCCGCCAGTGTCTATTGCCTGCGCGCCGGCTAGGTGCCTTGGTATTCCTGTGCTAAATAGGAGTCCTTCGTCCATGCTAGTCTCACGACAGGGATCTCAGATTTACGCAGGGTACTGGAAGACAGCTGAGAAGGTGACGTGATTAGACTGGTAACCCCATTTCGTCGTCATCCGACGTAACTCGGAGTGACAACGAAAGGGAACGTCTCGGTTACGTATGTAACCCTCGTTCCCTGAGTAGGGAACGGAGACGTTACGTCTTCCTGCCACTTTCCGCTGTACCGCGGGGATCGCCTGAGCTCAGTCTTGGCTCCTCAGCGAAGAAACATAAACTGCTGTTGCAGACTTCCTCCTTTTATACCCACGAGGTGAGGCGGAGTTACGTCATGCAAATTCCGCAGACCCATGGCATTTCTTTGTCATTGGCTCGTTTTGTAATACTCGAAGTTGATAGGCTTTCTAAGCGAAACCCCATTTCGTCGTCATCCGATGTAACGTCTCCGTTCCCTACTCAGGGAACGAGGGTTACATACGTAACCGAGACGTTTTGTTTTCTTCCAGTTTCGCTCCATTTTCCTGGCTGCTCTCTTTAGGGCTCGTTGTACCACGGCATTGGACTATTCTCTTTAATCTTCTTTAAGCGCAACGGAGCAACTGTGTCTAAAGTGCTAGAAAAGAGAGTTAAAAGTTTCTGTCGCAATATCGAGTTCCCTTTCGAAAGCTACAATCGATGCTGCGCTGCTCAGCGCATTGGGAACATATTTTATCGTGACTAGCTGTGAATATTGTGTATAACACGTCAATGAAATTGACCCGGAGGTAATATAGCCTCGGTCGGTGACGTCATCGGCGCGCCCCAGCAACACGAGGCTATAAGTAGATGAGCCACAGGTGCATCATCAGGTCTTTTGTTTTCAGACCATCACTGTGCATGTGTGAACGTCCAAACTCTCTCTCTACCTTTTGTCTGATACAGATCTTTGCTAGGAGTTAGTTTATTCAGGCAGTGTGCAGAAATTTCTCATTTCCAAATCTTTTTCTCTCTCGTTACATCTAAAGAGTTTAAAAGTAAAAAAAATAAGTGAAATGAGCCAACAAAGCAATAAGCGCTGTGTTCCTCCATGCTCCCGTCCCATGTCTGAGCTGGATACACACGATTATTGCTTTGTGTGTTTGGGGGAAGAGTACGCGGTACTGGCTTTAGAAAGCGGGGAGTGCGAGCATTGTGATCGTCTCACTGTTAAGATGCTTCGTGGGGCTCGCGTATGGATCTGAATGACGAGCAAGAGACGGGTCCGTCCCTTTCGCTTGCTGCGTCACCAGTTCCAAACATCCTCTCTCGTGATCTCGAAGCGCTCTCCGGTGCTTCTTCGGTTCCGGTGCTTAGCCCCCCGCGGGATGGGGCGCATTCAAGATTTCTTCGCCCCTTCTTGCTACCCTCACAAAACCACTCCATCCCCACCACCTCTCGTGCTTCGGGGGGCAACGGTTTCCAGCGAAATGTTAGATGTTCTGTTGTTTCCGGCTGTCATCCCAGACGCGGAACATCTAACATCCCCTCAAGAGGAAGTATTAAAATTAATACCACTCTCAGAAAGTCTGGCAGCGTGGAAACTTCTGCCAGGCATTTCTGCGTGGGTATTAAGCACAGTACAGTTAGGATGCAGAATCCAATTTATCCGTCGTCCTCCGCGTTTCAACGGCGTGATTTTTACTTCCGTGAAACCGGAGCTGATGCATGTACTGTCGCAAGAGCTGCGAACTCTTCTGAGCAAAGAGGCCATAGAATATGTTCCTCTTTCAGAGAGGGAGTCAGGTTATTACAGCAGATACTTCCTAGTTCCCAAAAAGGATGGGGGGTTGCGTCCAATCTTAGATCTTCGAGGCTTAAACCGTACAGTCAAAGCGCTCAAGTTCAAGATGTTAACCGTCAAGACGGTCGTGTCGCAAATTCAATGTCGCGATTGGTTCGTTACGATCGATCTGAAGGATGCATATTTTCACATAGAAATATTGCCACAACACAGGAAATTCCTGAGGTTCGCTTTCGGGGGCGAAGCGTACCAATTTCGGGTTCTTCCATTCGGCCTAGCCCTGTCACCCCGCACATACACAAAATGCATGGATGCAGCACTGGCTCCAATGCGACTCCGGGGCATTCGCATTTTGAATTACATAGACGATTGGTTAATTCTAGCACAATCACGAGAGATGGCGCTTCAACACAGAGACATCGTGTTAGCTCATCTGGTTTCTCTAGGGCTGAAACTCAAAACCAAGAAAAGTGTTCTTTTTCCTGCTCAGAGAACGAATTACCTCGGGATCGTTTGGGATTCGATTACAATGCAGGCACAAATGTCTCCCGCTCGAATTGAGACCATTCGGCAGACCATGACCAATGTCAAGCTAGGCCAAGTTCACACTGTTCGTCAGTATCAAAGAATGTTGGGTCTCATGGCTTCAGCATCCACGGTGATTCCTCTGGGGCTGTTACACATGAGACCATTTCAGTTGTGTCTAAAAGCCAGAGGGTTTCATCCAAGAGTCAATCCTCAAAGGCAAATAAAAGTGACGCGCCGCGGGCTTCGTACACTATCTCTGTGGCTCAGACCCCGGTTCCTCGCCTTGGGTCCCACTTTAGGGGCGCCGTGTCGTCGCAGACTGCTAACGACAGACGCCGCCCTGATGGGCTGGGGAGCGGTCTTAGATGGCCGTCCAGCTCAAGGGGAATGGGAGGGTCATCAGCTCGATTGGCACATCAATTGCCTCGAGTTGATGGCCATATTTCTGGCTCTGAAATATTTTCTCCATCAATTGAGCGGCTGTCATGTCCTAGTGCGGGTGGACAACACAGCAGCAGTCTCTTATATAAATCACCAGGGAAGTCTGCGCTCACGCAACCTGAACAGAATAGCGAGGCAGATTTTTCTCTGGGCCCAGGGCAAGTTTCTGTCACTCAGGGCAGTTTACATCCCAGGGCATTTGAATGTGGGAGCAGATCTATTGTCCAGACAGACACTACCGACGGGGGAATGGAGACTCCACCCGGAGGTAGTGAAACAGATCTGGGCCAGATTTTACGAAGCGGAGGTGGACCTCTTCGCCTCCCAGCAGACAGCGCAATGTCCCCTCTACTTCTCTCTGAGTCACCCAGCTCCGTTGGGTCTGGATGCGATGGCGCACTCATGGCCCAAGATGCGCCTGTATGCGTTTCCTCCAGTTTCCCTGCTCCCGGGAGTTCTAGCCAGAGTTCGCCAATTAGGGTCTTGCCTCTTACTGATAGCGCCACGTTGGCCGAACAGAGTATGGTTCTCGGAGATAATGTCTCTCCTCGACGGCTCGCCGTGGGCGATTCCGGAGAGGAGAGACCTGTCTCAGGCGGAGGGCACGATATTCCATCCCAGGCCCGGCCTGTGGAATCCTCACGTTTGGCCCCTGAGGGGTACCAATTAAGAGACACTGGGCTTTCGCCGGATGTTATTGAGACCATTCTGAGTGCTAGGGCTTCCTCCACTAGAAAAAGTTATGCCGGTAAATGGGGTGTTTTTGAAAGGTGGTGTGTTGAACACAATGTAGATCCAGTTAACTGCCAGATTGCTTCAGTGCTGGATTTCATGCAAGAGAAATTATCAACAGGTACATGTCCTGCCACTCTTTAGGTTTACTTGGCCGCTCTTTCGGTTTGCCACGCCTTAGTTGACGGGGCGCCACTTGGAAGACACCCTCGGCTCTCTCGCTTCCTTCGGGGAGCCAGGCGACTGAGGCCTCCTGTAAGAACCAAGATCCCTTCTTGGGACTTAGCTATAGTTCTCGAGGGCCTGGTTGACACCCCCTTTGAACCTATAGAATCAGCGTCTGATAAACTTCTGACTCTAAAAATGGTTTTTCTAATGGCAATAACTTCATTGAAAAGAATTGGGGATATGCAGGCTCTGTCTATCTCGAAATCCTGCTTAGACTTTGCCCCAGGAATGCTGAAAGTGATTTTGCATCCACATCCTGATTACCTGCCTAAGGTTCCATTTTCGGCTGTACATCCTGTCACTCTTGAGGCTTTCTGCTCCCCGCCGTTCTCAACGCCGGAGCAGGAGAGGTCTCATAGACTGTGTCCAGTCCGTGCTCTTCAGGCCTACGTCCACCGCACTAGCCAGTGGCGTAAGTCGGAGAAACTGTTCGTCTGTTATGGGGGCAGCAACAGAGGAGGAGCTGCTACCAAGCAGACTATGTCGCATTGGGTCAGGGATGCTATCGCTCTTGCCTATGAGGCGCGCGTCCAAGCTTCGCCTATAGGTCTTAGGGCTCACTCCACCAGGGGGGTCGCCTCTTCTAGTGCTTTGGCAAGGGGTGCCCCCCTACAACATGTTTGTGATGCGGCAGGATGGTCCTCTCCGCACACATTCATAAGATTTTATAGTTTGGATGTTCATGCCACTCCGGGCTCTCATGTCCTTGAGTCGACATCAGAAGCTAATGTCTAGGCACTCTTGCGTTCTTGTGAAACACACCTGCACAACCGTGGGGGTCCAGACATGTTCAAGCACGGCGGCGTGGGTATTCTCATTCCCAATGCGCTGAGCAGCGCAGCATCGATTGTAGCTTTCGAAAGGGAACGTCTCCGGTTACTTAACTGTAACCTTGTTCCCTGAGAAAGCAGAACGAGATGCTGCGCTGCCGTGCTAAAGATGTCCTAGGACTGCTCTTCAGACAAATATCCTGACGATGCACCTGTGGCTCATCTACTTATAGCCTCGTGTCGCGGGGGCGCGCCGATGACGTCACCGACCGAGGCTATATTACCTCCGGGTCAATTTCATTGACGTGTTATACACAATATTCACAGCTGGTCACGATAAAATATGTTCCCAATGCGCTGAGCAGCGCAGCATCTCGTTCCGCTTTTTTTCAGGGAACAAGGTTACAGTTAAGTAACCGGAGACGTTCTTCTACGCTATCTGGGATGCTGAGATGATGACACTGATCAGGAAGATTATTAATAAAGCATTCTTTTGTGGCAGAAGTGATAGGTCTAACATATTTGTAACACGGAGTCGGCTTTGCAGCCTTGGCTAAATTAAGTTTACACGAGACTAGATAGTGATCTGAGATGTCATCGCTCTGCTGCAGAATTTCAACAGCATTGACATTGATTCCATGTGATAATATTAGATCTAGAGTATGATTACGACAATGAGTAGGTCCTGACACGTGTTGTATAACTCCAATAGAGTTAAGAATGTCTTTAAATGCCAATCCCAATACATCTTTTTCATTATCTACATGTATATTAAAATCACCAACAATTAGGACTTTATCTGCAGCCAGTACTAACTCTGATAGAAAGTCTGCAAATTCATTGATGAAGTCTGTATGGTGCCCTGGTGGCCTGTAAACAGTAGCCAGCACAAATCTTAAAGGGATACTCCACTTTTTTTGGAAATAGGCAAATTTTACAACTCCCCCAGAGTTAAACTGTTGAGTTTTACCGTTTTTGAATCCATTCAGCCAATATCCGGTTCTGGCGGTACCACTTTTAGCATAGCTTAGCATACATCATTGAAGTGGACAAGACCATTAGCATTTCTCAAAAAAAAAAATGACCAAAGTGTTTTGATATTTTTCCTATTTAAAACTTGACTCTTCTGTAGTTACATCATGCACTAAGACCGACGGAAAATGTAAAGTTGCGATTTTCTAGGCTGATATGGCTAGGAACTATACTCTCATTCCTGCGTAATAATCAAGAAACTTTACTGCCGTACCATGAGTGCAGCAGGCGCAATGATATGACGCAGCGCAGTTGACGGAAGGTAGCCTATTTTCAGGCGCTGCGTCATATCATTGCGTCATATCATATCAGCCTAGAAAATCGCAACTTTACATTTTCCGTCGGTCTTAGTGCACGATGTAACTACAGAGGAGTCAAGTTTTAAATAGGAAAAATATCGAAACACTTTGGTCATTTTTTTGGAGAAATGCTAATGGTCTTGTCCACTTCAATGATGTATGCTAAGCTATGCTAAAAGTGGTACTGCCAAAACCGGAGATCGGCTGAATGGATTCAAAAATGGTAAAACTCAACAGTTTAACTCTGGGGGAGTTGTAAAATGAGCCTATTTCCCAAAAAAGTGGAGTATCCCTTTAAACGTGATTTATCATTTGCACTATATATTGTTACATTAAGCACCAACACTTCAAAAGAATAATATTTGAAACTAGACTTCTTAGTAATTTTGAAAATATTACTATAAATTACAGCAACACCTCCCCCTTTGCCTTTCAGACGAGGTTCATGTTTATAGCAGTAATCTTGCGGGGTGCACTCATTTAAAATAATGTAATTGTTTGGTTTTAGCCAGGTTTCTGTCATACACAACACATCTAGGTTGTAGTCTGTAATCATATCATTAACAATAAGTGCTTTTGAAGTAAGGGATCGAATATTCAGCAACCCAAGCTTTATCATTTGTTCATTTGTATTATTTCTGTTTACAGTCTATGGGTATAACCTGTGGAAAGAGTATAATATGGAGATGTGTTATGGCCATAAATCAATCGGGACCAATGAGTTGAACCAAAAAAGATTTCACAGTAGAAACGCTGGGGAATTTAATGAGGTAGAACTGAAAACATATTTGAAAAATTACACATATACTTCTTCTTGTGTTTGCATATTTAAAATGGCTTGATAATCAGTGAAAGATAGTCTGTAGAGTGAGGACTGTAAAGTAGACATCTGTTCACAAAATGGCAGTAAAAAAGTTGGCAGGTACTGTAGTACACAGAGATTTACCTATAACTAACAGTTATAGGTAACTAACAGTCTGTAATTCTTGTAGCTTCTATGAATTGCTCTAGCAACCTGGATAGTAGCCAAACCAAACCGTGTGGTATAAATTAAAGAAAAATCTGAATTCATAATTTTTGTTAGGCCATAAACTATAGAATTCACATCCCCATGCTTATTTAACTTATGGGTGTGTTTAAAACCAAAGCATCAACCCTCCTGTGTAATGATGTGGCCAGGTTTCATTTAATATAAATGGATCCACAAAACTGACACCAAACCAACAAGCTTGAAAATCCTTCCACAGCTACAAAATGTTGCTATGACGTGGTCTTATTTATAAAACTTGTGGTATTGCTAATACATTTTTAAAATGCTTAACAGGGTAATGACAGATGCAGATAATCAAGAAATGGACTACTGCTTTTTAAACAACAATTTGTCATGCATCAAAGAAATCAAACCTCAAGTAGAGTACTTTGTTTTGTACGTTTTCATATCTTTAGCATCTTTTTTCACAGTGTTTCTGAATCTGCTTGTGATCATCTCCATCTCTCATTTCAAGCAGCTTCACACTCCAACCAACCTGCTCATTCTCTCTCTGGCTGTGGCCGACCTGCTTGTGGGACTAATTGTTATACCTCTTATGGGCATCAGATATATTGAGACATGTTGGTACTTTGGAGTGACATTTTGTTCTTTGTTTCCATTTATTCTTTATACTGTTGTGTCGGCATCTCTTGGTAATTTAGTTTTTATATCTATAGATCGTTACATTGCTGTGATAGATCCTCTGCAATATTCAACAAGGGTCACCACCAACAAAGCTGTTTTTTGTATAATTTTAAACTGGATATGTTCAAGCATATATTCGGTTATCATGTTATACGATGCTATTTTCTATACAGAGAACCCAATTACATGTTATGGGAACTGTATTGTTACTGTCAAGTTTGAGTATGTTCTCACAGACCTCATTGTTTCATTAGTGGCCCCTTGTTCAGTAATAATATCTTTATATGGGCAGATCTTCTGTGTTGCAAAATATCAAGCTCGGCTCATAAACTCTGTCACAAATGTCAGTAGGTCAGAAAAAAAGGCAGCAAAAACACTGGGGATTGTTATAGCAATTTATCTTCTATGTTGGATACCGTACTACATAGCTTCTCTTTTTCCAGGATATGATTCAAATGAATCCTCTGTAATGAACATTATGTGTTGGATTATGTATATGAATTCTTGTATGAACCCCCTCATCTATGCACTATTTTATAGATGGTTTAGAATATCAATTAAACACATTCTGTCTCTGAAAATATTTGAACCATCATCAGAATACTTAAGTCTGTTCCCTGAGGTAAATGATCAGTGATAATCTATAATGTCAAAGGCATGAAAATGAAAAACAAATGGATTTTTATGATGTATTGTGTTGGCCATATTGTGGTAGTCCACTTTTTGTGACTTTGTTTTCAACATCTATGCTGTTTGATAACACTTTTAAAAACAATACACTGTAAACCTGCAGCAGATACAATTGTGTGTCAGAAAAGAAATAACTAGGGGATAAACAACTATTTAAAAAAAATATTACTTGTGTCTCCTTTCCCCCCGATGATATGGTTTCCTCTGAATCACAAAAAAAGCAAAAAGCTTCAGCAAACAGACCTTTTTAACAATATTACTTGGATATTAAGAAAAAGAAAATTCAGCAATGCACAATTAAATCCAATGAACAGAAAACTAAATGCGGAGTAAATATTTATAGAAAATATCTAATTTATATTAGAGTCTATATCGTTTTCTGCCTGAACCTTTTGTACTATTTTTTTATGATTCTCTCTATATATAAACTTTAAAATTTAGAAAATTACTTTACTGTATTAAAATAATCTAATACTGCTAGAAGTAACAATTGTAGAGGCTACTGTGGCAGTCAGTGGTGATGTAACCAAATTCACCCAGAGCAATGTGACAATGGCATTTAAAGGTGTGTACAACCAGAAGTACAAGATTTGTAATCTGCGATTTCCCATGCCCTTCACTGGTGGCTATCCTCAGCAGCAACAGACAGGAAAGAGAAAAAAAGTTAATTTCACACTTATAAGATAAAATAAAAAAGAGGGAGAAAGGGAGCTGGCCCTGGCAAAACATCTACTATAATATTACCAATTGCTAAGTATTATGTTATTTGCAAAAAAAAGTTATTTTGCCAGCATGCAGGGCTACTAAAAACTGGCCCTTGATTGAGAAAGAACTTTTATTGTATCTAACAGCAAGGGGAAACTTGGCCATGCAATCCAGGCAAACCCTGGTGGGCTTGTACATGAAGCTCATTTGTGCTGGAGGAGTGCAAAGGCTCTAGATGGTGCTGTTAATAAACTGAACAGGTTTCCACAGACATGCTGGGGACAGCACAAAATTTGTGCCATGAATCTTTGAAATAACTTCAAGCAGTGTGCCAATTGTTTTACACGGCATTCTTTGGGCTGCCGTAGACTGCAAATTAGAAGAAACATAAGAATTAGAACCAATACATACAATAAGAGCTTTGGTGCTGGGCTCTTTGTTAAACATTTTCATTGTTTATAGATATCTTCATGAAAATCTTTAAAGACAGAAAATTCAAATAAAATGTATACAGGAAATTCAAACAGAAATATCAAACATAACAATAGAGCTAATTGAGTCGTTCAGTCTGTTTAATTTTTAACGCTTTTTTAACAGAGCGTTCGTCACAGGGAAAAGTCGCTGTTTGGACTTCAATAGGCATATGTAACTATAAATTTATACTTGCTTAATTGAGAGAACGGCGCAAGGCTGGTGGCATGATTGATGATGAGCGCCACCTGTGCTTTCCTCTCACGGAGGAGCTTGGAAAGCATAAAAGGAGGAGTGACGTCAGTGAAAGACGAGAGAGGACCAGGCCTGGATATTATGTTATGTTTATGTGTGTGCGGCAGTCGTCCATGAGGGGCTGCCGCCTTTACTTTCATTTTGTGTTTATTTCTATATTAAAGTCTTTAAATGTTTGCACGTTCCAGCCTCCTTCCTCCCATAACATACCTCATTACAGTATGTACATTAAAAGAATGACATTTACTGAGTAACATTCCAGTCTTGAACATTACTGGGTTCACAGAAATAAAAGGTCAAAATAAAGCAAGCCGCTTTTCAACCATTGGACCAATTGGTTGGTGGAAGAACGTTAAGGAACGGTTCCGGTTAGGTTTCCACTTGAGCGTGGTACCGCACGGCACAATTACAAACCATTATGGTTGGCTAACCGTGCTGCTAGAATGCGTGTAGTGATCTCGCCACTCATGATTGGTCACTTGGCTACCAGTTTCTCTGTAGCTGACTATCACGCTATTTGAGTGACGTAAAAACAAATAAGATTAACACGAATAATAAGATTAAAAGATTTTTTTTTAAATTGTGATTCATTTGTTTCATGTTTTTGATGACAATGTCTGACTAAATTTTAATTAAAAACTAAAAAATATATTAAAAACATGGGTGTGATGACATATCATTTAAATAATTGAAATACAAATCTTTATGCCACCATCTTTGGGGCCTTCATTGTAGCAACATAAACACCATAGAAATGTGAGCTTTGACTGATGTGGTAGAGGTTGCAGGCCGTGTTGTATTACATGAGTTTAAAAAAAAAATCAACTCCCATACAAGCATCAAGAAAAGTCTGTGAAGATGTCAAAGATAATGTTTTTATAATGTGTTAATAATTGTAAAGCTTTAATATGATGAATGTATTATAAATAGTATTGTAATACATAATTTTAAATAAAACTAAAGAGGCATAGCCCATGTACTTACTGTAATTGAGAAGTACTGCTTTTGTCACAAGGGAATAATTTAAATACATTTATTGAAGCTATATATCAGCTACATAATTCATTTGAGTAACAGCATCTACCAATATGGGGAAATTGTGCTATGTTGACCAGACAAATCTTAGTGGGCTAATCAAGTCAGTCAAGTCACCTTTATTTATATAGCGCTTTTTACAATACAGATTGTTTCAAAGCAGCTTTACAGAGATAACAGGAAAATAATGTTGTAATAATATTGTTAAATATAAAATTAAATGTCCCCAACTAAGCAAGCCAAAAGCCAATGGCGACAAAGGCGAAGACAGGCGTAAAAGGCGACAGTGGCAAGAAACCAAAACTCCATCTGGTGACAGAATGGAGAAAAAAACCTTGATAGAACCCAGGCTCAGTCAGGGGGTCAGTCCTCCTTTGGCCAATGAACAAACAGTGTATGATTATGATTTAGGCAAAATTATAGGTCAGAAGTCAGATGAGATCAGACCTTTCACAATATTTATCCAGTTCCATCTGGTTGGGGTTGGAGTCATCACGCCGGTATGGAGACGAGTGTGTTGAGGTGTCCACGAGGCCTTCACAGGGCTGATGAGGCTGGCACTTCAGGGATGCGTTGTCGTCGTGTCCATGCGATGGTCCTTCATCAGATCTGGATACGGCCTGGATTCAGCGGACTGCGGTAACCCTAGGGATAAACAGAGAGTCTAATATTAGCATAGACGCAATCCTTCTTATGATGTACAAAGTACATCAGGATTTATGGGAAGTGTTCCCAGTTCTGGCTGATCTAAACTATGCAGCCTAACATTGAATTATAGAAGTCTATAATGTGTTATGTGTATGCTAAGCCAAAGAGATGTGTTTTTAGTCTAGATTTGAACTGACAGACTGTGTCTGCTTCCCGGACAATGTTAGGAAGATTGTTCCAAAGTTTTGGTGCTAAATAGGAAAAGGATCTACTGCCAGCAGTCGATTTTGATATTCTAGGTATTATCAATCGCAATAGACGTGAAGGACTATAATGCGTTAAGAGCTCGCTTAAGTACAGGGGAACTAAACCATTTAGTGCTTTATAAGTAATCAGCAATATTTGAATAGGGAGCCAATGCAGTGTTGACAGAAGCGGGCTAATATGGTCATACTTCCTGGTTCTGGTAAGAACTCTAGCGGCTGCATTTTGGACCAGCTGTAGTTTATGTATTAAACGTGCAGGGCAACCACCCAGTAGAGCATTACAATAATCTAGCCTTTATGTCATGAATGCATGAATTAATTGTTCTGCATCAGAAGTTCTGCATCAGGCTAATCAGAGAAACTCCAGTATATGGATTCTGTTAAGAAACTGAGCAGTTTCCGAAGATATGCTGGGATTTGAATGTCAAAACGTGTGCTATGAATGTTTGAATTAACTTAAATAAGTGTGCCAAATGTTCACAAAGTAGCTCTGTGGGCTTCTTAAGACTGGCCCTAGGTTCAACCTTTTGTTTAGAATATCAGACACACTGCCGACGTTAAGACAAAAGAATGCGCAAAGTTTTCTGCACAGAAACACTCTCTGCCAGGTCTGTGTATAAAGTTATTACCTCAATTTATATTTATTTATTCTTAATATAAACTTGAGGTGTTGTGCTTCTATGTATTGGCCCAATTTAAATGATTTAATTGGATGTGTACTTACATTTTTTTATACTCGTCACGGTGTGGGTTTTGTTCCTTTTTGTTGTCTTGTATATCACGTGATTCCCTGTTTGTCATGTGAGCCTGCCATGTGTCTTTTCTTTTGTTATGTTGTTGCTCAGTGTCCACAGGTGTTCCTCGTCTATGTTTATTAGTCTCCCCAGGTGTCTCTTATTAACCACGCCCCCCTTGTTATCTTGTTTAGCTTGTTTGTCTGTGTATTTAAACCCCTGTGTTTCAGTTGTTTGTTGTCGGTTGTTGTTTAATGTTGTAATGGTTGCTGTTTCTGTGTTCCTGGTCTGAGTTTCTTTTGTTTGTTTTATTAATAAATGTGCTTGCAATTGGATTCACTTCTCTGCTTCATTCCTGCCTACATCGTAACACTCATGTTTTCCACTTTTTCACAAGTCTGGCCCCTCTGTTTGATTACATTGATGTTGAACAAAACAAACATTTGTACACAATTATAGTTTAAATTTCAAATACTGTCACATGCTATACTATTTCTAAAGCTATTTTAAACAGCACTTTTCTAATTGTTGTATAATCATTGCACTGGCAGGTTCTATGATTATATTGAGACACTACATATATTACAATAATACTAATACTACAATAACTGTCACAATTTTGGCACCTTTTAGGAGTAAGTGAACTGCAAAGAGGTTAAAAAGAAAAGAAAAGAAATGCTCACCATACACATTTTCCTTCAAAATCTTGATATAAAAAGAAAAAACTTGTGTTTGTAGTAGTTCTATGAATGTTATGTATTAACCAACCTTAATCAGGGATTTTATAACTTTCATCTGCTGATGTACAACATAGCTTTTCCTCAAATACAAAGTAATGAATAATGTACAAGCAAACAAAAAGGAATATATCAGATCAGTGATTCTCCAAGGACACTCTTATAAAGTCTTTAAAAATTTATAAATTAAGATCGAAATATTCTGATGATGGTTTCAATATTTTTAGAGTCACAATGTGTTTAGCTGATATTGTAAACCATTTATAAAACAGCGCATAGATAAGTGGAT
This sequence comes from Gila orcuttii, assembly GCA_026230005.1. NCBI lineage: Eukaryota > Metazoa > Chordata > Actinopteri > Cypriniformes > Leuciscidae > Gila > Gila orcuttii. The sequence continues at coordinate 26,355,359 of JAPDVR010000024.1, forward strand.
TCATACAAGAATTCATGTACAGAATCCAGCAAGTTACATTAAATTCAACCGATGACTCATTTCCTTCAATAAGAGTGACTATATAATATGGTATCCAACATATAAAGTAAACCATTACAACAATACCCAAAGGTTTTGCTGCCTTTCTTTGTGACCTGCTGACACCTGCAACGGAATTTACAACCTTGGCCTGATGTTTTGCAACACAGAAGATTTTCACATATATAGACATGATTACAGAAGAAGGGACAACAAAAGTGACTATGAGGTCTGTGACAACATGTTCAAGTTTAAAAGAAACTGTACAGTCTCCGTAACATCTGTTATGTGTGTCTGGGTAAAACATGGTGTTATATAAGATAATGACAGAATATATGCTTGAAAATAGCCAGTTTATAACAATACAACAACCAACTTTATCAGTTGTGACCCTTACTGTGTATCTCAAAGGGTCACTCACAGCAATGTAACAATCTACAGATATGAAGACTAAATTACCAAGAGAAGCTGAAACAACCATAAAAGCAATACATACAAATAAAGAACAAAATGTCTCTCCAAAGTACCAGCATGATTCTATGAATGTGATGCCCATTAAAGGTATAACAATCAGTCCCACAATCAGGTCGGCTACAGCCAGAGAGAGAATGAGCAGGTTGGTTGGAGTGTGAAGTTTCTTGAAGTGAGAGATTGAGATGATCACCAGCAGGTTCAGAAACACAGTGAACACGGATAATAATGAAATGAATATGTACAAAATGGCGTATTCCCCTTCATGTTTTACTTCTTTGAAACATGACAAACTGTTGTTTGGAAAGCAATACTGGATTTCTTGACTGTTTTCCTCCATGATGCTCCTGTCAAACATTTTCCAAAACTGATTATATCCTCATACTGTATGTAGCCTGCTCCTGTTGTTCACTCATCAAAAGACTCTTTGAAGCTATAGTACAGCGTTCAGCTTTTTGCCTTCCTTCACTGATTTAAATTCTAATTTATATGTACAGAAAAAAGGGACATCCCATTAAACGTGAAGTTTGATTATACTCCATTAAACCCACCTACTATGTAAATATTCAAAGCATTTAGCAAAGAAATTATGCGTAATGTAACAGTTCTGAGTGTGTAAACCAGTCATAAAATATATATATTTTTTAAATGTAACAGTTTAAATGGGAGATACTAAAAGTATGTCCTAGGTAGCCATGGCTGCATTCTCAGGAAAGCACCCTGTTGACCAAGAGCCAACAATAATTCAGTATCACAATATAATTCAGTATCACAATAATTTTTGAATATCATTTTAAAATATACAATTATACAATAATCATTATAAGATAATAACATAACATTAGATAATTGTATATGAAACTTTTATAATCTAATCTAATTATAATCTAAAGCAAAATCTAATAAAAAAAAAAACTTGATATAAAATTAAATATCTCATATTTTCAATGATTTATCTAGAGTCCCACAAACACCATGAAATGAAAGCGTAGCGTAAGTTCTGCCAGGAAGACTCAATTGTTACGTCATTTATTACCTTCTCATCTATCCAATCGCATTCTAATACGTGAAGTATAAAAGATCCATACTTACACTCGTCTGAGTTTGCAGATGCTGATGCTTTCACTTACCACCATCCTCCCCACCTCCACCAAGACGGTCTTCCCTCCATCCTTCCCACCACCCTTATTGGCCTCACACAAATAAAAGGCCAGTGGGTTAACTTGTTCAGTGTCTGTTAAAATGCCACTTGTATTTCCCTCTTATTTACTGAATACTCAGAATAAATCAGAATACTGTCAGATTTTCTTCTCAACAAAATATTTTTTTTCTGTGAAAACTTGGGAGTGATGGCATAATGATACAATGTACAATGTAGTTTAAAATTTGAATACATTTGTTTATTATTTTATTAAACAATTACAACTTGTTTAGAAATAAAACACATCTTTGGGATCTTGGATGCAGTAACATGAACAGTTAACACCACAGAAATGTCTGAGTTATGCACCTATTACAACCACATATGGACAGCTATGAGGTTTGACATCACTCCTGTTTATTTATGAGGTCATAAAGCTTGTTATAAAAACAGAAAAAATCTCCTTCAGCAAGTTTCACTTCGCTGACCTCCGGATGGAGAAGCCTTCTTCGCCGCTAACAAAAAGCCTTCAGCGGAACAAGCCACCTGCTAAGCAGCTCTGAGGATGCCGGCTTAGTCTAGTTGGCCTAGTCCCCGCGTGCCTCGCTCCCTCCCAGTGAAACCCCCTCGCCAGTCCAGTTCACACAGGCGGACCAGTGCCCCTCTCAGCGAGCGGCCGGTCTCGTCTCTTTTGGGGCATCAGACGAGGAAGACGAGAAGGATGACAGCGTTTTTCTCACTGCATACGAATGTTAGGAGTGGGCGGGCTCCGTGGCCAATCCCGCACACTCAACACAAACCAGCACGAATGACATGAGAACCAGCCTTGACGCAGAGCTTCTCCGTGTGTTGACCAAGGCTGTTGAAGACCTCGGGCTCGAATGGTCTTCACCCGAGGAGCCCGCACGCAGCAGGCTAGACGAATGGTTCCTGCAGGGGCGCTGGCAGGCCCCTCAGCAGACACCTGCTCCCTTCTTTCCAGAAGTACACGACAAGCTAACAAAGTCGTGGAAAGCGCCACATCTCGCTGGCCTAGCCTAAGCCTCCACTGGCCAAGCTGCTTCGGCGCTTCACACCATGGCTGTCCTCCAGGTTTTTCAGGCCAAACTTCTCCGCTCGATGGACGAGTCTGGACCTCAACCAGAAGCTTTCAGAGATCTGCGTAGCGCCACAGACCTGTCTCTGCGAGCCACCAAATCAACCGCCAGGCGAGCATGGCGAACTTGACGGTGCTTGAACGTCATCTTTGGTTAAATTTAACAGAGATGAAGGATGCAGATAGGGCAGCTTTTCTGGACTCCCCTATCTCCACCGCTGGTCTGTTCGGCCCAGCAGTAAAAGGTTTTGCGGAACGTTACACCGAGGCTCAGAAAGCGTCACAGGCTATGCGTCACTTCCTCCCTAAACGATCCAGCTCTGCTTCGAGCCGCCACAAGAAGGTGCCGCTTCCTCAGCTAGCAAAGCCAGCGCCGCCGGTCTCTCAGCCCCGCCCAGCGGCTAAAGTCCGTCACCGCTCTCGCTCAACGAAGTGACAGCAGTTTCCAGAACGACGGGGACCCCGACCCAATATTTTGTTGGACCCAGAGCCTCAGAAGCCTGCCTAGCCACGGTGACAGGAAGGAAAAGAAAGTGTTTGAGTCCCGCCGAGGCCAGACCAATCTCCAAAAAGCCTTTTACACATCTCCAAGTCCCCTCTTTAGTTCAGGCGGCTGGGAATGTCAATATTTCAGTAAACGAGTCTGTTTTTTACGGCGACCAAAATAAAGCACGAAAAAAAAAACACTTTTCGGTCTGTTCTTCCTCCGGTTTGTGCTGGAGGTGTAATAAATGTAGGTTGTGTGCCCACTACACAGAAGTCACGGTTCGGTTCATACAAAAAAAAAAAATGGCAGCTGAGGGTAGGAGTGGGTCATTGGGCTCCACTCATGCCCTTTGTATTTTACAGTGTCTTTTAATGTTATTGAGTGCTTGGACCTACAACTTTTCTCTGTATAATAAGGGCAACCTGGTTGGTCTGAACGATGGTGAACACACTAAAATGTATTATTTTGGACATGGACACGCCATTTTTCACTCTATCTGGGCATCTTAAAGTCTGTGCAAGAATGACAGAAACAGCGCAATCAGGTCAACATCACATCAAGACAGAGCGCATGCATCTAAAGTAATTATGGTGCTAATGCTTTTGGCTGGAGACATACATCTGAACCCAGGCCCCACGCTTGAACACCAGCTAGCTCTGTGGAGGTAATGCCTGACACAGGTGAAGCCACGCAGGTGACACCGCCCTGATTACACCAGAGCCTCACGCTGTGGAGGTGGAGGAAATGTTGGCTCAGTGCCAAGAGCTGCCGGAGCAGCGTCATGCAGGGAAGCGGAGCGCATCAGAGCCCCGTGTGAGGACATCGGACCGCGATTACATCGCTGAGTTACCCCGCCTGACAGATCCCCATCCGAGGACTTGACCGGGGCTACTACGGTTGTGGGGGGCGGCGAGGGATTTAGCTTTCAGTCGGGTGACAGAACAGCGGCGTTAGCTACAGCGGAGCGTGCTAACCTCACTGAGTCTGGAGTAACAGTCAACACGCTACAAACACGCTCGGATGGCTCAGATAGTCACGCTGCACAGAAACAAAAGCATTTAAAAGTTAAGCTAGATTTCTTTGTTTGAATAATATGTGTTGTTGACTAATTTACAGTAATTAGCTCCGACCAACGGGAAGTCAGATATTTTGGTTTGAATGTGGATTTTTCGAGCATTTTCTCTCTCTCTCTTTCTCTGTCTCACTCTGTGTCTGTGTGTGTGTGTGTGTATTTGGGGGGAGCGGGACTTTTCGGTGATAGTTTACTTTAACATGGCTGTGTGTTTGGCCTGCATTAAAAAGGAAAATAAATGTCTTAAGCCTTGTATTTTTTAAATAAGTTTTATTATTAAGGCATAGAACCAATTTATTTGCAGTGCATTGACAATAGTTTTATATAATTAGTTTATTAATTAAATTAACTTGGTCCATAAACTTGGTCTGAAAACTTGGTCCATAAATCAAACACACTTGCATGTAATAATATGAAACTCGGTACACATATAGATCTCACCGGGCCGAACAACTTTCGCGCTTTAAGTTTTAATCCAGCCCAACAGGAAATCGGCTATTTTGGTCTGAATGTGGATTTTTTGTAGCCTGGCATACCAGACCTACAACAAGATGTTAGGTCTGGGAACTCTCCATTGGCATGCCTCATTCCGAGGGGCGGGATAAACGGTTGTCTTTCAGCGCTACAACCAACCAGAGCAACGTAGAAAGTGACGTAGTCAGAGTCAGAGCAAAGCCGTTCTTTGTTCTTGTTTAAAAAAAAAGTTTAACTTCAAATCCTCCAGAGTCGCGGCCAAAGCCGAATCGAAAGGCCGCTGTTCGCCAGCAGCAGCAGCAGCCATTCTTTGTTTTCAAGTAGCAGTGAACCAAAACCGTTGCAACTCTGTCGTCATTATGTTAAGCCCGACTCTATACACGATCTAATTGCCCTAACCAGTTTTTGGTTTTTCCAGCTCGAATAATTTTTGCTGCCGCTAGGGTGCGTCTAGATTTCTAGGCTAGATTTTTTGATATTCCATATCAATATAGTTTTTAGCTACTCCTCCTAAGTGGTTTATTTTATTCACACCAAACTTTTTCAACATGATGAAAATATATTAAAGATGCTCAATTGTGAACGGATATTGAATATCTCAAACGGTTTTGCTATGGCGAGGGATTAAAGTAATGTCAAAAAAAGAATCAGGAAATGTCTCATATTTTCTAAAAATGTTATTATACACCATTTATTTTTATGTAAAATTATTCAAATATTAGAAGTAAACCCATTTTATTCTGTTTTTTTTCAATTCACAAAGTTTGAGAAAGATAAAAACAGGCAGAATAGTTCCCTTTCGTGGTCACTCGAAAGTTACGTCGGATGACGACGAAATGGGGGTTTCGCTTAATAGCCTATCACCTTCGAGTGTTAAAAAACGAGCCAATGGCAAAGAAATGCCATGGGTCTGCGAAATTTGCATAGCGTAGCTCCGCCCCACCTCGTGGGTATATAAGGATCACTGGCAACATGCAGATATGTTTCTGCTTCGGAGCCAAGAGGTCCTCTTCACTCCTGTAAGCCTGATTTCTCTGACTGTCATCGAGTGTCTTCGAGACGAGCAGCTCTCCAGTCTGTGTTGGTGCAAAGGCGATTTTCCAGCGAGATTCACATTCCTGCCTGCTGATCTGTGCAGTGGTCTGCATCCAGCTTGTGTGCTTCTCCCTGGCCGCTTCAGCACAGGCAGCTGAGCGTCCTCTCACAAAAGAGCTTGCATGGGCACGTCTTTTTCAAGATGTCTCGCCCGTGTATTTCTGGGTGCGGTTGTTCCATATCATCTTCTGATGGGTATGATAGATGTCTTGCGTGTTTGGGCTTAGATCACGCTAAGGCAGCTTTCATGGATGAGTCATGTTCTCACTGTGGGAACCTGACCATCGCTACGCTGAGATCAAGACTCCATGACCTTACAAAAGGTAGAGTCCTCTCTGCCACACCCCGATCTACCCCCTCCTCGAGAGCTGGTACTTCGGCTGGTGGCCAGGGTGATCTGAGGGTGACCGTGTGGAATTCTGCCCCAACGATGCTTCCTCGGGCCACACCCCCCTCACCAGCGCAGCAACCCGCGAGTTCCTTGGGTGCAGCCGCGGGGCCATCTCCGGATGTGCCTCGCGTCTCATTCGGGGATCCAGAGGATGATGTGATGTCGATCGCAGCATCACAAGGTGAGCTGGAATCTTCTAGGGATGAAGGCTCGGCTGTGCTGCCGCCCTCCGGAATCCCAGCATTGTCCGAGTCTGACCCGGAACTGACAGCTATGCTCTCCCAGGCCGCCGCGAGCATCGGGTTAGCGTGGAACCCTTCAACCTGTCCTGAGCGTTCACGGTTGGATGACTGGTTCTTGGGGGCTGCACGCGCTGACTCTCGTCAGCTCACCCCCCCAGTTCCATTCTTCCCGGAGGTGCATGAGGAGGTCACAAGATCCTGGAAGGCCCTGTTGTCTTCCCGTGATCGTTCGGCGGCCTCCTCCGCCTTCTCTTCCCTCGATGAGGCCGTGGCGAAAGGGTACACTGGGGTTCCCCCTGTGGAGCGCTCTGTTGCGATGCAGTTGTGTCCTCAGAGCACTTCCACATGGCGTGGTGACCCAAAGCACCCCTCCAAAGCCTGTAGATTTTCGTCTACTCTGGTGGCGTAGTCTTACAGAGCTGCAGGGAGCGCCGCCACCTCGCTGCATGCCATGGCCATCCTTCAGGTCTATCAGGCCAGGATGCTCAAGGACATGCACGAGGGCAGAGCTGACCAAGGGCTCTTTGATGAGCTGCGTGCCGCCACGACCTCGCTCTCCGAGCTACGAAGGTGACCGCACGCTCCCTTGGCCAGGTGATGTCCACAGCTGTGGACCAGGAACGACATCTGTGACTTAACCTGGCCAATATGCGGGATGCTGAGCGGACCCGTCTGCTCAACTCCCCCATATCCCAGGCAGGCCTATTCGGCGGTGCAGTCGGGGACTTCGCCCAAAAGTTCTCGGCTGCCCAGAAGCAGACTGAGGCTATAAAGCACATACTGCCCCGGCGGCCAGCTGCTGCCTCCACCCAGCCGCCGGCTCAGTCCTCTCAGTCTGCTCGCCGCCGAGGACTCCCCTCTGCGACTCCCCCCCTCCCGTTCAGCCCCAGCAGCAGCCTTCACCCGGGCCGCGCCGTGGAGGTGGTCGCAGGAAGCCGTCCCAGTCCGCTCAAGCCCCGCAACCCGCTAAACTCCAGGCCAAGCGGCACTCCTGATGCGGACAGCTCAGAGATGGGCCACCGTTCTGTCGAGGAGGTGGTAGCAGGGCCACTCCTTCCCCCGGTGGAGGGCCGGCGGAGAATCTTTTGTTCTCCCGCTGCTGGCCGGCCGGCCAGCGGCACCCTAATGTGGTTAAAGACAGAACTAACACTCTCATCTCTGAGCCCTCAGAATGCGCAGACGAGAGTGCATGCCGCTTACGAGCCTCACCACTCTCGTTCCACTCTGACCCAGAGTTCTCGGATGACAGTGCGCGCCGCTCACAAGCCTCGCCACTCGCATCCCCCTCTATCACCAGACCCCTGTCAAACGAGACCCCAGCGGAACGCACGTCCTTCCCTGGTCTCCTCTGTCAGGACGTGGCCTATGACTGTGCCCCCACACCGGGATGCTATGCCTCCCCAATCCGGGCCAGTCATACCGTCTCGCTGCCTCACCGAGGGTACGTCTGTGGTCCCCTTGACCCCGCTGGTACAGTTCTTGGGAACCTGGCTTCAGCTTCCTAACCTGTCCCGCTGGGTCACCAGGACCATCAGGCTCGGCTATGCGATTCAGTTCGCGCGATCTCCTTCCCGCTTCCGGGGAGTCCGCTACACTATGTTCGGTGGCAATGCCCCTGTCATGCGTGCGGAAGTCGCAACCTTGCTGGTGAAAGGTGCGATCGAGATTGTCCCTCCAGCCGAAATGAAGCCCCTACTTTATTGTACCGAAGAAATCCGGTGGGTTACGGCCAATCCTGGACCCGCGCGTTTTGAACCGATCCCTTCACAGGCTTCCGTTCAAAATGCTCACGGCCAAACGCATTTTCGAATGTGTTCAGCCACAGGATTGGTTTGCAGCGTCTTACTTTCATGTCTCCATTCTTCCTCGACACAAACCGTTTCTTCGGTTTGCTTTCGAGGGGAAGGCATATCAGTACGTGGTTCTCCCCTTCGGGCTAGCTCTGTCTCCTCGAATCTTTACGAAGGTCGGCGAGGCAGCCTTTGTACCGCTTCGGCTACACGGGGTTCGCGTCCTGAACCATCTCGACGACTGGCTGATCCTAGCTCACTCTCGAGACCAGGTTTGCGAACACAGAGACCTAGTCCTCCGGCACCTAGCTCGTCTGGGCCTTCGGGTCAACTGGGAGAAGAGCAAGTTTTGCCCCGTGCAGAGGATCTCTTTTCTCGGTATGGAAATCGACTCGGTCGCCATGTCCGCGCATCTTACGAGCGAGCGCGCGCAGTCCCTGCTGACTTGCCTGCGTCAAATCCAGAGCAAGAGTGTGGTTCCACTGAAACTATTTCAGAGGCTCCTGGGGCATATGGCATCCGCAGCGGCAGCCACACCGCTCGGTTTGCTTCATATGAGATCACTTCAGCACTGGCTCCGCGATCGAGTCCCAAGGTGGGCATGGCAACAGGGCACGCTCCGAGTACCAGTTACTCCGACCTTCCGTCAAACCTTCACCCCGTGGTCGAACCTCAGCTTCCTACGGGCTGGTGTTCCCCTAGATCGAGTTTCCAAGCATGTTGTTGTCTCAACAGATGCCTCCACCCACGGGCTGGGGTGCCATGTGCAATGGACATGCTGCCGTGGGCTCCTGGACAGGACCCCAGCACCTTCTTCATGTCAATTGCCTCGAGTTGCTGGCAGTACGGTTGGCTCTGCACCGCTTCCATGCCTTGCTCAAAGACCAACACGTACTAGTCCGTTCAGACAATTCCGCGACAGTAACGTACATCAAACGTCAAGGTTGTCTACGTTCCCGCCGTATGTCGCAACTCGCCCGCCACCTCCTCCTATGGAGTCAGAAGGATCTAAGGTCACTTCGTGCTATTTACATTCCAGGAGACCTGAACTGTGCGGCCGACAAGTTCTCACGGATTCAGCCTCTCTCTGGTGAATGGCGACTCCATCCCCAGTCGGTTCAGCTGATTTGGGAACGGTTCGGGGACGCTCAGGTAGATCTGTTTGCCTCCCACGACTCTTCCCATTGCAGCCTGTTTTATTCCCTGACCGAGGGCACGCTTGGCACGGATGCACTGGCACACAGCTGGCCGCAGGGCATCCGCAAGTATGCGTTTCCCCCAGTGAGCCTTCTCGCACAGACCTTGTGCAAGATCAGGGAGGACGAGGAGCAGGTCATTCTGGTTGCGCCTCACTGGCCCACCCGGACCTGGTTCTCCGAACTTTTACTCCTCGCGACAGCACCTCCCTGGCCAATTCCTCTGAGGAAGGACCTCCTTTCTCAGGGACGGGGCACCCTATGGCACCCTCGTCCTGATCTTTGGAACCTCCACGTGTGGTTCCTGGACAGGACGAGGCAGGTTTAAATACCCTACCACCAGCGGTGGTGGCTACTATCACTTCTGCTAGAGCATCGTCCACGAGACATGCCTATGCGTTGAAGTGGAACCTCTTCGTCAACTGGTGCTCTTCTCACCGAGAAGACCCCAGGATATGCCTGATCAGTGTCGTGCTTTCCTTCCTGCAAGACGGGTTGGAGCGAAGGCTGTCTCCCTCCACCCTGAAAGTGTATGTTGCCGCTATCGCCGCACATCACGATGCAGTTGAAGGTAATTCCATTGGAAAGCACGACCTGATCATCAGGTTCCTGAGGGGAGCGAGGAGACTAAATCCTCCTTGCCCTCCTCTCGTTCCCTCTTGGGACCCATCAGCGGTTTTAACTGCCCTGCGGAGTGCTCCCTTTGAGCCCTTGCAGTCAGTGGAGCTTAAGTTCCTGTCAATGAAGACAGCGCTCCTGATTGCATTGGCCTCCATCAAGAGGGTAGGGGACCTGCAGACATTTTCCATTGACGAAGCGTGCCTGGAATTCGGGCCGGCTAACTCTGACGTGATCCTGAGACCCCGGCCTGGATAGGTGCCCAAGGTTCCTACCACTCCCTTTCGGGACCATGTGGTGAACCTGCAAGCGCTGCCCTCGGAGGAGGCAGACCCAGCCTTGGCACTGCTCTGTCCAGTACGCGCTCTTCGTGCCTACGTAGACAGGACGCAGTGTTTCAGGACCTCAGACCAGCTCTTTGTCTTTAATGGTGGGAAGCTGAAGGGAAAGGCTCTCTCCAAGCAAAGGTTGTCTCACTAGATAGTGGACGCCATTGCTTTGGCTTACCAGCAGCAAGGTCGACCGTGCCCCCTTGGTGTGAAGGCCCACTCCACTCGGAGTCTGGCCTCCTCTTGGGCTCTAGCGCATGGCGCCTCGCAGACATCTGCAGAGCTGCAGGCTGGGCGACACCGAACACATTCGCGAGATTCTGTAATCTCCGAGTGGAGCCAGTGTCCTCTCGTGTACTCGCTTCAACTAGCCAGTAACTAGGACCCCCTCAGGTGTCTTCGCTTGCTCGCCATTCCACTCCTCGGACTGGATACTTGCGATATTTTCCTCAGGTGAGTTTCCCAGAGAAACCCTGAGTTCCTCCAGCACTTTTGACGTCAACGCCAAGGTTATGCCTCCGGAAGCTTTCACAGTTGGCTAAGTGCCTCCATGTGCATGGTCCCCCCCAGTGGGCTACTCCCACATGTGTATTTCCACTGTAAGCCTCCTTGAGCATGTGTCTTTCCCTCGGCAAGCCACCTTGCCTCCCCTGGAGTTGAAAGATTCCACCCTACGGGCTGGACACTCCAGTGTTTCTCCGTATGCTACCTGCTCTCGGGCCATACGTGTATTCCTAAGACCTCCCTTCGGGCGGGCATGGTTTGCATATTTCCTCTGAGATATGCTCCCCAGTGTACCTTGGTATTCCTGTGTTAAGTTGGAGTCCTTCGTCTTGGCTCCTCAGCAGGAAAACATATCTGCATGTTGCCAGCGTCCTTCCTTATATACCCACAAGGTGGGGCAGAGCTACGCTATGCAAATTTTGCAGACCCATGGCATTTCTTTGCCATTGGCTCGTTTTTTAACACTCGAAGGTGATAGGCTTCTAAGCGAAACCCCCATTTCGTCATCATCCGATGTAACGTTCCCTACTCAGGTCCCTACCGAGACGTTCTATTTGGTTGAACAAAAAATCATACATAGGGCTATACTGCCCTCTTGTGTCCAAAATGGTACCAAAATAGTACATAAAACCTATTTAAATATAAATATATTAGGTACGTGACTGTGAGGATATTTTCCCACCGGTTAATCGACGTGTGACACCGGGGAGGGATTTTAAATCGCTAATGAAATTTAAAATTAATGCACTATATATATTAGATCAATATATATGTTTTTCTTAAAATTTGAATCAACACTAACTTTATTCTCATCTGAATTATAAATCATTTCTTTCTGTATAAAATAAATATAAAACTTAAAGTGTAACTTAAAAAATAAACAAATTAGTGCTCTGTTTGAGGACAAGAAACAAAAAAACAATGCATTATGATGAATGTTAAAAAGATGGCACCCACCAGGGGCGGCTGGCCAATAGAGGGCGCTAGGGCGCCGCCCCCCCATGAGCCAGACCACAGTTTATGAGCCACATACATAAATAAATACATGTAAATACATAAATAAATAATATATACAAATTGTCAATATTTGTGTGTTTGAGATATTAAATGCACCCAGTATATGTGAAAAATATGATAGAAATTCAAAATGTCTGTTTTTTCTACACGTCCCCTCCAGCTCTGTGCACGTGATCAGCTCTGGGGCGCTGGAGAAATCGCCCCAGAAAGGCGGGTCTCTGGAGCAGTTTAGCCAATTGCTGATTTAAGATATAAATGTTTGACATAATCTGTAGCCAATCAGCGAGCTCCAATCAGGTCAGCTATGGGCGATTCGTTTAGCGCCTCAAACTGCGCGCGCATCTCTATCAGACAGCAACACTATCGGAGCTGTACACTAGAAAGGCCTGGCTAGCTGGATGCGGTCATGCTAATGCCTTGTTTTGGTGATTACTTTTTAAAACAACAGTGACAGATCAAGCATGGACAGTTACCGGAGTGAGGGAAGCAGCACCTGTCTGAGAAAGTAAATAGTTTGAGTTAAATTTCCAATGCAAATGGAAAGTTTGTGCAATTTGTTTGTTTTTGTGTAAGAATGCCTCAGCCTTGTAATATATATGGCATTAAATAATTACTGATTTTATAACAAAGCACTGGTATCATGCAGTTTGTGTTAAAATGTGTTTGGGTGGTTATTAATAATAATAATTATTATTATTTGTATTTATATAGTGTATTTCCAACACCCAAGGTCGCTTTACAGGGCTCCAGACTAACTTTTCCACTGGTTGTACTGGTGCTACCAACTTTCTCAGTTGGTCGCACCAGCATATGATTTGGTCACACCTTTTTTTTTTTTTTTTTGCTACATGCCATGGGATTAATCAATGCATGCTGATGAATAGTGGTTTTAATGGACCAAGGCTAGCAAAAGCTTTCTTGGTTGCAGCATAAATACCTGTAATATATTATAAAAAAAAACAAAAAAAAAACATGTAATATATGGTAATTATCATTGCCAAATTTCAGGATTTTCATGGATTTTGGACAGTAATTTTAATCTGTAATTTTAAGCATTTTACATACAATCTATCTATTTACATTTGAATTATATTCTATCTATCTATCTATCTATCTATCTATCTATCTATCTATCTATCTATCTATCTATCTATCTATTATCATCTTTCTATCAGCATCATCTTTCTATCTTTTAAAAATCATTAAACATTCAAATGTATGTTACATTTTAAAAGATTAGAGTAGCTATTATAATAGGCTGATACAGATTTTCGTTATCAAAGTTTATAGTTGTAACAAAAATCTCATCTCACACTCCTTACCTTCTGCATTTTATAATAATTTCCTTTTCCTCTGTCGAGCTATTACTCTCATCTAACCGCTGAAAAGACGTAGGAAGAGGCTTGGTGTTTCGTGAGACCTTTTCATTTTTATATGCCTTAATTCCTGAATTCGTAATTGGCGCGTTTCACCATCAGTGTGTGATGCGCGTGACGTGTACGTTCGTCAATAAATAAACTGCACGTGTCTTGCGGAAGAACATTATAGCCGGAGCTACTTCTCTCTGTTAATGTCTATAGCGAGTCAGCCCAGGCACTGGGCAACTCCGCAACCGAGCCGACTCCGAGCCCGGGATAAAATAGTCAGACTATAAACACTTATTATAGGCGTACCGTAGTGATTCAGGATAAGTCAAAAACACGGTTTGGAAAATGGATTCATGATGTACTCGTTCATTTTGAACACAAGTTACAGACTGCAGCAGCTGCTGATACAACGGCGTTCTGTTGCGCGACCACATACAATTTTAACTCGCACATGCTCAAAAAACGGTCGCATACGCGACCAATTTGGTCGCAGTCTGGAACCCTGCTTTACAAAGATATGTAAAGGCAGTGGTTCTCAAACTGTTGTACGTAACGTTACATACGTGAGGTGACAGAAGGGGGTACGGGAACAAAATGCTGTTCATTTAAATCGACCTCAACTGAGCATATTTTTCTATCAGGTAAAATTCTGTAAATACATGACATCCTCGTGCAGCAGGGGCGTAGCCATCATTTCAAAAGTGAGGGGGACATAATGTCAAGTGAAATACCTTTTTTTCCCAGACTTTTGTTGACAGGTTAATTGGCTTAATATGCTATTTATTTTAAGGCAAAAAAAAAAAAACAGAAAGAAAGAAATGCAGATATTCAGTATGCTACTTTATATTTGACACGCAGGGTTTTTCCTGGCTTAAAACGAGGCGGAGGTGGTAAAATCCTGATCATGTATTTTAATTAGATAATAACATTTTTATTTTTCGTAGACCATCATTTAGCCTAGGCTACTGTGTTTCCCACAGTATTTTTGTAGGGGGATCTCGGTACTTCTAGGGGGTCCGGGGGCATGCCCCCCGTAAGAAAATTTTGTACATTTTAAAGATAAATTCATTAATCTGGTGCACTTTGAGTCCCCCGAATCAACTGTTAAAAATAAATAATCCACCCGTCAACCGCCCAAACATATGATATTCTCTGATTTAGATATCTGATCATCGCATTACAATTATTCAAATTATAAGTGTTACTGTTAAGCATGATAATATGGTTAAATAACATATAACTTCTATATGCATAAATAACATATAACATAATAACTTTTGGCAAAATAACATTTCCTTAATAGCCTAAAGTCTGTCTTACTAAACTAAAACTTTCCAATTGAAAACCTTCAAACGTCAAGCTTTTAAAAATACTTCAAACTTTCTAGTTAGGCTTTTTCAAGAGAACTTAAAGTTTGTCTACAAACTTTTTTATCTAATTGTAAAGTGTTACCGAATTATGGTAAACATCATAGTCTACACATGTTACTGCCTGATTCAAGCAGATCGTGGCTGTTAATGCATGAACATACAAATTCAGCATTAACAATCACCATGTTTATTCTAATTTGAAGGGCTTTGATAACATATCTGTGAAAATAAAATACATTACGAATAAAAAAACGTTTGTGCGGGTATAGTGAATATTTTCAATTTACAACAAAACTTGTTAATTATTCAACAAGAGAAATAGGCAGAGTTATTCATCATTGTGCAACACAATTCGGATACCACATGACAACTTACTTACAGTGCTTGACTTTTTCGTGAAAAAGGAGTGAACAGTTTTTTTGCCGTTTTGAATTCTATGAAACTGATGGATTCGGCGCGGGTGCGAGCATGGGCGTGTCGTAATGCACGAGTGACTGATTACCATGGAAGCGTGAAAGTCACGTATGTAGATAGACTATCCTTGACTCTTTGGATTTTAAATCTCGAGCAGGCTATACACACCCGCGGAAACCTCAGCTTGTCGTAGACACATTTGCCCTATGAAAAAGTGCGGGGGACGAATTTACATTTTATAAAAAGTGGGGGGGACACGTCCCCCCCGTCCCCCGCGTAATCTACGCCCATGTCGTGCAGATTGCTGCCTTGGCAAAAAGACAATGTACCTTTGTAAAATAAGAGATTTAGCACTTAGGGGGAGACCGGGGACGGTTGTAACACTTTTTTCTTCAGCACCTAAAACGACCTTTTTTTTTTAGCTACACGTCTGAAACTTTTAGGCAAAGTACCCATATTTGTCTACTACAAATGGCAACAATTTAAATTTCTTCAAAATATATCACAGACTTTGTGAGATGATCATGAATACAAGGTGGTCCTTTGTTACAACCTACCCCACTACTGGGGTAGGTTGTAACACATACTGGGGTAAGTTGTAACAGGTAGACAAAATGCACAAAAACTAAGGGTATTCCAAGTGATATGCCACAACAACATTTTTATTTTAAATGAATGGCTGCAACAATAAAATATGTGTGAATATGGGGGGTGTATGTGCATATTTTGTGTTTGTGCATGTGTAAACAATGGTGACAAGAACAAACAAATGAAATGCATTTTTAAGTCACAATGGTGAAAAAGAACAAAGAAATGAAATGCATTTTAAGTCAAAATGGTGACAAGAACAAACAAATGAAATGCATTTTACATCACAATGGTGACAAGAACAAACAAATGAAATGCATTTTAAGTCACAATGGACTTATACACTAACACAATAACACTTTCAAAACACGTGTTACTTTACTATAGAAACTACAGTTTGACCTGATATAACTCATACAACATTATCTACAACGGTAGAAGTACTAAACAAAATATTATCTTATGTTTTTTTACTTTCTTATCTCAGAATTTGATTTTCTGCTGTAGCTTCAGGAGAGATTGCAACAAAGACTTGAAAACCTCAAAAACCTCTGTGTGAGATCGTAAAGGAAGCCTGAGGAAACTGAAACTATCACATGTCTCCTATCTTATCCCTGATTGGTGGAATTGGTAGTGTTACAACTACCCCCGTGTTACAACCGTCCCTGGTCTCCCCCTAGCATGCAGAACAAATATAGACACAGGCTGTGCATGGAGATCGATATAAGATTCAAACTCTCTTCGATAGACACATTCCCTGTGTGAGTTCCTGTGTTTAATGTTGATAACATTATATGAAGGTCCACACGATTGCAAATGTGACATTGTTTTTATACAACAGTTCAACAAAAGAAATAATATTAAGTGATGTTCATTTAGGCTACAACACAGTTGTCAGTATTTTTTACAACAAAATAATAGCACCAACGAAAGCCACAACAGAACTGCAGCACACAGCAGTGTTTGTGAACAAATCTGCGGCTTTGAACGAATCATTAGAGTCAATGATTCAATTATTAATTCATAAATACATCCACTTGCTTCGTTACTGAATGAATGACTCAATGACTCATCACCTATTGGCAGTTTTAATTTAACATTTAAAAGCATCACTTTGTTTTTACCATCATTGTGCATTTCTCTATTGAATTTCTTTTTAATTTAAATCGATTTAAGGGGGCAAATATTGTCCCTTCCTGAAAAAGGTGTGACTGAAGAGTGGGGCTACGAAGTAAGATGTTAAAAGCCTCATGGGGTACAACGCTAAAAAGATTGAGAACCACTGGGACTGGGTTAAGGAATAGAACAATCAACACCAAAGCACAATACACACACCAAGAGCAGAAAGTAGGCCTAATATACAAGGTCACTTACAAAGTTAGGTTAGAGACAAACAAAGAGGGATTCAAACAAATAGCATATCAATAACAATGTTTAATTTACAGACTGTGAGCTGAAGAGTAATATACAGAATCAGATAAAATATGTGTTTTTGAAGGAGAGAAGGGTGGATGTTGGACGGATGTCTTGAGGAAGAGCATTCCACAACCTCGAAGCCACTACACTAAAAGACTTACCACTAAAAGACTTACCAGACTATTGAAACCGACAGAATATGACACAGCCCCACTCAGATATTTTTCACCAGCCGCCACTGGCAACCACAGACTGTTTTTAAATGAGGTTGGATAAATATTTTTTGCTTTTAAACAGCGTGTGTGTGTGTGTGTGTGTGAGAGAGAGAGAGATTTTGGTTGGGTGACAGTTGTACGTTACAGTTCAGTTTGACAAAAGCACAATATTGTGTTTATTGCGAGTGTACACAAATATAAGTAAACACTTTGCAGTTTGAATGATGTCCTGTATGAACAAAATGATGGAGTATGTTTTTATGTCTCCATTGTTTGATTGCGCCACACACACACACACACACACACACACACACACACACACACACACACACACACACACACACACACACACACACACACACATTGTGCATTCCAGCATTGCAATCTTGACATTGCAGCCTGTTCATTATAGTCAACCTAACATATAATAATTACACTGCTCTGTTTAAATATTGAATAGTACAATTTGTACCATTCAGCGTAAACAAATTTTTAAAAAAAGCAAATTTTTGCATATGTGAATATGATGATTTTTTTCGTCGATATTATGACGAATATATATATATATATATATATATATGGGTGGCAGTGTATTTTTCAAAACAAGTATTATGTAACTGACCCCTGAATAACGAGCAGCGGCATATTGCATCTGTGCATTCACAGTGTGTTTAGATGTATTGCATGCACACCTCTAATGAATCTCATCTCTGCATTCAGCACAGGTGTTATCAGCACCCTCAGGTGCACATTTACTCAACAGCAAACCATAATTGCTATAAGTCGTCTTCAGAGTTTACTGTAACTGATTTCTCAGATGACTTGTTATCAGGTGTAAATGAGACACTTGTCATTGCTTGTTTGACTAATCAACAGCTTCAAAGAAACTGGTAGCCAGGCAACAGACAAGTGACCAATCCTGAGTGGAGACTTCACTCCATGCATTCTACCAGCACTGCTTCCAACTGTTTCCTTCCTTTTTCTGCTGTGTAACAACAAAGGGGATATGCGCCACCCAATGGTCAAAGTTGACAATATATATTGTTACAACCCTGCAAGGACCAAGTAGAGGTAACTGCAGGCTGGAGCAATGGGCGTGGCAAGAGTTAGGGGCGTGACAAGAGGTAGGGGCGTGCCGTAAGGTCTTTACAATTGGACGCGAAAGCTTCCTGATCCGCATAAAAGCAAGCCATAAACTTAATCACTATTGACCAACAAATAATTATACAAGACCAAATACATTTATTTCACTGTAAAAATATCAATAATGATATTGAGAATACATTCAAAAGTACGTTACCTTCGAAACCTTCTGTATGGCGCGGTTACATGACGTCATCACCACCGCGACTTTTTTAGGATCAGTCATTAAAAAACAAATTGAACAAAATTGCACTTTTTGTAACACATCGCTTGTAGATATTGAACCTTTATTTTTGTATTGCCCTTTTTCTTTTTGGACTGACTTTAAAATAGATATGACAAACAAATTTGTCTTAATTTAGAACCTCATGACATTTTACTTTGTTTCCAAAACCTATATTTTTCTGAAAAACAAAATTATATAATTAAATTTTGACAGTTTTATTCATAAGACAAAAATAACTCAAAAGAAACCCTCCTATATTACCTTTTATAACACTGATCTCACAGTAACCTATACTTTGAAACCCTTTCAAACATGAGATCACAAAACAAAACGTTTTTGAAAATATCTATAACTGCCTTGATATTATAAACTTTTATTTTTGTATTTATTTATATTATGTTCATTTTATACTTCAGTTGTTATTATTCTCTGGTTTACACATTTTGAGCTGTATTTACAATGCCTTGTATCTTGTTTTTTTATTGCATTATACTTGAAATGTCAGTACTTGAACTAAATAATAAAATAAAATCATTAAAAAAGAAATTAAATTATTCTTTTAAAGATAAAAATGTCTCCTGACACTATGAAGTCATACTAGTTTTGTACTTTCAAGTACATACAAACTAAAAGTAATGTTATTTTTATAATAATGGTACAGGAAATGTTTTTGCTGTATAAAGGCATGCATATATACGCGTTTGATCAAACACTCACCATATAATAAAAAAATCACCATATAATAAAAAAATTAAGTAAAAACAGTTTAATAAACTTCTAAGTGGAATTTATCAATTAAGCAAAACAAACACCATTTTATCCCAAAAACATTTATTCAGTTCAGTAGTCATTTTTACAATTAATTTTTTTAATTTGTCATCAAAGGCTTGTGTTCAAAATCAAAACTCATTCCTCTATTACTCATTCCTCTATTACTCATTCCTCTATTACTCATTCCTCTATTACTCATTCCTCTATTACTCATTCCTCTATTACTCATTCCTCTATTACTCATTCCTCTATTACTCATTTATACTATAGTAGCAGTCCATAGAACAGAAGCCATCAAATTCTCTATCTGAATAGAACGCAGTAAAGACCCCCCTCTTTCCATTGCCGCAATATCCAGTGGTGTTTTTGTAGAGGAATCCACAGGCATCACATCTGGTGAGCTTAAACTCCACCCTTTATTCCTCCCTCACATCCGGATTGACTGACTTCCAGTCAACGATACCTACAAGATAAAAGAAAAAATGAATTTTTAATGCAAAAAATCTGAAGACTCACCTCAGAAAAGTCAAAAGCCACCCCCAGAGAAATGTACAGGCCATACTGAAATTCAAAGGCTACTTGTTTAGACCTTTTTTTATTTGGTTTCTAAATGAAAAAAAAAGGAAAATGCTGAATGGTTTAGAACTGAACCACCATACAGCAGCTGAGAACATTTGAACAAGAACTGTTCAACTGGAACTTCTGAACATGAACTATTGAGCCATGTAAAAGACCTGCACACTTGACTGTATCTCCCATCACTAAGACCACTTGCGCAGAGTGAAGCAAGAAAAAAACACTTGTTTCAGCTTTGGACGCAAAATCTGAAAATGGTTGTTAAAAAACACAAAATATAGAAATCAATTTGACATGGATAAAAATGTCTTGACTTACACAAAGCATCCAGTGTGACTTGATCCACGATGGAAATAGAATGCAGTCTTTTGTAGAAGCATCAACCTATCACAAATAAATATAATACAAAATGGTGCACAATGTTTATTTTGCTCTGTGAAATCTTTTTGCCCGCTTTGAAAGAATGCTTACAACACATATGCCACATAAAATGTCAATAGCAATAATACATCGAAACAGTCAATGAAATCTAAAGTATGTATGCTAAACAATAAAAAATCATAACTACAATATTACACTGTTGAAAAAATATATATAATTGCTTACAGGGATATGTAACATGGGATCTGCACAAAGTGGAGGAATCAGCGTTGCATTCACTTAGCTGTTAGACGTCCAGACTTGGATGCCCTAATAACAGAAACATACACATTTCTTCAAAATAGCTTTTTGCATTTTATTCACGCTACAAGGCAAGCAATGACATTTTACCTGCAATTTGCTACGGTCTTAAATTTTCAAAATCTATAAGAATCATAAACATCAAACACAATTTAAAATAGGAAAATTAATATATAAAGCAAAACATGTTTGTCATAAGTTTCCAATTATGATATGTAACATAACCGTTCACGTTATTATCTAACCTTAACAAGTTATCTGTAACAGATGTAACCGGTAACAGGCATGCATATCACAACCCTGAGAAGCACTGAGAGCACAGAACGGACATCGATATAAATCGCCGACTCTGATGTCTACGACGCAAATGCAGTCGTGAATGCTTCTCACTGTAACATGTGTCTGTCAACAACAATTAAATAGTTACCAAAGCTGAAAGATGTAAAGCAAAGAGAACAACAAATTATATCGCATATGTGAATTACCTCCGCCAATCTTCTCTCCGTCTAAAGGAAATGACGATTTTTTTTCAGCTAAAGGAAATTACGTTTAACTATGGTTACTGCTGATTGGCCAACGCAGTTGCCAGGAGGAAACTCCTTTGACCAATGAGAAACCTCTTGCCACTCCCCTACCTCTTACCACGCCTCTACCTCTTGCCACGCCCATTACTCCAGGCTGCAGCTACCCCTGTCTCGCAAGGACAAGGGAGACCACATGCAGCAATTCTAAATTAAACATTTATTTTAATGATGCATGCGCAGAAGCTCAAACGTTGGCTATGTGGTGAAAAGTCAATCTGCCCTATTGAGATTGCGCAAGCAATTTTAATTAATCCAGGATAAGCACAAGTAAGTACAATTTTGATGAACAAAACAACACACGCGTCGTCCCTCTATGTTGTAAACAAACACAGCATCAGCTCATGTGTGAGTTTGCTCTTGCGCATATGTCATTGTGTGACAGTAAGCTTGTGCTCCAGACTGCTATGAATGCGCTCAGGACTATTTGCTGAGGCTGTGGATTACATGTAAAAATATTGTATATAGTGTTCAGTTTCTTGCATAGGCCGATTGTTTCGCTTCTTAAGACCTCAATGCATCGTCAGGAGCCGTGGGTATTAATTGACCCATGCTCTGTGTGGCCAAAACATTTTTGGACTAAAACCCAAACTCTCCTGTGTCACCTCCAGGCTACAAGCATCAACCAAGACAGACAATGTCCTCTAACTTTCAGAAAATGTCTTAATGTATAAATATTGGTATGAACAAAAAGATTTTTTGTGAGACATAAACTAAACAAGTTTCACAGACATTTGATGAACAGAAATGAAACAATGAGTCAACTGAACAATATCAAAATTGCTCACGACTGCTCGCGGACGACTGCTGGCTACCAAAATAAAACACAAAAGGAACCGCCAGCAGCCCCTCGCGGACGACTGCTGGCTACCCAAAATAAAAACCAAACACAAATAAAATACAGGTCTGTCCTCTCTCGATCTCCTCTGTCGTCGCTCCACCTTTTATGCTTACGCTCCTCCGTGAGAGATACGAGACTGGTGCGTCGCGCAGGTGTCCCTCTGCCTCATCCTGCTCGCCACAGTATAGCTAAGTTTTATTTGTCTAATAACTTCATTACTCCAGTCTTCACTGTCACACTGCTCGGTGGATCGCTGATCGATTGCTCCTGTCTGCCTCGCTGCCTGCTGTGCTGTGAGTTTTGTCTGCTTCGAGGCTGTAAGCTCCGTCTAAGCCTCGTATTAGCTTCTTCTTCTTCTTCTTCTTGTTTTTATGGCGGTTGGCAAATAACGTCTGGTTGCATTACCGCCACCTTCTGAAATGGAGTGTAGGTCTGGATAAATTATTTCCCTACACTTAAATTATCTTTATTAAACCTGTTCTACTAAAAAAGGAAAATAAAAACCCAAAACAAAAATCTCCTGAATTCCTTAGCAAAATATCTCTTACTTTCAAAGGTATCTCTTCATCTTCTAGCTGCTGGATTAACTGTTGTCTCTCATTACTATATCTAGTACATTCTTCAATAGCATGTTCTATGGTATCCTGTGTGTTACATACACTACACCTCCCATCAGCATGTTTTTCCATTAAAAATAATGTACTGTTTAAGCCTGTATGCCCAAGTCTCATTCTTGAAATGATGTTCTCCTCCTGTGTATTTCTGCAAGTACTTCTACTCACCCCCACTCTTTTTTGGATATTATATAGTCTCCTACCAGTCTGACCATTATCCCACAACACTTGCCACTTCTCCTTTATCTTTCTTTTAATGATTGATTTCACCTCTTCTTTACTATACTTAATGCTTAAACTTATATACTCCATTTCTGTTGCCTTTTTTGCATACTTATCAGCCAACTCATTCCCTATTACTCCTTTGTGGGCAGGAACCCATACAAGTCCAACATTGACTCCAGTTTTAATTAATGTACTAGCCATTTGGACAATTTCTACAACAATGTCTTGTCTAGATTGTGAATTTATGTTCTGAATACTCATCAGAGCTGACGCTGAGTCTGAAGCAATTACTAAACTTCTTGGCCTGTTACTCACAGCCCAAGAGAGTGCCATTAAAATAGCAATTAGTTCTGCTGTATAGACTGCTAAATTATCATTAATTCTTTTTTGTGTTGCTACTTTTAATTTTGGAATAACAAAAGCCACCCCCACTCTCCCATCCCTTTTGGACCCATCTGTGTACATTATAATCCTATCCCCATATCTTTCAACTAAATACCCCTGCACCATATTACTATCTATATCCCCATTCTTAGTTTCCTCCAAAAGACTGAGATCAACTGAAAGATCTTCAAGAGTCCATAAAGGAACTCTTGAAAATACTACTGTGGGACTTATATCCAACAAGGCTATTTCCATCTCATTTATTTTCTGTCCAATAGTCCACCCAAAACTACTTTTTCTACCATTCTGTCTCTCTTGACACTCTACCAATGTAGATTGACTCAAATGGTCTTCCCTATGACCTTTAAGGTTTGCCCAAAAAACCAGGCTAAGCTGGTCTCTTCTGAGATCTAAAGGCAACTCCCCCATCTCTACTTGGATGGCTGCCACTGGAGTTGTCTTCATGGCTCCACAACATAATCTTAAACCTCGACTCTGCACTCTGTCTAGTTTATTTAAAGCTGTCTTAGCAGCAGACCCATATACAACACACCCATAATCAAAAACTGATCTAATCAGTCCAGTATATATTGTATGCATAGCACTCCTAGTTGCACCCCATTCCACCCCATGCAAACACCTCATTACATTCAATACCTTTTTACACTTTTCTACCATCTTCTGAATATGAACTGCCAATGTTAATCTTTTGTCAAACCATATACCTAGATATTTAAAGCTCTCTACTCTTTCCAATTCCTTACCTGATATTTGAATCTGTAACTCCTGACTTATTTTCTTCCTTGTGAAGAAAATGACCTTAGTTTTTTCCACAGATATCCTAAATCCCCATTCAATTGTCCATGTGTGTACTGTATCCACTGCTTGTTGTATCTTATTTACAATGTGATTGATATTTCTTCCCCTTTTCCACATTGCTCCATCATCTGCAAATAAAGCTACACCAATAGACCTTTCTACATTTATAAATATCTCATTTATCATTACTGAAAAAAATAATGGGCTAATAATACTCCCTTGAGGAGTACCATTGTCTACCTCATACACTTCACTCAAAACCCCATTTACTTTAACTCTAATTTTCCTCCCAGATAAAAAGGATTTTACCCACACTAACACTCTCCCCTTTACTCCCAACTGATATAATTTGATAAGAAGCCCCTCTTTCCACATCATGTCGTATGCTTTCTCTATATCAAAAAATAAAGCTAAAACTGTTTCTTTGTTTACCTGAGCTTTTCTGATGTCATCTTCAAGTAACACAGTTGGGTCCATAGTCCCCCTACCTTTCCTAAAACCACTCTGGTAATTCCTCAATGCATTTTTAGTTTCTAAATAGAATGCTAATCTATCATTTACCATTCGTTCCATGGTCTTACCCAACTGAGATGTCAGTGCAATAGGCCTATAACTACTAGGCAATTTAGCGTCTTTACCAGGTTTCCTAATAGGAATAATAATTGACTCCTTCCAAGTGCAAGGGATTACCCCTTCTACCCATATTTTATTAAAAAGAGCCAATATTACTTCCTTACTTTTATCAGTTAGATTTCCTATCATTGCATAGCAAACCTTGTCATTCCCTGGTGTAGATTTCCCCACCTTCTTCAAAGCACAATTCAGTTCCTTCATTGTAAATAGCACCTCCATCACACCACCTTCCTCCTTATCATTACCCAACTCAGCACTATATCTTAGTTTAGTAGCTTCTCTTCCTTCCCTTTCTATCTGATCTAAATTTGCTTCACTATGTACCTTTACTAATGTCTTTGCTATAACTTCAGCCTTGTCCCTGCTATTAGTAATAATCCTATTATCATCTAACATTATTGGATAGTCATATTCTCTCCCATTACCCCTCATTTTCTTTATCATACCCCACACTTGTTGTATTGGTGTAGTTCTACCAATAGATTCACAAAACTTTTCCCAGTATATTTTTTTTGCCTTCCTTATTGTCTGTCTCACTATTGCTTGCAATCTTTTATATTCAATCATTTTCTGAAAGTTGTGTGATCTTTTCAAAATTCTAAAGGCTCTATTTCTATGCTTTATACTCTCACTGCAATCCTTACTCCACCAAGGAACAATTTTGATGACATTTTTATTCTTTGTTTTAGGTACAGCTACTTCTGCTGCTTCTATTACACTGCTGCTGATTTCCCTACATAAATTCTCAACACTTTGATCCTTATTTACACCTACCAATCTGTATTCACTCAACTCTCTAAATGTGTCCCAATCAGCTCTTTCTAACATCCACCTACCTTCCCTCATTACACTCTCTCTTATCACCTCCACTCCTACCTTAATTGTAATTAAAAAATGATCACTGCCTATATTACTTTCCCTCAATACTTCCCAGCTACATTTATCAGCTACTGTCTTTGTAACCAAAGTCAGATCTATTGCAGATTCATATCCCCTAGCTATATCTATTCTCGTACCTGATCCATCATTCAAGCATACTAGCCCCTTCTCACCCAAATATTCCTCAATAACTTTTCCATTAGAATCATCCCTATCCCCCCAAAGAGTACTATGCGCATTAAAATCACCACACCAAATACCTTTACCATTTAAGTTATCCCACATTTCATCCAGATTCTCATCTTCTAGTTTTCTGCATGGATTGTAAAAATTAATGATACCCATACTACCACTATCTGTCCATATTTCTATTACAATATATTCTAAATCCACACCCTTCTTAACCTCTCTAAACTGCATCCCTCTTTTAACAAATGTTGCACACCCTCCACCACTTCCCTCCACTCTATCCCTTCTTATACTTATGTACCCCTTTATAACAAAATCTAATGACTGTTTAAGCCATGTCTCCTGAATGCAAATTACATCTGGCTTAACCTTTAAATTATTAATAAAACCTTTTAACTCCTGCCCATTTGCTATAAGACTTCTTGCATTCCACTGTAAAATCAATAAGTTCTTAGAGGTGTTAATGATGGATCATTTGTTTCACCCTGCATAAGATCAGCTTGTATTTTTTCCCACGATAAATTATCCACATTCAAGAACTTTGCAGCAGCTTTAACAATTATTTTTATTTTCTCAGTTCTCGTTTTAGCTTGATCAGAACAATTAACCACGTACGCAATGAACAGTATCAATTTCTCTGAGCTTAACACATCCTCCTTTGGCCTTCTGCATTCAGCACCACCTTGTGTTGCATTTATCTCCTGTGTCTCTTTCCTTTCCATATTGACGACCTTTACCGCCTCAGCATATGTAATTTTTTTTGTTGTCCGTATCTGTTGTACCACCACTGCCCTTTTGCTTACAGGACATCCCCCATACGCAGCCGTATGATCCCCACCACAGTTACAACATCTCCTCTCAACCCCCTCTCCACATTTCCCATATTCATGCTCTCCTCCGCACTTCCCACATCTTAATTTCCCTTTGCATACATTTGCTATATGACCAAACCTTTGGCATTTATAGCATCGAGTTGGTGGAGGGATGTACTCCCGCACCCTGAAACTCAAATAGCCCACCATCACTTTATCTGGCAACACTTGCTCCTTGAACTCCAAAAGTACTGTAGTGCTATCTACTTTCTCTCCATTACGGTTTGCTTTAAGTCTTTTTATGTCCACTACAGTTCCTCCCTTAATGTTCTTTTTAAGATCGTCTAATTTTTCCCCAATCGGTATACCTGTGATCACTCCCTTTGTTCTTATACCTACAAACCTTCGTACTTCACTCACTTCTTTCTTACACACCGACTGTAATCTCTCAGCCTTCTCTCTTTGCTCAATGTTCCTGCATTTAATTAGTAATCTGCCATCTCGTAACACTTTTGCCATTTCTATGTCTCCTACTACCTTTTTCAATCCACTCGTCAATGTAAACAAACCAATTTCGTTTATATCATGCCCCTCTTTAAATTTAACGATTACTTTCAAATCATCTTCCTGACTTACCTTCCTTCTCACATCTCTACCTACTTCATCAGATACATCTTCAATACTCCTCTTCGATGGTCCTTTCCCCATTCCCTCAGCCCCATTAGACCTAGTATAATTTCCTCCTCTTCCTCTACCGATTACATAACCTTGATTTTTCCAATCTTCTTGACCTTTTAACCAATCCCCACTCTCATCATCTTCCTCCATTATACTATCCAGACCCAGTCACAAATCAGATTATGCCAAACCGCCAAATAAAAATAAACAAAACAAACCAAAACAAACAACAAAAGAAAAAAGTAAAGAAAATATCTCTTGGAGATACAAACAAACCGCCACCGCCGTCGCTCGTATTAGCTTCGTATTTCTTTCTGTTTTGAACCATCATTTACTATCATTTCTAATTGTTTATACTACTAATTACAGCTTACTTATCATTCGCTAGCTTCCGTTATTCTTAGCATGACACACTGTTAACGCGCCACCCGTGCGCTCAGTTTATTTATTTATTTTTCTCTCGCGCGCCCGCGCCTCTGAGTTAATAAAAGCCCAGGTGAGTAAGAATCAGTCAACAAACACGGTGAGTAATGTCTTGTCCTGTTATTGTCACCTGCACTTCATGCCACATGTTTAGTATAGCCTTCCCCGTCGGCAATATAGGATATATATGTGATAAATGCAAGGAAACCCAGATAGCACGTTCAGTCTTGCCAACGTTGGCAATTGGAGGGCACCAGCGGCAAAGTATCGGGAGGGGATTTTCCCCAGCACACCAAAAAAACTTCGGTCGGTAAACCATCGGCGGGATGAATGTACAGCCACTCCAATGCATGCACAACTCCGGAGATCGGTGGAGGAACCGTGATGAACCATTTTGCCGATCCCGCTTCTTTTTTTCAAATAAATAATATCTGCGCAACCGTTGGTCCACATCAAGACCTTCACGCGCGTGCACACGTTTTTATGAGGGTGCACGTGAGTGATCTCAGCATCGTCTACAGCTAAAGTCTACAGCATCGGTTCGGTGGCAATTAACGGACTCTGTGTGTATGTTTATCCTTTTCAAACACACAATTTTCAGGCCAGTAAGTGTTTATTTTGTTTTGTGTACTTATTGTTTTATTGAAAAATATAATTTTGTTAGAAAACGTCGAGTTTTCTGAGAAATGTTTTCGATACGGATGACAGAAATTGGCGGCGGAGGATTATTAACTTTAATTTATGTGTTTCTGGACTTGGTTAGTTATTAACTAACTGTTGACTTTAGTTATTATTAACTGACTGTTATATGTTCTCGTATTAAATATTTTCAATGAGTTATTTTTGACAGTATGTATTTTAGACATGAGGGAAACTCGTTTTTCATCAGTCTGAGGAGAGGTAAGTTAACGTTAACTTAACTTAAAACAACCAGGCTAAACTAATAAACGGTCATAAAATTAATGGACTGACTTTTTTCCAAACAAAAATGACATCTGTCCCTTTATAATATTAACCCCTTACACTTAAGGGATTTTTAAT
The DNA here is from genome assembly GCA_026230005.1 of Gila orcuttii. NCBI lineage: Eukaryota > Metazoa > Chordata > Actinopteri > Cypriniformes > Leuciscidae > Gila > Gila orcuttii. The sequence continues at coordinate 26,384,207 of JAPDVR010000024.1, forward strand.
GATTTTGTTTAAGTGACATATGCTTAAAATTAAAGCAGCTCTTTTGTTGTGCGTTTCTATTACCGTTAAATGTAGACCTGTCAATCAAAGACCCAGTTTAGCACAAGCGCGCAGCCACTATACAGTCAGACAAAGTGGTTATGTAGTAAGTGATAGTAAGTGAAGACACACAGCTATTCATAAAATAGAGCCTTAACCTTTGTTAGTTAAACAAAATAGAATGGTCTTTTCTGTTTTTTCAGTGAATTTTTGTAAGTGATCGATCTAGAAGTCATCCTACAGTTCTGATTTTTGCCATGTTCTTAACATACTGTTTTAGTCAATAAAGATAAATTGAGTGCACATTAATTCACAAAGGCATTTGCAATATATTTGACTCCTTTTCATGTTTCTTCTTTTTCTCAACAGGAGCTACATCCACCCCAAAGGCTCTTTTCAGAGCCCAGGCCCATTTTACACAGCGTCTTTGCCTTTGTACAGTAAGTATGTGTTTTAATTAACCTCAAAGACAACTGAAACACTATCTTTAATTAATCTAGTTAAAAGTTATTTTGCACATGATTTCCATTACACGAGAGTAGATGTTAAAACTTCATGCAGATTTGTACTCGGCTTTCACCAAGATAAGCAACACTAAGACGTAGCTTTACAGTAAACTATGCTTCTCCATCCATTTACACTTCTTTCCATATGTTGGTGTGACTCCCCTTCTGTCCGGCGTTAACGGCTGCAGTGTACTTGGCGCGTCAGCACACACGACGGCTGCAACTACAGTATGGTCTCCCCAGTGGACCAGCACCACAACCATCTGGATTGAGCCGAGTAGGGGACATCTCTAGGGTCTTCACATATTGATACACACGTATGTAATAACTTTCCCCTGTTTGCTTGTCTTGATTATTGGCATCCTAAGATCCTAAAAAATGTGACCTTTACCTGTCTCTGCCTTTACTGTACTATTAATTTAGCATCAGAAAGCCTATACCTTATAGTGGAGCGAGAGGACCGGTTGCAAGGGAATGGTTTACAGGTAGGCCAGGGCAGTAATGTAGTGGAAATATTTATCTTTGACCTAGATAAGGCTACAGGAGAACTCCATTGTCAACATCAGGTTAATGCTGAGTGCTGTAACGTTGCAAATTTTATGTTTATGTTGGTATAGATATTTGTCAACTGTCTATCACTGTCAATAAAATGTATTTTTTGTCACTCAGCAAATATGATAGAGGCATGGCAAACTCAAATTTTTCCAGACACGATAATTTACATTTGCATGCTTTTTTGTTTTCCTCGTCTCTCTCTGTCTCTCTATACCAAAGAGACTGGATGACAAACTCTCGGTTCCTTAGCGTGAACTAGAGCTTAGATTCTCTGCCCGAGCAAGGACTTGACCCGACCTGGGCCGACACTATCCTCGGGCCGGGCCTTTGATCTAGAGACGTGCACTCCCAACGCAATAGAGTGCGGCTCTGCACTAGATTCGGTAACTCTGTGTGTGTGGTTTGCGGTAGAATAAAACGATTTGCGGGACTCCCGCATACTAGAAATATCTATTTATAAAACATATAAAAACTAATAGATTTTTAGTCATCTGCAAGAACAACTAAAACAAAATAGTAACGATTTACAGGCCAGAGTTTCTATTTATAACATGTTTGCATTATTGAGTGATGTAGCCAATCACAGACATGTTGATTTCTTGAACGCAATGGCCAATCAGAAGCATTTAAGATATACTTCCCTCACTGTTCAAAACAGACTTTTTTTATTCAGTGCTGAATTCTGTAAGCTGTCAAATCCTCTAATTATAACAAACAAAGTGTAGATATTATGAAAGATTCATTGTGCAGTCAGCTTCATTGATAATAACAGAGATCGCGATGAACTGTCAGCTTTTTTGGAATTATTAAGGGAGCGCATTCAGTCATGCCAGACCATGCACGCAGTAGCTGCTTGCTTTATGTTAAATTAACAGTGGTTTGTGTGTTAATGTTTTAATAACAAATAATTTAGGGTATGGTCGGGTTTTGTTTACAACCATTTTATTTATTGTTTTTGGTATTTATTCAAGTGCATTTTCTGTTAACCGGGACATTGCTTTTATTGTTTTTGGTTGTTTTGTTCATTTATTGTGTATATTTAAAATGTTTTCCAATTTCAGTGAGCATCACATGTTGTTTGACTTTTTGATCATCCTCTTTGTATCACACAGACTATGTCACCCATGTCATATTTCTCTATGTTCGATGTGATCAATATGAAAACTAATCTTTGTAAAAACGTTTCATTTACAGACCATTGCGACTTAGATCACCATCACCACCATCATCCCCTGCATCGTGCCCTTCATCAGACACGCAAAATGCACCACAAACAACACAGGCAAAGAAGAAGAAAACGCACAACAAATCTCCTCCAGCCCATCCCACATCATCGTATAGTAAAGGTAAGTGTCCCCTCAGTAGTAAAATGCATCAGGTCCCTAAACTCAAGTAGACACAGTGTACTGCACAGGTCCACAGCGCATACCATAGTTTGATGTTCCAGATATGATTTTTGAGTTTATATTGGTAGTGTGATAAGTAATCCAAGGTTTTCTGTCTTTCCAAGAGGCCGCAGTTAATATTCAAGAAGGAGGACTGGAGGACTGATATGGAGCACATGGGTAGCAATATTCAATTTGAAATGTAATATGCAAAATGACAATGCAATATGTAAAATGGCATTGCATTGTGTATTTAAATTTACATTTTACATTACCATTCTAGCAACGTTTGGTGCAAAATGAAAATAAAATTACATAATTTACATTTGCCATTTCATACACTAGTTTTAATATGCATATAAGTGGCAAAATTAAAATGAAAATGCATTACAGAAATGATTAGATATGTGTAACATGTTCAAGCAAGAACTGTGGCAAAATGATCATTCAGATGTTACTTTTCTTAATTGCATTTACACACAGTCAAGACACTTGCGATTGCATTTTCATGAAATGTCCCGCAATGGATGTAGCAAAATTAAATGTGCACATTGAAAATGCATTCACGCCCCCTCCTGGCCTGTCAATCACTGCATCAAGGCGGGGCTCGGCAACAACAGGTAAACATAACATGTTATGGCTGTTACGTGTTTTGAGGTGTTGCTGCGGCAGAGCTAATTCGAGCGTTAAATTCTTTAGCAGATGAAGTGGAGCGTGAACAGAAAAACGGTAGTATTTCCGAAGATATTTTTGCATATTACATTTCAAATTGAATATTGCTACCCATGTGCTTCCATAGACTGAAGGCTTTCCTGACTGTAAGCTATTTAAGAAGCAGACAAAGAACACACTGACACACACTTGCAAACACAAATAAAGCACAGCACAGTTCTATGCAAAGTGGGGAATGACAGAAAAAGTTTGAGAACCACTGATGTGGAGTGACACTGGGTTAGCTCTGTTATTTTGACATGGGTTAAGATGAGTTGCTGCTGATAGAAATGTGTGGCAATTACTCAGCTCACTGACATTAGTTTATATAATTGTGATAAACTTGACTTACTGTTCACTCCAATAATTTAGTTTTTCTGTATTTTCTAGTGACGCCGCCGGATAATAACGACGACTTGTGTGCTTTGCAGCAGCCACGCCACCCTTTTCCAGGGATCCTTCAGAGAACTAACAATGGTAAGATATTTTACATGTAATGTATGCTACTGCACTTCTTACTCAGAACATCAGACTGAGTTAGTAGAAGTATACATTTTTTTTATTTTTTTTTTATTTTGTTTCGTTTAGGTGCTGTGTTAAGAAATCCTGCCCAACAAAATTCCACTGAGGCAGATGTAGAGATGACTGTGAGAAACTGGCTGCGGCTGAGGAGGGACAGGAAGCAAGGGGGCAAGCATCTTAAAGTGAAATAATTGATTGGACTGATTTTTCCTGTTTACCTATTTTGGAGGGAATTTCTTTTTGTTGTTGTTGTACTTTTCTATGTGTGATTTGATGAGTGTTAAAATAAATGATACTGCTTTTGCAAAAACAAAAGTAAAAAATAAATGTTCAAGGTCATCTTCCGGTGCTCTCCTTTTTATTATTTCTCCTGGAAAACTCCTATAGCTTAATTTGCATGACCATCAAACTTAATTTTAATATCACTGATCCATTCATTTTTTATGTTAGACTGACATTTCCCAGGTAGTCAGACTGTGTATGAAATAGGCTACACCCTACACAAACAATCACTAACTTTCAATTTAACTTTCACTTCAATTTCATTTCAATTTACTTGCAATTGTCAAAATTGTTAGGGAAGAAATGTTACGATTAACAAATCATATTGTTATTGATTGTTGATAGACAATAGGCAACTTGTGTCCTTGTAACAATCTGACAGCAGTTAGCCTAAACAAATCAATAAGACATAACGGTGAGATCCTACTAGAGCGGCGAAAAACATTCAGACGCCTCGTTCCCTTTGACTTAACACTGGAACAGCTGATTTTCAAGCATGCTGTGGTGTTTCCAGCGATGCAGCCGAAAATCAGCCGTTCCGGTGTTAAGTCAAAGGGAGCGAGGCAGGCGTCTGAATGTTTTCCTTGCTCTAGTGGGATCGCGCTGAATAGGTCATAATAATTATTTCGGGTTTACGTTGGCTCACGGTCGGCGATCATGTCGGGTTTATGTTGGCTCACGGTCGGCAATCATTCTAATGCCACCGTCTTCCCAATGTCTTGCCGATTAGCTACCGATCTCCATAAGACATCTCACCGAGGCACTTTATGTCGGGCAGGCACATGCGCCCCAACGTCGGCACAATCTAATTTGTTGTCTGGGAACAGTCAGGCTGACGGAGAAGATTTCAGAACTAGAGACACGCATCCAAACTTTAATTTAGGATAGTAAGTGTGCAAGAGCTTTAGATACCATTTTGGATGCGCCTAGCATAGTGAACCCTTTACATGATTCGGTTCCGGCTGAATTATTGCCTGTGCAGCAAGGCAAATGGGTGACAGTGAGGGATCGCTCTAGTCGCGGATCAAAAAAACACTCTTCCGTTCCGATTACCACAACAAATCGATTTGCCCCACTCAGTGAAACACCGACTGAGAAGTCTGTTGATTGTGCCTTGGTAATTGGCGATTCTATTACACGGAACGTGAAAATAGAGACACCAGCCAGCATAGTCACATGTTTGCCGGGAGCCAGAGCGCCTGACATCAAAGCAAATTTAAAAGTGCTGGCTAATGCTAATCGTAAATTCTCTAAGATTATTATTCACATCGGCACTAATGATGTTCGACTTCGCCAGTCGGAGATCACCAAAATTAACATTAAAGAGGTGTTTGAACTCGCAAGTACGATGTCAGGCACTGTAATTTGCTCTGGCCCCCTTCCTGTCCGAAGGAGTGATGAGATAGTTAGTAGATTGTGTTCACTCAATGGCTGGCTGTCTAAATGGTGTCCGCAAAATAATATAGAATTCGTAGACAATTGGAAAAGTTTTTGGGGCAAACCTGGCCTGTTGAAAAGAGATGGTATTCATCCCTCCTGGGATGGTGCTGCTCTTCTCTCTAGTAATTTGGCTCATAGTCTTAGAGATAAAACATGACAATCTGGGGCTCAGGTCAGGAAGCAGACAGACTGGCTAAACCGACCGTCTGTTAGCGGCCTCGCGTCACCAAGGTCAGATAAATCCCATCACATAGGGGCTCTTTCACCTAGATATTATCATATAGAGATTGTGTCTGTTCCCTGAATTTGGAAATACAAAAAACTTCCAAACCTATCTAAGGTTAAAAATTTAATTGATGGTCAACAAATAAAAAACAGATATAATACAGATGAGCAAACGATAAAGCTTGGGTTGCTGAATATTCGATCCCTTACTTAAAAAGCACTTATTGTTAATGATATGATTTCAGATTATAACCTAGATGTGCTGTGTTTGACAGAAACCTGGCTAAAACCAAACGATTACATTACTTTAAATGAGTCCACCCCGCAAGATTACTGTTATAAACATGAACCTCATCCGAAAGGCAAAGGGGGAGGTGTTGCTGTAATTTATAGTAATATTTTCAAGAAATCTAGTTTTAAATATACTTCTTTGGAAGTGTTGGTGCTTAATGTAAAAAATATATATTGTAAACGATAAATCACATTTGAGAATTCTGCTGGCTACTGTATACAGGCCACCAGGGCACCATAAAGACTTTATCAAAGAATTTGCTGACTTTCTATCAGAATTAGTATTGGCTGCAGATAAAGTACTAATTGTTGGTGATTTTAATATACATGTAGATAATGAAAAAGATGCATTGGGATTGGCATTTAAAGACATTGTAAACTCAATTGGAGTTAGACAACACGTGTCAGGACCTACTCATTGTCGTAATCATACTCTAGATCTAATATTATCACATGGAATAGATGTTGATGCCGTTGAAATACTGCAGCAGAGCGACGACATCTCAGATCATTATCTAGTCTCATGTAAATTACATTTAGCCAAGGCTGCAAAGCCGACTCCGTGTTATAAATATGTTAGACCTATCACTTCTGCCACGAAAGATTGCTTTATCAATAATCTTCCTGATAAGTTTCATCATCTCAGCATCCCAGATAGCTTAGAAGAACTCGATATTGCAACAGAAACTTTTAACTCTCTCTTTTCCAGCACTTTAGACGCAGTTGCTCCGTTGCGCTTAAAGAAGATTAAAGAAAATAGTCCAACGCCGTGGTACAACGAGCACACTCAGGCCCTTAAGAGAGCAGCCAGAAAAATGGAGCGCAACTGGAAGAAAACAAAACTAGAGGTATTTCGGATTGCATGGAAGGAGAGCTCGATTGCTTACAGAGAGGCTTTAAAAGCTGCTAGATCTGCTTATTTTTCAACCCTATTAGAAGAAAATAAACATAATCCTAGGTATTTATTTGAAAAAGTGGCTAAACTAGCGAAAAAGAAAGCTTCAAGCCCAGAAGTTTCCAAGAAACACAGCAGTAATGACTTTATGAACAACTTCACTTATAAGATCGATAATATCAGGGAAAAAATTATAACTATGCAACCGTCTACTACAGTATCGCATCAGGGAGTGCTTTGTAGTCTCCCTGAGGAAAGATTTGATTCATTTGTTGCTATAGGAGAAGAAGAATTTTGCAAAATCGTTAACTCATCTAAATCGACAACTTGTATGTTAGACCCTATACCGAATAAACTATTGAAAGAGATGCTTCCAGAGGTCATAGATCCTCTTCTCAATATCATTAATTCGTCTTTGTCTCTAGGATACGTACCAAAACCCTTTAAGCTCGCTATGATTAAACCGCTTGTTAAAAAAACGCAACTTGATCCTACGGAATTAGTCAATTACAGGCCGATCTCGAATTTGCCTTTTCTGTCAAATATATTAGAAAAGGCAGTATCCTCACAACTGTGTTCCTTTCTTGAAGGAAATGCTATCTGCGAGGATTTTCAGTCCGGATTTAGACCGTACCATAGTACTGAGACTGCTCTCATTAAAGTCACAAATGATTTGCTCTTATCATCCGATCTTGGTTGTATCTCTCTATTAGTGTTACTTGATCTTAGTGCTGCATTTGACACCATTGACCACAACGTTCTATTAAATAGACTAGAAAACTATGTTGGCATTAGTGGAATTGCACTAGCATGGTTTAAATCATACTTTTCTGACCGTTATCAGTTTGTAGCAGTAAATGAAGAGATGTCTTATCGGTCAAAAGTTCAGTATAGGGTACCACAAGGCTCAGTACTAGGACCCTTGCTGTTCACTCTGTACATGCTACCGTTAGGAGATATCATTAGGAAACATGGAATTAGTTTTCACTGTTATGCTGATGATACTCAGCTCTATATTTCCTCAAAACCTAACGAAACTTACCAATTCACAAAATTAACGGAATACCTAGCTGATATAAAACATTGGATGACTAGTAATTTCCTACTACTAAATTCTGAAAAAACAGAGATTCTAATTATTGGACAAAAAACTTCCACACGCAATAACCTAGAATTCTGTTTAACACTTGATGGCTGCTCTGTCAAGTCTTCGTCGTCAGTTAGGAACCTGGGTGTGCTCTTTGATACCAATCTCTCATTTGAAAGTCATGTGTCTAGTATCTGTAAAAGCGCATTTTTCCATCTTAAAAATATATCTAAATTACGTCATATGCTCTCATTGACAAATGCGGAACAATTAGTTCATGCGTTCATGACCTCAAGGCTAGATTATTGTAATGCTCTACTGGGTGGTTGCCCTGCACACTTAATAAACAAACTACAGCTGGTCCAAAACGCAGCCGCTAGAGTTCTTACCAGAACCAGGAAGTATGACCATATTAGCCCAGTTCTGTCAACACTGCATTGCCTCCCTGTTAAACATCGTATACATTTTAAAATATTGCTGATTACTTACAAAGCACTAAATGGTTTAGCTCCACAGTACTTGAGCGAGCTCTTAACCCATTATAATCCTTCACGTCTATTGCGATCTCAAAATTCTGGCCAGTTGATAATACCTAGAATATCAAAATCAACTGCTGGCGGTAGATCCTTTTCCTACTTGGCACCAAAACTTTGGAACAATCTTCCTAACATTGTCCGGGAAGCAGACACAGTCTGTCAGTTCAAATCTAGACTAAAAACACATCTCTTTGGCTTAGCATACACATAACACATTATAGATTGCCATAATTCAATGTTAGGCTGCATAGTTTAGATCAGCTGGAACCGGGAACACTTCCCATAAATCCTGATGTAATTTGTACATCATAAGAAGGATGGCGTCTACGCTAATATTAGTCTCTCTGTCTATCCCGAGGTTTACCGCAAACCGCCGGATCCAGGCCATATCCAGATCTGATGAAGGACCATCACATGGACACGACGACAACGCATCCCTGAAGTGCCAGCCTCATCAACACTGTGAAGGCCTCATGGACACCTCAACAAACTCATTTCCACACCGGCGTGATGACTCCGACCCCTAACCAGATGAACTGGATAAATATTGTGAAAGTTCTGATCCAATCTGACTTCTGACCTATTATGCCGCCTAAATCATAATCATACACTGTTCGTTTGTTGGCCAAAGGAGGACTGGCCCCCCGACTGAGCCTGGGTTCTCCCAAGGTTTTTTTCTCCATTCTGTCACCTGATGGAGTTTTGGTTCCTTGCCACTGTCGCCTTTTTTTCGCCTTCATTCGCCTTCATTCACCATTGGCTTTTGGATTGCTTAGTTGGGGACATTAAACATTTAATTTTGAATTTAACAATACTATTACAACTTTACTTTCCTGTTATCTCTGTAAAGCTGCTTTGAAACAATTTGTATTGTAAAAGCGCTATATAAATAAAGGTGACTTGACTTGACTTGTTTTTAGAGAAACACGTGATCAACGAAAAACGAAGCCTTAGGCCCAGTCCCAATTCGCCTACTTATACTATGACCTAAAAGTATGTACTCTTTTTGTGAAGAAAAAGTACATACTTTTGAGTGTGTAGCAAAAGAGTAGGCAAGCTTTGGGACATACTATCACGTCATCTTTAACGGACAGATCTGTTGCGTACATCCTGTCACCGTAAACTGCCCTGTCAATCATCTTTAAATCACAGTTAAAATCCTCCATTCAATCTAATTTGATTTCCTACCGTTTCGGTTTATCTGCCAGTCGTGGGTCTTTCATGCGGAGACTCTCCTCATGTGTTTGCAATTTGAATATAATGATGCATTTAAAAGGTAATGTCTAAACGTTTCTTTACAAAAGTTCACAATGCTGCTGTAGATGCAATATAATGTAGACAACGTTGAATAAATACAGGTAAAACTCTAAAAATTAGAATATCATGCAAAAGTTATAATTTTGATGATTATAGCTTACAGCTTATGAAAACCACAAATTCAAAATCTCAAAAAATTAGAATATTACATGAAATCAATTAAAAAAAGGATTTTAAATACAGAAATGTCGGCCCTCTGAAAAGTATAATCATGCATATGTATAAAGTTATATATACTAAATATATTAGTTTCACCTTTTAATCTGAATTACTGAAATACATAAAGTTTTGCATGATATTCTAATTTTCAGAGTTTCACCTGTACATTTTCGTCAGGTTAGATACTGATAATTAATCACTCAAACCCCTTTATCGAAACCTCACTTCATAACCGCCGGACTCGCTCGTCCTCCATATCCGTAGTGTGTTTTTTTTTTTATTTTTTTTTTTTTTACACTTTTCACTCGTATTTGTAGTTCTAACCGAATCCTCGTCCAACGCGCGATAGGTTGTGGGCAATATTAGCCGTTATAGTGTGCATTGATCTGCACTTCGGATTCTGACCGGAAATAGTACACCATCCGGGTATCTTTGGAACACTCATTTCAACATACTACGATTTGGGATGGACTAATTATATTTTCGAATACTATTTAGGACGGATAGTATGCAACAATGGGACTGGACCTTACTTTCTTTCTAGTCACATGAATGCTTCACTTTGCGTGTCGGAATGTTTGAACCCAGACCACTGCTCTAGGTTTATATATTCAATATATCGGCTAAATAAGCCAATAGCCTATTTTACATGATCATATATTCTGACACATAAACAGCAGCATAGAAGCCATAAAATAATTAGAACAACATTTACTTGCATCAAGCAGATCTGTTGGTATTTTTATAATTATTATTAATATAATTGTTACATTTAATTTATTGCCACACTTTAATATGTGAATTATATTATCAGAAAACTTACTATTTTAAGTTGTCAGGCTTTTATTTCCGCTTAATGGATAAAATGGCGCTGCTCACTCAGCTGCTCATAAACATGGGTGCTATAAATTTGACCTGCCACAAGATGGCGCTGTTTTCAACACTCTTGATGCTTTGTATCTTTTCTCCAAACATTCAGGGGATAGCCTCAGTGCATCATGAGGCTTCATTTGCCCATCCTAATATAGCGGGCTGAAGACAGAAGACGGATGACAGAAGTAGATGATCGGAGGTGAAACACTGAAGAGCGATCTTCGAGGTAAGTATAACATGTAAGTGTTTGGTTAACGTCTGTGAGATCACGTAAGGACGAGACCAGACCATGTAGTGCTGTGAATGTGGTGACTATATAGTGTGTGATTAGCTGTGCTGAGTGCAGGCAGGTGGTAGTAGTGACAGGTGATGGTGATAGTAATCAGGTGATGGCTGATGGTGTGCAGGTGTGGGTCAAGGAGAATGTTGGGAAATGTAGTGAAGAGCTGGATGATGAACTGGTGACAGTGACAGTGGGCAAGTGGGCCAACATGTGCTTTGGGAGAATCAAGTTTGAGTCCTGGTGTGACCTCTGTGATATGTCTTCTGTCTGATATAATCTCTCGGAGCCCGTCAGGTTTGTGGTTACAGCAGGTTTATTCCACATCTGCATTCATGACAAAGAACAACAGTGTTGAATAGTCATCTCATGTGGACAAACAGTGCATGCTCTGTCTCAGGGAAAATCCTCTGTTGCTTTTTAGGAGATTACTGTATGTACTACTCTAAAGTACAGTAAAGTAGAGTTTGACACATTGATCTTATAGTGGATTTAAACTCATATAAACTAAATAAATAAAACACACCAAATTGTCCCTCTTAATCTTGCGAGGAAACAACATAAAACAATGTAATTACACAGATTTCCTACAGTTACCTTTCCATTGTATGTTAACAGTTATGTGCAAACAATTATGTAACTTTGTTACAATTCAACATACAGGAGGCAGACAAACAGCAGAAAATACTTCAATTTTATGTTCAAACATTACAACACTTTATAACAACTTACGGTAACATACCTGCATTCATGACAAAGAACAACAGTGTTGAATAGTCATCTCATGTGGACAAACAGCGCATGCTCTGTCTGGAAAGACGGCATCATGTTAAAGTTAGCTAGCTATACTGGAGAGACTTTCTATTGGCTATAAAACACATAACCAGATGGTTGACTTTATAAAAAACATGGCGAAATTAATCTAATGAATTAATGAATTAGTATTGTTTAGTCCACGGACATTCACAGACACCTACCTCAGGGAAAATCCTCTGTTGCTTTGAGGATTACCCATAATCCTTCGTCATTACTAGCATTTGCTGCAGGTACAACTTTATGACAGCAGGTGGCACAGTAATTCCATTTAGTAGGATTTAACCTGAACCTTTTTAACTATGTTACATACACCCCCCTTAAATCCTACTAAATTGGGGCACAATAAAAAAAAAAAAAAAAATTCCATTAAATACCAAACAGTTGTTACGTACTAGGAGCATAATGCGTTTCAAGTCAGTTAGAAACTTTCCATCTGGGATTAAGTCAGTAAGGGAGTAGCCAAGCAGTTCCGAATCAGTTCCGCTTCTTTTCGGCAGAGATCAATTCTCTGCTGCACCGGTTATTGAGATGGCCCATCGCTCTCCTACATTCAGTTCTGGATCCAGGCCTGCGCCCAGACCAATCTTGGTCAAGTTTCTGCATTTCCAGGACAAAGTAAAGATTTTACGTTTGGCCAGGGAGAAAAAAGAACTCTCTTTTAAAGGTGCTCGAGTACACATTTATCTGAATTTTAGTGCCGGTTTGATCAAGAAGCTTCGGCAGTTTGATGCTGTGAAGAAGAACCTCCGTGCTGCGGACATTAAATACTCTTTGCTCTATCCCTGTACGTTGAGGGTGATGGTGCATGGAAAACCTAAACTATTCCACTGCTCCGAGGAAGCAGAGACTTTCTTTCGAGATCTCCCCGTCTCCTCTCCATGATTATTGTACTCTCTGTTCCGTAAGTGACTTTCTTTGTGGGGTTTTTTCCTTTTTATTCCCCCCCCCCCCCCCCTCTTATTCCTTTCTTTCATTTTTAGGCAAATAGACTATTTCTATGGTCTAATTGTTTGTTACAGAGTGGGGAATCTAGAATTAAATTTGGTGTGATAATGCATTATGTATATTTTGTTTATTTGAACTATAAAATGTTTTGGCCCTTTCTTATAATATGTCTCGCTGCAGTTTGAATCTGGGGCTGTTTGCTCTATTTCTTCAATTTTCAATGTCCTTTTTTTATTATTTCTTTTGTGTGGTGTGTTTGTGTATGTGTGTATATGTGTAGTGTTTGTGTGTTTGCTCAATTTGTTGCACTCTTTTGCTCCACCTCTACCTTTTCCTTTAATCCATTATTTGATTGGCTGATTTATTGCTTCTATTGGTGCAATTGAAACTGTTAAAGGTTTAAAGGTTATTCACCTTAATCTCAGGAGTTTTGTTTCAAAAATTGATCTCCTTAGAGCCTGGGTTTTTCTCTATAAACCTAACATTATTACTATCTCAGAAACATGGTTACATAGTAACATTTCTGATGATTCGATTAAAATGGATGATTATGTTTTGTATAGATCTGATAGAGCCTCTAGAGGGGGTGGGGTGGCAACCTATGTTTCTGTAAATTTAGTTTCAGAATGTATTATTCCTAACATAGATCCTGTTCATTTTGAGTGTCTTTTTATTAAAGTTACTTTTCATGTTAACAAAAATGTAACTATTGGTAATATTTATAGGCCACCCTCTGCTCCATCTGATTCTACAATGTGTATTTTGTCAACTATTAATTCTCTTGAGAAGCACAATGAATTGATTATTTTGGGTGATTTTAACCGAAACTGGTTGGACCGTTCCTCTGTTAATGATAAAAATTTATTTGGTAGTGTAAATCTTACCCAGTTAATCAATGAGCCTACCAGAGTTGATTATCGTTCTTCATCTTTGTTGGATTGGATACTTGTTACGAATCCTGAAAGGATAATTAAATCTGGTGTACTGTCAGATTGTTTAAGTGATCACTCGATTATATATTGTGTCTGGAAAATTAAAACTCCAAGTTTTCCTCCTAAATAAATAAAACTGAGACAGAGTAAAAATATGAATGTGGATGGTTTTATTCAAGATCTAATTGATATAAATTGGGATAGGTTTCAGTTAATTCCATTTGTTGAGGATGCATTGAGTTTTTTTCATTCGGAGGTTATAAATATAATTAATAAACATGCCCCTATGAAAACTGTTAGAGTCAAAGGCAGACATTTACCTTGGATTAATTCTAATCTTATCAAACTTTTTAAGCAAAGGGATAAAGCATGGGCTAAATACCGGTTATCTAGGGATCACATTGATTGGGAAAACTACAGACATTTGAGGAATTTATGTAAGTTGGAAACAAGGAATGCAAAAGCCAATTATTATAAAGACTGTTTTTCTCAGAACTTTCATAACCCTAAACAGTTTTGGAATCAGTTTAACATTCTTTTGAATAAATACAAAAAAAGCTTGATTAAAACTATACTACCGGTTCTTTAAATTCAATTACTTCAAACGGTTCATTTTCCTTTAAGAAGATTATGCCTGTCGATGTTTACTATGTTAAATGCAATCTAAAAACAAATAGTAGTGCTGGTCCTGATGGTTTGGAAGCTAAATTTGTTAAATCTGCTGCTCATGTATTAATGTATCCTCTTGCAGATCTATTTAATTTGTCATTGTCTACCTGTTCTATTCCGTCTATATGGAAATGTGCAAGAGTTACTCCCTTGTTCAAAGGTGGAGACTCATCTGATGTGAATAACTATCGTCCAATTTCTATTATTTGTTATATCGCAAAGATTTTTGAGAAACTTATTTTTATCGACAAAGGCCAAGCCACAGGTGCCATTTTCATTGACCTTTCTAAGGCTTTTGATATGGTCAATCATTATCTTCTTCTTGATAAATTGTATTCTGTTGGTTTAACTAGAAATGCTCTTCTTTGGTTCAATGCTTATCTTCATAATAGACGTCAATGTGTTGTTCCCTTTCGAGGGAACTCGCACTGCATCGTTGAAAACGACTCTTTGGGGACACTCCCTTAGCGTGCGCCTCTGAAGTATGAATGAAACTAATCCAATCCTGATTGGTGTTGCGTCATGACGTAACGTGACGGCACATAAAAGTGACGCCGGCACACACACACATTAGCTTTTCGCTCTTCAGCAAGCGCTCTGTGTTGAATACTGTCAGTCTTATTTGGTGTTGTCTGTCTGTTTGAATGGCGAGTGAACAATTCATTAAATGTGTGCACCCCTGTCCAAGATATATTACGGGTGGGGACACACATCAGCTATGTGTGAATTGTTTGGGAGTGCAGCACGCACATGCAGCTCTCGAGGGAGCTGCTTGTGAGCACTGTGAAGCACTCTCTTTAAAAGTGCTGCGCTCCCGCTTGGCTGTTTTTAAAGCTGACGGCCAAGCTCGCGATCCCCGCGGTTCGGGTCCCGCGTCTGTTGAGGCGGCGCGGAGGCTTAGATCGTGGGGATCGCAGAAGGATCTCGCACATGATAACGAGACTGCCGAGGCACTTTCTCGTTCATCATCTGCGGATTCTATAACCCTCGTTCACGGTGCAGAAGCCCGCGCTGCGGCTTCTTCTGCCCGTGACGAGTGTCCGGTGCTTGAGTTATCCGCGTCTGAGGACGTGGATGTGCTCAGCATCGGGAGCGAGGAACATCAGTCACACTCGCCAGCTCATGTTACCGCTTATGAGGAGTTGGTGGAGGTTGTGACGCGTGCTGTGGCCAGACTTAACATCAACTGGCCACAAGATAAGCAGGATGATCCTCGTCAGAGTAAATTAGACGAGATTCCTGCAGCACCACTCACAGCCTCAGCGCCGGGGTTTACCATTTTTCCTGGATCTCCATAAAGAGATTTCCAGATCCTGGGAAAAGCCCCACTCTTCTCGCATCTCATCACCTTCATTATGTGATTACAGTAATGTAGTGGGTGCGAGAGAGGCGGGCTATGGCAGGATGCCGCGGGTGGAGGAAGCCTTAGCCAGCTACCTTTCTCCCGAAGCGGCATCCTCGCTAAAAACCCCGGCGCTGCCCAGCAAACCATGCAGGGACACCTCTGCACTGGTGGGGCGGGCTTATATGGCGGCTGGTCAGGCTGGTGCGTGCCTGCACTCAATGGCGATTTTGCAGGCGTACCAGGCCAACCTCCTAAGAGATTTAGACGAGGGTGAGGGACCAACTCCCGCTGACATTGCGGAGTTGAGGAAAGCCACAGATTTGTCTCTCCGGGCCACTAAGGAGACGGCGCGTGCTATCGGCCGCTCCATGTCAGCTATGGTGGCCACGGAGAGGCATCTGTGGCTAAATCTGTCTGGTATCAAGGATAGGGACAGATCTTTTTTGTTGGATGCTCCGCTATCGCCTATCGAAAAAACAATCAGCGGCGTTCCAGCAATACCTTCCTCGCCGTTCTAAGTCTGGGTCTAGGAGGGCGGGTCCAAGTGGCCAGCCTCAGCCGTCAACCAGCTCCTCCCATCGCCAAGAGCAAAGGGAGAGCGTTTTCTCTTGAGCCCCTCCTACGGGAGCTTGGCAACAGAGGAAACGCTCCGTCTCTAAATCTGCTGGCCAGAAGGGCGACCTGAGGGCCGTCATTCAGGCTAAGAGAGCTTCGGGAAAGAGGTCCTAGCCAGAGTGGTAGGACCTCTGAGGGCTGTCCCCCCCATTGTGAAGCAACCGAGGTTGTTTTCACAGCGGAGCCCCCTGAAAAAAGGTGTTGTCCCGCCGTCTTTGACGCTTCGGGCCGCACCAATTTCCAGCGAACGCACACCGTGGCGTTCACCCCAAAAGCTTGCAAAGGAGCACCGACTATGGTCACAAAATCGTTCTCGTCCGCTTCCTGCCAGTTCTCTGTTTCAAGAGGTCGAGAACAGTGCTCGAAAAACACCCGAGGCCAGTCTCGAGAGGCTGGTTCCCTTAGTAGATTTTGTAGAGGGGTGGCAACTTCTTCCAAATATATCTATGTGGGTCCTGAATATAGTAAAAAACGGGTACAGACTGCAGTTCGGTCACCGACCTCCCAGGTTTGCAGGGGTGGTGCCAACTACAGTGGTTCCAGAACAGGCTTGGGTTATGGAACAAGAAGTTCAGGCTCTACTGGTCAAAGGGGCCATAGAAATTGTTCCCCTACCAGACAGAGAGTCCGGGTTTTACAGCCGATACTTTATAGTTCCAAAGAAGGATGGCGGACTAAGACCAATTTTGGATTTAAGGCAGCTGAATCGGTCTCTAAGGAGATTCAGATTCAAGATGCTCACGATTCCCATCATCGTGAATCAAATCAGGTCCGAGGACTGGTTTGTCACAATAGATCTAAAAGACGCCTATTTTCATGTCTCCATCCTTCCATGTCACAGGAGGTTCCTGAGGTTCGCTTTCGGGGGCGAAGCTTACCAATATCGGGTTCTTCCGTTCGGCCTAGCACTTTCTCCCTGCACGTTCACCAAGTGTATGGATACAGCACTAGCTCCATTGAGACTTCAGGGCATCCACATACTGAATTATATCGACGACTGGCTCATTCTGGCCCAGTCTCGAGAAATGGCAGTTCGGCATCAAGATGTCGTCCTTGGCCACATTCAGAACTTGGGGTTGAGACTCAACACAAAGAAGAGTGTGTTGGAACCAGCTCAGAGCACAACCTTTCTGGGCGTGGTGTGGAATTCGGTTACAATGTCTTCCGCGCGTATCGAGTTCATTCTGACAATGGTGTCCAGGGTAAAGCTAGGCCAGGCCATCACGGTAAAGCGATTTCAAAGACTGCTGGGCCTCATGGCAGCGGCTTCCAACATTATTCCTTTGGGCCTTCTTCACATGAGGCCCCTTCAGTGGTGGCTGAAAGCCAAGGGGTTTTCCCCCAAGGGGAATCCGTTCCGTATCATCAGAGTAACGCGCAGATGCCTTCGTTCTCTAGTAATATGGAAGAAACCTTGGTTCCTGTCCCAAGGGCCAGTGTAAGGAGCATCGTGTCACCGGAAAACCGTTTCGACAGATGCCTCCCTCACTGGCTGGGGCGCGGTCATGGACGGCCGCTTTGCCAAGGGTCTGTGGCAGGACCATCATCGCATATAAATTGCCAGGAGATGTTGGCTGTGTTCAGGGCTCTGAGGAGCTTCCTTTCAGACGTCAAGGGTTACCATGTCCTGATACAATCGGACAATACATAAGTGGTAGCTTATCTGAACCGACAAGGGGGACTCAGATCGCGCCCTCTATCCAGATTGGCGCATCAGATTATCCTTTGGTCCCAAGGGAAACTATTGTCTATCAGAGCAATGTACGTTCCGGGGGTTCAGAATCAGGGAGGAGACATCCTGTCGAGGCAAGGGCTGAGGCCCGGGGAATGGAGACTTCACCCAGATGTGGTGAAGTTGATATGGGAGAGGTTTGGACCAATGGAAGTGGATCTGTTTGCGTCTCGAGAGACGTCCCACTGTCCACTTTGGTTCTCCCTTACACATCCAGCCCCACTGGGGTTGGATGCCATGGTACAGGCCTGGCCGAGGCTACGCCTGTATGCTTTTCCCCCGATCGCTCTGCTCCCGGGAGTCCTGGAGAGGGTCCGTCAGGAGGGCATCAGTCTTCTTCTGGTTGCCCCAATGTGGCCGGCCCAAGTATGGTTTTCAGACATAATTTCACTCCTGACAGCTCCGCCGGGCAGATTCCTCTGAGGAGGGATCTGTTGTCTCAGGCGGAGGGCACAATATTCCACCCTCGCTCAGAGCCGTGGAAACTGTGGGTCTGGCCCCTGAGGGGGTTCAGTACCTGAATGCAGGTCTATCAGCCGGAGTGGTTGAAACCATACTTTGCTCTAGGGCTCCGTCTACATGGCCTCAAGTGGAATGTGTTTTCCACTTGGTGTAGAGAACATGAGTTAGATCCAGTTAACTGCCCGGTGGCTTCAGTTCTGGAGTTTCTTCAAGATTGTTTCTCTGCGGGTCTCTCCCCTTCCACACTTAAGGTGTACGTGGCTGCCATTGCGGCTTTCCATGCACCATTGAGTGATGGGCCTCTGGGGAGGCACCAGCTGGTCATTCGTTTTCTCCGTGGTACATGGGGGATGAGACCGACAACCAGGTCCAGGGTTCCTGCCTGGGACCTGGCGGTGGTTCTCGAAGGGTTATCCCTGGCCCCCTTTGAACCCCTTCAGTCGGCTTCGCCCAAGGACCTGACGTTCAAGATGGCTTTTCTCTTAGCTATTACCTCTCTAAAGAGGGTGGGAGACCTTCAAGCCCTGGCAGTGACACCAGCTTGCTTGGAGTTTGCCCCTGGCGGAGTTAAAGCCATTCTGCACCCGAGACCTGGCTATGTGCCTAAGGTGCCTTCTAACACGGCACGGTCTACGGTCCTGCAGGAATTTCATCCTCCACCTCATGTGTCGGCAGAAGAAGAGAGGCTCCATTTGCTCTGCCCTGTCAGAGGTTTGAGCGTTTACCTCGAGAGGTCCTCTTCTTGGAGGAGGGCGGACCAACTGTTAGTGTGTTTTGGGTCACCTAAGAAGGGGCTCCCTGCTTCAAAACAAACCATTAGTAATTGGATTGTTCAGGCTATTGCCTCGGCCTACAAGGTGCGCAATTTGCCTTCACCTTTGGCCATAAGGGCTCATTCAACTAGAGGCATGGCGTCCTCTAGGGATCTCTTATCGGGAGTGCCCCTCCAGGAGATTTGTGAGGCAGCCGGTTGGGCTACCCCGCACACTTTTATCAGGTTTTATAGTCTACACCTCCCTAGTACGCCTGGCACACGTGTGCTCTCGTCCTAGCTGAGTGCCTGAGATCAGTTTCACTCTAGGGCAGGCCTTTCTTCGGTGTGTGGCCTAGTGGGCATTCGTTCCCAAAAGAGTCGTTTTCAACGACGCAGTGCGAGTTCCCTCGAAAGGGAACGTCTCGGGTTATGACTATAACCCTTGTTCCCTGAGAAGGGAAGGAGACACTGCGTCGTCCTGCCACGCCCCTCGAGGCCTGAGAGCGTCTTGCTTCATCGCTAAGCTAATGTGTGTGTGTGCCGGCATCACTTTTATGTGCCGTCACATGTTACGTCAATCAGGATTGGATTAGTTTCATTCATACTTCAGAGGCGCACGCTAAGGGAGCGTCCCCAAAGAGTCGTTTTCAACGACGCAGTGTCTCGGTCCCTTCTCAGGGAACAAGGGTTATAGTCATAACCTGAGACGTTTGACAGGGTTTTCAGTCAGATTATGTAATTGTTGAAAAAGGTGTTCCACAAGGTTCTACTCTTGGACCATTGCTTTTCTCTATTTTTATTAATGATTTACCTCAGATATGCTCAAATTGTTTGGTACACCTTTATGCTGATGACACTGTCATTTATACCACTAATTCTGATTTGTTACAAATTCAGAATTCTTTACAATCTGATTTTAATTCGGTTCAAAAATGGTTTCATAACAATATGCTTATATTGAATAAGAGAAAATCTTGTTGTATGATGTTTGGGACGCGTCGTCGTCTTTGTCATTCCTATCCTTTTGATTTGAATATTATTTTTGATGATGGCTTATCTCTTGACAGTGTTGATTCATTTAAATAACTTTTGGCCTTTGGATTGACCCTGAACTTACTTTTAAACCCCATATTGATTATATTGTTAATAGAACATATTATTGTCTGCGTTCACTTTATCGCTCAATTAATTGTTTTACATTTCAAGACAGGAAAATAATTGTTTCTCAGTTAGTATTACCTCTTATTGATTATGCTGACATTATTTATCAAAATACCCATGATATTTATCTTAAGCTCTTAATGTTTTTTACAATTCTTTGTGCTGATTTGTGTTAAGATGTCCATATCGTACGCATCATTGTCCTATGTATGAACTCCTTAATTGGTTGCATCCTAAATCTAGAAGACAATTCCATTGGCTTCTGTTTATTTTTAAATGTGTTCATTTTGTTTGTCCTTTTTATTTGAAACAATTTTTGATTCCATATAGATCTTCTTACTCACTTAGACATACGCAGTATATATTTTTTTTTTGTTCCTAAAATTTTCAGTGAAGTTGGACGTAGGTCATTTCACTATAAGGCCACGTTTACACATAGCCGGGTATTTAGAGAAACAAATATTTCCCCCCATCCGTTTTCAATAATAACATTGTGCACATTACATCGTTTTCATAAAAGTTGTCGTTTACATCAACCCGCATAAATATGCCGTCGAGTGCCATCATAACTATGCCAAACCTATGTAGGGAGTGTAGGGAGAAGGATAAAGCCATGCAAGCCAATCAGAATCGACAACAAACACGGGCGACTTCCTTTTCCTTTCATAACAACAAATATAGCGCGAGGTTCGTTTGTTTGGACAGACAGCGAAGTTGAGTTATATAGTACTGCAGTTGTATTTGCAAATGCAAACAGGCCAAAAGCGTTTGCACAAAAGTACAAATGAGTAACTGTTACTACCTTAACAGCATCCATGATCAGTAGCCAAACAAACTGCAAACTTAGGGCGCTCACATGACGTTAAGCATTTTCTGGCGCATAATGTGACGTTTGAGAACCTAAAACCCCGTTTCTCCCAGTTGACACGACAACACATAACCGCGTTTTCAGAAATCTCCACTTTGGCCGGAGTTTTTAGAAATAATCGTTTTCTGTGATAAAAACAGGGTTTTCGTGTAAACGAGAGGCCAAACCGCAGGGAAATATCTGCGTTTTCCCTTCGTGTAAACGGGGCCTAAAGCTCCTTTTGACTGGAATAAGCTTCCTGTTTCTCTGAGATCTATTACCTGCCTTAATCGCTTTAGGCTATCTTTATTTTCTTATCTTAAAATAACTTGTTCATGTTTTTGATTTTTCTTCCTTTTTTTTTTTTTTCCTTCTTTTTTTACATTTAAGGATTTTTTTTTTGTTATTAACTGGTCTTATGTTGATGCTACTGAGGTATCTCTATTGTGGTTTGTGGGTGTGGGGGGCAGGTTGAGCATTTCTTTTGTTTTGTAAGATTGTTTTGTTTTGTGTTCTATTATTATTGTTTGTGTTGTATTATTCTGTTTGTGTTTTTAGGATCCCCTTGAAAATGAGATGTTACATCTCAAGGGGCTATCCTTTCAATAAATTCAAATTCAGTCTCTGAGAGAGAGGCACTCACAGCTACAACAGGTGAGCAATCGGGATGGCTAGCTGTAGCATCCTCATCATTAGCCTCATCCATTTGCAGTAACCACTCAAGTGTCTTTGTCTCACTGTCCTGCACATCAACAGGAACCACGGGGTCACTTCGTCCACTTTCATTATCTGATGAGCAGCTTGAATCCAAAATGTCGTGACCTCCTGCTGGGAGGAAACTCACCGGGTAGGAGGTTTCTGTGAACAACTTTTTCTCTGGATGTCACTGGGTCACAATGATACACATTGATTCCAGGTTTCACAGACTTAACTTCATAAACTGTGGATTCCCACTTGTCTGCAATTTTCCTCTTCCCTCTCTCACCACGATTTGCAAGCACGACTCTGTCACCAACAGTGAGGGGAGACCCCTTTGCTCTGTCAAGTCTTCGTCGTCAGTTAGGAACCTGGGTGTGCTCTTTGATACCAATCTCTCATTTGAAAGTCACGTGTCTAGTATCTGTAAAAGCGCATTTTTCCATCTTAAAAATATATCTAAATTACGTCATATTAGTGATGCACGATATATCGGCCGCCGATATAATATCGGCCGATATGGTCAATTTTTTACACATCGGTATCGTTCCGATGTCAAAATAGGGCCGATGTGAACAGGCCGATAATCATTCCTGTGTATTTGACGTGTGTGTAGGATTATGTGGGGCCGGCGGGGATGTTTGTTTTTGCACGCTCGCATACATTACACACATAATGTGCTGAAGCAGGTGCTGGAGGCGGCAAGTTATGGCACTCTGCCTTGTTCTGACCGACCATCAAAGTATTGTCGCGCTGGATTTACGGGGTTATGATGTAGCAATTATATCACCTCAGACACACATGTAAGTTACATGTTTCACAGTGATTGCTTTTGTTAGATTACTGAATAATGGCATACTCTCGGGGGAAAATGATGATAAAAAATGATCAAGGTAAGAATGAAACACGACACGGGTGCATAAAAAAGATAATCTTTAAAATCCAGTAATAGCTAGCGGTAGGCTTTAGCTAGCGATGCTACTTCACAAACTAGACACAAACACGTTTCGAGCCATAATCAACAACTTATCTAGTAACAAGCGCTGCATTAGAGCAGGCTTGTAGGATATCTTAATTCACAGCCCGTAAGGCTACATGTAGGCTACAACTGAAATAAAATGCTAGCTCTCGCCTGTCAATGACAGTCCACTGACTGAAAACTACGCGAGATGGTCAGTTGGAGCCGCAACGACACACCCATTATACACCAGCAGCAGGAATGTAGTAATTTAAAGCCTACCTTTTGTTGAACCCTGGTTAAAATCCATGTCAAACAACCGACGAGAAAGCAAATCCTTTACAATGCGGAACTACTAACTGTTAGATAACGTTACAGTTCTTTAGAGACACCTAATCTGTAGCCCTGCCTTAGCTCTGACGCTCTGTGACTATTATGAACTGTCTGCGACGTCAAGTTTGCAATGCTGGAATATGTTTTGGTTGAGTGTGTGTGTGTGTGTGTGTGTGTGTGTGTGTGTGTGGCGCGCGCGTGTGAGAGAGAGAGAGAGAGAGAGAGAGAGGCGCGGGCGAGATCGAACAGTGGAAACAAAAACATACTCCGTCATTTTGTTCATACAGGACATTCCAACTATTCTCACTACTTCAACTTCTTGTTTATACATGTGAAGCCATTTTTATCATAGTGAGTCTAATACGGTTAATATTGATTACATTTTAAATGTCATCATAACATTGTGCTATAAAATAGAAGTTAAGGTCTTGTACAATGTTACAATGTACAACTGTTGTACAATGTTCACAGAATACAGTGACTTGGTCTCAAGTGAGTTAACGTTAGATGTTTATTGAGAATACTCAGGGTTGGCTTATTCATAGTGTGAATTCAGGACACACTTGTATCCTTTATAAAAATGTATTTTTATATAAATATTTATTTTTTCTTCTGAAAATCTGATGACATATTTTGCACACAGGTAAAGGTGCCCAATATCAGTCATTTCTGAAAATAAATTACAAAAGTTAAAAAAAAAAGTGTTTTGGAAAATAGCTCTTTATTTGATTATCATAAAATGTGTTTTCTATCTCATTCAGACCCTGCGTCCATTACAATGGACATCACATGTCAACCCCCTTTTTTTTTTTACTTCTGGAGCATTTCACCTAGTTTAAAGCCTGCAGTCCATTAGATTGGACGCTTGTCATCCAATCAAATGGCAGTAAAGCTCTGCATGTAGTAATTATTAAAAAAAAAACACTACATTGAAGAGAAGCATGTCAGCACTTCTCTCCAAACACAGAAGCAAGCAACATTTCCTATGGTTTTATTTACATTTTTTGATATGTTTGCCAGTATTTCATAGTTTGTATGTATAAAAGAAAGATTGAACTTATTAATTAACGTTAAAAATCTATTGTAGAATTGCACATTTTAAATCAGGATTTTTTCAAATGTGTCTGTCCATTAGAATGGACAGTGGGTTCAAAAGCCTGTTACTGAAATCACATTCCAGTAACTGAAGTCCAGTAATGCTGATTGAAATTTCTTATATAAAAAATCTACATCACAGTACAGATACATTTTTGACAACTTTTTCATATGCACAATATATAGTTCTTGAAGTGCTTGAGCATATAGCTGATGGAAATATCTCAGATGTTGACTTTATGTGAGGTGATGAGGAAGATGGAGATGTAAGAAAAATATCAATATTTAAAACTGTATAAAGTAAAATGACTAGCTTCTGGCCAAACGAACATACGGATTTGACCTAAATCTAAAGCGTAAACTTGAATATTAATATTTTTCTTACACAAACGCATCGCTTCGCTTCAGAAGGCCTTTATTTACCCCCCAGAGCCGCATGGAGCACTTTTATCATGGATGGATGCACTTTTATGGGCTTTCAAAACAGAAACAACCATTCACTGCCATTATAAACCTTGGAAGCCAGGACATTTTTTAATATAACTCCGATTGTGTTCGTCTGAAAGAAGAACGATGTCATACACACCTAGGGTGGCTTGAGGGTGAGTAAATCATGGGCTAATTTTAATTTTTGGGTGAACTATCCCTTTATCGGTATAGTACACCCAAAAATTATATTTGTCATTACTTACTCATCCTCATGTTGTTCTTAATCTGTATGAGTTTCTTTATTCTGCTGAAGACAAATGAAGATATTTTAAAGAATGTCGATAACTAGACAGTTGACAGTAGCCATTGACTTCTATAATATTTTTTCCTACTATAGCCTATATATTCCTTATAACTACATATTATATTATTATGATATAATATTATCATTATTAGTAATTATTTAGAAAATTATAATAATATTTAGCAGTAATGTATCAATATAGATACTACAGTACAATACCATATAGTTAATTACAGCAAAAGCAGAACAAATGACGAAATACAGTAAAAATACAGTAAAGTAGGCTACTATTTGGTAGTTTACAGTACTGATCTTGTGTACTGTAAAGTGAATTACAGTACAGTTACTGGAAATCAAAATACAGTAACTTGCTGGCAACCGTGCTGCTAGTAATGTACTGTAACAATACAAGAAAATCGTTAACAGAGAAATTGTTTCAAAGACACACACAGGAAATTACTCTAACATGAATGCATTGATTGATTCCTAGGTTTATTTTGTTATGAATAAACAAATGTGTGATCTATAAAGCAAAAACCTTACAATAAAAGTTGAAATATTGTAATGTTCAAGAAAATGACCCTAACATGACCAAATTGATTGATTCTAAGATATTTAGTTTGTTACAAACAATGTGCAATCTGTAAAACAAAAACCTCAAAATTAAAGTTGAAATGGTAAACTGTTGAAAAGTTTTTGACCTTGAGAAAAAGCTTTAAGTATATACTAACAATTTTTATGTTTATTATTTAATTTTATGTTGGTACATTTTTGTGAAGCACACCTGTTTTGACCTGATGTCCATTGAAATGGACAAAAAAAAATTAATATTAAAGCCAAACATTTTTTTATTTTTTTTTATTTGGTCTCATTTATAGAAGTCTCATGAGCTGGGAAAATGTACTTTTATATTTTTCAGTAACTTAAACGTTTTTTTTTTTTTTTTTTGATTAAGTTGGTAACAAAGAAATCCACAAAATGGTTAGGAAGAATGCTAGACTGATTCCAACTACTGAGAAACGTGGATTAGCAAGCCCTTTATGGACAGACAGTGAGTTCAAGTCATTGTTAGGAGAGAAAATGGACTCCATAGTGACTGAGTCAGTTAGATTGGATTTGACAAAGAAATTTGGTATTGATCCAGACAAAGTTTGGTCTATTGAAGAAGGCAAGAAGGTGTTAGGTGCATGTATCAGAAAGAAAAACATGAAAGGCATAATCTGTTGCCATAGAGAATATAGCTTATCCATTGCACAAGAACAAACTAGGTGTATTGATAAGTTAAATGAACAAAACAAAAAATTGCAGACTCAAGTGTCCTGTTTCAAGACAAAGGTGAGCCATAATCAGGCCTCAACCAAATGTGACTCTGAAGACCAACAGTCAGATGAAAGCTATCCTGATTTACAGTCTTTCTGTAGACTAGAAAACACTAGAAATTCTGGTTTGATAGATAAAGATGTAAATGCATTTGAAGTGTGTGGAGCAAGAAAAAAGGCTCAGACTAGGGCAAAAGGCATTGACTCTGTTCAATCTGTAACCCCCATACTGCAGCAACAAGCAGTCAAAATATCTTTAGGTCCTAAAGAAATCGAGAGAATCGCTGAAAATTTGCCATCAGTGCAAAGAAATTTTTCTGAGTTTAGAAGGGCATTGATCAGTAAAATGCGTCTTTACGACATGTCGTTGGCAGAAGTCACACAGCTGATGTCACAAATTGTAACTGAATCTGAATTCAACAGTTTTGAGTCTGCTGTTACTTCTGAACTACAACATGCCAGAAAAGATAAACTGAGAGAGGGAGTTCTGAAAGCGTTGAAAAACATTGTTGGACCAAACATGGACTGGTCAAAGATCACTAGTTGTGTACAGAAGAAACATGAGAATGTTAGTGAGTACACTCAAAGATTTTGTCAGTCAGCTGTAACTTACAGTGGAATAGCAGACACTTCAGAGAAGGTGTTAAATGACAATGGGCCATTAGTTCGCACATGGTATGATGGTCTTTTGTCAGAGCATAGAAATGCATTGCCTTTCTTAGACGTCACATGGGCTACCAGTACCCAGCAAAGTAACCTAGACAGGTTAGCTACTTGGGAAAGAGATTCTGATGTTAAAGAGAGAGTAAACATTGCAGCAGCATCCTTTAAGGTCAACGCAGAGAATCAACAGAAACGCAAATGTCCTAAGAGAGAGGGCAGCAGTTGTTATTACTGTGGTAAACATGGACATTGGGGAAAAGAGTGTAGGAAAAACAAAAAGAACTTTAGAGAAGTTAACAAGATTGCTCAGCTCCTACTCAGTCTGCTTGCTACTCTAAAGCAGCCTGTCCCCTCGTCATTAAACTCATTGGGTAGCTTGCTCAGGTGTTAACCATTTGGGCTGTGAGTGCTTAATTTCCCCAGTAACTTACAACAGAGATGAAAGACTGATGTTTGTTTAATAGAACAAAAGGAAAGTGACGGTCTCACCCTTCCTTTGGGGAACACTAGTTAAGTAAACTCACAGCCTTAAATGTTATGCTACAGCACAGGCCCTTCATCAGTAATGGTGTTAGGTCAGACTGTAAATGTAAAATGCCTTCATGCAGTGTCCACACTGATGAATGAAACAAAAGAAACTTCTGTCACCTCCTCCCATTGGGGAAATTGGTTAACTACCCCCACAGCTCTGAACATTGTCTTACAGCGTGCACCTGTCACGAATCCGTCCTCATGTATGATGTCTGCTATGACTGAAGTTTTGTTAGAGGATGAAGGCGAAATGACACATGATTGTGTTACGCTTACATATACACCTATGAGTGAAGTAAAAGAAACTCCCATAGAGAATTCAGAATTTGAGTTGTTTGTTGACGGTTCAGCTCAAGTAATTGAAGGTAACAGACGAGCAGGTTATGCAGTAACGTCCACCACGGAAGTGTTAGCTTCAGGACGTCTTCCAGATCATTTTTTCCTGAATCAATAATTCATCTGTACAAAGACCTCCATTAGAACCAAAGTGGCATGGGCCACATCAAGTGATGTTGATTACAGCAGCTGCAGTATTGTGTCAGGGAAAGAAAACCTGGACTCATGTGTCACACTGTAAGGTTGTTCCTGCTCCAACAGGGATAGGATAGGACACGAACCAGTGGGGAGCCGAGGGAAGAACCGATTGCAACAGGCGTCGGGGGCCAACCCTTCGGTGAAGAATCCCTCATAGGCCTTCCCATCCATTAATCCATCCTCACCTCACTGCGTTCTTTAGGTGTCATAATTAAGAAATAGGGAAAGAAGGAACAACAATAGCAGACTCGGAAAAGTTTACAACCCTAGTGTTTGAACAAATACTGCTCTCCTGTCTTTTGTCTCTTCCTCTGTGCAGATAACACTTGATGGCTGACCCGAGACCCATATGCACCGACCTCCTCGTCTGCGTATGAAGACATAACCTCAAAAAACAACTAGACCTACTTCCGAGCCAACTATCACAAAAGGATAAAGGAAAAAAAAAAGAAAAAAATACACAACGCAGAGACTACGAAACCTTCAGTCATCCATCGACATGATCAAGATTGTCCTACTACTACACATCATGAAGATCGCAAAAAGTCCGCACTCCAGAAACAACATATTCTTAGAGCTGATGAATATGTCACAAATGCCTTGTTTGCTGGAAAGAAAGTGTGCATGTCACATCCGAAGATGACTGCATTCCAGGACTCACTTGTGCACAAACATGGTGGTCCAACAAGACATTCTTGATCTTTCAGCAAAATTACACCAGATGACTGAAGATAATTCTTCATGGTTCGGAAACTTGATTGGTAAACCCTGGCTGTGGATAAAGGAAATAGCAATTATGTTGTTGTTTGTTCTACTGGCATACTATCTATGCGTCCACAGAATCAAGTGCTTCATTCAACAAATTAATCACGCCTCTCACGAGAAAATCACAGTTCCAACCAGAAAAGACTATTATCCGTAAGAACTTCACAAACCCTGATTGCATGTTTGTTTTCTGTGTCAGCATGCAATTACAGAAAAGCAAACACAGAGTGTATTATGTGCCTGTAACTATCACAAGTTGCAAGAATTAATTTTGAATTGTTTAAATTTGTATATAGTGTGGGAGTTATTCAGAACTCCCAAAGTGGGAATTTAAGGAATACAACTTTGTCAAATGTTTAATTTTAATACTATCATATATAAACTGAGAAAGTTCTGTAAATTGAATTTAGCATTCAGCTGTGGAGCACGAAAGTCCTGTCTTATTCTGTGTCTCTATATACAGCTGTCAGACGGGTTTTCTTTCTATTGTAAGTTAAATGAAACATGTTAGTGAAACTCTTGGAGACTCTCGCGAGCTTTTGTCTTAGCAAGAGAGAGTCCTGTCATTCCTGTTCTGGAGTCTCAGGGTTTGAATAGGTTTTTCCCTCTCTCTTTTAATACAGGTTACTAAACCTGTATACGAGTTTCCACCATCACAATGTAATCCCTCCCTCTTATAATGTATATATATTACGATGTTTGACTCAAGAAGTCAGACGATGTTGGTATGACTGCAGCGACAAGCAATAAAAGAACTTCTGCTTGGAAAACTTCCTCCGTCTCCTGGTCTGAGCTTCTAACTTTTCTGCAAAGAAAAAGATCACTACACCATAGTAGCCCAGTTCTGTCAACACTGCATTGGCTCCCTATTAAACATCGTATAAATTTTAAAATATTGCTGATTACTTACAAAGCACTAAATGGTTTAGCTCCACAGTACTTGAGCGAGCTCTTAACCCATTATAGTCCTTCACGTCTATTGCGATCTCAAAATTCTGTCCAGTTGATAATACCTAGAATATCAAAATCAACAGCTGGCGGTAGATCCTTTTCCTACTTGGCACCAAAACTTTGGAACAATCTTCCTAACATTGTCCGGGAAGCAGACACAGTCTGTCAGTTCAAATCTAGACTAAAAACACATCTCTTTGGCTTAGCATACACATAACACATTATAGATTGCTATAATTCAATGTTAGGCTGCATAGTTTAGATCAGCCGGAACCGGGAACACTTCCCATAAATCCTGATGTACTTTGTACATCATAAGAAGGATGGCGTCTATGCTAATATTAGTCTCTCTGTTTATCCCGAGGTTTACCGCAAACCGCCGGATCCAGGCCATATCCAGATCTGATGAAGGACCATCACATGGACACGACGACAACGCATCCCTGAAGTGCCAGCCTCATCAACCCTGTGAAGGCCTCGTGGACACCTCAACAAACTCATCTCCATACCGACGTGATGACTCCGACCCCTAACCAGATGAACTGGATAAATATTGTGAAAGTTCTGATCCAATCTGACTTCTGACCTATTATGCCGCCTAAATCATAATCATACACTGTTCGTTTGTTGGCCAAAGGAGGACTGGCCCCCCGACTGAGCCTGGGTTCTCCCAAGGTTTTTTTCTCCATTCTGTCACCTGATGGAGTTTTGGTTCCTTGCCACTGTCGCCTTTTTTTCGCCTTCATTCGCCTTCATTCGCCATTGGCTTTTGGCTTGCTTAGTTGGGGACATTAAACATTTAATTTTGAATTTAACAATACTATTACAACTTTACTTTCCTGTTATCTCTGTAAAGCTGCTTTGAAACAATTTGTATTGTAAAAGCGCTATATAAATAAAGGTGACTTGACTTGACTTGCGGTTGTAGTTCTTTGCCTGTCGAGCCTGCCCTGTGTTGGAAACCTTCTTCTTCTTAAGTGTAGAAAAACTCAGAAGCGAAAACCAGGAGACTTAGGGGTATCTTTTAAGCAGGATTCTTTATTTGCTGTAGTCTGCTTCGTCCAAAATCTTACCCAAGTCAAGTCTAACTAAGGGAACTTTACATTGTAGTTTATATACATTTCAAGGGGGAGGGATTACATTGTGATGAACAAAGCATGTAAATGAGCTGAGACATGAGAACAGAACGGTGCAGGACTTCTCGCACTGAGACAAGAACTCCAAGACAAACGGTCTCAGTAATAAAATAGCAGGTGTTCAAACTTGCTCAGCATGACTCTTCACCCGGTAAACAACGAGAACAGGAAAAGCCTAGCCTTCTCGTACTGAGATGGGACAGTCAGGAATATCCCGCTGGGAACCCCTACCGTTTGCAGAGATTTCCTGGTCTCATTATTTATAAACTTTCTCAATATAAAATACTATTGTATTGGAAATCTAAATTAAACATTTAAATAAAATTTGTAATCCTACACCTGTCCGACTGTTTTCATGGGCAATGCGTGCAGCTTCAGACAGGTCACGTTTCAAGTTAGAGACAAACTCACGGTGGCTAATGACAGCATCGCTGGGGAGGGTATCCTGGAACAAAACATCAACAGGCAGATGTGGAATCCTCCCAAACATGAGAAAGAAGGGCGCAAAACCTGTTGTCTCATGCTCAGTGCAATTGTAGCAGAATGTCAGCATCTGAAGCATTTGTGGCCACCTGGCTTTGGAATAGGGAGGCAGGGCCCTTATCATGTTCCCAAGAGTCCTGTTGTATCGCTCGACAACTCCATTCCCCATAGGATGGTACGGGGTGGTATGCGATTTCTGGATACCAACCATCTCCAGGGGCTCTTTAATGAGTTGGCTCTCAAAATTGGCACCCTGGTCCGAATGGATGCGTTTTGGGAAACCATATATGCAAAAGAAGTCATTCCACAGACTATGGGCAACCTGCTTTGCTGACTGATTCTTACAGGGGAATGCATGTGACAGCTTCGAAAAGTGATCCGTAACAACTAGTGATGCACGATATATCGGCCGCCGATATAATATCGGCCAATATGGTCAATTTTTTACACATATCGTTCCGATGTCAAAATAGGGCCGATGTGAACAGGACGATAATCATTCTTGTGTATTTGACGTGTGTGTAGGCTTAGATGTAAGTTTGGGGCCAGGGATGTTTGTTTTTGCACGAGCACATACATTACAGGTCACATAATGTGCTGAAGCAGGTGCTGGAGGCGGCAAGTTACGGCACTCTGCCTTGTTCTGACCGACCATCAAAGTATTGCCGCGCTGGAGTTACGGGTTTATGATGTAGTAATTAAATCACCTCAGACACACACGTAAGTAACATGTTTCATAGTGATTGCTTTTGTTAGATTATTGAATAATGGCATACTCTTGGGGGGAAATGATGGTGGAAATGGCTTTGAAACGTAAACACCAAGATCAAGGTAAGAATGACACACGACAGCTATTAAAATGCAGTAATAGCTAGCGGTAGC
The DNA here is from genome assembly GCA_026230005.1 of Gila orcuttii. Lineage (NCBI taxonomy): Eukaryota > Metazoa > Chordata > Actinopteri > Cypriniformes > Leuciscidae > Gila > Gila orcuttii. Next base: position 26,416,667 of record JAPDVR010000024.1, read on the forward strand.
CTTTAGCTAGCAATGCTACTTCACAAACTAGACAAACACGTTTCGAGCCATAATCAACAACTTATCCAGCAACAAGCGCTGCATTAGAGCAGGCTTGTAGGATATCTTAATTCACAGCCCGTAATACAAGGCTACATGTGGCTACAACTGAAATAAAATGCTAGCTCTCGCCTTCCAATGACAGTCCACTGACTGAAAACTACGCGAGTTGGTTGGTTTGAGCCGCAACGACACACCCATTGATACACCAGCAGAAGGAAAGTAGTAATTTAGAGCCTACCTTTTGTTGAACCCTGGTTAAAATCCATGCCAAACAACCGACGAAAAAGCAAATCCATTGCAATGCGGAACTACTAGAAACAGTTCTTTAGAGACACCTAATCTGTAGCCCCGCCGTAGCTCTGAAGTGACTATTATGAACAGGCTGCGATGTCAAGATTGCAATGCTGGAACAAGTTGTGTGTGTGTGTGTGTGTGTGCGTGTGTGTGTGTGAGAGAGAGAGGCGCGGGCGCGATCGAACAGTGGAAACATAAAAACATACTCCATCATTTTGTTCATACAGGACATTCCAACTATTCTCACTACTTCAACTTCTTTTTTATACACGTGAAGTCATTTGTATCATAGTGAGTCTAATAGGGTTACTATTGCTTACATTTTAAGTGTTATCATAACATTCTGCTATAAAATAGAAGTTACGGTCTTTTGCCTTTGTACAACAGTTCAAACTTTAAAGTACAGTACTGCCCTACTATGTTCACAGAATACAGTGACTTGGTCTCAAGTGAGTTAGATGTTTATTGAGAATACTCAGGGTTGGCTTATTCATAGTGTGAATAAGTGTGTAATAGTGTGTAATATTCATAGTGTGTAATATTTTTTCTTCTGAATTGTGATTACATATTTTGCACACAGGTAAAAGTGCCCAATATCAGTAATTTCTGAAAATAAATTACAAAAGTAAAAAAAAAAAAAAAAGTGTTTTGGAAAATAGCTCTTAATTTGATTATCATAAAAATGTGTTTTCTATACAGAGATATCGACATCGGTAAATATCAGTATCGGCCATAACAGCAATATTAATATCGGTTATCGGTATCGGTCACAATTTTCACATCGGTGCATCACTAGTAACAACCAAAACATCCACACACTTCTTGTCCGACTGTTCAGCAGTCCAAAAGCCGATACACACAAGTTCCATTGGTTCAGAGGTGCAAATGCTTTCAAGAGGAGCATGGTCATTGGGCTCTGGGGTCTTCCCAACCACACGGCGAAAGCAGTTCCTCACATGACTGATGATGTCATGTTCCATCGCTATCCAAAATAACCTCTGCCTGGCGAGAGAGAGTGTGCGAGCCTGTCCCTGATGACCAGCTGAATCGTGGAGGCCGGAGAGGACCTGGGCCTTGAGGGAGTCTGGAACAACAAACTGGTGGAATGCCATGTTCATTTGCCTGTCTTTCTTTACCTTGTACAACATGCCGTCTTTGATGGAGAGCTTGGGCCAGTGTCTCAACATTTTCATCACTCCACGAGACTCACCGGCACATTCACGTCTAGTGGGCCTCCTGAGATGCTAGATGTAAAAGAGAACCCTGCCCAAGACATCATCCTGCTCATGAAGATTAACCAGTTTACTCCTTGGTAGAGAGGCAGTCTGGTCGACACTGACAAGCTGGGGAATAGCTGGTTCCGTGCCTCTCACTCAGCTAACACCTCCAGAGTCGTGCGCCTCTGACACAGCTGAGACATCCTGCAGGGAGAGGGACCCCTGAGGGCGAGGCGGGGTGACAACAGCATCATCTGTGGATTGATCAACAACTAACTGGCAGTTAGCAGCAGTATATCTAAATGCATCTTGTACCATCTCATCCACCATTCCACTCACTTGGTTCAGCAACGAGGCATAAGGTTAATTTACAAGACGATGGCCTATGCATGACTGGACAAATGGCTCCCTACTTAGTGCGTCTGCAACCACATTCTTTGTGCCAGGGACAAAGATCAAAACTGTGTGCTGCGAGCTTTGAAACCCATCTCTGTTCACATGCATATAATCTAGGCTTAGTCAAGATGTATGTTAATGGATTATTATCCGTCCAGGCTGTGAAACGTCGTTCTTTCAGCCAGTGGCTAAACTTGTCGCAGACCACCCATTTAAGAGCGAGAAACTCCAGCCGATGTGATGGGTTCAGCTTGGAGTGTGATAGAGTCTTGCTGGTGAACGCCACTGGTCTGGCAACATTGCAACTGTGATAGGACGGCTCCTAGGCCATCAAAGAGGCATCAACAGCGATGATGAATGGTGCATTAAAATCTGGATGGGCCAAGGTGACACTATGCACAAGCTCATGTTTCAAAGTTTTGAATGCTTCCCTGCACTCAACAGTCCAGTCAGCTGGAGACAGTCTAACATGGCCTCTCTTGAATTTCGGTTTATGGCCTCTCCCTCTTTTGTGTGGTGTCGCAGGCTCAGCCACAAGGCTTAACAGTGGCTTAGCTTTAGCAGAACATCCCTCGATGAAATGGTGGTAGCAGAGAACCATTCCTAAGAAAGATCTGATTTTCTTAGCACTTAGTGTCTCCCCATCAGATTCCATCAGATTGGCTTCCTGCACATCACTTATAGCTTGCACTTTACTCGGGTCTGTCTTAACACCACCTCCACATATGATGTGTCCCAAGAACTTAACAGACCGGCGAAGGAAGTAGCACTTCTTAGGTGAGAGCTTCAAGTTGTTGGCAGCAAGACATGAGAAAACCTTCTGCAGATGCTCAAGTGCAATCTGTTCAGATGGCGCATAGGCCATAAGGTCATCCAGATAACATAACAGACTTGTAAAGTTCTCATCACCAAAGATGGACATCATCATTCACATAAAGTTCGCAGGACTGTTTGTCAGGCCCTGAGGCATCCTATTATATTCATGGAGGCCAAATGGGGAGGAAAACGCTGAGTAACTTTTGTCATCTTCATGCAGTCTGACGTTGTAGAACCCTGACGTGAGGTCCATTGTTGAAAAGAACACATTGCCACCAAGTGCAGCGAGGGCATCTGTCTGATGAGGCAAGGGATGTTCGTCTTTCACTGTTCTTGCATTCAACCACCTGAAGTCGTTACAGATGCAAAGATCACCACTTGGCTTGACAACCAGAACGAGAGGAGATGAATACTCACTCTGAGACTTACGAATTATCCCCAATTCCTCAATTTCATTTAGAGCAGTCCGAAGCTTGTCATAATGGCATGGTGGGACCCGCCTGTGTGGAAGTCTGAAGGGCTTGTCATCCACTAGGCTGATTCTGTGTACAAAATCTGTTGCCTCACCGCAGTCCATTTTGTGCCTCGAAAAGATGGACTCATACTGCTCAATGATCTGCAGCAGTTTATCCTTCCACTCAGGGGAGACTTCACAAGAAGAGAGGTCCAAATCCTGCAAGCCCATGTCAGTCAAAATTTGTGATATTTCATCCTCTGACCTAGGTGCAGTGTTTGGTAACGACATTATTTTTTTCAGTAATGGGGTAATCTAACGAATTACTTCTCCCGTCGTTACAACGCCCTTAACGTTACTGGACGTTAAATACGGTGCATTACCATGGGCGTCAGTTTGGTTTGAAATGTGCTGGGGACAGAGACCCATTCGGAAGTGCATTTTTAGAAGTGCTGGGTACAAACTTGTCAAACTGTGCAGCCTCTCTGCTCAATCCGTAAATAAATCCATCGATCCGCATATTTTGTTTGAGTTCTGAAATGGTCTAGTGGTAGATCTATTGCCAAGCGTGTCAGAGGTTACGGGTTCTAATCCACACTCATATCGTTTTTTTTTTTCTCTCATCAAAACTGAATATGTTCATCAGTGGTTACAGTCTATATCAAGCAGGGACACGTTTGTGTGCATTTTATTTTGTGATTTCACCGGAATGAATAGAGAGTCTCCAAAACGGCGATAGATTGAAGAGCGCGTCCGAGTGAAGGCTGTGCGAGCCACAAGAGAACAACTGTATCCATGCAACTGATAGCAGTGGCAACGAGCGCTCAGCTTGATTTAAAAAACAACACATTTAAGCGCTAGATCTCTTATTTAATAGCGAATTAAATGGCAACGCGTGGTGTTGTTAGAGTTTGATTTATTTAATTTGCTACAGTTACTGCAACCACACTTTATATTATTTAACTCTTTACTTTTGAAGAAAATACTTGAAGTACAGAATGTCTACCAGACCAGGGGCCTCATGTACAAAGACTTGCGTTGAATTCATACTAAAACATTGCGTACGGACAAAGCTGTAAATGTGCGTACGCACAAAAAAAAAACAGATGTATGAATCTCTGCGTACGAAGGATCCCACGCATATTCTCTTTGTACATCCCAATTAACGTAAAAATGAGCGCACATGCACGAGCACAACGCCCCACCCAGTCTCCTCCCTTAATTAAATACATTTAAATATGGTAATGAGTCCACTTTGGCAAAAGAAAGGAGTAAGAAAATGGCTAAAGCAAGCAGCAAGAAGCGAAACTTTACAGAAAGTGAATCGGAGGTGCTACTATCGGAGGTAGAAACGAGAAAAAAAAAATATTTGGAACTTTGTCCTCCGGAATTAATAACAAAAGGAAAAAATATGAGTGGGAGAGTTTGGCTGATGCCGTCAATGCGGTGGGATCTGAAAGTCGCACTGTAAATGACCTTAAAAAGAAATGGTCTGATATAAAGGTGGACGTTAAATGGAGAACTGCTGCGCACCGACAAAGTGTGGGCAGAACAAGCAGTGGTAAAGGGGTCAGAGAATTGCCTCAATTGTGGGTGACACTTTACTCTCTGGAGTAGTATCTGCTGCTGTGGGAGACTCGGATTTACTACAGGACTGCCACGGAGGTAACCAATATTATCTGCACATTTATTGAATGGAAATGTTTCCGATTCACATATGCAAATTCTTCTTCAGATGGCGCCTTTATAGCAATGCGTGTGCAGTCGATCGCTCCGATTACATTAGGAAAACCGGCTATCGCTGCAAATTGCGTTTTAATGTTTGGCTGGTCAGCTGCATCATATGGGAATATCATATGCTTTTATATGTTCTTACTTAATTGCATAATTGATAGAATATTCCCATAAGGCTCGTGTGACAATATATGTAAATTATTTTATAAATTGCAAATTAATAGCAATGCATCCCACAGGTGGTAGTGCGATAGACTTGTAGAACAATTCGTTGTGTAATGTTTGCAACTTAACTTCATTGCCTGTAAGAGTCGCCAACGAACAAAAACTATGAGAAATGTACGTACGCCAGACATGAAATTGGCGTGGAGGAACGCACATTATCACGTTAATTTCACTGTTAGTACATCCGACCGTGAGCGTGAAAGCTGGCGTACGCAAAATTTTTGTGCGTACGCAAGATTGATACATGAGGCCCCAGTTGTCTGACATTGGGAGTTTGATTTATTTAATTAAAAATAAGACTACAGAGCTAAACACACTTTTTGTTGTTTAAAAGTTTACTTTTGTTGTGAACAAAACACTTGGAAGTACAGGTTGTTTATGTGACCAGTTGTCTCAGATAAGAGAGAATTTGATTTAATTTGCTAGAGCTAAATGCACTTTATATGGTGTAACTGTTTACTTATCTTACAAAAATAATACTTGAAGTGCAGGATAAACCTCTTGCTGTCTTTTGACATGCAATAAATATCGAAAGTTATGTACAAACACCTGTCTGTTTTTACTCATTTCAACTGACTTGAGAAAACAGCTAAAAAAAATCTAAATTCTTTGACATATAGCAACTTTTTTTTTAACAGTAACGCAAATAGTTACTTTCCCTGGTTTCCTTACTTTTATTATAGAGTAATTCAGTTACTAAATCAGTTACTTTTTGGAACAAGTAGTGAGTAATTATAACTAATTACTTTTTTTTAAATTAATAAGTAACGTTCCCAACACTGCCTAGGTGCAGGTGATGAGCTCTGTGTGAACTATGCATTGGATTGGATGCGATCTGGCTCAGGTAAGTCCTGCACAGAAAGACAGGGTGACACATCTGCAACTTTTGCATTCATTTTAAGGGTGAGTGGCTTTTCAGTAGGATTTACTATTTTGACTGGAACCAAGCCATCACACCATAATGAGGTGACAACTCTCCCCACTAGAATTTGTGCAGGTCTGGCTTTGGACTGAGTGGGTTCGATGATTACTGTACTTCCCACTGCATAAACATCAGATGCAGGGAGTTCTCAGTTCTCCCGAGGGCAGAGTGTGAGCTGTCATTACATATGGAACATGGCATGTTTCTTAAGCCCTTAATCTGTGGAAGTCTGCAACACTTTCTCTAGCATTCCAATCAACCTCTCTAGAGTGGAGGTGTCTTGACTTATAGCTGGTTTCTGTTCTGGGATGTCTGAAACTAATGGAGTGTTAGGGCTAACCTCGACTTTATTCATGCTGATTTGTCTACTCTTCTCAGTAGAAGACCTGAGTCCCTTCTTCAGGTGGTATTCATCTAGCACTTCCTGAACCTCACGAGCTGACCACTTATTAATTGTCTTGGACCTAAAGGTATGAGCTAAATCTCTACTGGGGCAGTGTCTGATGAACATACGTGTGACTTTAACACTGGGGTTGTCAAACTTTTTACCCTGCTCTCTAAGGCAGCTTGCAGCATCATCAGCAGCTCTGTTCAGTCTAAGCCAGTACTCATAGGGGTCCTCTTGGTCGTTTGGCAGGGTAGAATAAAAGTCAGCTAGGGGCATTGAGGAGCAATGGCTTGAGCCAAAATGTTTGCGCAGGAGCCCGTAGATGGCCTGTGGGTTATTCTGGACATCAATTTCACCATTTCTTATCCCAAATCTCACAACATCCTTTGCTCTGCCTCTCAGGTGGACAATAATTTCTTCAGCTTGATTTTTCAGCTGAACATCGCTTTTTCTTACGTAATTCTTCATTAATTCCTCTCATTCATCGACAGCCAGTGCATCTGAACTCTCTCCTCGGAAAACGGGTGGGTCTTTGACTCCTCTTCGAGTGACCAACTGGACTTGGGAGAGATCTAGCGTGTTGGGGGGGAAAGAGGCTTTTGTATTGCATGTTTCTTCATGACTTGCATGCACAGTAGCTGTAGGGCTAGATGTGTTGAGGTGTGACATCATGCTATCAGCTAGTTGCTTCCCTATCTGCTGCACAATGGTGCTCATTTGGTCAACCAGTCTCACATCATCAGGGGGAGGGTTAGGAACTGATGTACTAGTGCACTGTGGTGGGTGTAACTCAATCATAGGCTGACTTTGGGGCGCCACTACATCCCTATGTTTAATTAAAAGGACTGTGAACCGAATCGTCAACAAAATATGTTTTATCCCCCCTGGATGGTCACCCAGTGAGAATGGAACGGGTGTGCTATGTAGCCCTCTACCTCTACCAATAACTAGAGGAGTCATTTCAGAGGTAGTAAATTTGCTGATACTCATACTGGAACCCTTACTAAAACAAAATAACAGTTTGAAGTAAATATGGCTGTTAATAACTAAATAAACCTGACAGTCAAATACACTGATGGAAGAAGTGCAGCTCCACAACGATGCAGCGACAAGAAGACATCAGTCCCGGTCCGGCATAGTCATGGACGAGTCACGGCACCAATGTGACCTCTGTGATATGTCTCCTGTCTGATATAATCTCTCGGAGCCCGTCAGGTTTGTGGTAACAGCAGGTTTATTCCACATCTGCATTCATGACAAAGAACAACAGTGTTGAATAGTCATCTCATGTGGACAAACAGTGCATGCTCTGTCTCAGGGAAAGTCCTCCGTTGCTTTTTAGGAGATTACTCTTAAATACGTTCCTGTATCACGGTGACACTTTTCAAACTACTGTGGTGGAGCCCTGCGCTTCAGCCAATAACTGACAGGTCTGACTCGGGTTCAAAACCAATCAAAACTTTGGTTCAGCTGGGGGGCGAGGCGTTCAATCTGCATTTTGACAGTCAATCAATGGCGCTCGCGTTTTGAATCAGTATTGCTAACGTTTCAATATTTTAGTGAATGTAAGTGAGCTATGCTCATATTCTGATTTTAAATTGAAATGGGTCACACCATTGATATTACTAGACTACTGAGCAGTGCATGGATGGAGCAAAAACAATGTAAGGGACTGTTCGGTATTTATGGAATGGACCACCGGAGGAAAATAGGGCTTGAAAAAAGTGGCTTGTTTGGTGCATATTTTTCCATGTAGCTCCATGTAGCTCTCTCAGTCTCGGCCTCCCATCGCTAGCAGATGGGTCTGACCCAACACAAATCAGACGTGAAAGATAAAGTCCAGTTTTGCTGTTTGACAGTGGAAACGCACGCGCGCTCAGAAAAAGTGCATCATGTCGGAACAGAACGTCAATGAAATGTTTACCCGGCAAAGTACTAGCAAATAATGAACTTTTGTGATTGCAAATAAGTGCAGTGTCCTGTGAGTGTAACTCTACCGCTGCATTAACATGTGATGTGAATGTACGTCGAGTTTTACAGTATTGGGACTTAAGCCTTGTTTATACTTTCGCCTGGCTCCGCAGCGCGAGCCTCCACTGCCTGCGCGCGCACCTCCCCAAACGGACGAGGCGTTTATACTCGATGCGCTCGCCGTTGTACTATTCTTTGAAACGACAGGAGGCTACTCGGAGTAATTGCCCTCTAAACTACCAGGAATCAGCGGTGAGAAGAAGTAAGGTACACAGGTGAATGTTTATTTTAGTAGGCTATACTTCACCAAAACCACACTACAAAAGAATCGTGTAAAGCAGTAAACCTTGAGATTATTACTTGTTACATTAGAACAAAATAAATGAATTTGAGAACATAGCCTATACAACTAAATTAACGATAACTTACATATTTTCTAATTTCACTAAACATTTTCATTTAGTTTCTAGAACATTTTTTATAAAACATGGACCATAATTAAAAGGGCTTATGTCTGCTATTGTAGGCTAATTTTGTAAATGCCAGATTCAGCTCGAAGTCGTGCATCTTCGGATGCGGAGCCGCGCGCGCAGCTACAAAATCTGCCGTGCATACCGCCAAGCGAAATTGGCCCTTGCGCACCTTCGCGCTTGTGCGGACACGGCGAGTATAAACCAAGCTTGAGGCGCCAGAACTGCAGCTGATAGAATGTGCTCTAGAGCACGATACCATAGTAGCACTACCATATTTCTTCAAAAGCAGATCGTGGAGACATTAAATCATCCACGATCAAAAATCATGATATCACATAAGCACAAGTATAAAACGACTGTTATCATGTCTGAAAACAAACACAAGTAACGAAGTTTACAAAACTGTACTGCACGCATGCTACAGTGATACATTTATTCATCGCACAGACCAATCTTTTCGTAGATAGGCCTATATGTCGCACTGTACAGCCCTGTACAGGACCCTTTTTAATGAACGTTTGGTGTAGGTCTACTAGGCATCGAGATATATCTGAACATCTTTGCCAAGCACAAACCAGTACAGAAGTAATCAATAAATTATCGGGGAGGGTCATGCCTTTTTTCACAATCATTTTGGAGGGTCATAGAAAAATGTATTGCTGGCGAAGGAGGGTCAAGTCCAGGGCCGGAGTGGGGCCACTTTTCAGCCCGGGAGTTTCAGGCCTAAGACCGGCCCACTTTTTCCATGATGGTGGAAATTGGATGAATAAAAGCAACAGTTCAGCTCTTACTATTGTGTATTTTTTATTGATACCATGGTTCAACAAATAATGTAAAGGTTAAATAATAATTCACTTAAGCTGAGAAGTTAACAAAAAATATTCCACTATTCCACAAGGATAGGTTGATAAATTAACAAAAGCATACTGCTCTTTCTTACATCAAATAACTTTAATTAATATTGTTTACTCTGGTATCCTCTCTACCTGTCCCTGTAGTCATGGCCTCCTCATTTTCAGCAGGGGACTGGCTTATCTGCTACTCAGAAGCTACAAAAAAAAAATAATTAAGAGGTCATTTTACTGTATACACAGATCAAGCTTGAGTTTTGTTATCAATATTTGCATAATATTTGCAAAGTCCATGAATCGCCACATATTGGGTAATACAAAAAGGCTAATATTTTAATTAAATTTAATATTTTGCTTGTGAATAAGTTGACAACGCTACAACGGTATCAGCCGAATAATTATGTTGCAGCGTTGCTAATGCTAATCATTACTAGGCCTATCTCTATTTACCTGTTGCCACTTGTGTTTGTCTTCTTGAAAATAAATCTGTAAGCTTGGCACATTTGGCCGCATCCTCCTCCTATGCCTTTCTTTTTTTCATCCTTTTTTTTTTTTTTTTTTTAGCCCCTCCTGGCCTCTTCCTCCCATCCATCCTATGGGCTGAAATATGTGCCACCAGAAACATCTCGGTTACGTATGTAACCCTCATTCCCTGAGTAGGGAACGGAGATGTTACGTCAGATGACGACGAATGGGGTTTCGCTTAGAAAGCCTATCAGCTTCGAGTATTACAAAACGAGCCTATGGCAAAGAAATGCCATGGGTCTGCGGAATTTGCATGACGTAACTCCGCCCCACCTCGTGGGTATAAAAGGAGGAAGTCCGCAACAGCAGTTTATGTTTCTTCGCTGAGGAGCCAAGACTGAGCTCAGGCGATCCCCGCGGTACAGCGGAAAGTGGCAGGCAGACGTAACCGAGACGTTCCCTTTCGTTGTCACTCCGAGTTACGTCGGATGACGACGAATGGGGTTACCAGTCTAATCACGCCACCTTCTCAGCTGTCTTCCAGTGCCCTGCGCAAATCGAGGTCCCTGACATAGAAGGACGAAGGACTCAATTTAACACAGGAATACCAAGGTACACTGGGAAGCATATCCCAAGCTAGGGGAAGTATGCAATTAATGCCAACCCAGAGGGGGGGGGGGGGACTTAGAGAATACACATATGACCCGAAGGAAACATATGGAGAACACTGGGGTGTCCAGCCGCAGGTGGAATATCTCAACCCCAGGGGTGGCAAGGTGGCTTGCCAAGGGAAAGACACATGCTCAGAGAGGCTTACAGTGGAAATACACATGTGGGGGTCGCTCAGGGGAGGGACCATGCACACGGGAGGCACCTAGCCGACGCGCAGGCAAGAGACACTGGCGCCGACACTGACACTGGAGGAACTCAGGGCTTTCGGGAAGCTCACCTGAGGAGAATACCGCACGTATCCAGTCCGTGGAGTGGAATGGCGAGCAAGCGAAGACACCTGAGCGGGTCCGGTACTAGCTAGTTGAAGCGAGTACATGGAAGGACACTGGCTCCACTCGGAGATTATAGAATCTGGCGAATGTGTTAGGTGTCGCCCAGCCTGCAGCTCTGCAGATGTCTGTTAGCGAGGCGCCATGCGCTAGAGCCCAAGAGGATGCCAAACTCCGGGTGGAGTGGGCCATCACACCAAGGGGGCACGGTCGGCCTTGCTGCTGGTATGCCAAAGCAATGGCGTCCACTATCCAGTGAGACAAACTTTGCTTGGAGAGAGCCTTTCCCTTCAGCTTCCCACCATAACAGACAAAGAGCTGGTCTGAGGTCCTGAAACACTGCGTCCTGTCTACATAGGCGCGAAGAGCGCGTACTGGACAGAGCAGTGCCAAGGCTGGGTCTGCCTCCTCCGGGGGCAGCGCTTGCAGGTTCACCACCTGGTCCCGAAAGGGAGTGGTAGGAACCTTGGGCACGTATCCGGGCCGGGGTCTCAGGATCACGTGAGAGAAGGTCGGCCCGAATTCCAGGCACGCTTCGTCGACGGAGAATGCGTGCAGGTCCCCTACCCTCTTGATGGAGGCCAGTGCAACCAGGAGCGCTGTCTTCATTGACAGGAACTTAAGCTCAACTGATTGCAGGGGCTCAAAGGGAGCACTCTTCAGGGAAGTTAGAACCACTGAGAGGTCCCAAGAGGGAACGAGAGGAGGACGAGGAGGATTTAGTCTCCTCGCTCCTCTCAGGAACCTGATGACCAGGTCGTGCTTCCCTACCGACTTACCTTCGACGGGGTCATGATGTGCGGCAATGGCGGCAACATAGACCTTAAGGGTGGAGGGAGACAGCCTTCGCTCCAACCCTTGCTGAAGGAAGGAAAGCACAACGCTGATCGAGCATCTCCGGGGGTCTTCCCGGTGAGAAGAGCACCAGTCGACGAAGAGGTTCCACTTCAACGCATAGACGTGTCTCGTGGACGACGCTCTAGCGGAAGTGATGGTAGCCGCCACCGCTGGTGGAAGGGTACTCAAACCTACCTCGAGCCGTCCAGGAGCCACACGTGGAGGCTCCAGAGATCGGGGCGAGGGTGCCACAGGGTGCCCCGTCCCTGAGAAAGAAGGTCCTTCCTCAGAGGAATGGGCCAGGGAGGTGCTGTCGCGAGGAGTGCAAGTTCGGAGAACCAGGTCCGGCCGGGCCAATACGGCGCGACCAAAATGACCTGCTCCTCGTCCTCCCTGACCTTGCGCAAGGTCTGCGCAAGAAGGCTCACTGGGGGAAACGCATATTTGCGGCCCGGCGGCCAGCTGTGCGCCAGTGCATCCGTGCCGAGCGTGCCCTCGGTCAGGGAAAAATACAGGGCGCAATGGGTCGAGTCGTGAGAGGCAAACAGATCTATCTGTGCGTCCCCGAACTGGTCCCAAATCAGCTGAACCGACTGGGGATGGAGTCGCCATTCTCCAGGGAGGGCTGAAGCCGTGAGAGCTCGTCGGCTGCACAGTTCAGGGCTCCGGGAATGAAAATGGCTCGAAGCGACCTCAGATGCTTCTGACTCCATAGGAGGAGGTGGCGGGCGAGTTGTGACATACGGCGGGAGCGTAGACCACCTTGATGGTTGATGTACGCTACAGTAGCGGTATTGTCTGAGCGGACTAGTACGTGTTGACCCCTGAGCAACGCCCGGAAGCGGTGCAGGTCAAGGCGTACTGCCAACAACTCGAGGCAATTGACATGCCATAGCCGCTGGGGTCCTGTCCAGGAGCCCGCAGCAGCATGTCCATTGCACATGGCGCCCCAGCCCGTGGTGGAGGCATCTGTGGAGACCACAACATGCCGGGAAGCTCGTTCCAGGGGGACACCCGCCCTGAGAAAACTGAGGTTCGACCACGGGGTGAGGAACTGACGGCAGGTCGGAGTAACTGGTACTCGGAGCGTGCCTTGTTGCCATGCCCCCCTCGGGACTCGGTCGCGAAGCCAAAGCTGAAGCGGTCTCATATGAAGCAATCCGAGCGGCGTGACCGCGCCTGCAGATGCCATATGCCCCAGGAGCCTCTGAAAATGTTTCAGTGGAACCGCACTCTTGCTCTTGAGATGTCTCAGGCAAGTCAGCAGTGACTGCGCGCGCTCGCTCGTAAGCTGCGCGGACATGGCGACCGAGTCGATGTCCATACCGACAAAAAAGAGATCCTCTGCACGGGGCAAAGTTTGCTCTTCTCCCAGTTGACCCGAAGGCCCAGACGAGCTAGGTGCCGTAGCACTAGGTCCCTGTGTTCGCAAACCTGATCTCGAGAGTGAGCTAGGATTAGCCAGTCGTCGATATAACTCAGGATGCGAACCCCGTGTTCCCGAAGGGGAACAAGGGCAGCCTCGACGACCTTCGTGAAGGTGCGAGGAGACAGGGCTAGCCCGAAAGGGAGAACCGCGTACTGGTATGCCTGCCCCTCGAAAGCAAACCGTAGGAACGGTCTGTGTCGAGGAAGAATGGAGACATGAAAGTAGGCGTCCTTCAGGTCGATCGCTGCAAACCAATCCTGGGGCCGCACGCATTCGAGAACGCGTTTGGCGGTGAGCATCTTGAACGGCAGCCTTTGAAGGGAGCGGTTCAGCACGCGCAAGTCCAGGCTTGGCCGTAACCCACCGGTTTTCTTGGGGACAATGAAGTAGGGGCTGTAGAACCCGGACCTCATCTCGGCTGGGGGGACAGTCTCGATTGCACCCTTCGCCAGCAGGGTGGCAATCTCTGCTCTCATGACGGGGGCATTGCCACCGACCAAAGAGGAGCGGACTCCCCTGAAGCGGGGAGGAGACCGTGCGAACTGAATCGCAAGCCGAGCCTGACGGAGCGCGCGATCCAGCGAGACAGACGGGGAAGCTCTAGCCAGGCTCCCAGGAACTGAACCGGCGGGATCACGCGACGACAGGCGTCCCCCCGGAGGGGCAGCGAAGCGGAGTAACTGGCCCAGACGTGGACGGCATAGCGGCCCGGTGTGGGGGCACAGTTAGCAACCGCGCCCTGGCAGAGGGGGCCAGGGGAGGACCAGGCTGGTCGTCCCGCGGGGGCCTGCTCTGCCAGGGGTCTGGCGACAGAGGGGGACAGGGGCGAAGCGGTCCGTGGACGGCACGCCGTGTCAACCACCTCTGGGACAGAGGGGGACGAGGAGAGCACGGCTAGAGGGCGGCGCTCTGTGTCGTCCGAGAACTCTGTGTGCTCAGAGACGGGAGAGTCAGTTCTTTGCGAATAAGGATTCTTCCCCGGCCCTCCACCGGGGAAAGGAGTGGTCCTGCTCCCAACTCCTGGAAAGAACTGAGTCCCATCTCTGAGGAGCCCCTCTCAAGAGCGCCACCTAACCTGGCGCGTAGCGGGGGGCGGGGCTGGAGAGGGCTGTGGCGTCCGGCCGCGGCCTCCAGAGCCGGCCCGGGTGAATGGGCGGGGTGGGAGCCGCGGGGGGGCGCCCTCGGCGGTGGGCAGACCGAGGGACCTGAGCGGACAGCGGGGCCGTCTGGACAGAGTCGACCTCAACCTGCTCCATCCCCGAGGAGCCCGTCTCAGGAGCGCCGCTTAACCCGGCGTGTAGCGGGGGGCGGGGCTAGAGAGGGCTGTGGCGTCCGCCTGCGGCCCCCAGAGCCGGCCCGGGTGAACGGGCAGGGTGGGAGCCGTGGGAGGGCGCCCTTGGCGTGGCCAGACCGAGGGATCTGAGCGGACGGCGGGGCCGTCAGGACAGAATCAACGTCAGTCTGCTCATGGACGGCTGAGAGCTGTTGGGCCAGCCCTCAACCGCACCGCCGAAGAGGCCGACCTGGGATGTGGGAATGTCGGACAGACGGGTCTGCGCGACATCCAGCACATCAAACAGGTACGGCCACCGAATGGTGAGCATCACCCGACCCAGGGAGCGTACGGCCACTTTCGTCGCTCGGAGAGCAAGGTTAGTGGCGGCGCGCAGCTCAGTGAAGAGCCCTGGGTCAGTCCCGCCCTCGTGCAGGTCCATGAGCATCTGAGTCAGGTAGACCAGCAGAATGACCATGGCACGCAGTGAGGCGGCCGCCAGTCCCGTGGCGCTATAGGATCTCGCCACAAGCGTAGACGAAAAACTACAGGCCACGGACGGGTGCTTAGGATTGCGCCGAGAAGAAGCACTCTGAGGACACATAGCATCGCAACAGAGCGTTCAGCCGGGGGAACCCCAGTGTACCCACGGGCAGCGGCCCCATCGAGGGGAGGAAAGGCGGATGAGATCAGCGAATGGCCCCTGATCTCATCATGCACGTCCGGGAAGAACGGTATTGGGGTTTGCCGTGGACGAGGGTCGGCGGCCTCACCCAAAAACCAATCATCCCGGGAAAGCATGGCCGTCATCTCCGGATCAGACTCGACGAGTCGTCACTTCCAGGAAAATCAAACCCACCTAGTGAAGCTGCTACAAACATAATATCATCCTCTGTAGCTTCAAATGAAACACACGGGCCACCAGAGGGTAGACCCGTGGGAATCACCTGTTCACTAGCGGGCACCGTCATTGAAGAGGGGGGCTGGGGTCGCGGACACATAGTCGGCGCCTTGTTCCAGACCGAAACCCTCAGGTCACCCTGGCCACCAGCCGAAGATCGGGGGGTGGATGAGGGGACTCTCACTCATGTGAGTTCACCGAGTCTCGACCTTAATGACGCGATGATCATGTTTCCATGGAGAAAACATGAGTCATCCACGAGCGCTGCTCTAGCATGATCAAGCCCAAACATACTAGACAACGCTCGTGCCCATCAGAGTCCGATACCAAGCTGCCGCACCATTCATTTTTTTTTTTTTTTTTTGAAATGCACGGGCGAGCCGTCTTTAAAAAGACGTGCCGCGTGCAAGCTCTTTTAGTGAGAGAAAACTCAAGTGTTGAAGCACCCGGGGAGACACGCACCGACTGGCAGACCACTGCAACAGATCAGCAGGAAGCACGCGCTCGCCGTAGATCGCCGTCACACCAACACTCGAGGTACTCGTTTGTAAAGCTGACAATTCAGAGATGGCTTGTGGAGAGAAGAATACACTTGGCTCCGAAGCGAAAACATAAACTGCTGTTGCGGACTTCCTCCTTTTATACCCACGAGGTGGGGCGGAGTTACGTCATGCAAATTCCGCAGACCCATGGCATTTCTTTGCCATAGGCTCGTTTTGTAATACTCGAAGCTGATAGGCTTTCTAAGCGAAACCCCATTCGTCGTCATCCGACGTAACTCGGAGTGACAACGAAAGGGAACTGAATTTCAATAATTTATATTTTAATTTGAATTGCTAAACTTGAATAATTGCATTGAAAAACTGAATCTGAATTGTATAATTTGAAATTGAATTTATTCGTTTGGAACTGAAGTACAATAAAATTTGATCCTCACTGAAAATTAAACTCCCTATATATCTTCACTTTCACTTCTCACAATTCAGATTCAGTTCTCAAATTCAATTTCAAGTTGAGATAAACATCAGGGGAGTTGGACGATGAAGGAAGAGCAATCGAATGCAGATCCATAGATAGCGTTCATTGGCGCACAGGACACCTTTTGGGCCAATCAGCACCTACGTTTGTATGATTGATGTTTTGGGGCCGGTTATCCCAATTAAAGCAATCAAATGGCCGTGATCACGACTAGTTGCTTACTGACGCTTGCTGGACGCTCAATCCAGCCAGCCGCGGTTGAACTGCGAGTAACACGTCACCCCTTATTTAAGCCTTGTTTATACTCGACGCGTCCGCAAGAGCCCGAAGGTGCGCGCGGCAAAAATGACGTCATTGCGGTGTGGGCGGTCGTGCGCGTTGGGTGCGCAAGACCCCATTTCGCCTGGCGGTGTGCACGGCACTTTTTGTAACATCGCGCGCAGCACCGCATCCGAAGATGAACGACTTCGAGCCGAATCTGGCCGAACTGGTACGTCTGTACCAGCATGGATGATCCTTCTATACACATAGAGACATTTGCATTGATGGGCGACCATAAAAGCCTCTCATTTTGTGAATAGGAACACATTTGCATTAAGCACTCAGTTTGCACTTGTCTAAACTGCTTACATTTACAAAATAAGCCTACAATAGCAGAAGTAAGCCCTGCTGATGAAATTAAGGTTTAAAGACTCTTCAATAAGGCTTCAGTTGTTTAACTAGTTTACATGCAGTGACAGTACAATAAACCTACTGCATTTATTACTCTTTTTATATGAATCAGAAATTAATAAACTACTAATAAACGAAAAAACGGCAAACTACTTCTTCACTGCTGATTCCTGGTGATTTAGAGGAGAATTACTCCGAGTCGCCCCCTGTCGTTTCACAGAATAGCACAACGGCGAGCGCGTCAAGTATAAACGGCTCGTCCGTTTGGAGAGGTGCGCGCGCAGTCAGCGGAGACTCGCGCTCGTGCAGACGCGTCGAGTATAAACAAGGCTTTACACCGGACGCTGAAGCGATGCAGTTTCGCCGTCTGGTCTATTTTTTTCGCGAGCCGAGAGTGATCCGCGTCAATTCCGGAAGGAAGTTACACCAAGAAACACTTCGCAAAAGATAGGCGCCTAGTCTATTTTTGACGGATGCCGCGTCCAAGCCGCTCCGTAAATACAAAATAAAAGTAAGAAAATCCTGTCAATTTCAAAATAAACACCCTGTGCAGACTCCCAATTGTTTTGCACACCAATATATCCTTGATAGAAGCCATAGACTGAAAGGTAGAAACCCAAAAATCAAGAAAAAACACGTCGGACAGGCAAATCACGTGGTCTTGCGCATCCAGTCGCTTTGCTTCTGAAATGCTCCTGGTGTGAGTTGGCACCACGTGAAGGACAGAAAAAACCTTGTCGGAGCAGTAATGCGCCGCAAACGTGTGCAGTGTAAATAAGGGGTTACCTGTCACTCTTGCTGCAAGGAAATACATGTTTTCTTTTTATGAATGTAATCTTATGCATTTATTCTTTTGTATTGTCGTTTAGAGAATTGTATCCCAATTAAAGCAGTCAAATGGCCGTGATCATGACTGGTTGCATACTGACGCTCGCTGGACGCTCAATCCAGCCAGCCGCGGTTGAACTGCGAGTCACATGTCAGTCGTGTTTGAAAATAACTTGCTTCTGTGGTTCCATGTTGCTTCTTAACACAGAGTGAGAGAGAAAATATATAAAATGGCGGCAAATCAATGTCAATAAGAACCGAGCGCACAACTGATGCTGGCGCGCGTGGTAAATGACTTTCGCGAGAGGATAACAGATATACACACGAGGAAACGGGAACTCGCGAGCTCATTCATACCCTGCGTGCGCTCATGACATCTCCTCTGCACACAATACAAGCCTTTGCGCGCGCATGATCATTCGACACGCTCTTGCCTGCTGCTTTTGCTCGCTCGAACAATTTTATTTTTGACTGTCGAGGGGCGGGACTTACTGTTTTAATAACCTCAAATGTCATTGGTTACTTCCCCTTTTCCGGAAGTCAGTTGTGATTGGACGCCTGTCATCACTAAGACATCACTTAATTTGTTTTTTTTATTGAGGTTTATTAATGTGTAATGTGATTTAATGCATTGTTAATGTAGAATATATTCTTACCAGATACTTTATTAACAGAAAGTCTTACTATTGATTGTATTGTGTTGTTAAGAGATATTTACAGACAGTAATAACGCATTTCCATGGTTATTAGCATTGTAAATCTACCAAAATTCTTATGATTTTTTACATAATATAAATGGTTCATTCTATTTTCTATTAAATGTAAAAGGGGTTCTGGCTTCGTAAGTTAAGATACAGTACACAGCATTAATTATAGCTTACAAATGCCTTTTCGGAATTTGCTACCGAATACAGAGGAACAATATTAACCCCCTGGGGTCGGCTATCGCGCCGGCGCGATAGTCTCGCTTTTTTTCTTATCAGTGCAAAAGAAACTCAAATAACTCTGTCGATTTTTGTCATACAGGCAAGTGTTATACATTTTTAAAAACTGTTAAATGTCTTCTTTTTTTGTGTACACTAATAATAAAAACAAAAAGTTGTGTTTTTCGTAAAATAAAGAAAAAAAACATGATGCACGTTCTGTCTTCTCTCTCAATGTGAAGTTCATTCTGAAACGCGACAGAAAATGATCTGTAACTCAGCCAATACTTGCCACCCACACATGAAAGTAATGTCTTTACAAAGTTCGAAGTCTCCTTTTTTAAATGAAGTAAATCATATCAAAAACAAATATTCTTGGTTTAAGAAATCCGTATGAAAGCAACGACATGTACAGTTTCTCCAGCCCGAGCTCATTAACTTTCATTTGACAACACCCCCACGCTCGCAGCTGTTCTCATTCAAATGATCCACGTGAAGGAACGCAGAGCTGTTAACGCCCTCATCAGCTCTAAACAAAGAATCAGCGACTCCAGTATTTCTCTACTTTTCATCAGTTTGGAAGACTGTTTGTGCTGTGGATTTACCTTGGATTTACCTAAGAAGGACACATTTTTATTATGAGAACAATTTTTGTAGTGATATATAGTCAAATAGTAAGTGTTTTATTGTTGCATAAACTTTACATTGTAGCTACTAAACTCAAACTGGTGCCAGCCGAAAATGTTATGAAATGAGATACAAGTAGGCCTATGCTAGTATGAGTGTTTATTCTAATATGGTGGAATATTTTAATGTTTAGACCTGTGTTTACTGTTAAATACTGTGTTTGTGGATATCTGCTCAAACGTAGATGTATAATGTAACAACAATGTTTCATAGTTTGGAGCGGCTCGATCGCTGCACGCGCTGAGTTTGGGTCTGAGTCACGCTGTGTGTTTGAAAAGCAAAACACGCCACACATTAGGCTTCACGACAAACTCATCTCATTTCATAACGAATAGAAATATTTGAAGTAACATATGATAAACAATATATGTTTGTCTAGTGTAGTGTTACTGAAAAGTGTTCATTTTTAACGATTTATAGGCTGCCTGCTATCTAGGAGACTGGAGTAATGATCACAGGAATAAATTACACTTTACTATATATTTGCATAGAAAACATCTGATTAACATTGAAATATTATTTCACAATATTACTGGGTTTGTTTTGTATTTTTACTCAAATAAATGCAGCCTTTGTGAGCATACGTGACTTCTTTTAAAAACATAAAAAATCATACCGACCCCAAACTTTTGAACGGCAGTGTGTGTGTGTGTGTGTGTGTGTGTGTGTGTGTATATATATATATATATATATATATATAGTGTGTATATATCTATATTGTGTGTGTATATATATATATGTATATGTGTGTGTGTGTGTGTGTGTGTGTGTGTGTGTGTGTGTGTGTGTGTGTGTGTGTGTGTGTGTGTGTGTGTGTGTGAGTGAAAAATCTAAAATGTATTCCCAGAATCGTGCAGCCCTATAGTTTGTCTTGATATCAACATGTTTACAGGTGTTTATTTATTTATTTTTTAGAAAGGGACCAGATGCCACTGGATGAGTCCTGCTGACTTCAACATTCACATGAGTCTCTGTACATGAACATGGTAAAATGAAAAGTCAAACACCTTGGACATGACAGGTATGTAGGCTACTATGTTTCAGGAATGGCACAAAGGTGTGTGACTGTTTAAGTCTTTGTCTTTACATCAGTGTGTTTACTAATGTGCTTTTTGTCCTTTGTTGTGTATCTCTGGATTATGTTGTGTTGTAAATAAATCCAGACAATCTAAAAGCCATTCTTTTTTTAATTTCTCCTCATTCTTTGTGCAAGGCTTCTCATGATGATAGGGCCTGATAGCCCCTAATAGGGCCATTAGGGGAGGGTCTTTGTCTTTCTCAGGTGTAAAAACCATTCATATTAATGAGAGATCCACGCCTCCTCGCATAAAGCTTTTTCACACAAAACACGTCATACAAATTTTAAATCAATATATTGTCTTATCTAAATGAGTATGCAGGATGATTTTCACAT
This sequence comes from Gila orcuttii, assembly GCA_026230005.1. NCBI lineage: Eukaryota > Metazoa > Chordata > Actinopteri > Cypriniformes > Leuciscidae > Gila > Gila orcuttii. Next base: position 26,437,858 of record JAPDVR010000024.1, read on the forward strand.
AGTTTTGGAGCAAATATTCTAGGCTACGTGATACAATTTTCAAAAGTCTTGTGAAGAAATAATCACTATGGGTTTTATGACCTTATTTCAGTGACATTTGTTTTTTGTTTTTTCACAAACCACGCATAAACATTATTATCTTAAAAATACAAATATGTACATACATGTTGCTCACATATTACGGTAGCCCCGTTTGTGCTATATAGAGTGAATTTACACCTTTGACATTAACATATTTATAAATAACTGAAAAAAGCACAAATGTCAGAGCATGTCAGAACACCTTCAGGACCCAGAAAACACCTCAGACCTCAGAGGGTTAAAACCAGCAAATTATTAAACCCAGCTTAAACCCAGCAAAGTAGCTATTACAACATTATATAGTGGTCTTAATCATCTACCTTTTTGTAAGCTAATAACTTAATAAGAGAAAGTATGGGGCAAGTACAGTACACAGTACAGTACACGCACGCACGCACGCACGCACACACACACACACACACACACACACACACACACACACACACACACACACACACACACACACACACACACACACACAACACACACACACACACACACACACACACACACACCTCTCACTCTCTTCACTGACAGCTGTTTTCACTTCTCATTATGCTCATTCCTCTCCACCTGTTTACCATCTCCTCTAATTATCTTGGCTTCTTCTAACCCTCTCTTGCCCTGTCTTGTTGTCTGATTGTTAAATGTCACAGTTACTCGTTGACCAGCATTTTTGCAATCCTGTCCTGTCCTGTCTGTTCTACGGAATTTCTACTAAGGCTGGAATTACTCTGTGCTCGTCATTGTATATTCACAGAACCTTACCTGCTTAAGGCTGAAGCTAATTACCTGCTCTGAGTTCACCGCCTGTATCCAGCACCAACTGTTTCTCCGTGATTCACGAGAGTCGCTGCTTCATCTGCCTTCAGTTCATCCCTGCCACAGAGGAGATTTATGTTCACGTAATACTGCCAGTCTTCTGGTTTCTTCGGTTGCATATTATTATTGAACTTTCTATTTGGATTACCTGTGGTCAGACTTTGGATTCCATTAAAGAACTGTTATTGTCACTCTCGCTTTTGAGTCCTCTCTAACCCATCACAGTAATCGTAATACACAGGATGAAATCAAAAAGCTTACACAACTCTTGCTTATTGATATAAACAAGTAATTTATCTTTCATCCAAAGCCCTTGTTATATTTACAACTATTTAATGGACAATTTTTACATTCTGAGGTTTTCAGATCCAATTTAATTTTGGTAGATAAACAAAAAGCTTACACAACAACTCTTGCTTATTGATATAAACAAGTAATTTAACTTTCATCCAAAGCCCTTGTTATATTTACAACTATTTAATGGACACTTTTTACATTCTGAGGTTCTCAGATCCAATTTAATTTTGGTTGGATAATAGTGGTAAATGGGGGTATAGTGGTCATGTAGTGGTGAATTACAGCAAATACGACTTTGTATTCCCATTTTTCTCCAATTTCTTTTAGATATTTTAATGCCAATAACACAAATCATAGTGTTATAAATTGTAAAAATTCATAAGAATTTTGGTAGATTTACAATGCTAATAACCATGGAAATGCGTCATTACAGTCTATAAATATCTCTTAACAACACAATGCAATCACTAGTCAGACTTTCTGTTAATAAAGTATCTGGTAAGAATATATTCTACATTAACAATGCATTAAATCACATTACACATTAATAAACCACAATTAAAAAAGACAAATTAAGTGATGTTTCAAGTCAAGTGAATTACGAGTCATTGGACAGGCATCCAATCACAACTGACTTACGGAAAAGGGGAAGTAACCAATGACATTTGAGGTTATTAAAACAGTAAGTCCCGCCCCTCGACTGTCAAAAATAAAATTGTTCGAGCGAGCAAAGGCAGCAGGCGAGAGCAGATCAAGCGCGAGAGCGTGTGGAATGATCATGCACGCGCGCGAGGGCTTGTATTGCATGCAGAGGAGATGTCATGAGCGCGCGCAGTTGGTAGCTAACGAGTTCCCGTTTCCTCGCGTGTAGATCTGTTATCCTCTCGCGAAAGTCATTTACCGCACGCGCCAGCATCATTTGTGCGCTCGGTTCTTAATGACATTGATTTGCCGCCATAATATAATTTTATAAAGAATTCTATACTCTGATACAGGCTATGTCGATTAGCGTTGCATTATAGATATACATATTCTAACAAAAATACCTGATATGGCTTCAAGAACACCGATAAACACAGATCATTGTCATGTTTCATTAGTCAAAGCGTCTATATCTGCATTGTGTTCAGCTGAAGCCATATCTATGGAAGCTTGTTTCCGCCACTAAATAAATAAATAATAATAATAATTGCGACTTTTTATCTCGCAATTCTGACTTTTTTCCTCACAATTGCGAGTTTACATCTCGCATTTCTGACTTTATTTCTCAGAAATGCGAGATATAAAGTCAGAATTGTGTGAAATAAATTCGCAATTGCGTTATAACGTCAGAATTGCGAGATATAAAGTCAGAATTGCATGATATAAAGTCGCAATTGCGTGTTATAAAGTCAGAATTGCGTGATATAAAGTAGCAATTGCGTGTTATAAAGTCAGAATTGCGAGATATAAAGTCGCAATTGCGTGTTATAAAGTCAGAATTGCGAGAGAGAAAACTAAGAATTCTGACTTTTTTTCTCACAATTCCGACTTTATATCTCGCAATTCTGACATATTTTCTCAGAACTGCGAGATATAAACTCGCAATTGCGAGTTATAAAGTCCAATTCTATGGGGAAAAAAAGACTGACTTTTTTCCTCTCAGAATAGTTTATATCTCACAATTCTGACTTTATAACACGCAATTACGACTTTATATCTCGCAATTCTGACTTTATAACACGCAATTGCAACTTTATATCACGCAATTCTGACTTTATAACACGCAATTGCAACTTTATATCACGCAATTCTGACTTTATATCTCGCAATTCTGACGTTATAACACGCAATTGCGACTTTATTTCACGCAATTCTGACTTTATATCTCGCAATTCTGAGAAATAAAGTCAGAACTGTGAGATAAAAAGTCGCAATTACCTTTTTTATTTTTCATTCTGTGGCGGAAACAAGCTTCCATACATATCTGATGCCCATATAAGGGATTTCCTATAAGGGCACTCTTTTGCTTCCTGTATGAAGCAGAAATGACATGAGAGTGTTTAACGCTCCATATTGCTAACATCGCCTCATTTTGGATAAAAATAGAAAATATACTGAAGTAACATAGTAACTTGTAGTTTTTCAGCAAACTACTTGTTTACTCTTACTTAAGTCATATTATTTTCCAGTACTTGTACTCAAGTAAATTATTTCTTAAGTAGCAAAACTTTTACTTAAGTAAAATATTTTAGTACTCTTTCCACTGCATCATTCCCAGCTCAAAATCCCTCTTCCGAGGTAAATGGAATGCAGCATTAAAGTAACATCAGCCTAATAAACCTGCTGTATATTATTAATGATAATCAAAGAATGAAAGACAAAGTCAAAATCACTTACTGCTCTTGACTGAATAACTTTTGGAGCTTTATAAGCATTAATCATTGATAAATAATTACATAAACGATGAAAACAAGTTTCAAGTAAAAATATGAAGTAGCCAGTAGAAAAAAAAAAATCCTTATTGAGCACTGCTTTATTAAAGGCACAGATAAATGTGATATTAGTACAATAATGTTTGTTAAGTTCACTTAAATTTAAAAGTTGTTATATTTTTTAAAGCCTATTAAATGTTAGAGTTATGGCTTTCAAATACACTGTCATTTTGAATGGCTATAATTAATGGCTAAAATTGTGAAAAACAATCCATTTAATAAAGACATCATATTGGTATCGTATCAGAGATGATGGCCTTTATAGTACTTCATAGTAAAAAGTAGTAAAAATAGGCCATTAAACACATATTTAAAATAAATGGTCTTTGAATCTACAATGTAAAATGATTACAATATAAAAAATGTACAAAAATTGAATGTTAGGCGTGATTAATCAAGATTAATTACTAAAAAATGAGTTAACGATTAATTAGTTAGTTTTTATCAATTTACAGAACTAATAGCTGAAAATGTTTCCGATGTGTCTTACGGCTTTGGCATGTGTAATATATTAAATAATATGAGATCACAGTACTGTACTACATCAGTCTGAAAAAATAAACCAACTCCCCACAAAATTCATGAATATCCTGGTAAAATCAGCAAGGATGTTGATTGAAATATTCTAAGGAGTTATGATGTGTTTAACTGATATTTTATAGCAGCAGTAAAATAAAGCATAGATAATGTTCAGATATGATGTGAATGTACAAGGTCCAAGTTAGAAATTTTCCTCTGGGACAAGATTGAAGTACTCTGACGATGGATTCAATATTTTTAGAGTCACTATGTGTTTAGCTGATATTCTAAACCACTTATAAAACAGTGCATAGATAAGTGGATTCATACAGGAATTCATGTACACAATCCAGCATGTTACATTAAATTCAACTGATTCTGTAGACGCGTTTCCTTCAATAAGAGTGACTATATAGTATGGTATCCAACACAAAGAAAACTGCGACAACAATCCCCAGAGTTTTTCCTGCCTTTCTTTGTGACCTGCTGACACCTGCAACAGAATTTACAACCTTGGCCTGATGTTTTGCAACACAGAAGATTTTCACATACAGGTCCTTCTCAAAAAATTAGCATATTGTGATAAAGTTAATTATTTTCCATAATGTAATGATAAAAATTAAACTTTCATATATTTTAGATTCATTGCACACCAACTGAAATATTTCAGGTCTTTTATTGTTTTAATACTGATGATTTTGGCATACAGCTCATGAAAACCCAAAATTCCTATCTCAAAAAATTAGCATATCATGAAAAGGGTCTCTAAACGAGCTATTAACCTAATCATCTGAATCAACTAATTAACTCTAAACACCTGCAAAAGATTCCTGAGGCATATAAAAACTCCCAGCCTGTTTCATTACTCAAAACCGCAATCATGGGTAAGACTTCTGTCCAGAAGGCCATCATTGACACCCTCAAGCAAGAGGGTAAGAGACAGAAAGAAATGTCCGAACAAATAGGCTGTTCCCAGAGTGCTGTATCAAGGCACCTCAGTGGGAAGTCTGTGGGAAGGAAAAAGTGTGGCAAAAAACGCTGCACAACGAGAAGAGGTGACCGGACCCTGAGGAAGATTGTGGAGAAGGACCGATTCCAGACCTTGGGGGACCTGCGGAAGCAGTGGACTGAGTCTGGAGTAGAAACATCCAGAGCCACCGTGCACAGGCGTGTGCAGGAAATGGGCTACAAGTGCCGCATTCCCCAGGTCAAGCCACTTTTGACCAGAAACACCAGCAGCTGACATGGCACCCCAGACCATCACTGACTGTGGGTACTTGACACTGGACTTCAGACATTTTGGCATTTCCTTCTCCCCAGTCTTCCTCCAGACTCTGGCACCTTGATTTCCGAATGACATGCAAAATTTGCTTTCATCCGAAAAAAGTACTTTGGACCACTGAGCAACAGTCCAGTGCTGCTTCTCTGTAGCCCAGGTCAGGCGCTTCTGCCGCTGTTTCTGGTTCAAAAGTGGCTTGACCTGGGGAATGCGGCACCAGTCTTACCCATGATTGTGGTTTTGAGTAATGAAACAGGCTGGGAGTTTTTAAAAGCCTCAGGAATCTTTTGCAGGTGTTTAGAGTTAATTAGTTGATTCAGATGATTAGGTTAATAGCTCGTTTAGAGACCCTTTTCATGATATGCTAATTTTTTGAGATAGGAATTTTGGGTTTTCATGAGCTGTATGCCAAAATCATCAGTAGTAAAACAATAAAAGACCTGAAATATTTCAGTTGGTGTGCAATGAATCTAAAATATATGAAAGTTTAATTTTTATCATTACATTATGGAAAATAATTAACTTTATCACAATATGCTAATTATTTGAGAAGGACCTGTATATTGTATATAGCAAGTTAATGTCAGATTGACTTTATATTCTATTTTAACCTTTTTTAAAGTATTTTCTTGACTTTTGCTTTTTGTTTAAGGTAATAAAATGTAATTGTTACATATCAAAGCATTTTGTATTGCTGTTCATTAAGTTAAATGAAGAAAAAATATAAACATTTCAGTACCTGATGATATATAGTAATATACATACCTGACAGGGCAAAGGAAGCCCACATCCTCTTCCTCGTTGTACACCGGCAGGGCAGACAGGGAGTATATTACTATATATGTATGTATGTGTATATATATATATATATATATATATTACAGACACATCTCAATGTTTGCATAGTGTATGATGTGACCATTTGCACACCAAGTCTTACCCCGTTCTGAAGATGCTTCTCCAGAGCTGCTACACGACGGCACGGGAGAGCTGCAGCCCAGCGGTGGCGGCAACTCAACGTTGTCATCATCACGGTCGGTGATGGCAGACAGTTCTATAAAAAAAAAAAACAAGACGACAGTGCTTTAAAAAATATTGTCCATTACACTTTACACACTGTTCTGTGCTACTTTATACAATGAAGTCACAGATAATATAATACTAGCTAGCCATATTGCAAACACTGATGTAAGAAATTAGAACCTCACTAAACAGCTAAGAAACATGCTAGGAACAAGTAAAATAATCTAAAAACAGAACTTACCAGGATCGGTGCAACTTTGCTGCAGCGAATCATCCACCAAAACCGGTTTCGTCCGCGAAGCCCCAGCTAACTTACTCTGGACTTCTGCAGAGGACCAGAGTGCAATAAAGCAGCTTCTTTGCTCCTCTGACCACAACTGTTTTTGTTTAATCGCGTCCATCGTGTTTATCTGCTAATTCAAAAATGGCGGTCACAAGTTTCTGTTCGTCTTGATGGTCACGGTAACCCCGCCCCAAGCCGCTGACGTAAGCGGTTCTTACTTCTAGACCAGCAATGATTTGGTGCTACTTAAGAACGTACTCGGTTACTAACGTAACCTCGGTTCTCTCTAGAAGAGGGAACGAGTACTGCGTAATATCTTACGCTTTTCCATGAGATATTGAAGCCAAAAATTATCCTTAATTTTGAGTTAATGTAAAACGCGTTGCAGCAGCAATGCAGACATAGGCGAGACGGCTTGCGTGCCTATTGGCTGCCCTGCGGCAACTGCACCAGCCTATCTAGAGAGGCCCCATGTGACATCAGATCCAATGGGGGCGCTTCGCGCCCACTACGTCACATCCCACCGAAAAGGGCATGGTCTGGGCCTATAAATATAGCTCGATGGCTGTTACAATCTGGTTTTCATCGCTGAAGCGAACCAGCGTGTTGCAGGCACGGCAAAGATACGCAGTACTCGTTCCCTCTTCTAGAGAGAACCGAGGTTACGTTAGTAACCGAGTACGTTCTCTTATGAGAGGTTCTCTCGTACTGCGTAATATCTTACGCTAGGGGAACACTATGCAAAATGCCGTGCGTGCTGGGATCCACACCAAAGTCCCAAGGGCAGGTGCCCGGGGCACATATAGTGCTTAATCACCAGGGACTCACAGAGAGTCTGAGAAGAGAGGCTAAAAGCGCCATTCTCCACAAGTAGCATCCCGAAGGAGCTAATCACATTAAAGCTGCTGTCCGTAACTTTTTTAAGTTAAAAATAATCCAAATTAATTATTTAAAAAAAACATCTTTAGCCAGTGTTCAAACCTATCTGCTTGCCATAGCTAGATTCAAAACGGTTAGCTTGTAATAAAGATTTTAATTCCAGTGGTACTGGTGGGTTTTCGCGGGAAATTCGAGCATGTCTTTGCGTCATTACGTCACACCCGTACACATAAAGAAGGAGTTTCGGCTAGCCGGCTATACTGCGCGTGAGGAGATGTAGAGATAGGCTTTTCTCACAGCACTTTACATGATTAAACTTATGGCGGATCCAGAAAGATCCAAACAACAATCATCAGTGTCAACTGGAGATTGACCAGTTATAAAACGAGGCCCAGCCAGCCGCCATACATATATCCTGCAAGGTAATCCCGCTAGACCACGCCCACGACGAGGCCATGCTTCTAGTGGAGTGCGCTCTGACACCCAAAGGACACTGCAGGCCCTTGGAAGTGTAAGCCAATGCTATGGCATCAACTATCCACCTGGATAGGCTCTGTTTCGAAGCGGCCAGCCCCTTGGCACGTCCGCTGAATGAAACGAAGAGCTGCTCAGTCTGTCTGAAAACAGACGAGTGGGACACGTAAGCTCTTAATGCCCTGACAGGGCAAAGGAAGCCCACATCCTCTTCCTCGTTGTACACCGGCAGACAGGGAGATAACCTGAGCCCTGAATGGTGTGTTGAGGGACTTAGGCATGTATCCGTGCCTGGGTTTGAGAATGACTTTCGAGTCATTTGGCCCAAACTCCATACACGTCACACTCACTGAGAGCGCTTGTAAGTCCCCTACACGCTTCACTGAAGCCAGAGCCACCAAAAACGCTGTCTTGAATGACAAATGTTTCATGTCTGACAGATGGATTGGCTCGAACGGGGCACCTTTCATGGCTTCCAACACTGTAGAAAGGTCCCACATGGGGACTGAAGGGGGTCTGGGAGGGTTTAGCCTCTTGGCTCCTTTAAGGAAGCGGATGACCAGATCGTCCTTCCCCAGTGACAGGCCAGTGGCTGGTTTAGTAAACGCTGCTATGGCCGCCACATAGACCTTGAGCGTGGATGGGGTTCTGCCCTTATCCAGTAGCTCTTGAAGGAAGGAGAGTACTTCCATAACTCCACAGTCTGGGGGTGAAAGGCCTTGAGCCTCGCACCAGCCAGAGAACACAGACCATTTCGAGGAGTAGAGTCGTCTAGTAGATGGCGCTCTAGCCCGCGTGATCGTGTTTAACACTCCTTTCGGGAGGTTAACGGGTACCCGTTGATGGCCCATACATGTAGGGACCACAGCTCCGGGCGAGGATGCCAAATCGAGCCCTTTGCCTGGGAGAGGAGGTCTTTCCTCAACGGTATCGGCCATGGGGCAGTGCTGGCCAGCTGCATCAGAACTGGGAACCAGGCCTGGTTTTTCCAGAGGGGAGCCACAAGCATCACTGAGCATCCGTTTTCCCTGATTTGGTCCAGCACCTGAGGCAGGAGCGAGACGGGGGGAAAAGCATAGAGCGGGCAGCGGGGCCAGACGTGGGCCAGCGCATCTCTGCTCTTGGAGAAAAACTTCGGACAATGAGCGTTTTCTTGGGACGCGAACAGGTCTACCTGCGCTCTGCCGAATGTCTCCCACAGCAGCAGGACCGTCTGCGGGTGCAGAGACCATTCCCTTGCTGGAATATTGTTTCTGGACAGTCTGTCTGGTCCCAAATTGAGGTGACCAGGCACGTGTGCTGCTCTCAGTGAGAGCAGATTGTGCTGAGCCCAGATCTCGAGGCGTTCCGTCAGCCTGTGAAGGTTTCGGGACCTGATGCCACCCTGGCGATTTATATAGGCCACCACTGACATGTTGTCCGAAAGGACAAAGACGTGGTGAGCCTTTATCTGGGGATAAAAGCGCTTCAGCGCGTTGTCCACTGCCATCATTTCCAGACAGTCTATGTGCTGGAGCTTCTCTCGTTCTGACCACTGGCCAAAGAACGGTCTGCCCTCGAGCAGTGCTCCCCATCCCGAGGTGGAGGCGTCCGTGGACACCACCTTTACACTCGAGGGAGTTCCCAGGTTTACACCCGACTGGTACCAGTCAGTTGCTTTCCACGGTTTCAAGGCTAGGACGCATTTCTGATTGACCTTGAGGCGAAACAGACCAGAGGCCCATGCCCGAGGCGGTACTCGCGCTTTTAGCCATAACTGCAGCGGGTGCATGCGAAGCAGACCCAGCTAGAGTACTGAGGATGCTGAGGCCATGAGACCCAGCACTTTCTGAAACCTTTTGAGCGGGACTATAGTGTCGCAGCGGAAGGATTTCGCGGCGCGCTGAATGTTCAGTCTGCGCTCCGGCGACAGGCGCGCTGTCATGGACAGCGAGTCCAGCTCTGTGCCCAGAAAAGATATTCCCTGACTGGGAGACAGCGAACTTTTCGCCCAATTGACTGTGAGACCTAGATTCTCGAGGTGTAGTGTTCTATGAGCTCTGAGTGTGATCGAGCTAGAATCAGCCAATCGTCCAAGTAGTTCAATACTCGCATGCCCCGAAGTTTCAGGGGTGTGAGAGCCGCGTCCATGCACTTCGTAAATATACGGGGTGCCAGGGACAGGCCGAACGGCAGGACTGTGCCTGGCCCTCGAAAGCGAATCTCAAGAATCGCCTGTGACGTGACGCTATTTGTATTTGAAAATACGCGTCTTTCAGATCTATTGACAGAAACCAGTCCCCTTGGCAAATCTGCGCGAGGATTTTCCTGGTCGGGTTAGGAAAAATCTGTCCGCCGCCGCTTCCGCCATTGAGGTCGACGAAACAGCTGAGGTTTGTTCCATCCTGGCATCAGATAGTGAGGATTGGGCGAGCTCCGTGGACCTCCCCCCACTGCCTTCTGGGAGACGGGCTGGCATTGAGTCTGAGTTGATGCGTCTGCTCTCTCAAGCCGTCGACAACCTCGGCCTCGAATGAGAGGCGCCCGCGCAGCCCGCGCGCAACCGGCTGTGGACAGTGCGAAAGATAGAGGGTACCTTTCTCTTCCTCCAATGGAAGCAGCGGTAGCGTCCCATCTTTACCTGTGGCTAACGCTGTCTGAGATGACGGATTCGGAGCGCGCGGTGTTTCTCGCTGCGCCCATTTCGTCAGCTGGCCTCTTCGGATCTGCCGTCAAAGACTTCGCGGACAGATTCCAGGAGGTTCAAAAGACATCACAGGCAATGAATCTGCCGCCGCACTTCCCGCCGCACTTCCTCCCGAAGCTGCGCTCTAGCTCCGCAGCTGGTCGCTCGAAACAGCCGTCTGCCCGGAGCTCCCAGCCACAGCCTGCACCACCCGCTGCTGCTTCTCAGCGCCGCCAGGCCCGAGAACAGAGACCGCGCTCTCGCTCTGCTGGATGCCGCCCCCCTCAGCGCGGGCCCCGGCCAAGGATCGAGATCAAGCCTGAGGTCCCAAAGCCTTCCTAGCCTTCCTAGGAAAGTGACGGTGTTCAAATCCCGCTGCGGCCGGATTTTCACCGAAACGTTTCGCTCGTCCAGTTCCATGCAATGTGACTGTTCCAGCGTATTTAGCAGACAACAAGCCGGTTCACTTGCCCGCTTGCCTGCACACAAAAGCCGTTTTTAAGGCTACCCAGATAAATCCAATAAAGACTGTATTTTCTGGTGTCCCGGCCACGGCCGATGGTGTTATGAGTGTTGTAAGAATGCCCACGTCTCAGTGCCCATTCCCACACACAGACACAGCCTGCCACAGTTCAGGGCTAGCACAAATAAAATCGACTCATGTCGATTGTGCAAAAAATGTAGTGAATGTGCCCACGACACAGTGCCCACAAACACTACACGATGAGTGTCCCACGGTTTCTGTAAAAACGAAACCGACACACATTCAGTCAGTACAAGCCGACGATGTTCCCAGTGCAGTGAGTGTGCCCGCTGTCCCGCGCCCACATTCCTTCACAGACACGCTCAACCCCACGCTCAACCCCGCTCGCTCTCTCTCCACAATCTGTCATAGAGAAATCTGTCATAGAGAAATCGAGCGCGACCAGGCTGCCCGCCGTGATCGGAGCGCCCCCCGCCTCGCACACTGTAAACACAGTGTTTATGTCTCAGCACACCGGAGCTCTGCGGCCACCGCTATGCTGCGACCAGAGCCCGGATCTTATTCTACCTCTAGCTATTCACGCAGATGCGTGGGCAAAGCTTCCCGGGGTATCAGAATGGGTGTTGAACACTATAAAAAGAGGCTATTCGCTACAGTTCGCTCGACGTCCCCGCCGTCACACGGCGCGAGTCGAAACGACAGTAAGCAACGAAGTATCTCATCTACTTCGAGCCGAAATAGCGAAACTACTGAGCAAAGGGGCCATAGAACCTTTATCTCAGGCTCAGAGCAAAGGGGGGCTATACAGCAGATATTTTCTGGTACCGAAAAAAGACGGGGGTCTCAGACCCATTCTAGATCTGCGACAGCTGAACAGAGCGCTTGTGAAGCGCCAGTTCAGAATGCTGACAACCAGGAAAATCCTCACGCAAGTTCGCCAGGAAGGTTTATGTCAATAGATCTGAAAGACGCCTATTTCCAAATACAAATAGCGTCGCGTCACAGGCGATTCTTGAGATTCGCCTTCGAGGGCCAGGCATATCAATACACAGTCCTGCCATTCGGCCTGTCCTTAGCAACCCGTACATTTACGAAGTGCATGGACGCGGCTCTCACACCCCTGAGACATCAGGGCATGCGAGTCCTGAACTACCTGGACGATTGGCTGATTCTAGCTCGATCACACTCAGAGCTCATAGAACACAGAACCACATTACTCGAGCATCTCGAGAATCTGGGTCTCACAGTCAATTGGGCGAAGAGTTCGCTGTTTCCCAGCCAGAACATTTATTTTCTGGGTACAGTGCTGGACTCACTGTCTATGACAGCGCGCCCGTCGCAGGAGCGCGGACTGGACATTCAGCACGCCGCGAAATCCTTCTGCCGCGGCTCTATAGTCCCGCTCAAAAGGTTTCAGAAAATGCTGGGCCTCATGGCCTCAGCATCTTCGGTACTCCAGCTGGGCTTGCTTCGCATGCGCCCACTGCAGTTTTGGCTGAAAGCGCGAGTTCCACCCCGGGCATGGACCTCTGGTCTGTTTCGCCTCAAGGTCGACTCGAAATGCGTTTCGGCTATGGAAACCTTGGAAAATAGCCGACTGGTATCAGTCAGGCGTGAATCTGGGGAATCCCTCGAATGTGAAGCGGGTGTCCACGGACGCCTCCACCTCGGGATGGGGAGCGCTGCTCGAGGGCAGACCGTTCTTTGGCCAGTGGTCAGAACGGGAGAAGCTCCTACACATAAACTGTCTAGAACTGATGGCAGTCGACAACGCGCTACGGCGCTTTTGTCCCCAGATAAAAGGTCACCACGTCTTGGTCCGGTCGGACAACATGTCAGTGGTGGCATACATAAATCGCCAGGGCGGCGTCAGGTCCCGAAACCTTTACAGGCTGACGGAACGCCTCCTGGTCTGGGCTCAGCACAACCTGCTTTTGCTGAAAGCAGCGCATGTGCCCGGTCGCCTGAATCTGGGACCAGACAGTCTGTCCAGAAACAATGTCCCAGCAGGGGAATGGTCGCTGCACCCGCAGATGATCCAACTGCTGTGGGAGACATTCGGCAGAGCGCAGGTGGACCTGTTCGCATCCCAGGAGAACGCTCACTGTCCGAACTTTTTCTCCAAGAGCAGGGATGCACTTGGCCCACGTATGGCCCCGCTGCCCCCTCTATGCTTTTCCCCCCGTCTCGCTCCTGCCTCAAGTACTGGAACGAATCAGGGAAAACGGATGCCCAGTGCTGCTCGTGGCTCCGCTCTGGACGAACCAGATTTGGTTCCCAGTCCTAATGCGGCTGACCAGCACTGCCCCGTGGCCTATACCGGTGAGGAGAGACCTCCTCTCTCAGGCAAAGGGCTCGATTTGGCATCCTCGCCCAGATTTATGGTCCCTACATGCATGGGCCATCAACGGGTACCGGCTAATCTCCCGGAGGGAGTGTTAAACACGATCACGCAGGCTAGAGCCCTGTCTACTCAACGGCTCTACTCCTCGAAATGGTCGGTGTTCTCTGCCTGGTGTCAAGATCAGGGCTTTTCACCCGTAGACTGCGGGGTTACGGAAGTGCTCTCCTTCCTTCAGGAGCTGCTGGATAAGGGCATGACCCCATCCACGCTCAAAGTATACGTGGCGGCCATAGCGGCATTTGTAAAACCGACGTCTGGCCAGTCACTGGGGAAAAACGACCTGGTCGTACGATTCCTCAGGGGAGCTCGGAGGCTGAATCCTCCCCGACCCCCCTCAGTCCCGGTGTGGGACCTTTCTACAGTTTTGAATGCCATGAAAGGTGCCCCATTTGAGCCAATCCATTTGTCAGACATGAAACATCTGTCTTTCAAAACGGTGTTTCTTTTGGCTCTCGCTTCAGTGAAGCGCATAGGGGACTTACAAGCGCTTTCAGTAAGCGCGTCATGTATGGAGTTTGGGCCTAATGACTCAAAAGTCATACTCAAACCAAGGCACGGGTATGTGCCCAAATCCCTCAACACACCGATCAGGGCCCAGGTTATTTCCCATTGCGCCCTCCCGGTTCATGATGAGGAGGAGGATGCGAGTCTCCTTTGCCCCGTCAGGGCACTGAGAGCTTATGTATCCCGCTCGTCTGTCTTCAGACAGACTGAGCAGCTCTTCGTTTTGTTTGGCGGACGCTCCAAGGGACTGGCCGCATCAAAACAGAGCCTATCCAGATGGATAGTCGATGCCATAGCGCTGGCTTACACTTCTAAGGGCCTGCAGTGTCCTTTGGGTGTCAGAGCGCACTCCACGAGAGGCATGGCCTCGTCGTGGGCGTGGTCTAGCGGGATTTCCTTGCAAGATATCTGTATGGCGGCAGGCTGGGCCTCGCCGTCTACATTTATAAGGTTTTATAACCTAGAGGTTCCCGCCTTACAGGCCAAGCTGCTGTCGGTCTAGAAATTCAGTACTATCTGCCCCGCTGCGCCGGTGTAGAATGCTGAGTTTTTGCTTGTGCATCGCTCACTGATCGATTGAACAGCTCCATGGGTGTTGAATAACCCGTACTCATACCCAGTTCAGGCTGAACACGTTCACCCTGTCTGCGTGAAAACATAACTAGCTCCTATGGGATGCTTTTTTATGGGGAATGATGCTTGCAGCCTCTCTTCTCCGACTCTCTGTGAGTCTATGGTGATTATGCACTATATGAGCCCCGGCCTACTGCCCTTGGGACTTTGGTGTCGGATCCCAGTACGCACGGCGTTTTGCATAGTGTTCCCCATTGCGTAAGATATTACGCAGTACGAGAGATACTCTCGTAAGAGAACGTACTCGGTTACTAACGTAACCTCGGTTCTCTCTAGAGAGGGAACGAGTACTGCATATCTTGCCGTGCATACAACAGCTCTGGTTCGCTTCGGCGATGAAAACCAGTTGTATCAGCCTAATCGAGCTATATTTATAAGCCAAGGCCACGCCTATTCTGGCGGGACATGACGAAATGGGTGCGAAGCGCCCCCCTTGGGTATCACGTCACGCAGGGCCTCTCTCGATAGGCTGCTGCTGTTGCCGCAGGGCAGCCAATAGGCGCGCGAGATAAGAACGATAATGAGATCGGCTGACACCTCTCTCTTTTTTTATAGATTACATAAACAGAGAATATTTATTTTAGTTTTGAATTAGATATTTTAAAAGTACAAACTTAAATGATTATAAAGATATATTGCTCATGCTTGTGTGAATAGTATTCGCTGAGCTTTAAGTTTAGAGACGTGCTCCAGAAAAAAAGTTAACGGAGACAGAGAGGCAGAAAGCACACCCTGTTTATTTTCTTAATTTTACAAAAGCACACGGTTTTGATGTTAATGTGAGTGTACACACAAAAAAAGAAGACCCTCTATAGTTTATAATCATGTATTGATTTTATTTATATGACCAAAAATGACGGAGTATTTTAAGTCTATGTTGCTGCTATGTGGAATAAAAAAAGGCAAAACGCGCCGGCGCGTTTCTGGACCCCAGAGGGTTGACTGGACGAGCCCTACCATGGGCTCGGGCTTTATGGGACGCAAATGGTACTGTCAGTCATTCCTTGGCTAATTTCATTAATCATTTCCGCGAAGTGTTTTCTCAAGCCTCCAACTCATTATCCATTCACAATCAGTTATTTCGTCTACGTCAATGTCAATCATCTGTTTCATCCTACGCACTGCAGTTCCGTACACTGGCAGCCTCCAGCGGATGGAATGAGTCGGCGCTCATCACTGCTTTTCGTTTGAACCACGAGATCCGCTTACAGCTCGCCATCTACGATGACATCATTGGTCTAGAAAGCTTAATCCAACGTTCCATCAGAGTGGACCAACGTCATACAGCTTGCCAGCTCGATAGCCCTGCACTGCCTCCTCCTCGTCAAACGTTCTCAGCCAGCCCTTCAGCACCAGAACCCATGGATCTGAGTTCCTCGCACCTATCTGCAGTAGAACGACAATGCCGTCTCAACAACAATCTCTGTCTATACTGTGGTGCAACCGGTCATCTTCTCATCTCCTGCCCAGCCCGTCCCCCACGACCGGCGTTGAGTACAGTACATCTTCCGTCTCCGATTTCCCATATGAAATAAAC
This sequence comes from Gila orcuttii, assembly GCA_026230005.1. Lineage (NCBI taxonomy): Eukaryota > Metazoa > Chordata > Actinopteri > Cypriniformes > Leuciscidae > Gila > Gila orcuttii. The sequence continues at coordinate 26,454,216 of JAPDVR010000024.1, forward strand.
TCCTGTTCAGTTAACTTACCATAAACAATCTCTTTCAGCAAAAGCGCTAATCGACTCTGGTTCCGGTGGCAATTTTATTTCACATACCACTCTACAGAAACTCCAAGCTCGTAAAAAATCCACTTCCCAAACTCTACATATACACTCCATCCTGGGAAAAACCGCTCGGTCGTGGGTTAATCCAGCACTGCAGTCCCATCATCACTCTGAAAATCGGATGTCTTCATGAAGAGGAATTGTCTTTTCTGGTGCTGGAGGGCTCTACAGCGGATATCATCCTGGGACGCCTGTGGCTGGAACTCCATTCGCCTCACATCTGCTGGTCATTGGGTGAGATTTGTCAATGGGGAACCAACTGCTTTACACATTGCCTGTATTCTGTTAAAAAAATCCATCATCCTCGATCTACTCCGGTCCTTGAAGTACTCATCTGCTCCACTTCAGTTGAGAGTCCATCCACCAGCGAACATCAAGAAGTGCCGGCCACCTATCGGGCGTTCCAGGATGTCTTCGATAAGCAACTGGCTACAAAACTTCCTCCTCATCGGCCATGGGACTGTGCAATTGACCTGCTGCCTGGGGCTGTTCTGCCACGTGGTAAGATCTACCCGCTGTCCATACCGGAACAGAAGGCCATGGAGGAGTACATCAGGGAGGCTCTTCGTCAAGACTACATCCGACCATCCACTTCCCCTGCCGCTTCCAGCTTCTTTTTCGTCGACAAAAAGGACGGAGGCTTGCGCCCCTGTATTGACTACCGTACCCTCAACAACTCTACAGTCAAGTACCGGTATCCCCTTCCTCTGGTCCCAGCCGCCCTGGAACAACTACGTCGTGCTCGGGTATTCTCCAAACTGGACCTGTGGAGTGCATACAACTTGGTAAGAATCCGGAAGGGAGACGAGTGGAAGATGGCGTTCATCACCCCTGCTGGCCATTATGAGTACAGGGTCATGCCTTTCGGACTGTCCAACGCTCCCGCAGTCTTCCAGGGCTTCATGAACGAGATCTTCAGAGACTTCCTTCAACGCTTTGTCATCCTCTACATAGATGATATTCTGATATATTCTGCCAGTTTACCCGAGCACCACCAGCATGTCAAACAAGTCCTCCAGCGTCTGCGTGATCATCAACTTTTCCTAAAGTTGGAAAAATGCGAGTTTCATCAGGAGTCTATTCAGTTCCTGGGGTATGTGATTTCTTCTCATGGAATTACCATGGACCAGAGGAAGGTGGAAGCTGTCTCCAACTGGCCATTACCCACTAACATCAAAGAACTTCAATGATTTCTGGGTTTCGCAAACTTTTACAGATGGTTCATCAAAGGCTTCAGTCAGATCAGCGCACCCATCACATCACTTCTGCGCAAAGGGGCCAAGTCTCTATCCTGGACCACCGAAGCCACCAATGCCTTCGAGAAATTCAAGACGTCATTCAGTTCCGCTCCTACTCTCGTCCACCCAAACCCTGATCTTCCTTTCCTCGTGGAGGTTGACACCTCTACCACCGGAGTAGGAGCGGTCCTATCGCAGCGGCAGGTGAAGCCTCCCAGACTCCATCCATGTGCCTTCTTCTCCAAGAAACTGTCCCCAGCGGAGCAGAATTATGACATCGGAAACCGGGAACTGCTAGCAATCAAACTAGCTCTGGAAGAGTGGAGACACTGGCTGGAGGGAGCGAAACACCGGTTTGACGTCAGAATACCTTAGAATACCTTCGAGATGCCAAACGACTCAACACTCATCAAGCCTGCTGGTCACTCTTCTTTACACGCTTCAACTTCAAAGTAACATATCGCCCCGGAGACAAAAACATCAAGGCAGACTCTCTATCACGCTTGTTCCAACCTGATACCATCCCCACCAACCCGGAATCCATCCTCCCTCCAGCCATGATCGTCAGCCCGATCCAGTGGAGTCTCGATGACCACATTACGGATGCCACTCGGGCTGAACCTGCTCCGCCGGGAGGTCCTGAGGGACGGACCTATGTTCCATCACGTCTACGTCTGTCCCTCATGGACTCAGTACACACTTCTCCGGGCTCTGGACACCCAGGCAGCCAACAAACCCTCTCGCTCATCCAACAACGCTACTGGTGGCCCAATATGACCCAGGACGTCTCCCGATATGTTAAAGGATGCTCAGTCTGCGCCATGGTCAAGGTACCCCGATGCCTCCCGGAAGGCAAACTTGTCCCTCTGCCAGTACCCACAAGACCTTGGTCCCACCTTGGGGTAGACTTCATCACGGATCTTCCTTCATCTGATTCCCACACCTGTGTCCTGGTTGTCGTCGATCGATTTTCAAAAGCATGCAAACTGATCCCTCTGCCTGGTTTACCCACTGCCTTTGACACTGCTGAAACATTATTCACCCACATATTCCGACATTTTGGCATTCCTGAGGACATAGTTTCAGATTGTGGACCACAATTCATCTCCAGAGTATGGAAATCATTCTTCAATCTTCTCTGTGTTTCAGTAAGTCTCTCATCAGGATATCATCCCCAGTCCAATGGCCAGACTGAGAGGAAGATACAAGAAATCGGGAGATACCTGCGGTCAAATTGCCACAACCATCAGGACAGCTGGAGCCGCTATCTACCCTGGGCCGAGTATGCACAGAACTCCCTTCAGCAATCCACCACGGGCCTCACACCCTTCCAGTGCATACTCGGCTTCCAGCCGCCCCTGTTTCCCTGGTCAGGAGAGCCGTCCGAAGTTCCAGCACTCCATCATTGGTTCCAGGAGAGCGAGAGGGTCTGGGACTCAGCACATATACACCTGAAAAGGGCTGTTCGGAGGCACAAGAGTCAGGCCGACGCAAGAAGATCAGCAACTCCCATATACCAACCTGGACAAATGGTCTGGCTCTCTACCAGGGACATCCGTCTCCGACAGCCCTGTCGCACGCTGAGTCCCAGGTACATCGGTCCGTTCGCTATACAGAGGCAGATCAGCGAAGTCACCTACCGGTTGTCACTACCCTCACACTATTGCATCTCACCATCATTTCACGTATCCCTGCTGAAACCCTACACCAATCCTCCGTCTCCTTCCTCCACAGGGTCTGGTGCTGATGACGTACCTCCTCCTCCTCCTGTGGATCCTGCAGAGGAGAACATTTATCAAGTCCAGGAGATTCTAGACTCTAGGCGACGGGGCGGCCAACTGGAGTACCTCGTAGACTGGGAGGGCTTCGGTCCTGAAGAGAGGTGTTGGGTCCATCGAGATGACATACTGGATCCCGCTCTACTTCAAGATTTCCACACGGCTCATCCCAGTCGTCCAGTGCCAAGAGGTCGTGGTCGTCCCCGTCGTCGGTCTTTTCCGCCCTCAGGAGCTGGCCGTGGGGGTACTGTCACGGACACACAATCGTCAGCACCAGACCTCCACACTCCGCCCACTCGTTCCGCATCCCCTGAATACTAATCACCTGCACCTGTCATCATCACCTGCCGGCAATCCGCACTCACTCACCCACACCTTAAATACACCACCAGTTCCCTCAGTTCACTGTCTGGTCTCGTCGAAGAACCATCGACTTCCTGACTCGCGTCTTTAAAGACGATCTCCAAAAACTACTCTATACTTTACCTGCCTTGCTACTTACCTGATCTCCTGTGGTTCCCGTTCATCTGCCCGGTTCATCTATCTGCATCCCAGTCTGCTGTCTTCGGCTTTGAGCCTCGCCATCATCCCTGCAACAGATAAGAAACCCGGTCACACTCTATTCATCCAGTTCTCATCGAATTATCCCATCATCTCTTCTGCTTACCTGTCGTGACTGTTTCACAATAAACATCCTGTTGAAACCTTACCTGTTTGTGTCCTTCCGATCTGTGACACATTATTAGACAAATAAAATGTAGCTATCTTTGTACAAAATACTATTTTGTACTATAATGTATTTTGAAAGTATACTTTCAATGCATTGTTACAATGATCATTTCCAGCACACAGTTAAAATACCTAAAATATATTTTTAATAAAGTGCAAATTAATACACTTTTAAAAAATTAACTAAATTGTCACTTCAAGTATATTTTTGTAAAATATATTTTTAGAAAACATACTTAAGTACTATTATTTTAAAGTGTGTTAAAAGTTGTATTGTGAAAATAGGTAAAAGCATGATTGTAATGATTCGTCAGAGTCAGAGAGATCCATTCACAGCTTTATTGAGGAACAGAGTAAGACAGGTAGGATATAGATCGGCAGGCAGGAAGAATACTCAGGAAACAGGCGATGATGATCGGGGCAGGCAGAGAATCAACAAAGTTCAGGCAACGGTCCAGGGTCGTGGGAGCCAGAGAGTAATCGGAAAGCCAGGAAACAGTCCAAGGTCGATGTAGCCAGAGAGTAGTCGTAGAAATCCGGAAGACAGTCCAAGATCTAAACCAGTGAGACATAATACGTGGGAAATTGCTTAGAATGTCAGCCAGGGCAAAACAATACTTCGCACTGAGTGATGGCGAGAGCGTGATTATATGTGTGTGGAAATGAAGTGCAGGTGGGAGTGTAAACAGTGAAGAGCAGGTGTGTGTGATCAGTTCAGAAAACTGTATGGTGGGAATACCCCTGCCTAACAGAGCCTCCCTCCTGTGAGCGACTCCTGGCGCGAGGAGGTAAACAGCGGCGGAGTCTTCCACGAGGTCGAGGAGCGGGTTTACTTGGGTGTGCTCGGTGAAATTCCTCGGTAAGTGTGGGATCCAAGATGTCCTTGGCCCTGATCCAGCACCGTTCCTCTGGGCGAACCCCTCCCAATCGACAAAGTACTGTAGAATGTTACCCCTACGTCTGGAGTCTAGCAGTTCCTTTACCCGATATGCCTCCTCGCCGTCTACCAGGACAGGTGGAGGAGTTTGCGGTGTGGTTCCCTCCCTCGACTCTCTCTCGGGACCGTCAGCGGGTTTCAGCAGAGAAACGTGGAAAGTGGAGGCAATGCGGTAGTTAGCGGGAAGTTTAAGACGAAATGACACCGGAGTGATTTGTTTTAGTATCTGGAATGGACCGACATATCTGGGGCTGAGCTTGCGGCAGGCAAGTCAAAGTTTGAGATCCTTTGTGGACAACCATACCCATTGACCGGGACGATACTGAGGAGCAGGACGACGATGCTGGTTGGTGTGGTGTTCCTGGCGCCGGACTGTGTGTAACTGGTGGGTGTGCGCTTGATCCCAGACTTCTTCACTCCTTTGGAGCCATTCAGTTACCGAGGGAAGTTCTGTGGGTTCTCCAGACCAAGGGAATAGTGGAGGTTGGAAACCCAGTATACACCGGAACGGAGTTAGACCAGTGGCAGGTTTGACCAGTGAGTTCTGGGCGTACTCAGCCCAGAACAGGTAACGGCTCCACTGTTGATGCTGACAGTATGTGCCCAGAAATCGAATGATGTCTTGATTCAAACGTTCTGTCTGCCCATTGGATTGGGGGTGATATCCAGAGGTCAGGCTGACGTTCACATTGAGGTGTTCGACAAACGCACCCCAAACTCTGGAGGTGAACTGTGGCCCTCGATCTGACACGATGTCGTCAGGCAGGCCATAGAACCGGAACACCTGGTTGCACAGGATCTCAGCCGTTGTGAGTGCTGTGGGCAGTTTGGTTAAAGCCACCAGTCTACATGCCTTGGAAAAGCGATCGACTATGGTCAAAATGGTGGTATTACCCTGGGATTCTGGAGGTCTGTGATGAAATCTATGGCGATGTGGGACCATGGGTGCTGCGGAGAAGGCAACGGAGTTAGGAGTCCGGCAGGAAGTTGACGAGGTGTCTTGAACGTATTGCAACTGACACACTTTTGGATGTAGTTGGTTGTGTCGGCGAGCAGAGTAGGCCACCAGAATCGGTTACCGAGAAGGTGAATGGTGGCGGTTATACCAGGATGACCGGAACTGGGCGCCGCGTGGACCTGGTCAATGAGGCGGGTGCGTAAGGGAGCAGGGACATACATGTGATCAGGTTGACCATTCAAGGTTGGTGGTTCCTGCCGATTGAGCTGTTCAATCTCCGTGATGATGTCCCATTGCACAGGAGCAACGAGTAGGTTCTCAAGGAGAATATTCTCAGTGATCGTGGGCTGGAGTGTTTCATCGGTCTGACGAGAAAGGGCGTCAGCCTTAATGTTCTTGGAACCCGGGCGATAAGTGATAGTGAACTAGAATCTGGTAAAGAACAGGGCCCACCGGGCCTGACGGGGATTCAAGCGTTTGGCTGAATGAAGGAACTCGAGGTTCTTGTGGTCGGTGAGGATGACGAAGGGTTCTTGCGTTCCTTCTAACCAGTGTCGCCATTCCTCTAAAGCCAATTTCATGGCCAGTAATTCACGGTTGCCCACGTCATAACTGCGCTCAGTGGAGGTTAATTTGCAGGGAAAAAAGGCACAGGGATACATCTTTTTGGGTATGCCATGATGCTGGGACAGGACTGCACCTACTCCGGTGTTTGAGGTGTCCACCTCAACGATGAACTGAAGTGTGGGGTCTGGATGCCGCAGAATGGGGGCAGAGGTGAAGCGTGTGCGGAGCTCATCATAGGCCTTGGTGGACTCAGGTGACCAGCTGAAGCGATTATTGTGATGTTTGGTCATGGAGGTCAGTGGAGCGGCCACCGTGCTGAAGTTTCTGATGAACCTACGATAGAAGTTTGCAAACCGCAGGAACCGTTGCAACTGTTTGGGGAACCGGCCAATTTAGGACTGCCTGAACCTTTCTCTCGTCCATCGCCACACCCTCTGGGCTGATGACGTACCCCAGGAAAGGCGTGCTTGTGCGATGAAATTCACATTTCTCGACCTTGGCATAGAGCTGATAGTGAATGAGCCGTTTGAGAACAGATCTGACATGTTTGACGTGTTCCTCCCAGGTTGAGGAGTAAATCAGTATATCGTCGATGTAGGCGATTACCTACCTCTCAAGCATATCCCGAAAGACGTCATTCATGAATGCCTGGAAGACGGAAGGACTGTTGGACAGGCCGAACGGCATAACCAGGTACTCATAGTGCCCACTGGTGGTGGAGAAGGCCGTCTTCCACTCGTCTCATTTACGTATACGAATCAAGTTGTAGGCGTTACGGAGGTCCAACTTGGTATAATACTTGGCCTGACGAAGCTGTTCGAGAGCAGCTGGTACCAGAGGCAGTGGATACCAGAAGTTGACGGTATTTTCATTTAGCGCACGATAGTCGATGCATGGTCGCAATGTGCCATCCTTCTTTTTAACGAAGAAGAAACCCGCCGCGGTGGGTGAGTGGGTCGAGTGCCTAATGAACCCCTTGGCTAGTTCTTCCTCGATGTATTTCCTCATGACTGCGGACTCTGGTTGAGACAGGGGGAAAATTCTGCCCATAGGCGGTACAGTGTCAGGCAGAATTTCAATGGCACAATCGCTAGGACGATGCTCCGGAAGTTGCGCAGCCTTGTGTTTGCTGAAGGCGTCAGCAAGGTCAGAGTATTCTGTAGGCAGGTTCGAATCACTGACCTCTGATGTGGAAATCTGGAGTGTGTGGTGGGAAGCACGATGGATTTTAGTCAGGCACGTTCTATGACACGAAGCGTCCCACTGGACGATTTGGTTATCGCGCCAGGAGATTTGTGGATTGTGTGTGCGCAACCATGGCAAACCCAGGATTATGAGGTGTTTGGAGCCGTGAATTACATAAATCCTGATTGATTCAGAGTGAAGTGTTCCGACGTGCAGATTTACCTCCTCTGTGAGGCGATGAATCCTTCCCTCTCCCAGGGGTCGGCCATCTAACGCCTCCACTGTCAGAGGAAAGTCACAGGGGTTAGTTCGGAGTTTATGCTGTACAGTGAACTCATAAGACATAAAATTTCCCGCGGCTCCTGAATCTAGCAATGCTGAGGTGTCAATTATTCTGCAAGGTTTTTAAGGTGTCCTCAACCCAATTGGTCTGTGCAGCGAGGGTACGGAATGTGAGGGCATAATCGGCAGTGGTTCTTCTTCCCTGAGTGTGACTGAGAAGACGTTAACTGGCACCACCCTGCTCGGTGGGGTGCTAAAAGACACTGCAGAACTGCTGGGTAAATGATGGAAATGTGGAGAAAGGAGATCCATCAGGCCTCCAGATGGCAGTTACCCATTCCAGCGCCTTTCCGGTGAGAAGCGAATACACGAAAGCCGTCTTTCCAGAATCTGTGGAATGGAGTGTGGGCTGCTGGTCAAAGTAGAGGTGGCATTGAAGCAGGAAACCCGGAAACCCTTGCATTTCGCCGAGGCGCTGTCATACTTTTCTGGAAGAGCGAGACGAGGATTGACTGAGGCGCTCACCGGGGGCGGGGAAATCCCTGGAGGCTGATTGACGGAAGCGCTGCTCGTTGACGCTTGAAGACTTTGTAGAGTGCGCACAAGTTCCTCAGTGAGTGTCGTGAGGTGATCCAACTGAAACGTGTGCTGAGCTAGCTGGACAGCCTGTGCTGAGATCTCTGTTGTGAGCTGTGAGACGGCTGCTGGACTGGGTTGTGGTGAAGTATTCTGTAATGATTCATCAGAGTCGGAGAGATCCATTCACAGCTTTATTGAGGAACAGAGTAAGACAGGTAGGATATAGATCGGCAGGCAGGACAGGAGAGCTTTGTGGGCCTCATGCTTGGTTTTTATAAGTGACTGTATCTCGGCTGAGTTACAGTCAAACCAGTCCTGGTGGAGTTTCCTTGATTGGCCGAGCACCTCTGAGGCTGCGCTATGAATAGCCTGACGCAGAGCTGGCCAGTCGGTTGATTCCTCCGGGATCTTGTTGAGGTTTTCAGCAAGGAGCCGTCGGAGGTTGTCTTTGGTGGTAAGGCTATTCAGCGCTGTACAGTTGAGTTCCTTGTTTGGAGCTGTCCTCGGGTCACGGGGCTGAATGCTCATGAGTAGTTTGGATCTGACCACAAGGTGGTCAGTCCAGCACTCAGCTCCGCGCATAACACGGGCGGTGAGGACACCTTGTCTGTCCTTTTGACGGACAATCACGTAGTCAAGAAGATGCCAGTGTTTTGAGTGGGGGTGCTGCCAGGTGGTCTTAAGCCTGTTCTTTATCTGGAAGACGGTGTTAGTAATGACCAGCTGATGCTCTGCACAGAGGGAGAGAAGTCTGAGCCCATTGTGGTTCATTTTCCCCACACCATGCTGGCCAGTGACTTTATTCCATACCAGGTGCTCCATGACCACTCTAGCATTGAAATCTCTCATGAGTATGAGCCTGTCCGTAGGGGTTTTCTGTAAGATGGCATCAAGAGATCTGTAGAAATCCTCTTTGATGTTGTGCTCGGCATCAAGAGTTGGAGAGTATGCACTGATGAGAGTGGTGAAGCGTTCCTTTGCCAGGGGAATGCGCCATGTCATCAGTCTTTCATTGATGCCAATGGGGGATTCGGGAATGTGCTGCAGCAGTGTAGATTTTACAGCAAAGCCAACTCCATGGTTACGGCGAGTGCCTTCGGGGACCCCCTTCCAGAAGAAGGTGTACCCAGCACCAACCTCTGTCAGGGAGTCCTCCCCATGTAGTCTGGTCTCGCTGAGAGCTGCTATGTCGATGTTGTATCTTGCGAGCTCCAGGGCCACCAGTGCTGTCCTGCGATGGGGCCTGTCAGGAGTTTCGGCCAGGTCCAGCAGTGTACGAACGTTCCAAGAAGCAATGCTTAGCTCATTTCTCACTTTGACTTTTCGACCACAAGGGGGGATGCTGCGACGGTTGCGGCTTACCGTCCGGAGTGTGGGGAGCAGACAATTTTTGGACCACCTTTTCCAGGTCCTTCCCCATCACAGGGTGAAGAGTGTGGGGCAAGGGGGGCAAGAAGCTTGCGCATATGTGAGGATTAAGGTGAGGGTGTGGGTGCGCAGACCTCACTCCCACCATATTCACTCCTACCAGATAACCTCCAGTGGCATGAGGGAACCCATGACGACCTTTGTCTGGCAGGAGTTGCAGGGGGCTGCCGGTGGTTCGGTCAGTTGGACTCCGCCTGTGCCTGTCCCCAGGTGCAGGTTTGTCTTCGGGGTTTGCTCCCCTAGCCACTGTAGCCTCCCGAGTTAACACATGTAGCTTGGGGTTGCCTTCTTCCGCCATCCCAGCCATTGTGGTGGTTCTCACATCACCATCTTCCGCCTGCGCCTCCGTTGGGGTCTTCACTGTTTACCCATAGCTGGGGCTATTTACCCATAACTGGGACAGAGGTTGATGGGCATCAGGGCGTTTCCACTCACCGATGGGCCTGCATGCCGAATCTCTGGGGCCCACTGCTGCTCCGAGATCCTGTACAACTTAGCCTGGGACCACAAGGGACCAGTAACCATGTGTGCCACGGGGAGGCGTGTACGAGATCTTGGCAGTGGAGAGGCTATGTACCGGCTGAGGAGGCTTACACACTCGGCTCCTCTTTCACCCCTGAAAACAGAGGGCTATCTGGTGGCAGTAGCTAAAAGCAGAGAGTGACAAGCAGAAGCAACATGCAACATGCACTAGCTACAAGCACTACTTCTCCAACACTGCTGCACTGACACATCACACGCTCTGTGTACCAGAACACACACACACACACACACACACTGCGACTTCTAATCCAGGAACCATGTTTGAGAACTTTGAGAGCCTGGTGGAAGATTGGGGTAACATCTCACAGCAAAAACTGTCCAGTCTGCTACAGTCCATGAGGATGAGATGATCTGTGGTACTTAAAGCAGCTACTGGCTACACCAGATATTAATGCTAATTTTGATATTGTTCAGGGACTCATTGTTTCATTTCTGTTTGTCAAATGTCTGTGAAACTTTAGTTTGTGTCTCACAAAAAATATTTTTGTGCATTCCAATATTTATACATTAAAACATTTTTTGAAAGTTAGAGGACATCACTTTTTTACTGAGTTTAGTTTACTGTCCTCTTGCCATTATGTTTTTGATCTTTAACCCTCTGGGGACCAAGAACGCGCCCGCGCGTTTTGCTGTTTTTTTTTCTCATAGCAGCAAAATAGACTTAAAATACTCCGTCATTTATGGTCATATAAGTAAAATCAATACATGATTATAAACTATAGAGGGTCTTCTTTTTTTGTGTACACTCACATTAACATCAAAACCGTGTGTTTTTTTTTTTTAATAAATAAAATAAACAGGGTGCGCTTTCAGCTCACTCTGTCTCCGCAAAAATCTTTCTGATACATGTCTGGAAAATTAATGGAAACTCAGCCAATACTTATCACACAAACATGAAACATACGTCTAAAGAACGCTTTAAATTTCTACTTTTAAATAAAACAATTCACATTTAAAACAAATATTCTCCTGCAATGTAAACTGTATGAAACTAAAGAGAAGTACAGTTTCTCCTGTCTCAGCTCATTATCGTTAATTTGTTCACACCCACTCGCAGAGCGCGCTATTCACAAGATAATGTCTTGAGGCCATATGCAAAATAGATAAACGCCCCCAGGCAAATGCCTTAAAAGCAGCAAGTTTCATAATAAGATTCACTCACTTTCCTGCGCGTTTGGAAGATGGCACGCTACACCGGCGCGGAAGCTCTTCAGCTCGTCCTGGACAGTGACGAAGAGTTCACATTTTCCTCAGAAGAAGAGCAGGACTCCGACGATGAACGTTTGTATTTTGAAGAGCGACTTGATCCAGCCATGGATACAATTTCAGATGAGTAAGTCTTTTAGTTTAACTTACATTAGTTGACAAGCTATTTTATATAAACATGTACATATTTTACTGGTTGGACTATTTCCAGACTTGCCATCCAGTAGCCTATTCAGAGTATTGACACAGTCGAAAATCAGAAAGAGTAAGTAGATATTTACCCACTATTTTACAGATGTGTAGGGTATTTGGGTGAATCATTGACTCAGTCCCTCTGAAACAAATGAAGCACATTCTTCCTAAAACCCAAGGTCTTTTAGAATGAATGTAAATTATGGACATTGGCATGAGAATGCCTAGATGAGACTGTTTCTGAAACATTTACGACTCTGTGATGTGTCCCCGAACAACTCACAAACTTCCCCCACTGCAGGCAAACCCAGGTGGCCTGCATGCAGGACCTCTCCAGCCACACACACACACACACACACTCACAACCACACACGCATCCCCCACAAGTGAAGCCCGCTCAGGACAGAGCGTGGTGTCCAGTTACGAGACATTTTTATGACTGACTGGAATGTCCCAAAGAAGGATTCTACAGAGAAAGAAACTTCTCTTTTTTTTAAAAGACATTTAACCAGATATATTCAATGTGTTTTTATGTGTGTCCATTTGCCCATGCCACATTGGAATGACTATGATTTTATCGTAGCTTAAAGTGAACTATAAATACCTTCATTATGCATGTTAAATATAACTGTCTATTCCCATAACTTGTACACATAGTTCTGGACACCTCCAGAATGCTTTCGGTGTGATCAATCAGAATACGCACAGTAATATCCAGTAAAATATAGTTTACTATGTTTTCCATCTTTGGAGTGAAAAGAGACCAAAACTAACATCACTGGAGTTCTTAGATAACAGCGTTTACGAACCCAAAGGAATGTTCACAGAGCTGTGGCTCTCTCCGAATTCTAACCAAGGAGGAGAAATGAATCCTGTACTCATATATATATATATGCTATTATATATCCACTTGAGAATTGTATGAACAATGTATCTAAGTTCCCTATTTCATGAGTTGCCTTTTTGTGGTTTGGTCCATGTTTCTCGACAACTCTAATGGGATAATGTTTCAAACTTTGCCAACTAATGTTTAACCAAATCCATTTGTGGCAAGTTTGGTCTCGATAAACTCCGATTTTCATTCCCCATTTGTTAATTGACATTACATTTTGCTAAACTTTGTAACACATTAGTATTATAAGAATTGTGAAGATTCTTCTCTTAAACACCCAATGAAACTAGAGATTTAAATGTCTTTTAAAACACAAAGGGTCATAAAAATTCCCTCCAAAGGGACAGCTCCTGATTGGACCCTCTTCCAAAAGAAGGCGGAAACGTCAGGTCTTCAAAAGGTCTTCTCTCGTCCTCGTGTCATAATGTAACGTCTCGCCTCCGGGCGAGCTCTTCGCCTTTCTTTTATTTGTTTCTAGTTTAGTTTGTGTTTTTCAGTCTTAGATAAGCCTCCGTGTTGAATTCCAATCGTCGAGTGAAAAGAACACCGCATGACATATCTCTTCAGCAAATCCATCTACAAGGGACCTTTAAATGAGCGCGCGCTCGCTTTGAAGGAGAAACACGCACACGTAACCACGTGACGCGCCGGACCGAGAGACGCACGCGCGCTTCTTCACCAGCCATGCAAAGATGTAACGTTAACTCCGCGTGATTTCACCGTAGAGATCTTTATTTCTTTTCTTTGTTAGTCAAAGTTTTGTTTTCCGTAGTCGACTCTGTTCACTTCCACGAAGTGAAACGAACTTAGCCGAACTATTTTCCTTTGGTAATGTTACCCCAAAAGACTTTGAACCTCCGTTCAACACGCGCGCCAAGCCGCACCACGTGACGCTTCCTAAAGGACTCCGCTCACGCACGCGGCCAGACAGGGCCGTGCAGGAATGCCGCTACACAGGGAGACCCAGAAACTTGTGCAAGTATATCTCTTTATAGAGCTTCTAAGAAGCATTAAGATGATGTTTTCGTGTTGTTACAGACAGGTGACTGTCAGGGTGAATGTTGCCAATGCTCTCTCTCTCTCACTCCCTCTCCCTCTCTCTCTCTCTCTCTCTCACACGTGTATCCATTGTCCAAACGCCCCGCGTTGTTGTCATTGTCTGTTAATGTTTGTAACTACATGTATTCCTGTAACATAGTAAATACATAAGTAGTTCTGCCTTATTAAAGTCATTATATTCATTTGATTGATGTACTGCCTCTGCTCATTTTCCAAGTCCCTTAAGTGCCAAAGGTCTAACTTAAGCTACAAGCTTTACAAATTAAAGATACTTTAAAGAGTATTTGGTTTATAGGGCAGAAAACGTCTCGGTTACGGATGTAACCCTCGTTCCCTGAGTAGGGAACGGAGACGTTACGTCGAGTGACGGAGAATGGGGGTTTCGCCTAGAAAGCCTATCGACTTCGAGTATTACAAAACGAGCCTATGGCAATGAAAATGCCATGGGTCTGCGGAATTTGCATAGCGTATCTCCGCCCCACCGCGTGGGTATAAAAGGAGGAACGCCGGCAAAGGCAGATCATGTCTTCGCTGAGGAGCCGAGACTGAACTCAGGCGTCTACCCAGCGGTACAGCGGAAGTGGCAGGGAGACGTAACGTCTCCGTTCCCTACTCAGGGAACGAGGGTTACATCCGTAACCGAGACGTTCCCTTTCGTAGTCACTCCGAGTTACGTCGAGTGACGGAGAATGGGGGTCCCCGTATAATCACGCCACCTTCACAGCTGTCTTCCAGTGCCCTGCGAAAGTCTGATCCCCCTGTCGTGATACTGGCACGGACGAAGGAGTCCTACTTAACACAGGAATACCAAGGTACACTGGGGAGCATATCTCAGAGGAGATATGCCGCAGCATGCCTACCCGTAGGGAGGACTTAGAATACACATATGGCCGGAAGGCTTCATATGGAGGAACACTGGAGTAACCAGCCCGTGGGGTGGCAACTTTCAACTCCAGGGTGGCAAGGTGGCTTGCCGAGGGAAAGACACATGCTCAAAGAGGCTTACAGTGGACATACACATGTGGGGGTTACTCAAGGGAGGAACCAAGCACACGGAGGCACCTAGCCGACGCACAGGCAATAGACACTGGCGCCAGCGTCAACAGTGCTGGAGGAACTCAGGGCTTCAGAAGGGAAGGCTCACCTGAGGAGAATAACCGCACGTATCCAGTCCGTGGAGTGGAATGGCGAGCAAGCGAAGACACCTGAGCGGGTCCTGAACTAGCTGGTTGAAGCGAGTACATGGGAGGACACTGGCTCCACTCGGAGATTATAAAATCTGGCGAATGTGTTAGGTGTCGCCCAGCCTGCAGCTCTACAGATGTCTGCCAGCGAGGCGCCATGCGCTAGAGCCCAAGAGGAAGCCACACTCCGGGTGGAGTGGGCTGTCACACCAAGGGGGCACGGTCGGCCTTGCTGTTGGTAAGCCAAAGCAATGGCGTCCACTAACCAGTGAGACAACCTCTGCTTTGAGAGAGCCTTTCCCTTCAGTCTCCCACCATAACAGACAAAGAGCTGGTCTGAGGTCCTGAAACACCGCGTCCTGTCTACGTAAGCGCGGAGAGCGCGTACTGGACAGAGCAGTGCCAAAGCTGGGTCTGCCTCCTCCAGGGGCAGCGCTTGCAGGTTCACCACCTGGTCCCGAAAGGGAGTGGTAGGAACCTTGGGCACATATCCAGGCCGGGGTCTCAGGATCACGTGAGAGTAAGCCGGCCCGGATTCCAGGCACGCTTCGTCAACGGAGAATGCGTGCAGGTCCCCTACCCTCTTAATGGAGGCCAGTGCAACCAGGAGCGCTGTCTTCATAGACAGGAACTTAAGCTCCACTGATTGCAGAGGCTCAAAGGGAGCCCTCTGCAGGGCATTTAACACCACTGAGAGGTCCCAAGAGGGAACGAGAGGAGGGCGAGGAGGATTCAGTCTCCTCGCTCCTCTCAGGAACCTGATGATCAGGTCGTGCCTTCCCAGAGACTTACCATCAACTGCTTCGTGATATGCAGCTATAGCGGCCACATAAACCTTCAGGGTGGAGGGAGGCAGCCTTCGCTCCAGCCCGTCTTGCAGGAAGGAAAGCATGACACTGATCAAGCATCTCCTGGGGTCTTCTCGGCGAGAAGAGCACCAGTTGACGAAGAGGTTCCACTTCAACGCATAGAGATGTCTCGTGGACGAAGCTCTAGCGGAAGTGATGGTAGCCGCCACCGCAGGTGGCAGGGTACTCAAACCTGCCTCGTCCCGTCCAGAGGCCACACGTGGAGCCTCCAGAGATCGGGACGAGGGTGCCAAAGGGTGCCCCGTCTCTGAGAGAGGAGGTCCTCTCTCAGAGGAATTGGCCAAGGAGGTGCTGTCGCGAGGAGTACTAGTTCGGAGAACCAGGTCCTGGCGGGCCAGTACGGCGCAACCAAAGTGACCTGCTCCTCGTCCTCCTTGATCTTGCACAGAGTCCGTGCGAGAAGGCTCACTGGGGGAAACGCATATTTGCGTAGGCCCCGCGGCCAGCTGTGCGCCAGTGCATCCGTGCCGAGCGTGCCCTCGGACAGGGAGTAATACAGGGCGCAATGGGATGAGTCGTGGGAGGCAAACAGGTCTATCTGTGCGTCCCCGAACTGGTCCCAAATCAGCTGGACCGACTGGGGATGGAGTCGCCATTCGCCGGGGATAGGACGGAACCGAGACAGCTCGTCGGCTGCAAGGTTCCGAACGCCCGGAATGTAGATAGCACGAAGGAACCTCAGGTGCTTCTGACTCCATAAGAGGAGGTGGCGAGCGAGTTGCGACATACGGCGGGAGCGTAGACCACCTTGACGGTTGATGTACGCTACTGTTGCGGTATTGTCTGAACGGACTAGCACGTGTTGACCCTTGAGCAGCGTGTGGAAACGGTGCAGGGCAAGGCGTACTGCCAGCAACTCGAGGCAATTGACATGCAGAAGGCGCTGGGGTCCTGTCCAGGAGCCCGCGGCAGCATGTCCGTTGCACATGGCGCCCCAGCCCGTGGAAGAGGCATCTGTGGAGACAACAATATGCCTGGAAACTCGTTCTAGGGGGACTCCGGCCCGTAGAAAACTGAGGTTCCTCCACGGGGTGAAGAACTGACGGCAGGTCGGAGTCACTGGGACTCGGAGCGTGCCGTGATGCCATGCCCACCTCAGGACTCGATCGCGAAGCCACAGCTGAAGCGGTCTCATATGAAGCAATCCGAGCGGCGTTGCCGCGGCTGCAGATGCCATATGCCCCAGGAGCCTCTGAATAATTTCAGTGGGACCGCACTCTTGCCCTCGAACTGACGAAGACAAGTCAGCAGTGAGTGTGCGCGCTCGCTCGTAAGCTGCGCGGACATGGCGACCGAGTCGATCTCCATACCGAGAAAAGAGATCCTCTGCACGGGGCTGAGTTTGCTCTTCTCCCAGTTGACCCGAAGGCCCAGACGGGCTAGGTGCCGGAGCACCAGGTCTCTGTGTTCGCAAACCTGAGCTCGAGAGTGGGCTAGAATCAGCCAGTCGTCGAGATAGTTCAGGATGCGAACCCCGTGTTCGCGTAGGGGAACAAGGGCTGCCTCGACGACCTTCGTAAAGACGCGAGGAGACAGAGCCAACCCGAATGGGAGAACCGCGTACTGGTATGCCTGCCCCTCGAAAGCAAACCGAAGGAACGGTCTGTGTCGAGGTAAGATGGAGACATGAAAGTAGGCGTCCTTCAGGTCTATCGCTGCAAACCAATCCTGTGGCCGCACGCACTCGAAAATGCGTTTGGCCGTGAGCATCCTGAACGGCAGCCTGTGAAGGGAGCGGTTCAGGACGCGCAGGTCCAGGATCGGTCGTAACCCACCGGTTTTCTTGGGGACGATGAAGTACGGGCTGTAAAACCCCGACCTCATCTCGGCTGGAGGGACAGTCTCGATTGCACCCTTCGCCAGCAGGGTGGCAACCTCCGCTCGCATGATGGGGGCATCGCCACCGACCATAGTGCAGCGGACTCCGCTGAAGCGGGGAGGAGACCGAGCGAACTGAATCGCATAGCCGCGCCTGATCGTTCGGCGACCCAGCGGGACAGGCTGGGGAGCTCTAACCAAGCTGCCAGAAACTGAACCAGCGGGGTCATGCGAACGACAGACGTCCCCCCGGAGGGGCAGCGAGGCGGAGTGACCAGCCCAGGCGAGGGTGGCATAGCGGCCCGGTGCGGGGGCGTGGTCAAACTCCGCGCCCTGACAGAGGAGACCAGGGAAGGACCAGCGTTCCACGGGGGTCTGCTCTGCCAGGGGGCTGGCGACAGAGGGGGACGAGAGCGGTGTGGTCCGAAGACGGCACGCACTGTCGTCTGCGCCCTCTGGAACAGAGGGGAACGGGAGTGGCGAGGCCCGGGGGCGGCGCACACTGCGGTCCGAGAACTCTGTGACAGAGGGGGATGAGAGCAGCGAGGCACAGAGGCGTCGCGTACTGTCACCCGACTCTGTGTGCTCAGTGATGGGAGTATCGGTTCCTTCTAGAGAACAAAAGATTCTCCCCCGGCCCTCCACCGGGGAAAGGAGTGGTCCTGCTACCCACTCCTGGAAAGAACCGAGTCCCACCTCTGAGGAGCCCGTCTCAAGAGCGCCGCTTAACCTGGCATGTAGCGGGGGGCGGGGCTGGAGAGGGCTGTGGCGTCCGCCCGCGGCTTCCAGAGCCGGCCCATTAACGGGCGGGGAGGGAGCCGCGGGAGGGCGCCTTCGGCGGTGGGCAGACCGAGGGATCTGAGCGGACGGCAGGGCCGTCGGGACAGACAGTCTGCACATGGGCGGTTGAGAGCTGTTGGGCAAAGTCCTGAACCGCACCGCCGAAGAGGCAGACCTGAGATATGGGAATGTCGGACAGAATGTCAGCCGCGCGACATCCAGCACATCAGACAGGTTCAGCCACAGAATGGGGAGCATCACCTGACCCAGGGAGCGTACGGCCACTTTCGACGCTCGGGGAGCGAGGTCAGTGGCGGCACGCAGCTCAGTGAAGAGGCCTGGGTCAGTCCCGCCCTCGTGCAGGACCATGAGCATCTGGGTCAGGTAGACCAGCAGAATGACCATGGCAGCAGGGAGGCGGCTGCCAGTGGCGCTATAGGATCTCGCCACAAGTGTAGACGAAAAACTACAGGCCACGGACGGGTGCTTAGGATTGCGCCGAGAAGAAGCACTCTGAGGACATATAGCATCGCAACAGAGCGTTCAGCCGGGGGAACCCCAGTGTACCCATGGCAGCAGCCCCATCGAGGGGAGGAAAGGCGGATGAGATCAGCGAGCGGTCCCGAGAAGACCAGGGGGTCTTCAAGGACTTCGAGATCTCATCATGCACGTCCGGGAGGGAAGGTATTGGGGTTTGCCGTGGACGTGTCGGCGGCCTTACCCAAAACCAATCGTCCCAGGAAAGCATGGCCGTCATCTCTGGATCGGACTCAAGCACAGCCGTATGCACACCAGGAGGTGGCGGCTGTGACGAGTGGTCATTTCCAGAGAATCAAACCCACCTAGTGAAGCTGCTACAAACATAGTATCATCCTCTGTAGCTTCAAATGAAACACACGGGCCACCTTTTTTTTTTTTTTTTTTTAGAAGGTAGACCCGTGGGAATCACCTGTTCACTAGCGGGCACCGTCATTGAGGAGGGGGGGCTGGGGCGTGGACACGGAGTCGGCGCCTTGTTCCAGACCAACACCCTCCGGTCACCCTGGCCACCAGCCGAAGATCGGGTGGTGGATGAGGGGACTCTCACTCTTGCGAGTTCACCGAGTCTCGACCTTAATGACGCGATGGTCATATTCCCACAGAGAGAACATGAGTCATCCACGAGCGCTGCTCTAGTATGATCAAGCCCAACATACCAGACAACGCTCGTGCCCATCAGAGTCCGATACCAAGCTGCCGCAACCATTCTGTTTTTTTTTTTTTTTTTTAAATGCACGGGCGAGCCGTCTTTAAAAAGACGTGCCGCGTGCGAGCTCTTTTTGAGAAAGGAGAGAAACTCCGCGATGTTGAAGCGAGCAGGGAGAAACACACTCACTGGCAGATCACTGCACAGACCAGCAGGCAATGTGAATTCGCTGCGGATCGCCGTCACACCAACACCGGAGAGTGGCTCGTCTCGTAGAGCGAAGTCAGAAATAGCTGTGGAGTGAAGAGATGCTCTTGGCTCCGAAGCGAAAACATGATCTGCCTTTGCCGGCGTTCCTCCTTTTATACCCACGCGGTGGGGCGGAGATACGCTATGCAAATTCCGCAGACCCATGGCATTTTCATTGCCATAGGCTCGTTTTGTAATACTCGAAGTCGATAGGCTTTCTAGGCGAAACCCCCATTCTCCGTCACTCGACGTAACTCGGAGTGACTACGAAAGGGAACCCAATTCTAGTGGCCACAGAATTGCGTTTCCTGAAATCCTATAAAGTAGGATGATATTGTGGATCCCCACAAATATTATTCTGACAATTGAGCTAATTAATTTTGCCTGTTTTGTAAGACGTGGTCCGTGTAATTAATTACAATCAACTTGTAGTTAATTGCATGGATACACATGCATGCATGCAGGTAAAATGACACATCATCCCTTAGCGGGAGATTTATTAACATGTAAGACTGATCTAATCCAAACATGTATGAATAATTATTAATTACCAATTATTAATTATGATATGAAAATTCCCCCACGGATTAGATCCGCCCCTGAGTCTTTACAGATGTTAGTTCAATTTTGTTTATATAGGCTACTTAGTGATAATATATTTATTTATATTTGGAGGTTGGTTGATAATGTTACATATGTTTTATTTATCAGCATGCTAATGCCTATCAGTTATGCATGTGCTGTAATAGTAGGCCTACTCTGTAAATTATGATAATAATAGTTTTCAACTTTTTTGAAAGGAATGTAGCTTGCTCACTCTCACCATCAACTGGAACTCGCACTAGGAGGGCACGCAACAACACAGATGGAAATCAGAAAGAGTAAGTACATATACCCACTATTTTATAGATGTTAGTTCAATTTTGTTCATATATTTAGTGACGATACAATATGCATATGTGCCTGTGTGGCTTTGCAAAAATTGTGTTGTTGTTATGCATGCACAATATTACAATTAGTGATTGGAAATGTTAATATAAAAGTTTATTTTTTGTTATTTTATCAATATGCTGATTGTCCAACAGTTATGCATGTGCTGGCATAGTACTTTGTTAAACCTTTATTAATATTATTATTTTTATAGGAATGTGGTAGCATCACTCTCACCTTCACCTGGAACTCACACTGGGAGGAGGGCACGCAACCGGTGTCGTTCAGTTTTGAGAACAATTGAAAATGATTATTCTGTTTACATATTCCGGTTTTGTCTGGGCAATATTACTTTTAGTGATTGAAATACAGTTTTTTGTGTAATAAACATGCTCACAGTTGTTTGTTTGTTTTACAGCTATAAAGATGATGGTGATCATCAGACACCTGTTGCAAAGAGGGCCAAGACAAACATTCAAACAAGCAATGAGCAGTCCACTCTGTCATGGAAAACAGAGACTGACATTGATCTGGTTCCACAGACTCTGAGATTCCTGCCTGAACAGGAACCTGGACCACAACTGAGACCTGCTGACACACACACTCCCCAGAGTCTCTTCAAAATGTTTTTTTCTGAGAATGCAGTGTCAACTCTGTGCCACAACACCAATGCTCAGGCTGCTGGTGCAATTGCAAAGGGCCGCAAATACCTGCCTGTCAGGATCACCGTCATGCACTACATTCCCCAGAATCCTCCTTTGACACACCTGAATTCACTCTCTGCTAAATGACCAGTCACACCTGTTCCCAATCAGTCACCTCGTTATCCAGCCCTATAAAACACTCATGCACACTTCAGTCATTGTCAAGCCTCCAACAGGAGAAGACCGTTCCCCACGATGTCCCGAAGTTTCCAAGTCTGCCAACGAAGATCCGTCATGTAACTATACCCACCTCTGAATATACTCACCTTTGTCTCCCTGTCCTGCTGTCTCCAGTATTCCTGCCTGGTTCCCCGTTTCCTGAGTCCTGCCATCAAATCAAAGTGTTCCACGTGTCCACCGAGATCTCCTTGTTCCTCCCTGGGTCTGACACAGAAGAGTATTCTTCTCACTAATAATAAACTCACGTTTGCTTTCACTTACCTCCGCCTCTGTGCCTGTATCCTGACAGAAGGCTTGACCCTAACCGACAAAGATGATTTACGAACTCTGTGTTCCACAAGATGGCCGGTCTCTAGAGGATTATGCAGGGATTTATCTTCATCTTTTCCAGAACCTGAAATTGAATGAGGAAGCTCTCACATATGAGTTCTGGAGTGGGCTGGATGATATTCTCGCCCAGCAACTGCTGTTGGGAGATCTCCACCTCCCTTTGGTGGAATTCCTGGACCGCACGCTGTGGGTGTGTGGGTCTTCATTCACCGTGGGAGATATCCAGCACGATCTCCACATTCAGCCCAAAATCCACGTCAGCCCCGCCAAGCCTGCTTTCCACGTTGGTCATCCCAAGCCTGCACGCCCTATCACGGCAACCATCAGATCAGTTCATGGACTTCCAGGATCGATTTCCAGCCTGGCCGATCTCCCGCTGATGTCACTACGTGGTTCCAGATGGGCCATCAAGCCAAAGTCTCGTCCCACAGAGCCTTCCCCGCTGATCCCGTTCAGTCCAGCGCCCTCTTGCTCTCGGAAACGGAGGAAGAGGAGTTCAAGCACCACACAGTGCCCGAAGACCAGTCCTGAGTTTCCTTCGCCACTGATTCAACCCAGCCCAGATCTTCAAGTTGCGCCCACAGAGCCAGAGCCAGTCTTCGAGCGAGAGCCAGAGCCAGTCTTCGAGCGAGAGCCAGAGCCAGTCTTCGAGCGAGAGCCAGAGCCAGTCTTCGAGCGAGAGCCAGAGCCAGTCTTCGAGCAAGAGCCTGAGCCCGTCACGTGCCCGCCAGAGACTGAACACGCCACACTTGAGTCTGCTCTGGAAGACACAGCGCTCATAATGGTGTCCATGGCTGTTTTGTGTGTGTGGGCGACGCGCACATCGGCTACACAAACATCAGTTCTGACCAATGAGTCCAGCTCCAAGCTCCCTGATGTGCTGGTTCCGTCCAGTTCCGAGTCCCATGATGTGCTGGTTCCGTCCAGTTCCGAGTCCCATGATGTGCTGGTTCCGTCCAGTTCCGAGTCCCATGATGTGCTGGTTCCGTCCAGTTCCGAGTCCCATGATGTGCTGGTTCCGTCCAGATCCGAGTCCCATGATGTGCTGGTTACGTCCAGTTCCGAGTCCCATGATGTGCTGGTTCCGTCCAGTTCCGAGTCCCATGTTGTGCTGGTTCCGTCCAGTTCCGAGTTCCATGATGTGCTGGTTCCGTCCAGTTCCGAGCCCTCTGATCCTGCGCCAGAGCCCGTTGATCCAGCGCCAGAGCCCGCTGATCCTGCGCCAGAGCCCACTGATCCTGCACCAGAGCCCACGGATCCACCGTTGGTCCTGCCCAGCCCAAGACCCGCGTTGCTGCCTGATCCCCCCTTTCTTGTCAATTTCCCCATTAAAATTTTGGGGGGGCGCATACCCGAGGGGTCCTCACCGCCATGGCCACCCGAAGGGTCCTCGCCGCCATGGCCACCCGAAGGGTCCTCGCCGCCATGGCCACCCGAAGGGTCCTCACCACCATGGCCACCCGAAGGGTCCGTTCCACCCTGGACGCCCGAGGGTCCCACAGCTCCGCCCTGGACGCCCGAGGGTCCCACAGCTCCGCCCTGGACGCCCGAGGGTCCTACAGCTCCGCCCTGGACGCCCGAGGGTCCGACAGCTCCGCCCTGGACGCCCGAGGGTCCCACAGTTCCGCCCTGGACGCCCGAGGGTCCTACAGCTCCGCCCTGGACGCCCAAGGGTCCGACAGCTCCGCCCTGGACGCCCGAGGGTCCCACAGTTCCGCCCTGGACGCCCGAGGGTCCGACAGCTCCACCCTGGACGCCCGAGGGTCCTACAGCTCCGCCCTGGACGCCCGAGGGTCCCACGGCTCCGCCGCGGTCACACCCACAGTCTGTTCCGTCACGGCCAAGCCCACAGTCTGTTCCGTCACGTCCACGTCCACAGCCTGCTCCGCCGTGGCCACGCCCACAGTCTGTTCCGTCACGGCCACGCCCACAGCCTGCTCCGCCGTGGCCACACCCGCAGCCGTGTCCACCTTGGTCCCACGAGCTGCCAGCTCCGCCCTGGAGGCTTCCTGTCCTGTGCAGCCACGCCCTCGTCAGCCTCCAGGGCGCCCACCCTCCCACCCCTTTGGATGTTATACGGCGCGAGAACGCGCCTTCGGAGAGGGGGGGGTACTGTCAGGATCACCGTCATGCACTACATTCCCCAGAATCCTCCTTTGACACACCTGAATTCACTCTCTGCTAAATGACCAGTCACACCTGTTCCCAATCAGTCACCTCGTTATCCAGCCCTATAAAACACTCATGCACACTTCAGTCATTGTCAAGCCTCCAACAGGAGAAGACCGTTCCCCACGATGTCCCGAAGTTTCCAAGTCTGCCAACGAAGATCCGTCATGTAACTATACCCACCTCTGAATATACTCACCTTTGTCTCCCTGTCCTGCTGTCTCCAGTATTCCTGCCTGGTTCCCCGTTTCCCGAGTCCTGCCATCAAATCAAAGTGTTCCACGTGCCCACCGAGATCTCCTTGTTCCTCCCTGGGTCTGACACAGAAGAGTATTCTTCTCACTAATAATAAACTCACGTTTGCTTTCACTTACCTCCGCCTCTGTGCCTGTATCCTGACACTGCCTTTAATTTTGTTTATTTTACTCACATTTGATTTGCTTAGAGCCCGCATCAACGGGGCATAAGCTTTTACTGTGAGATACCTGCCTTTAGTTTTGTTTATTTTACTCCCATTTGATTTGCTTAGAGCCCGCATCAACGGGGCATAAGCAATTACTGTGAGATACCTGCCTTTAGTTTTGTTTATTTATCGCTCACAATTGCTTTGTTTATAGCCGACTGATTATTTATTTTACTCACATTTGATTTGCTTAGAGCAAATTTAGAACATTTAGTTTCTCCACATAGAGGAATTACAATAAAACAGATTGAAAACCTTTGAATCTCCTCTCATTCTGTGTTCAGGCTGCTTCACTTGATGGGCCATTAGCCATCGGGAGAGTGTCTGTCACACCCCTGGTCTGAATCTCATTAATATTGATAGGCCATTACCACTCCCACGCATAAACCTCTTCTGACCAAAAAACTGTCATACAAAGTATAAATTAATGTTATTGTTTTATGTGAACGATCAGGCAGGATGATTTTCACATCATTTTGAAGCCAGAACT
The DNA here is from genome assembly GCA_026230005.1 of Gila orcuttii. Lineage (NCBI taxonomy): Eukaryota > Metazoa > Chordata > Actinopteri > Cypriniformes > Leuciscidae > Gila > Gila orcuttii. The sequence goes on from JAPDVR010000024.1 coordinate 26,479,237, forward strand.
CGAAGCGACAACATCCATTAGTCAAAAGTCTTGTGGACACATATTTAGTATGTGTTTTGTGGTTTTATTTCAGCAACTTTCATTTTTATTTTTTTCAATAACCACGCATAAACATTATTCTCTTAACCCTTAAAGGTCTAAGGGGTTTTAAGTCCGCCTGGCACTATGTTGATATTTTGGCTTCTGGAATGGTCAATTTTCATAGCAGAGTGAAGAGAGTCATATTTCTGGATTCTATAGATTCTCAGCTACAATGTGGATGCATTGTCAATACACTTCTTGAGACATTTGTATGTGTTCTGATGTGATATATCACCAAGAAATACAAAAACGGAAATTATTTTTTTTTGTTTTTATTATATAAAAAATATTAAACCTAAATGAATAAGGGATTTTACAACAAATATTTATTCCTCAAAGGCTTTAGAAAAAAAAGAAAAAAAATGGGTGAAAAAATATAAAGAAACAAATTAACTATTTACATTTCTGTGACTGTAGTCACCATACGGTTTTTTTTTTTTTTTTTTTTTTGGTGAAAGACAGAAATTATAAGAAAATGTAAAGGGAACATAAATGTTCATTTTGAATTGAATATTCTGTCTCAATTTACCAAACACAACCAAAAACAACCTCTAGATGTCACTGTGCACTGCATTTGCACATCAGTCCACACAGGAAGGGGTCCTGGCTGGGTTGCGCGTTCGGGGTCCTGTGTTGCGCAATGATGCAATCGGCTGTTCTGTGAGGTTGTTCTAAAACACACGGATTTTGTCAGTTTACATTCCCACATATCAAAAGTTGTACAGCCTTTACTACAATGTGGTAAATAAAGATTAGCTATTCATCATCATGCGTGTATTTTTACATCCAAGTCATAGAACTTCTAACTACAATAATCTGACTATATTACTGTAGCCTTCATCATTACGCACCGAGTATAACTACAATGTCTAAACCAAACCCCCATCCCATGTAGACAAATAGTACAGGCCTTAGATAAGACTTACTGCACCATTATTTCTGAAAAGCTACAATAAAATTTCCCTAAATAACATTACAATAAAATAGACGAGCAAACTAAACGAAATAGCTTGTAAACGAAGATGGAATAACTTACATGTGGCCAAAATGCGCACATGATTTGATTACGGCTCCGTTATTTCTGAAAAGCTACAATAAAATAATTTGGCTAAAAAATGATTCAATATATATTAGACAATATATTATCAGCAATATTGCATTCATACTTACTACTCAAATGGATCGATTCCGTCCAGAATTTGATCATCTTCATCCGGATCAGATCCGTTCTCACTCTCACTATCTCGCTCTAGGCAAAAATCATTTCAGCAGCTTGCTCGGCAGTGAATCTTTGTTTGGCCATGTTTTCTTTGAAAATAATCTAGTACAAATACGTGTTTCTCCAAATGTGTTGTGTCCAAAACCGTATGTAAGACGAAAACATTTTGCGAATCCCACGTGGGATTGATTCCAAACCCCTCCCCTTTTTTACGTTCCTGACAACGTCATTTTTTGTTTTTGTAAGATTGTAAGATGTGTTTAACTGTCTTTTTAAACCAGGGATAAAATAAAGCATAGAAAAATAAAATGAAAAAATGGAAAAATAAAAGACATGAACAGATACTGTTGAAACAAAAAACATATACGGTAGGTGTAAGTCTAGCTGTGTGGTGGATTACAAGATGAGATTGAATTCTCCTTTTAGGTTAAGTAATGCTTAGCATTGTTTTTTTTTACTATATATTTTGTTCAGAATCCTGGGTTGAGAACACCACTGTGGATTGTGAATTGGACAGATCTGTTTAATTCACTACCAGCTGTATTTTTGTCACGATGCGCACCGCGACGCCTCCTCCTGGCCTCTCCAGATCACTCTCTCCTGAGTTCTAGGACTCCACTTCCCATCTCTCCCGTCATCACTCATCTCCTTCCATCCCTGTCTCATTCCCATCATCACTGCCACCTGTTCTCACTCAACTCCCCTTTATCTGGACCTCGGTACCCTTTGTTCAACGCAAAGTCTTGTTTCTGCCACGGCGTGCAACTCTGAGCGATCTACTGATAATCTCTGGTATTCCTGGTTTCCTCAACCCAAGCCTGTTCCCAAGGACTTTTTGAACGTTTGCTGCCTGCCTATGACCCTTGCCGGGTAACGACTCCAAGTTCTGGACAGTCCCTGTATATTTATCATTACTGTGTCTTCTCTGCCCGGTTATTCTTGTGTTTCAATAAAGTATCTGCACATGGATCCGAACGCCTCTGACTCTGCATCACAGAAGACTTCGCCAACACAGGATCCAGCAGCCTTTCATCGACTAACCTCTGACGTCTCCAATCAAGCTTCAGTTCTGGTAGTTCATCAGCAGCAGTTGGAGAAGTTAACTTCACTTACCGAGGAATTGGTGAGATCCATGCGGTCCCTCACGACTCAAACTCGCGCTGCTGCGCAAGTCGCTGCACCCCCAGTTCCACCATCGTTCAGTGTGAGTAATGTTCCATCATCCAATAATCCTCGTCTATCCCTACCTGATAAATATGATGGCTCTTCGGCAACATGTAAGGGGTTTTTGCTACAATGCACACTGTATATTAACCAACAACCCAACCTCTTTTCTAACGACGACGGCCGAGTCTCTTTCATCTGCTCACTTCTGACTGGAAGGGCACTGGAGTGGCCGACAGCACTTTGGGCAGGAGGTCACCTTACTTTTCCCTCTTATAACGACTTTCTCACCCAATTCAGAGAGGTTTTCGAGCACCCAGCCGGAAGAAAGGAACCGGGCGAGCTGCTTCTGTCTCTGCGTCAAGGAGGATCTTCCGCGGCGGATTACACCCTCACCTTCCACACCCTCGCTGCACAAACAGGCTGGACGGAGGATCCTCTGAAATTACTTTATCGCAAGGGCCTAACTGCTGAGTTGCAAGGAGAGCTGGCATGCCGAGATGAAGGTAAAACTCTCAGCCAGCTGATGGATCTAACCATTCGCCTGGATAATCTGATGCGTATCGTCGAGTATCCATCCGCCAGCGCTGAGTCTGAACCCATGCAAATCGGCTTCACGCGCTTAACTACAGAGGAGCGAGAGAGAAGGCGGCGCAACAACCTCTGTCTATATTGCGCTCAAACTGGCCACATGAGGGCGACATGCCCCAAAAGACCCACTTCAAGAGATTCTACTGCGGTGAGTTCCTGTGTTCGTTCATCCAAATCTCTCACTTTAGAAGTTTCTCTCTGTTTTGATAAGGGGACTGTTGATATAAATGCATTGATTGATTCAGGGGCAGAAGGAAATTTTATTGATCTCTCTTTCGCTAGAGCTCACCATTTCTCTCTCATTCCGTGTGAATCCCGGGTGCCAGTGGCAGCTTTAGACGGAAGACCCCTGGGATCCGGCAAGATTCGATATATTACCCAGCCGCTAACCCTTAACCCTCTGGGGTCTGAGGGGTTTTCTGGGTCCTGGAGGTGTTCTGACATGCTCTGACATTTGTGCTTTTTTCAGTTTTTTATAAACATGTTAATGGCAAAGGTGTAAATTCACTCTATATAGCACAAACGGGGCTACCGTAATATGTGAGCAACATGTATGTACATGTTTGTATTTTTGAGAGAATATTGTTTATGCATGATTATTGAAAAAATTAAAACTTAAAGTGTCTGAAATAAGGCCACAAAACACATACTAAATATGTGTCCACAAGACTTTTGACTAATGGGCATTGTTGCCTAGAGTTTTTGCTTCAAAATGATCTGAAAATCATCCTGTCTAATCATTTACACAAAACAATACATTGATTTAAATTTTATAAGACACCTTTTGTTTGGAAAGGCAATATGCGTGGAGGCGTGTTCACACCTGAAAAGACAAAGGCCGGATAATGTGCCACATACATAATGAGCTGTATATTAATTAGCCTCTAACACAGATGTGTCACAAGGTCCCAAAGAATGCAAGGACAAAAGAAATTATCTATATATACATATTTTACAATTAGAAATTGTAAAAAATTACAAATAGGTTACAATTACAACAACAATTACAATTTTAACAATATTTCAAGTGTATTCTTTCTTTGTAAAAAGTATACATTTTATCATACGTATTAAAAAAGGTAAGGATTCATTAGTTTGAATATTGGAACAAACACTATAATAACATCTTAGTTGATAATTCAATATACCTACTTTATTTTTGACAAAACATCATACTATAGTATATTTAACATGAGCAGAAATTGGTGAACAAAAGCTTATCTATTTAATGTGACAGTAGTCTTTTTTTACAGTCAAAACTTTATAATCTATCCAAAACTAATCACAAAATCTTGTCTAAACATTCATATTTAGTCTGTAACATATTGTGTATGATATATTAGCATATACATGTTAATTTGCAGTTTGTTGCTTATACAGACATTTTATTTCAACATATTTCATTCTATTTTTACTCATCTTAGTAGGCTATAGCAATATAGTTTGGATGTGTTCATGTAAAAATATAGTTTACTAATGTAGATGCGAGAGTGAATGAACGGCACAGACACGCGCTGTATAACTGTAGTAAACAAAGCGTGCGCGCCTGTGCCGTTCATTCATCATTTAGCCTACACACAGACAGGCAATTCATATTTAAACAGTCTTTTTGCGGTTTATAGACACTATTCAATATCGCGATTAGAACAAACCACTTAAGAATAAATGACTTACTACATCAGCTGGATCCGTTGCTCCTCGAAATGAAACTACCAGCACTTCTGGTACATTTTCCAGGGTTATTAGATAGTATTATTCCTCACAGGGTAGGGATACGCTGTGTTCACAGCAGTAGTAAGAAACTTACTAAACATGATGTGTTTTATAATCCAGCTGGTGGGCGTTGGCATGTTTGCATGGCTTGCCTTAGATCATTTGCGTTTGAATACCACGCGCTCTCCGTTGGCGTGGCACATTAACGCGCAATGAGGTATAATGAGCTGGAAAGAAAAATACTGACATCTCTCTCTTTTCATACAGATTACATAAACTGAGAATATTTGTTTTTTTATATAAATTAATTCATTTAAAAGAAGAGAGTTCAAGCTTCATTATGGAAAAACACTCGTGCCTGTATGACAAGTATTCGCGGAATTACAGTTAATTTTCGGACGCGTTTCAGAATGGACTTCACTGACAGAGAGAAGGCAAAACTAGCATCATGTTTATTTTTCTTTATTTGACTAAAAGCACAATACTTTGTTTATATTGTGAGTATACACAAAAAAAACGGACACTTAACAGGATCGAATGATGTATAACAAATAAGTCAAATCAAAATCAACAGAGTATTTTGAGTCTCTTTTGCACTGATAAGAAAAAAAGCGAGAGTATCGCGCAGGCGCGATAGCCGACCTCAGAGGGTTAATATGGGCTCTCAGCTCTCGGAAACCATTCAACTGTTCACTATTAATTCACCGCTATATCCTGTAATTCTGGGTTTCCCCTGGTTGGAGAAGCACAACCCCCACATTTCATGGTCCGAGAGGAAGGTGATCCAGTGGTCCTCTCTCCCCTTAACAAACTGTCAACCCGCTGTCCTATGTCCTGAATCTGGTCCCAGATGCTCAGAGAATCCTGATCTCCTGGGGGTTCCTACTGTCTATCATGATCTCGCTCTTAGTGAGGGAGAGGTGTCTCAATTTCCACCGCACAGACCTGGGGATTGCGCCACTGAGCTTCTTCCTGGAGCTGAACCGCCCCGTGGGAGAGTCTAGCCGTTATCCCAGCCTGAGACCGACGCTGTGAAGTCTTACATTGAAGGACAACTCTCTAAGGGCTTCATCACTCCTTCCACTTCTCCTGCTTCCGCCGGGTTTTTCTTTGTTAAGAAGAAGGATGGAGGTCTCCGCCCGTGTATAGACTATCGCAGCCTCAACGAGATCACGGTCAAGTACCGCTATCCCCTGCCACTGGTTCCCGCTGCTCTGGAGATGCTCTGCACCGCCAAGTTTTTCACCAAACTGGACCTGCGGAATGCCTACAACCTATGTTATACATACAACCAACTTTTAATAGTATAAGAGACTTTTATGTTTGACATACTCTACAACTGTGTCAATAACAGGCAATGCTGAACCAAATGTATACACACACTTATAACACTGTCTTATTCTTTGGTTTAATTTTTGATTAGGGAGAATTACGAGTCTTTTACTCTTTTCATTCAAAGAAAAAGAAAAAAACAATTGAAAGAAAATGGAGAGAGATGTTTGGCTCGAATACTCCTCCGGAGTGTGGTGGCTTAATCCAGTAATTGAGAAGGAGAATGGGTGATTCAATTGAGTCACTAGGTAGCATAACTGAGGGTGCTCGATTTTGAAACTACACTCTGGAAAAGGCTAGTGAAAGTGAGGCTTAAATAAGCCTCAGAGGAGGGAATGTTGAAGATTTTATTATTTAGAAAACAAGTAATTTAGCTATATATTTGGACACAATTATTTCCTCTGTCTGTGACTTTGGATTTCCTCTATGAATGTGAAAGACCTTGAATGGAATGTTGCTTGCTGCAGAAAATTCTATTCTGAGAAGTCACATGGTACAAAACCTTTACCCAAAACTATCTATAGGGTTACCTTGTTTGGAAGAAGATGTATGTATATAACTCTGAACCCAAAAATACTCGGGAGCGGTAGAAGGCCGAAGGGCCAGAGTGTTAGAGCGCCGTTCTATGGAACGTAACGGCGTTCGAAAATAAAGTCTAATTATTTCTGGCATCAAAGATCTCTGCAAAGTTATTTTCAGGACAATTGAAACCACAACACTACCTCTGTGATGGACAAGTCCACCTCCGAGCCCTCAGCCTCTGCTTCCTCAATGGAAGATGTGTTGGTGGGATTGAGGAGATCCTCTAAGTATTCCTTCCACCGTCGAACAACATCCCCAGTTGAGGTCAACAGCTTCCCACCTCCACTGTAAATGGTGTTGGTAGGGCACTGCTTCCCTCTCCTGAGGCGCTGGACGGTCTGCCAGAATCTCTTAGAGGCCAACCGGTAGTCCTTCTCCATGGCCTCACCCAACTCCTCCCAGGCCCGATTTTTTGCCTCCACAACCACCCGGGCTGCAGTCCGCTTGGCCTGCCAGTACCTGTCAGCTGCCTCAGGAGTCCCACAAGCCAGCCAGGCCCGATAGGACTCCTTCTTCAGCTTGACGGCATCCCTTACTTTCATTGTCCACCATCGGGTTCGGGGATTGCCGCCTCGACAGGCACCTGAGACCTTACGGCCACAGCTCCAAGCGGCCACGTCGACAATGAAGGTGGAGAACATGGTCCACTCGGACTCAATATCTCCAGACTCCCTCGGGATCCAGTCAAAGCTCCACCGGAGGTGGAAGTTGAAGATCTCTCTGACAGGGGACTCGGCCAAACGGTCCCAACAGACCCTCACAGTACGTTTGGGTCTGCTGAGTCTGTCCAGCTTCCTCCCCCGCCATCGGATCCAACTCACCATCAGGTGGTGATCAGTTGACAGCTCCGCCCCTTCTCTTCACCCGAGTGTCCAAGACATAGTGCCGGAGGTCGGATGAAACGACCACAAAGTTGATCATCGACCTCCGGCCTAGGGTGTCCTGGTGCCACGTGCACTGATGCTTATGCTTGATATTGGGTATTACACACTCTTATGCTTGAACATGGTGTTCATATGGACAAGCTGTAACTAGCACAAAAGTCCAATAACAGAACACCACTTGGGTTCAGATCAGAGGGGCCATTCCTCCCAATCACACCCCTCCAGGTGTCACTGTCGCTGCCCACGTGGGAATTGAAGTCCCCCAATAGAACGACAGAGTCCCCAGTCAGAGCACTGATATTAAACTTTATATCATAATACTTGCTTGCTGGGCTGTTAATAAATGCATACTTGTTACGTTATTTTGCCTCCCTTTCTGGTGGAACTCAATGGACCCCTTTGATATGAAACAGCCCTATATTATAAGAACCTGGCGCACCAAGCTGACAGTCGGCTGTCGTTGAGCATCTTTCAGCTCAGTTTTTGCAGTGTGTTCTGCAGCGTTGGCATAGTCGGACCACCATCACTGGCTTTTCAGTGTTGAATCAGAATTGTAGCTGTCAGTGAGAGAGATCATTCTAGTTTGCAGTACAGTTTAAGGAATCGGTGCACACAAAGAAAAATGAAAGTGATGAAAGCAAGCAAATGACAAAGTTAAGAAGCCACACACAAATTTGTACATCATCTTACCTGAGTATTCTAACTCACAAATATTTTCATGATAGCATGGTCACCTGGAATGAAGAAAGTGAAGACCAAGGGATCAACATTTCCTCTCATGCAGGCACAGAAAATACATGCTAGTTGGCCGTTGTCTGTGGTCTGTTTCAGTGTGTTCAAGTGCAACTATTTGCCCAGTTGTAGAAGATACGAGGCAACACAGCAGTCAGATTTGTTGCCATTAGTTCTTTAATGTCAGCTTGGTGCGTCACGGCCTATATTCCTTACACAGGGTATCCACAGGCTGTAGTGGACAAACATGCACACACATAAAAACTGCTTTAGGCAGGCCTAATCCACCTTTGTTGTCGCTGCAATATTAAATAATTCAACATTAAATAAGATTTTCTGAAGTTTGTGTGGTACTAATTGTAAATAATTATCTCATTGATGATTTTATATTCATGCTTATTGTGACTGCAAAGTTTTAAAAGTTTTGCAAAGAAAACTCACAGACCTTTGGGCACAATGCAACGTCAGTGTATTGCGTAATCACACCCTTAATGAATCACTGGAGGATTGTCACTGCAGCAGAACTCTGAATACAGAACGTCCTGGTTGCGTATGCAACCCACCGTTCCCTGAAGGAGGGAACGGAGGACGTAGTCGATGTCGACTGAATGGGGATCGCGACAGAGAGCCTATCATCTTCGAGTACTATTGAACGAGCCAATGCAATTGGCGTGCGTGATTCGCATCACACACTCCACCCCCACGGCGCAGGTATAAATACGGAAGTGGATGCACGCACTAGTTGCTTTTTCGATGAGGAGCCAAGCGTAACCCGGAGTCAGCGGTGGTCCACCGGTAGTGGCAAGGGGACTACGTCCTCCGTTCTCTCCTTCAGGGAACGGTGGGTTGCATACGAAACCAGGACGTTCCCTTTCAGTCGATAACGTCGGTTTGCAGCGGTTTAGCAGCGGTTCAACTAGGTGTCGTCCAGCCCCCAACTCTAGAATCTGTTTAGCAAAGCATATCGTCAACGCCCAGGCGGAGCACTTTACACTCATCATAGAGGAGCTCAACACCTAAGTGGACATGTTGCATCTCAAAATTTTAACGAAATGAAAGCAAGCACTAAGAGGCCAACTTTGCTTGGAAACAGCCTTCCCTCTCTGCTGTATTCCTAACAGATATTTGTAGAGCTGGTCTGAGGTCTATGGCTTGCGTTCTGTACACGTCTAACCGCTATAAGCGAACGGACAGAGAAAGCCAGGGCTGGATCTGCCTCCTCCGGGGCAGCGCTTGCAGGCTCACCACCTGCTCCTATTACGGGAGAGGTAGGAACCTTGGGCACAATCCGAGCCGGGGTCTCAGCTTGTGAGAGTTAGCCGGCCCGAACTCCAGGCACAATACGTTGACCGAAAGCGAGCAAGTCCCTACCCTCTAGTAGAGACCACGTGAGCAGTAGAACTGGATTAACAGAATTTTTAACTCACTGCCTGCAGTGGCTCAGGTGCGGTCTCTGCAGTGCATTTGCACCAGAGATAAGGCCCAAGAGGATAAAGAGGGACGCAAGGATTTACATTACCTCGCTCCCTCAGGAACCTGGCGATCAGGACGTGCTTCCCACGCTTCTGCATCATGATGTGTGTCAAGAATACAGAGGCAACATTATTTTGAGGAAACAGCCTACTCCAACCCATCTTGCAGGAAAGAGAGCACTGAAATGATCGAAAGCTTTCAGGATCTCCTCACTGAGAGAAGACTAACTCAACAACTAGGTTCCACTTCTAGTCAAGTCATCTTCATTAATATAGCGCTTTTAACAATGTAGATTGTTTCTAAGCAGCTTTACAGAGATTTACATATAATTTAAGGTAACAGAAATTGGTTTGGTTTTATAGTGGTTCTTGAATAATGATTTTTCCAGCTTAAGTTAGTTTTGATTGATTCACTTCCGTCTAAATGATCATTTGTTATTTAATTACGGGCCGCTAAGACGACACCGTTCTCTCTAAACAGACTTTAAACGCGTGTGATAGACGCTGATGGCATTCACATGCGCATTAAGAATTGAGTCCGTAGTTATGTGCGTTTGAATATATGTGCGCAGGTTTGTAATTCCTTACAAACCATGCCTAAACAAACTATTTGTCTTGTCTATAAATTTTGATGCAGAATTTTATTTTATTTTATCACTTCGGGTAGGTATGCAAACTGAAAAATTCCACAACGCTTTATCTGTAGATGTCATGTTTCAATGTGTTTAAGTTCTGTTTTGTGATCTGGTTTCCCCCTGTCTCTGTGATTTTGGTTTAGTCCTGTTATTAGTTCAGTTTTGTGATCTTGTTCACCCCTGTCTTTGTGATTTTTGGTTTAGTCCTGTTAGTGTTTCCCGGTCTGTTTAATTAGTAATTCCCTTCACCTGTGTTCTGTTGATTATCCTATTAGTCCCTGTTCATTTAAGCCTTGTGAATTCCTGGAGTTTGTTATTTTGTTCCTGTATGTTCCTGAAGTTAATTTTGTAAATAAATCAACTACTTTGAAGTTCCTGCATCCTCGTCTTCAGCTACCTGCACCCAACCTGACAGAACGACCAACCTTTAAAAGAAAATTCCTCCAGTGTAAGCCTCCAGTCGAACATGGAGTTCGATAAGCAGGCCTTTGTGGGAACCCGCAAAGCTATTTTCCGGGGGATCCGTGGAGGTCACAGGAGAGGATATGGGCGATATGGGTCTAGACAACTTTTTCAGCGTCAACATCTCTGCGTCCAGCCCAATCCTCATCTCATCCGCCCAGTCGAGCAAGAGCCAGAGCCAGTCTTCGAGCAAGAGCCAGAGCCAGACTTTGAGCAAGAGCAAGAGCCAGTCTTCGAGCAAGAGCCAGAGCCAGAGCCAGTCTTCGAGCAAGAGCCAGAGCCTGTCACCTGTTCGCCAGAACCAGAGCCAATCGCCTGCCCGCCGGAGACTGAGTACGCCGCACTTGGATCTGCTCATGAGGACACGGTACTGATTGTGGCTGTTCTGTGTGTGTGGGCGGCACGCGCATCAACTGCGGTCCATGAGTCCAGCCCAGAGTTTCCTTCGCCGCTGGTCCCGTCCAGCCCAGAGTTTCCTTCGCCGCTGGTCCCGTCCAGCTCAGAGTTTCCTTCGCCGCTGGTCCCGTCCAGCCCAGAGTTTCCTTCGCCGCTGGTCTCGTCCAGCCCAGAGTTTCCTTCGCCGCTGGTCCCGTCCAGCCCAGAGTTTCCTTCGCCGCTGGTCCCGTCCAGCCCAGAGTTTCCTTCGCCGCTGGTCCCGCCCAGCTCAAAGCCCTCTTCCCTGCTGATTATGCCCAGCCCAGAGCGCGCTGATCCTGCGCCAGAGCCCGCTGATCCTGCGCCAGAGCCCGCTGATCCTGCGCCGCTGATCCTGCGCCAGAGCCCACTGATCCTGCGCCAGAGCCCGCTGATCCTGCGCCGGAGCCCGCTGATCCTGCGCCGCTGATCCTGCGCCAGAGCCCACTGATCCTGCGCCAGAGCCCGCTGATCCTGCGCCGGAGCCCGCTGATCCTGCGCCGGAGCCCGCTGATCCTGCGCCGGAGCCCGCTGATCCTGCGCCAGAGGCCACTGATCCTGCGCCAGAGCCCGTCCAGCTGGTCCCATCCATGTCTGCTGATCCAGAGACGGTTCCCGTTCCTGAGCCGGTGTCTGTTCCCGATCCTGAGCCTGTCCTTCTCTCCAAGAAATTTTTTGGGGGGAGCTATACGCCTTCGCCGTGGTCGGCCAAAGACCCACGGAGGCCTGAAAAAAGATCACCGCCATGGCCGCCCGAAGGGTCCTCACCGCCATGGCCGCCCGAAGGGTCCTCACCACCATGGCCGCCCGAAGGGTCCTCACCGCCACGGCCGCCCGAGGGTCCGACAGCTCCGCCCTGGAGGTCCGAGGGTCCGACAGCTCCGCCCTGGCCACGCCCACAGCCTGCTCCGCCCTGGCCACGCCCACAGCCTGCTCCGCCCTGGAGGGTTCCCGCTCCTGTGCAACCGCGCCCTCATCAGCCTCCAGGGCGCCCAGCCTCCCACCCCTTTGGATGTTATACGGCACGAGGACGCGCCTTCGGGGAGGGGGGAGGTACTGTCATGTTTCAATGTGTTTAAGTTCTGTTTTGTGATCTGGTTTCCCCCTGTCTCTGTGATTTTGGTTTAGTCCTGTTATTAGTTCAGTTTTGTGATCTTGTTCACCCCTGTCTTTGTGATTTTTGGTTTAGTCCTGTTAGTGTTTCCCGGTCTGTTTAATTAGTAATTCCCTTCACCTGTGTTCTGTTAATTATCCTATTAGTCCCTGTTCATTTAAGCCTTGTGTTTTCCCTCAGTGTTTGTTGGTCGTCGTCCTTGTATGGTTGTGTTACTGAATTCCTGGAGTTTGTTATTTTGTTCCTGTATGTTCCTGAAGTTAATTTTGTAAATAAATCAACTACTTTGAAGTTCCTGCATCCTCGTCTTTAGCTACCTGCACCCAACCTGACAGTAGAGTGGTATAGGGATCGTCCATAGGGAGAGGCTAGTTGGCACTTCAGCACTGCATTGTCATCGGGTCCAGGCGAAGGTCCTTCGTCAGATCTGGTAACGGCCTGGATCCGGCAGGCTGCGGGAAAACCTCGGGATAAACAAAGACACTAAAATTAGCGTAGATGCCATTCTTCTTATGATGTAACGAGTAAATCAGGATTTAAGGGAAGTGTTCCCAGTTCCAGTTGACCTAATCTATGCAGCCTAATATTGAATTATAGAAGTCTATAGTGTGTTATGTGTATGCTAGGTCAAAGAGATGTGTTTTTAGTCTAGCTTTGAACTGACAGACTGTGTCTGCTTCCCGTACAATGTTAGGAAGATTGTTCCAAAGTTTTGGTGCTAAATAGGAAAAGGATCTAGCGCCAGCAGTCGATTTTGATATTCTAGGTATCATCAACTGGCCAGAACTTAGAGATCGCAATAGACGTGAAGGACTATAATGCGTTAAGAACTCCCTCAAGTACTGCGGAGCTAAACTATTTAGTGCTTTGTAAGTAATCAGCAATATTTTAAAATTTATACAATGTTTAATAGGCAGCCAATGCAGTGTTGACAGAACCGGGCTAATATGGTCATACTACCTGGTTCTGGTAAGAACTCGAGCTTCTGCGTTTTGAACTAGCTGTAGTTTGTTTATTAAGCGTGCAGGGCAACCACCCAGTAGAGCATTACAATAATCTAGCCTTGATGTCATGAACGCATGAACTAGTTGTTCCGCATTTGTCAATGAGAGCATATGACGTAATTTAGATATATTTTTAAGATGGAAAAATGCGGTTTTACAGATACTAGACACGTGACTTTGAAATGAAAGATTGGTATCAAATAGCACACCCAGGTTCCTAACTGACGACGAAGACTTAACAGAGAGGCCATCAAGTGTTAGACAGTATTCTAGGTTATTACGTGTGGAAGTTTTTTGTCCAATAATTAGAATCTCTGTTTTTTCAGAATTTAGTAGTAGGAAATTACTAGTCATCCAATTTTTTATATCAGCTATGCATTCCGTTAATTTTGTGAATTGGTAAGTTTCGTTAGGTTTTGAGGAAATATAGAGCTGAGTATCATCAGCATAACAGTGAAAACTAATTCCATGTTTCCTAATGATATCTCTTAACGGTAGCATGTACAGAGTGAACAGCAGCGGTCCTAGTACTGAGCCTTGTGGTACACCATACTGAACTTTTGACCGATAAGACATCTCTTCATTTACTGCTACAAACTGATAACGGTCAGATAAGTATGATTTAAACCATGCTAGTGCAATTCCACTAATGCCAACATAGTTTTCTAGTCTATTTAATAGAATGTTGTGGTCAATGGTGTCAAATGCAGCACTAAGATCAAGTAACACTAATAGAGAGATACAACCACGATCGGATGATAAGAGCAAATCATTTGTGACTTTAATGAGAGCAGTCTCAGGACTATGGTATGGTCTAAATCCGGACTGAAAGTCCTGGCAGATAGCATTTCCTTCAAGAAAGGAACACAGTTGTGAGGATACTGCCTTTTCTAATATCTTTGACAGAAAAGGCAAATTCGAGATCGGCCTGTAATTGACTGATTCTGTAGGATCAAGTTGCGTTTTTTTAACAAGCTGTTTAATCATAGCCAGCTTAAAGGGTTTTGGTACGTATCCTAGAGACAAAGACGAATTAATGATATTGAGAAGAGGATTTATGACATCTGGAAGCATCTCTTTCAGTAGCTTAGTCGGTATAGGGTCTAACATACAAGTTGTCGATTTAGATGAGTTAACGATTTTGAAAAATTCTTCTTCTCCTATAGCAACAAATGAATCAATTTTTTCCTCAGGGAGACAACAATGTACTCCCTGATGCGATACTGTAGTAGACGGTTGCATAGTTATAATTTTGTCCCTGATATTATTGATCTTATAAGTGAAGAAGTTCATAAAGTCATTACTGCTGTGTTTCTTGGAAACTTCTGGGCTTGAAGCTTTCTTTTTCGTTAGTTTAGCCACTTTTTCAAATAAATACCTAGGATTATGTTTATTTTCTTCTAATAGGATTGAAAAATAAGCAGATCTAGCAGCTTTTAAAGCCTCTCTGTAAGCAATCGAGCTCTCCTTCCATGCAATCCGAAATACCTCTAGTTTTGTTTTCTTCCAGTTGCGCTCCATTTTTCTGGCTGCTCTCTTAAGGGCCTGAGTGTGCTCGTTGTACCACGGCGTTGGACTATTTTCTTTAATCTTCTTTAAGCGCAGCGGAGCAACTGTGTCTAAAGTGCTGGAAAAGAGAGAGTTAAAAGTTTCTGTTGCAATATCGAGTTCTTCTAAGCTATCTGGGATGCTGAGATGGTGAAACTGATCAGGAAGATTATTGATAAAGCAATCTTTCGTGGCAGAAGTGATAGGTCTAACATATTTATAACACGGAGTCGGCTTTGCAGCCTTGGCTAAATGTAATTTACATGAGACTAGATAATGATCTGAGATGTTGTCGCTCTGCTGCAGTATTTCAACGGCATCAACATCTATTCCATGTGATAATATTAGATCTAGAGTATGATTACGACAATGAGTAGGTCCTGACACTTGTTGTCTAACTCCAATTCAGTTTACAATGTCTTTAAATGCCAATCCCAATGCATCTTTTTCATTATCTACATGTATATTAAAATCACCAACAATTAGTACTTTATCTGCAGCCAATACTAATTCTGATAGAAAGTCAGCAAATTCTTTGATAAAGTCTTTATGGTGCCCTGGTGGCCTGTATACAGTAGCCAGCAGAATTCTCAAACGTGATTTATCGTTTACACTATATATTTTTACATTAAGCACCAACACTTCAAAAGAAGTATATTTAAAACTAGATTTCTTAGTGGTTTTGAAAATATTACTATAAATTACAGCAACACCTCCCCCTTTGCCTTTCGGACGAGGTTCATGTTTATAACAGTAATCTTGCGGGGTGGACTCATTTAAAGTAATGTAATTGTTTGGTTTTAGCCAGGTTTCTGTCAAACACAGCACATCTAGGTTATAATCTGAAATCATATCCTTAACAATAAGTGCTTTTGAAGTAAGGGATTGAATATTCAGCAACCCAAGCTTTATCGTTTGCTCATCTGTATTATATCTGTTTTTTATTTGTTGAACATCAATTAAATTTTTAACCTTTGATAGGTTTGGAAGTTTTTTGTATTTCCAAATTCGGGGAACAGACACAGTCTCTATATGATGATATCTAGGTGAAAGAGCCTCTATGTGATGGGATTTATCTGACCTTGGTGACGTGAGGCCGCTAGCAGACGGTCGGTTTAGCCAGTCTGTCTGCTTCCTGACCTGAGCCCCAGATTGTCATGTTTTATCTCTAAGACTATGAGCCAAATTACTAGAGAGAAGAGCAGCACCATCCCAGGAGGGATGAATACCATCTCTTTTCAACAGGCCAGGTTTGGCCCAAAAACTTTTACAATTGTCTACGAATTCTATATTATTTTGGGAACACCACTTAGACAGCCAGCCATTGAGTTAACACAATCTACTAACTATCTCATCACTCCTTCGAACAGGAAGGGGGCCAGAGCAAATTACAGTGCCTGACATCGTACTTGCGAGTTCAAACACCTCTTTAATGACTCCACTTCAGGAGTGGAGTCATGTTGCCTTAAATTGCTGCCTCTCTAGGCAGCTCACGAAGTTAAGCATCAGTATCTGTCTACATTTTCTGGTTTAAATGATATATTACAAAGGAGATATATCTATTTGCAGAACTGCAGCGGCAGCAGTTTCAGACCAGCAGCGCCAGACCCGCTTTAATTAAATATTAACTATTTTCACATGAATTTTAATCAGATCAATATCTACAATATTAAACAACAGTCACTTTTCTGTTAATACGCGCATAATATATGATGTACAATGAGCAATATTTTTTTAATGATTATGTAAATGGATAATACAAACCCTATTTTATTGTTAGTTCATTTTGCATTAACTAATTAAACTAGTGAGAACAAATACTTTTAACGTTTTAATTTTGAAAATATATTAAATGTGTAACCATATTGTAAAATGTTTCCAATTTGACTGCTTGTGTGATAATATGGTTATTAAAGGACACAGAGTAGGGGCAATTAATGTAAAATATACTGTATTTCAGGGCTATTCAATTAGCTTCATTCGAGGGCCGGATTATTCAATTGAAAAGTTGAGGTGGGCCGGTGGGTTTAGCTTATTTATTGAAACATAACAGTATCAATAAGTAAGCTAAAGTAAACATAAAAGTATTGTATGGAAATGTGGTACCCAACAGTATGCAGATTTATAAGACCATAATAAATAACTTATTTACAGCTATGTACAAATATATTAATTATACTGGATCATAGCTGGTAAGAATTGTTTTATTAATAATTATTATAGGCTTAAATTAAAATATACTGACAGTGAGACTTCGTAACCATTGGTAGCTAAAACCATGGCTACTCACTCCCAATAAAAAATGCATTAACAGGTAAAAACTATACACACAATTACTTATGTATTCCTCTACCCCCCTAATAAATCTAATGCAATGTAAAAATGACTATAACATAGTATTCAATATAAATATTCACAGTAAATGTTTGAAAGGGTGGTGATTAGGGATTTAGTCTTGTAACTTCATTCATGGCACAATGTTTCTGATATTTACCTCATCAGTCATGTTGGGAATTTTGAGGCTGTTTCATCCGATTTAAAACTAGTTAAAATCATTGAGTTATTTGTGGTTTGTAACAGAGATATGTGTCAGATTGAAACGCTTCTCACTGGATGTCGCAACACTGTTTAATAATAGTGTCCGGGACCGGGAGTAAACGCAACTCCTTTAAGCTTGCGTTCCGTTATTCACTGGACCGCGCTGCGTAGTTCAAAGTAAACTAGTGAAACAACTGAAAACAGCGCTATTTGTTCTCTATTTGTTCTTACTGACGAGAAACCGCTTCGATGATTCAGTGACAGAACGGTCCGAACGAAGCCGAATCATTTCAGACCGTTATGCAAGCGCGTTTGGCCAATTCATGGAAAGGAAATACTCGAACCAAAGAATGATTAATTCACGAATGATTGATATCGCTGGTTCAGTCGACAGAAATACGGGACACACATAATAACTGCTGAAATATTCGAACTGAAACCGTTTCTCAGGTCAGTCGGAGCGCTCATGGTACACACACAGTGCGTATAGCCGTAGGCCTACAGCTGCAGGCGCCACTGCGGTCACGCGCATATCTAACCAAATTTCACCGCACCGCCAGGAAAAGAGGAGGAGGGAGGTTGAGGTGCCCTCGGGCCGGATGGAGATGATTGGCCGGCCGGACTTGGCCCGCGGGCCGCCAATTGAATAGCCCGGCTGTATTTAATCAATGTGACGCCTTGAATGAGTGAAACGTGCATTAAAGCCAGTAAGACATTTACCAACAGAACAAGCATGACAGAGAATACAGTGAGTTGTCTGGTCTGTAATATTTCTGTCGTGATGAGGTGAACTAATTTATATCTGCTTAAAATATTGTATCTCATTTTATCATTGAAGCTTGAATTTGTTGTCATACTTTGTTTTATAGATTTTTTTTTTTCCCTATGGTCAGCTTGATTACTTTTCGGATTGGGTGTTGTAAAATGGCGATGAACTTACTGTAGCCTATATCTTAGTTTACAGGGATGGCTGAGGTCTTTCTGCAGAATTGCCATGATACAATGGGATCAAAAGTCAATAGTTTTTGTGTTTTAGGCATAGACTGTAAAAAAAGATGGACGACGCCCCTTCGCTCTCTTCCATTGGTGAGAAGGGAAGCCGCCAGCGTCCCGATATGGCGCTGACATCTTGGGACTTGAGTCTGCACAGTTGCGATCTCGGGACCAGACCTGCGCAGTAGTGAGCAGGAAGTAAAGCCGCGAAATCAGCGCCCCGCCCTCACTCTCGCCGAATGCACTCTGAACTTTTAAGTGGCTTATGTCTGCTTCGTTCCTCGAGGGCGATCGAGACGCTTTGGCTTCACTTTTCAGGGCTTGTGCGGCACACTTGGTTTTAAGTTGATTATTTGTTGTTTCTTTTAAAATTATGAGCCGTTTCTATGTTTGTTTGTTTTTTTATTTTAGCTGTTTTTTTAAAAGTCCTTTTGATTTTCATACAGAGAAATGCACATTTCACTTTTTTCAAGGCTTTGTGTTAAATGTTTATTTTGAATTTCAAATAATGAGTATATTTGACATTTAATAGGACTGCATTTGTCTAGAACTAACAATAAACTAATGTGTTTGCATCCTTTAACATTAAAGGGGACCTATTATGCAAAATTCCCAGATAGCAGACGGATGTGGGCCACTTCAGGCAATGATGCGGCACTGGTGGCCTTCTTATGGCCCGGACCAAATGTGTCTTAGCCTGAAGTGGCCCACATGTAAAATGGCAAATATGACCCAAAAAATTTCAATCACATGTGGGCCATTTTAGGCAAAGATGCGGCACTCATGGCAATGTGTAATCTGAACCTGAGCCTAAAGTGGCCCATATGATAGATAATAAATATGGCCCAAATATGACAAACCAAATGTGGGCCACCTATGGCAAAAACGTGGCACAATGACTAATCTGGATGTAAACCAAATATGGCCCACATATGTTTCAGCAAATGTGGCCCAGTTATCTTAAAACATATCTGGGCCAGGTTTGGCAAAGATATGGCTCAGTGGCACTGGCTCATCTAGATGTGAGCCAAAAGTGGCCCACATATAATGTTGCAAATGTGGCCCAGTTATTTTAAAACTCATCTGGGTCAGTTTTGGCAAAGATATGGCACAGTGGCACTGGCTCATCTGGATGTAAGCCAAAAGTGGCCCACATATAATCCTGAAAATGTGGCCCAGTTATCTTAAAACATATCTGGACCAGTTTTGGCAAAGATATGGCACAATGGCACTGGCTCACCTCGATGTGAGCCAAAAGTGGCCCACATATAATGTTGCAAATGTGGCCCAGTTATCTTATAACACATCTGGGCCAGGATTGGCAAAGATATGGCTAAGTGACCACTGGCTCATCTGGATGTGAGCCAAAAGTGGCCCACATATAATGTTGCAAATGTGGCCCAGTTATCTCAAAACATATCTGGGCCAGGTTTGTCAAAGATATGGCTGAGTGAGGACTGGCTCATCTGGATGTGACCCAAAAGTGGCCCACATATAATGTTGCAAATGTGGCCCAGTTATCTTAAAACACATCTGGGCCAGTTTTGGCAAAGATATAGCTCAGTGACCACTGGCTCATCTGGATGTAAGCCAAAAGTGGCCCACATATAATGTTGCAAATGTGGCCCAGTTATATCAAAACATATCTGGGCCAGGTTTGGCAAAGATATGGCTGAGTGACCACTGGCTCATCTGGATGTGAGCCAAAAGTGGCCCACATGTAATGTTGCAAATGTGGCCCAGTTATCTTATAACACATCTGGGCCAGGTTTGGCAAAGATATGGCTAAAGTGACCACTGGCTCATCTGGATGTGAGCCAAAAGTGGCCCACATATAATGTCGCAAATGTGGCCCAGTTATCTTAAAACATATCTGGGCCAGTTTTGGCAAAGATATGGCACAGTGGCACTGGCTCATCTCAATTTGAGCCAAAAGTGGCCCACATATAATATTACAAATGTGGCCCAGTTATCTTATAACACATCTGGGCCAGGTTTGGCAAAGATATGGCTGAGTGACCACTGGCTCATCTGGATGTGAGCCAAAAGTGGCCCACATATAATTATGCAAATATGGCCCAGTTATCTTAAAACATATCTTGGCCAGTTTTGGCAAAGATATGGCACAGTGATCACTGGCTCATCTGGATGTGAGCCAAAAACGGCCCACATATAATGCTGCAAATGAGGCCCAGTAATCTTAAAATGTATATGGGCCAGTTTTGGCAAAGATATGGCTGAGTGATCACTTGCTCATCTGGATGTGAGGCAAAAGTGGCCCACATATAATGTTGAAAATGTGGCCTAGTTATCTTATAACACATCTGGGCCAGGTTTGGCAAAGATATGGCTCAGTGAGCACTGGCTCATCTGGATGTGAGCCAAAAGTGGTCCACATATAATGTTGCAAATGTGGCCCAGTTATCTTAAAACATATCTGGGCCAGTTTTGGCAAAGATATGGCACAGTGGCACTGGCTCATCTCAATTTGAGCCAAAAGTGGCCCACATATAATGTTACAAATGTGGCCCAGTTATCTTATAACACATCTGGGCCAGGTTTGGCAAAGATATGGCTGAGTGACCACTGGCTCATCTGGATGTGAGCCAAAAGTGGCCCACATATAATTATGCAAATATGGCCTAGTTATCTTAAAACATATCTTGGCCAGTTTTGGCAAAGATATGGCACAGTGATCACTGGCTCATCTGGATGTGAGCCAAAAGTGGCCCACATATAATGCTGCAAATGAGGCCCAGTGATCTTAAAATGTATATGGGCCAGTTTTGGCAAAGATATGGCTGAGTGATCACTTGCTCATCTGGATGTGAGGCAAAAGTGGCCCACATATAATGTTGAAAATGTGGCCTAGTTATCTTATAACACATCTGGGCCAGGTTTGGCAAAGATATGGCTCAGTGAGCACTGGCTCATCTGGATGTGAGCCAAAAGTGGTCCACATATAATGTTGCAAATGTGGCCCAGTTATCTGCCTCATCTGGGTGTGAGCCGAAAGTGCCAGCCATATGACATGGCAAATATGGCCCATATAATTCATAACAATTTGGGCGACATTTGGAAAATATACGGCACAGTCAGCATTGGCTAATCAGGGTGTTAATTCGAAATATTCTAAATATAAGCATATTCGAAATATGCCCCCAAAAAATTTAAACCTATGTGGTAAGTCCATTTCTGGCTTAGATGCAACACTTCTGACAATGGCTAATTTAGCTTAAAAAGGACAGACTTAAACTGCCTTGAAATATTTTTTAATTACATTTAACAATATTTTTTGGTATAGATGCAGCAGACACTTAGGCTGTGTGTCATGTACACCAATGCGTTTTCTTTTTTCACGCGACTGGTGTGTTTCTTCAATCGTTTTCAATGGGAGTGCCGCATTTTTAAAAACGCCATGAGCGTAACGAGGCGCCGAGCGTTTTTTAAAAATTTTTATCTGGCTATAAAACGATGAACACTCAGCGTTTTTTACAGATCGGCGAGAATTAAATAATGTTCAACTTTGGTTAAAACGCTCATCACTGTCACTTTCTACCAGACCGTCCAATCACAATGGAGGAGGGGCGGGAAAAATACCACACAACCAACTGTCACAACATTCTTTCTGTTCAACATCAAATAGCAGAGTAGATGGAAAAATAATATTTCTGGTCTCCAAACACACGTGTCTATACCATATGACATCTGTACTATACAAACATTATTAGTATTATACAAATTATCAGCGAAATCAGTTACAAGTAAACTGTGTCACGGATATTCTGTATAGCAACAAGGCGTCTCAACAAAAAAACAACACCAACAAAAACACTTTCAATTGCTCACAGCTAGGCGTTTTCAGCAGATTGCCTAGCATTTTCAGCTGGCTAAAAACGCTTTGGTGGACACATGGCCTTAGGCTGGATGTGAGGCTACATGTAGGCCTACTTACATCTATGACATATGCTATTGCTGACATATGTTTTGTAGGTAGAGTGTCTAGAAAAGTTCAAGTGTCTAAGTTCAAACTTATGAAGAGTTTTTTTTATGGTTTTGGGATGTGCAAGAAGATACTTTAGTGGCTGTTTGTGCGCTTGGGGCACAATGATTTTGCCAAGTACATGTCCCTGTATCAACATATTTTTGTTGATCTTGGAACATCATTCCTGTCCATAAAAATAGTCCTAACCCTAACCCTAACCCTACAATCAGAGGGAAATTATAATAACACTGATCTAGAAGCATGGTTGAAAGCCTAAACTTGGCATAACTTCAAACTTAAATTCTAATTGGTCGATATGAATGCTGTTCCTGGATCAATAAAGATGTTGAGCCAGGAACATGTTGTAGCCTACTCGGTAAAACCTATCTTGCTAGCAGTGTCATCTAGGCCTAACTTCTAGAGCAGACCCGGACAAACTTCCAATGTGGCCTCAAGATGAGTTAAAATTATGACAAATTAGTCAACAAGATGTTTCTTATTATTTGACTATTTTTATAACAAATGTACTGGATTTGTTGTGGAGAATAGGACTAGGTCAAAAAGGTTGTTCCTATGTGTGACCCCACAAAAGGTATTTGAAACCCCCTTAAAATATTCAAATATTTAAAATATAATCAAATGAAAATATTCAAATATTTTAAATATTGAAAATATAAAAAAATATTGTAATATTTTCAAATTAAATAAACATTTTAAATAAATAAATAAACCTTTAATTTTATTACATTTCTGGCTTAATATAATTTACATTTATACAACTGTCATTTTTAGGCTATAAATAATCTTTCTTAAAGATAAAAATATATCATTTTAATTGACATTATAATTGATGAAATACGCTTAAATGAACGACAAATTAGCAGAAGCTCTTGTGAGAAAATATTATTATTTTGATAATAACTTTTTCAGCCCCCTGTAGCCTATTCATGACAAAATTGTCTCATTTTTTTTTTTCTTCAGCTTACTTCTTTATTAGAGATAAGATCTCTATTTTGTTTATAACAAAATATTTACTGCATTTGAAGTTGTCTTTGAAAAAAAAAAATCAAACTGACGATTCGGCCCTTTAAATTTAAACGTAGCCGTAAAGCGCGAAAAAGGCGCTTGAAACTAAAAGGTTAGAGGATTGTCAGTTGGAGGGAGGACGAATACTGCAAACAATCAAGGTAAGATATAATCGATACATTTATACTTTCTTAGCGATTGCTTCGTTATATCCATGTTGTGTGAGTTAATGGAATAACTTCTAATTTCGAAGTAGCCTAACATTATTTTGGCAGTTTAACTCTAAGCTAGATCTATTATGGTTGTTGAATGCGATTGACGGAGCGCCAATACATTTAGATTTGCTCATGTTGCTCCGATTTTGCCAACATTCAGTCATTTTTGCTCGGTGAAAGTATTTTACTCTTGTCTTATTTTGGCACAACAATGAAAAATGTATATATAATAGCCTATAGTGTAATTTTTCATTCATGTTTACATTGGGCATACAGTAATACTGCAGTAACTGCACTAGTTTTATTACTTTGTGACAGCATTTTTCGTTAACTAGCAATAATGCACAAATTACTACATGCTTTTTCTTACAATAAAAGCTTTTATGAGATGATTACAAAGTAACAATAGCCTAATAGATATTATTGAGCAAGTTGGTTCAGGTATTATTACTCTATGTATTTCACATTTTTAGTATACCCTAGTCATTTTAAAATTAGTTTGCCTGCTTTTTTTTTTTTTCATTTACTGTTTTGAGTCGGGATGTTTTTCACCTTAATAACACGTCAATGTGATTTGCTACAGAAAACTGCTGGTGTGAATAAAATAGCCTACAGTTTAGAGTTCACTGTCACCATTAAGGTAAGCTATACATTTCATGTGGTACAAAATAAAAAAGTATCAATGTAAAATGTTTTTTTTTTTCAGCGCACCTGGTTATTGACTGTACTTCATGTAATTGTAGGTGTAACTACTGTGTCATTGAGAGAGAAAAGTGGAATATCACTCACAGCAATTTAAGGAAAAGGGCTGTTAAAAGAGTCACCCAGTTTATGAAATCTTTGAATGATGAGGATAGTGGATTGTACTAAGGAAGAGCATAGTGTTGAAAATGAAGTAGTTACTTCAAGCTTTGTTTTGCCACCAATCTGTGGATCAGAAAGTGATGGGGGAAGGGAATCAGCAAGTGACGAGGATACACAGCAAAAGTTCTGTGACATAATTGAGTGCAAAATGCCCATGCAAAATCAGTTTTTGTGTGCGTTTTTAGTAAACATCGAGAAAATTCTACGCTTGAGCAAACAGTTTGTAAATAGGTTAATACAAATGATGGCAAGTGCCCGTGCAAAATCAGTTTTGTGTGTGTTTTTAGTAATTGTTGGTTTGGTGTGTTTGAGTGCTCATTGTTACAATTACACAGCAAAAGTTCAGTGACATTTTTATTTGTGCATGGTAGAAAGCAAATACTGATACTGACATAATGCCATACAATAAATGTGGAAAATTTAACACGATTCAGGGAGCAGGCTACACAGTGAACTCTGAGACAAGCTGTGAATAACATATAATATTCAGAAGTAAACAGTATAGCTGACTTAAAGGTCCCATATGGTGAAAATGGGCTTTTATGGGATTATGTTAAGCTGACAGAGTCTTTATGTCAGAATGTTTATTTTTACACCACAACCTTCTAAAAATGATATTTTTAACTATATCTTTTGCATTTCTCATCCAAACAACGACAAACTCGGCACTGCACTTACTTGTGCCCGTAGCAAGACACCTGTCAAGTTTGAAATCCATCGGACTAACGGTTTGAGAGATATGCGGTTAACAGACAGACAGACAGACGTTTCTGTAATTTATAGATAGATAACAAAAAGAACAGATAAAAATACTGTTAAAGTACCGGATCGATAAGCAGTATCGGTAAGAGTGGTAATACCATTAAAACCTTAACAATACCCATCCCTACCACAACGTGCGTGCACTTTGCTTCTCTCATCTACACAGACGCAGCAGTTGCAATTTAATGTAGGGGTTGTTTGATATATTTTATGCTTTCATTCTGACCCCCAAGACTCAACTAATCCTTGGAGAGTCTTTTGGCCGATCAAACTTTCCTCCTCACCGTGTCTATATTGTCTTAATTTAAGACAATATAGACACGTCCTCTTCCTGGCAGATTTTTTGTAACATCTTTAATTGATTGAAACTTCTGAATTATTTTCAAATAATTTAGCTATTTTCTTACAGCCAGTTTCTATTTTGTGATGCTCAACAATCTTTTGCTGCACATCAGAACTATATTCTTTGGTTTTACTCATCGATGGATGATTAAGGGAATTTGGTTTTTGTGTTTCCTCATATTTAAACTCCTCTGAAACAAGAAATCATAGCTATAGAATTCCATGTTCCTAGTCACCGTGGTTTGCTAAAAAAAAAGGTTAAACTTGTGCACTTTGGGCATCTGGAAACAAAGAGTGTCCTTGTCTGTGGCCAAAATGTTCTTTACAGTTGCACTGGCAAAGTATGCACTTAGTTGTCTAAGTTGTCTAATCCATCCTTGCATTTACAATGTTATATATTTTTAGGAACTGTCAGAAACAACAGACTGACAGCTGCGGCCACCGATCAAGAAATTGAAACATTTATTAAAAAATGGCTTCATCTGTCAAGTGACCGAGACGGAGGGAGAAGAGAAAGGGAGAAACGGAGGAGGTCCCAAGACACCTGTAAGTCAGTTTCATTGTGTTTTTGCTATATGTGTATAACACCATGGTCTGTCTGAATACTTGATTCTGATTGGCTGCAAGGTATACTTTAAAACATTGGTAAAACTTTAACATTAGTTAAGGGATTAGTTCACCCAAAAATGAAAATTCTGTCAGTAATTACTCATGTTGTTCCAACCCCGTAAGACTTTCGTTCATCTTCGGAACACAAATTAAGATATTTATGATGAAATCTGAGAGCTGTCTCACTCCTCCATAGGCTTCTAAGGGATTGAAACTTGCCGGCCCAGAAAACGTATTGAAAACATTGTTAAAATAGTCCAAGTGACTACAGTGGCTCAACCATAAGTTTATCAAGCGACGAGAATACTTTTCGTGCGCAAAAAAACAAACAAAAACAACAACTTTATTCCACTATTCATTTTCAGCTACTTAGTTCAATCAAGTTCACGTAGTGTAACTGCGGGTTCTACGCTACCATGCAGGCTCACTATTGGCCGACACTGGTCATGTGTGTGATGCGCTGCGCTGTTAAACTATGTGAACTTACTTGAACTAAGCAGCCGAAAATGAATAGTGGAATAAAGTAGTTCTCTTACGAGAGGTTCTCTCGTATTGCGTAAGCTAGCTTACGCTACGGGAAAGATTCATCTTTTCTGAGAAATTGAAGCCAAAAATTATCCTATAATTTTGTATCTATTCACAACGCAGTTCAGCTGCAGCAGAGCATGAGCAGGCTAGCTAGCAGCTCATTGGCTCGCTCACAGGGAACTGCTTAAGCCTATGAGGAGACACGAATGAACTCTCGGCCAATGAGAGTCTGACCTGCTCTCATTGCGTCAGAGCCCGCCGAAACGGGCGTGGCCAGAGAGTATAAATTCGCCTCTCAGGCTGTAAATTCAGATTTTTCATATCTTCAGCGAGGCTACACGCATCTGCTGATCCTGAGAGAAGCCGCCGTCGTGGAAAAGGCACCTTCTAGCGAGCATCTGGGAGTCTGAGGAAGCCGGCCGTCTTCGCCACCTTCAGCCGTCCTGCAAGCTAGCGCCATCCGACGGATTCATATCCTTACCAAAAAAGCTTCTTGTATTGTATGTGTGTATCTAAAAGAGCAGCGAGCGTCTTTTTTAAGATGCCTCGCACACCTGCGGCTCATGCCGCGTCCCTCTCAGCGCCAGAGCCCGCCTTCTTCTGCGCTGTCTGCCTGGGACTGGGACACGCAGAGTTTTCTCTCGCCAACGGCGGATGTTTCCTCTGCGATTGGGCTTCTGTTGTTGACCCTGCTGGCTCGACTCGAAGCGTTACGCCGCCTCCCCCTCTCACCGCCTACGAGCGCTGAATGGGGGAAGAGCCGCTTACAGCTGTGCCAACCGCGGCTAACTTTCTTTACAAGAGAGCTAGTCCGGCCCCATGCATACACCGGCAAGTGGGTTTATAGTGCGTTAGTTCCGTCGAGGTCGAACTAGTCACTGCTATCACACCCTCTTATCTGCTCGCGCTATAAAGCCTGTGTCTTCCCCCTAGCTCAGTGGTGGAACATAAAGCTTTTCGCGCCAGAGACCCGTGTTCGATTCCGGCTCTCGCAGATAAATTTTTATGCAGCTCTGAGCTCTCGGCTAGCTTTCTTACGTTACAGAAAGCGGCCGCGCTCTCCCGCCTGCATATAACGCCGCTACATAAAGGGTTTATAGTGTATCAGTTCCGCTGAGGCCGAATCTGTTTCTGCTATGACGCCCTCTTATCTGCTCGCGCTGTTATGTTTGTGTCTTTACCCCTGGCTCAGTGGTGGAACACAAAGCTTTTCGCGCCAGAGATCCGTGTTCGATTCCGGCTCTCGCAGATAATCTTTATGCAGCTCTGAGCTCGGGCCCAGCTCTCTTACGTGACAGAAAGCGGCCGCGCTCTCCCGCGCTCATGAGAAACGTTCTCATTTCCGAGCATAAAGCTGGACAAATGGTTTATAGTGTGTTAGTTCCGCTGAGGCCGAACCTGTTACTGCTATCACGCTCTCTTATCTGCTCGCGCTACTGTGCTTGTGTCATTACCCCTGTGGCTCAGTGGTGTATCACAAAGCTTTTCGCGCCAGAGACCCGCGTTCGATTCCGGCTCTCGCAGATAATTTTTATGCCGTCACAAGTCCAGCCTCTGCAGGCTAAAAATAGTGTCGTGCCCGCTTGCAGCGCTCACGTTTCTAACACGCACTTGCACGCGACGGCGCGTCACAAGTGCAGCCGATTTCAGGCTATATATATATCCCGCTGTAGGCCGCTCACGTGACCAGCCTCAGCTGAGAAAAGGACGGCTATTTCTCACCATGGCTGAACCGCCATCAAGGTTTCGCCCTCTGTCAGTCCCCGTTCACACGGCTACTGCAGCAGTGTACACCGCCATCAACAAGCCGGTCTCTTTTCCCGCTTGCATGTGCACAAACGCCGTTTTCACCGCGTCCCAGAGATATCTCAAAAAGAGCATAAAAACCTATTGTGTAGATAATGTGCCCACAACACTGTGTTCACTCATACACAAAACACTGCATGTGCACAAACACCGTTTTCACGGCGATCCAGAGATATCTCAAAAAGAGCATAAAAGCCTCACGTGTAGAAAATGTGCCCACAACACTGTGTTCACTCATACACAAAAGCTTTTCAGTTCCCGTGTGTCTCACAGAGCCCACTCTCATAAAGCGGTTCCAACCCGCTCGAGTTTCAGAGTGCATAAGCGCGCCCACGAGCCCGTGTGCGTGTCCCACCTCTGCTCACTCTGTTACACGGCCCTTAAACTCCTCTCTGAGTGTAAGTCCCGCTGTCATAAACACTATGAACGCGCCAGCGCGGCCCGCTGTGTGCAGCAACAGGGACCATGTAGCCATTCACCCCTTAGCGTTACGCTTCAAGCGTGGGAAGCTATTCCGGGAATTTCCCAGTGGGTGCTAAACACAATAAGGCTAGGCTATCGCTTACAGTTCCACCGCCGCCCTCCAGGTTTCCGAGCGCGGCTAGAAACTATTGTGAACCCAGAAGCAGTGACTCTGCTCCGTTCAGAGATAGCAAAACTATTGTGCAAAAGGGCTATAGAGAGAGTTCCTCTATCTATGAGCGAGTCGGGGTTTTACGGCCGTTATTTTCTGGTTCCAAAGAAAGACGGCGGCCTCAGACCAATCTTAGACCTCAGATTTCTGAACAAAGTTCTCATGAAGAGACCGTTCAAATTGCTCACTATCAGAAAACTCCTCGCGCATGTGCGCCAGGGGGACTGGTTCATTTCACTAGATCTGAAAGATGCCTACTTTCAGATTCAGATAAATCCCCTTCACAGGCCATTCGTACGTTTCGCCTTCGAAGGCCAGGTTTATCAATACACCGTCCTCCCGTTCGGCCTATCCCTAGCACCCCGCACGTTTACGAGGTGCATGGATGCGGCACTCGCCCCCCTGCGGAGTCAGGGGCTGCGAATACTGAACTATTTGGACGACTGGCTGATTTTGGCACAATCACAGAGGGAGCTACTGTCTCATCGTACAGTTCTCCTCGACCATCTGAAAAGTTTGGGCCTCTCTGTCAACTGGACAAAGAGCGCACTTCAACCCAGTCAGACTATCTCCTTCTTGGGTATAGAGCTAGACTCGGTCTCAATGACGGCTCGTCTGTCTACACAGCGCGCGCGCTGTGTGCAGCGTCTCGCCGCATCTTTTCAGATTAACAGACTCACACCTCTGAAAACTTTTCAGAAGGCGCTGGGTTACATGGCCTCAGCCTCCGCAGT
Organism: Gila orcuttii; assembly: GCA_026230005.1. Lineage (NCBI taxonomy): Eukaryota > Metazoa > Chordata > Actinopteri > Cypriniformes > Leuciscidae > Gila > Gila orcuttii. The sequence goes on from JAPDVR010000024.1 coordinate 26,509,220, forward strand.
TTCTCCAGCTGGGGTTACTGCGCATGCGCCCACTTCAGTTCTGGTTGAAGAGCCGTGTGTCTCACCGCGCGTGGACCACGGGCCGCCAGCTGATAAAGGTAACGCAGACCTGTATCACAGCTCTGCAGCCATGGACCATGACAGAATGGTTTCAGCGGGGCGTTTCCTTGGGGACCTTTTCTTGCCGAAAAGTCATTTTCGACAGACGCATCCAACATGGGTTGGGGTGCGGTCTGCGAGGGCTCACCGGCCTTCGGCCCCTGGTCAGCTCAGGAGAGTCTCCTCCACATAAACTGTTTGGAGATGCTGGCGGTCGAGAACGCGCTCACGCGCTTTCTGCCGCGCATTCACGGTCACCATGTGCTGATCCGTTCGGACAATATGGCTGTGGTCTCCTATCTAAAACCGTCAGGGCGGCGTCAGATCCAGAATTCTCTTCCGGCTGACAGAATGCATCCTAGTTTGGTCCCAGTGTCACCTGCTCTCGCTCAGAGCGACGCACGTGCCGGGCCATCTGAACGACGGTCCAGACAGTCTGTCCAGGAACCCCATTCCCCCTGGCGAATGGTCCCTGCACACTCTTACAGTCCAAAAGCTGTGGCGAATATTCGGCAGAGCAGAGGTGGACCTCTTCGCCTCAGAAGAAAACACCCACTGCCCAATATTTTTCTCAAAATGCGAGGACGCGCTAGCCCAGACCTGGCCTAGCCGCCCGCTTTATGCATTCCCTCCGGTGTCTCTGCTACCACAGGTGCTTCAGAGAATCAGGGAAACACGCCACTCGGTGCTCCTCATAGCCCCGCGTTGGGAAGGTCAGACTTGGTTTCAGGAGCTCACTCAGCTGTCACAGACAGCCCCGTGGCCCATTCCACTCAGAACAGATCTCCTCTCCCAAGCTCGCGGCACGATCTGGTATCCCCACCCAGAGCGCTGGGCGCTTCATGCGTGGGTGATCAACGACTACCCGTTGCTTTGCCAGAAGGAGTGTTAAACACGATCATGCAGGCTAGAGCGGCTTCTACTAGAAGGCTCTATGCGTCTAAATAGTCTGTGTTCTCTAAGTGGTGCACCGACAGAAACTTGGACCCACGGTCATGCGAGGTTCCTTCCTTGCTAGTTTTTCTCCAAGAGATGCTGGATAAGGGCAGGTCCCCTTCCACTCTCAAGGTGTATGTGGCAGCCGTCGCGGCGTTCGCTGAACCCCGGCGTGGCCAGTCACTGGGCAAAGATGGCTTAGTCATCCGCTTCCTCAGGGGAGCTAGAAGGATGAACCCCTCACGCCCCCCGTCGGTGTCGATTTGGGACCTTTCCATAGTTCTCGAAGCTATGAAAGCCCCCCCCATTCGAACCGTTAAACACCGTGGAGCTCAAATACCTTTCGCACAAGACTACCTTCCTGCTCGCGCTCGTGTCAGTGAAGCGTGTGGGGGACCTTCACGCGCTGTACAGCAGCGCTTCCTGTCTGGAGTTTGGGCCCAATGACTCCTTAGTCGTTCTCAAACCTAGACATGGTTATGTCCCAAAAGCGATTGGTACCCCATTCAGGGCACAAGTTATTTCTCTATCGGCTCTGCCTGCATCCAATAGCGAATCTGACTCTAATCTCCTGTGTCCGGTCAGGGCCCTGAGATTATACTTTACTCGCACTGCTCCGGTCAGACGAGCTGAGCAGCTTTTTGTTTCGTTCGGTGGGCGCACCAAGGGGTTGGCCGCCTCGAAACAGACTCTGTCCAGATGGATAGTTGATGCCATTGCAGCCGCATATGCGTCAAAAGACCTGCCATGCCCTCTGGGCATCAGGGCCCGTTCCACTAGAGGCATGGCCTCATCGTGGGCTTGGTCCAGTGGAATTTCCATTCATGATACTTGTGTGGCAGCGGGATGGGCTTCCCCCTCCACCTTTATCAGATTTTACTATCTGGAAGTTCCCGCCTTGCAGGCTAAACTACTAGCAGTCTAGTATGTTACAGCTCTTCTGGTTGAGCTGCACTATAGGGAGTTATTCACGCAGACCGGTCTCGTTCTGTCCCTCCTTATTATGTGCTTATGTACTTCACATATCCCCGGCCCGCTCCGCTGGCCTTTGTCACATGTACATATTTTATTCCCACTCATAAGGGTTCCCCGGGGTCCCCCCTGGGACTCATAGTGGATGCTTAGCACGCACGGCGTTGACCAGGTGTTCCCGTAGCGTAAGCTAGCTTACGCAATACGAGAGAACCTCTCGTAAGAGAACGAATCGGTTACCTAACGTAACCTCGGTTCTCTCTAGATGAGGGAACGAGTATTGCGTTCCTGGCCGTGCTTGTGCTACTAGCGTTCTCGCTTCATTCTATGAAAACCAGAATTTACAGCCTGAGAGGCGAATTTATACTCTCTGGCCACGCCCGTTTCGGCGGGCTCTGACGCAATGAGAGCAGGTCAGACTCTCATTGGCCGAGAGTTCATTCGTGTCTCCTCATAGGCTTAAGCAGTTCCCTGTGAGCGAGCCAATGAGCTGCTAGCTAGCCTGCTCATGCTCTGCTGCAGCTGAACTGCGTTGTGAATAGATACAAAATTATAGGATAATTTTTGGCTTCAATTTCTCAGAAAAGATGAATCTTTCCCGTAGCGTAAGCTAGCTTACGCAATACTCGTTCCCTCATCTAGAGAGAACCGAGGTTACGTTAGGTAACCGATTCGTTATTTTTGTTTGTTTTTTTGCGCACGAAAAGTATTCTCGTCGCTTGATAAACTTATGGTTGAGCCACTGTAGTCACTTGGACTATTTTAACGATGTTTTTAATACGTTTTCTGGGCTGGCAAGTTTCAATCCCTTAGAAGCCTATGGAGGAGTGAGACAGCTCTCAGATTTCATCATAAATATCTTAATTTGTGTTCCGAAGATGAACAAAAGTCTTACGGGGTTGGAACAACATGAGGGTGAGTAATTACTGACAGAATTTACATTTTTGGGTGAACTATCCCTTTAACTACTTTAGTTGACATGAGGCATGAACAATTCTTTTACAGCATTTATTAATCTTAGTTAATGTTCATTGTGATGCTCCCTAATGAATTATTCAAATCAAAAGTTGTAATTGTTAACATTAGTTAATGCACTGTGAACTAACATGAACAAACAGTGAATGACTGTAGCTTAATAAATAATGCAGGTCATGTTAGTTAATACTAGTTAATACATTAATTACTGTTAACAATTAAAGGGATAGTTCACCCAAAAATGAAAATTCTGTCAGTATTTACTCACCCTCATGTTGTTCCAACCCCGTAAGACCTTCGTTCATCTTCGGAACACGAATTAAGATATTTTTGATGAAATCTGAGACCTGGATCACTCCTCCATAGGCTTCTTCAGGAATTGAAACTTGCCGGCCTCGAAAAGTTATTAAAAACATCGTTAAAATAGTCCAAGTGACTACAGTGGCTCAATCTTAAGTTTATCAAGCGACGAGAATACTTTTTGTGCGCAAAAACAAACAAAAATAACGACTTTATTTCAACTATTCATTTCCTTCTGAGTCAGTTAAACTAGTGTAACAGCGTAAGCTTCTGTTGTTGTACGTCACACGCATCACACACATGACCAGTGTCGGCCAATAGTGAGCCTATGTGTGACGTAGCTCTACGCAAACATACTAGTTTAACTGACTAGAGGCCCACGAGAAGGAAATGAATAGCTGAAATAAAGTCGTTATTTTTGTTTGTTTCTGCGCACAAAAAGTATTCTTGTCGCTTGATAAACTTAAGATTGAGCCACTGTAGTCACTTGGACTATTTTAACGATGTTTTTAATAACTTTTCGAGGCCGGCAAGTTTCAATCCTTGAAGAAGCCTATGGACTAGTATGGAGTGATCCAGCTCTCAGATTTCATCAAAAATATCTTAATTCGTGTTCCGAAGATGAACGAAGATCTTACGGGGTTGGAACAACATGAGGGTGAGTAAATACTGACAGAATTTTCATTTTTGGGTGAACTATCCCTTTAAGGCCTTAAGGCCTCATTATACTTCTGCGTTGGACCTACGCCGGAGCCTCTACGCTGTAGGCAACGCGTTGGTTTTCATTTATACTTCTGCGTCATTGTCCGCATTGACGCACAATTACACTTGCAGAGGGAGCATGTGAAACCCGAGGGAGCGGTCCTGGGAGACCAATCACAGCGCTTGCGTCCACGTAGAGTTGACGCATTGTTACATTTTTGGAGAGGTGCACGTCAGGGTACGCCGTAGGGCACGCGCGCTACACACAGCCTGCAACGTAGCTACGGCGTGAGTTCGACGCAGAAGTATAAATAGGCCTTTAGAGTTACCAAACTGCTTAATGCACTGGTAGGTCCAGTCCATTTTTTCCCCATTCAGTATTAATGTGCTATTGCTATTAAAACACTATTGTAAAATCAGCATTCTGTTACTGAGTCAACAGTTGTTGTTTTTTTGTGTATCCAATAAAGGCTTGCAAGATTGCCATGATGATGCAGATGGGCCCAGTCAAGGAGGTCAAATTCTTTCATTTTGGATGGCTCCATTTGTCAATGTTTTCTAGTGTGTTTAGTTCTGCATTGTCTTCTTTTTTTTTTTTTTTTTTGGATGACCAACTGGAAACATGTTTTGTTTTTTGTTTAGTTCTAAGATGTTTTATATGCACATATTTTGTGTTTGTTTATTATTACTATTTTTTTTTTTAGATTGCTTTCCAGTTTTGAAAATGGAAACAATATTAATAAATAATGCAAATGTTTTCAGAAATGTGTTTAAATCATCTGTTGTAACTTCTCTTAACATAAAAAGGGGGCATTTTTAAATTTCTCTTTAGTGTATATTTCTCTTAGTGTCAGTCATATGGCACAGCATGCACACACAAAAACACACAGTTATGGTTTATTTATGTAATTCTTGGCTAACATGTGGCTGAACAAATGGCCTGCTTGTGGACCAGATCTGGCAAACAGGAATGCATTGCAAAAGTGCCACCATTCCATGCTGCATGAGGAATGTTGGGAAAGACCAGGGTTTGTATAAAAATCAACTGTGGCCAGGTGTGGTTTATTTGGTTTGTTGTTGGGTTACATGTGGCATTGCTATGGCTTAATTGTGGCCCAAATCTGGCAAACAGGAGGGGACTGCCTTAAGTGCCTTAATTTTCATCTTGCTCACATACCGCGTGAAATGATGGCACTTGGGCGGCCCGTTCCTGTTTGCCAGATTTGGGCCACAATTAGGCAAAAGCAATGCCGCATGTCAGCCATAAACAAAACAAATGAAGCAGAACTGGCCCACATCTGGCCCAGACACCAAAATTGCTGTGGCCCAGATCCAGCCCACACTTGACACTTTCATCTGGCCCACATACCGCGTGGAATGATGGCACTTGGGCGGTCCGCTCCTGTTTGCCAGATTTGGGCCACAATTAAGCCATAGCAATGCCGCATGCCAGCCGTAAAAAAAATAATGAAGCAGAACTGGCACACATCTGGCCCAGACACTAAAATTGCTGTGGCCCAGATCCGGCCCACACTTGACACTTTCATCTGGCCCACATACCGCGTGGAATGATGGCACTTGGGCGGTCCGCTCCTGTTTGCCAGATTTGGGCCACAATTAAGCCATAGCAATGCCGCATGTCAGCCGTAAAAAAAATAATGAAGCAGGACTGGCACACATCTGGTCCAGACACTAAAATTGCTGTGGCCCAGATCCGGCCCACACTTGACATTTTCATCTGGCCCACATACCGTGTGGAATGATGGGACTTGGGCGGTCCGCTCCTGTTTGCCAGATTTGGGCCACAATTAAGCCATAGCAATGCCGCATGTCAGCCATAAAAAAAAAAACGAAGCAGAACTGGCCCACATCTGGCCCAGACACCAAAATTGCTGTGGCCCAGATCCGGCCCACACTTGACATTTTCATTTGGGCCACATACCGCGTGGAATGATGGCACTTGGGCGGTCCGCTCCTGTTTGCCAGATTTGGGCCACAATTAAGCCATAGCAATGCTGCATGTCAGCCATAAAATAAAAAAAATGAAGCAGAACTGGCCCACATCTGGCCCAGACACCAAAATTGCTGTGGCCCAGATCCGGCCCACACTAGACACTTTCATCTGGCCCACATACCCTTTGAACTGTAAACTGTGTGCCAGTTCTGCTTCATTTGTTTTGTTTACGGCTGACATGCGGCATTGCTATGGCTTAATTGTGGCCCAAATTTGGCAAACAGGAGCGGACCGCCCAAGTGCCATCATTCCACGCGGTATGTGGGCCAGATGAAAGTGTCAAGTGTGGGCCGGATCTGGGCCACAGCAAATTTGGTGTCTGGGCCAGATGTGGGCCAATTCTGGTTCGTTTGTTTTTTTTATGGCTGACATGCGGCATTGCTATGGCTTAATTGTGGCCCACATCTGGCAAGCAGGAGCGGACCGCCCAAGTGCCATCATTCCACGCGGTATGTGGGCCAGATGAAAGTGTCAAGTGTGGGCCAGATCTGGGCCACAGCAATTTTGCTATCTGGGTTCACTTTTGCATGGTGTTTGGACATAAATGTGTGATGGAAGTGAGTGTACACAACCACCCTGCAGGGATAAAAATCCACCCACTCCTTTTTTTTAAATCCCCATAAATCATAAGCAGTGTCTCCCAACGACCTGTTTTCAGAATGTGGCTTTTGTGACATCACTAAAGCCACAGGCCCCGCCCACGAGTGTTGACAGACACTGCCGTTCTAACATAGACCCGCCCTGATCGAGTTCACAGCGAGTTGAGAGTTGTACACATCCGCCATTGCTGCACTGACGAGAATGTCTTGTGTAGCTGGATGTATTAATCCTCATAGCTCTATTTACTGGAGTGATAGGCATAACGTTATTGATCATGGCAGAAATGAAAGTGAGAGCGCGCACTTTATTAAGTTCATAGGAGTTATTTTACGGATATACAGTTTACCAGTTTATTAAGCACCCCCTGAAAAGGTGTGTATATGTTTCTTTACTGTTAGTTGTAACGAGTGTTCCCTTTCGTTGTCACTCCGAGTTACGTCGGATGACGACGAATGGGGTTTCGCTTAGAAAGCCTATCAGCTTCGAGTATTACAAAACGAGCCTATGGCAAAGAAATGCCATGGGTCTGCGGAATTTGCATGACGTAACTCCGCCCCACCTCGTGGGTATAAAAGGAGGAAGTCCGCAACAGCAGTTTATGTTTTCGCTTCGGAGCCAAGTTTATTCTTCTCTCCACAAGCCATCTCTGAATTGTCAGCTTCACGAACGAGTGCCTCGAGTGTTGGTGTGACGGCGATCTACGGCGAGAGCGTGCTTCCTGCTGATCTGCTGCAGTGATTTGCCAGTCGGCGCGTTTCTCCCCGGGCGCTTCAACACTTGAGTTTTCTCACTAAAAGAGCTTACACGCGGCACGTCTTTTTAAAGATGCCTCGCCCGTGTACTTCTGGTTGCGGCAGATTGGTATCGGACTCTGATGGGCACGAGCGTTGCATAGTATGTTTGGGCATTGATCATGCTAGAGCAGCGCTCGTGGATGACTCATGTTTTCTCTGTGGGAACATGACCATCGCGTCATTACGGTCGAGACTCGGTGAACTCGCAAGAGTGAGAGTCCCCTCATCCACCCCCCGCCCTGCGGCTGGTGGCCAGGGTGACCTGAGGGTGACGGTCTGGAACAAGGCGCCGACTATGTGTCCGCGACCCCAGCCCCCCTCTTCAATGATGGTGCCCGCTAGTGAACTGCCGATTCCCGCGGGTCTACCCTCTGGTGGCCCGCGTGTTTCGGTTGAAGCTACAGAGGATGATGTCATGTCTGTTGCTGCATCACAAGGTGGGTTTGATTCTTCTGGAAGTGAGGGCTCGTCACAGCTGCCACCTTCCGGTGTGCATACGGCTGTGCTCGAGTCTGATCCGGAGATGACGGCCATGCTTTCCCGGCATCGGGCTTGAGTGGAGGCCTCCACCCTGTCCTGAGCGCTCGCGGCTGGACGATTGGTTTTTGGGTAAGGCCGCCGACCCTCGTCCTCGGCAAACCCCAATACCTTTCTTCCCGGATGTGCATGATGAGATCTCGAAGTCCTGGAAGACCCCGTTGTCTTCCCGTGACCGCTCGTTGGTCTCATCCGCCTTTCCTCCCCTCGATGATGCAGCCGCCCGTGGGTACACTGGGCTCCCCCCGGTTGAACGCTCTGTTGCCATGCAACTATGTCCTCAGAGTGCTTCTTCTCGTGGCGAGCCTAAGCACCCATCCAAAGCCTGTAGATTTTCGTCGACCTTGGTGGCGAAGTCTTACAGAGCGGCGGGACAGGCGGCTGCGTCACTGCATGCTATGGCCACTCTGCAGGTCTACCAGGCCCAGATGCTCAGAGACATGCACGAGGGTAGGACAGACCCAGGGCTCTTCAATGAGCTGCGCGCCGCGACCGACCTTGCTCTCCGGGCGACGAAGGTTACCGCGCGCTCCCTGGGTCTGGTGATGTCCACAGCCGTGGTCCAGGAGAGACATCTCTGGCTGAACCTGGCTGACATGCGGGACGCGGAGCGGACCCGTCTGCTTAACGCCCCCTTGTCCCAGGCCGGCCTCTTCGGCGGTGCGGTTGAAGACTTTGCCCAACAGTTTTCAACCGCCCAGAAACAGACCGAGGCCATAAAACACATTCTGCCCCGCCGGCCAGCTGCTGCCGACCGGGCAGACGCCTCGTCCTGTTTCCCGCCGAGGGCGCCCTCCTGCGGCTCCCGCCCCTCCCGCCCGGCCCACGCAGCAGCCTCCACCCCGGGCCGGTCGCGGAGGAAGCCGTAAGAAGGCGCCACAGCCCTCTCCCGCCCCCCGCTAAACGCCGGGCCAAGCGGCGCTCCTGAGACGGGCTGCTCAGGGAAGATGGTCGTTTTTCAGGAGATGGTAGCAGGACCACTCCTTCCCCCGGTGGAGGGCCGGGGGAGAATCTTTTGTTCTCCGCTCCCCGCTGCTCACACACGGGTGGGCAGCACCCTAAAGTGGTTAAAGACAGAAACGACCCTCTCTTCCCTGAGCTCACAGAGTTCTTGGGCGACACAGAGCGCCGCCCACAAGCCGTGCTCTCCTCGCCCCCCTCTGTCTCAGAGGCGGTTGACAAGGCGTGCCGTCCACGGACCGCGTTGCCCCTGTCCCCCTCTGTCGCCAGACCCCTGGCAGAGCAGGCCCCCGCGGGACGACCAGCCTGGTCCTCCCCTGGCCCCCTCTGTCAGGGCGCGGTTGCTAACTGTGCCCCCACACCGGGCCGCTATGCCGTCCACGTCTGGGCCAGTTACTCTGCTTCACTGCCCCTCCGGGGGGACGCCTGTCGTCCGCTTGATCCCGCTGGTTCAGTTCCTGGGAGCCTGGTTAGAGCTTCCCCGTCTGTCCTGCTGGATCGCGCGCACCATCAGGCTCGGCTATGCGATTCAGTTCGCACGGTCTCCTCCCCGCTTCAGGGGAGTCCGCTCCACTTTGGTCGGTGGCAATGCCCCTATCATGAGAGCAGAGATTGCCACCCTGCTGGCGAAGGGTGCAATCGAGACTGTCCCTCCAGCCGAGATGAGGTCCGGGTTCTACAGCCCCTACTTCATTGTCCCCAAGAAAACCGGTGGGTTACGGCCAATCCTGGACTTGCGCGTGCTGAACCGCTCCCTTCACAGGCTGCCGTTCAAGATGCTCTCCGCCAAACGCGTTCTCGAATGCGTGCGGCCCCAGGATTGGTTTGCAGTGATCGACCTGAAGGACGCCTACTTTCATGTCTCCATTCTTCCTCGACACAGACCGTTCCTACGGTTTGCTTTCGAGGGGCAGGCATACCAGTACGCGGTTCTCCCTTTCGGGCTAGCCCTGTCTCCTCGCACCTTCACGAAGGTCGTCGAGGCTGCCCTTGTTCCCCTTCGGGAACACGGGGTTCGCATCCTGAGTTATATCGACAACTGGCTGATCCTAGCTCACTCTCGAGATCAGGTTTGCGAACACAGGGACCTAGTGCTCCGGCACCTAGCTCGTCTGGGCCTTCGGGTCAACTGGGAGAAGAGCAAACTTTGCCCCGTGCAGAGGATCTCTTTTCTCGGTATGGACATCGACTCGGTCGCCATGTCCGCGCAGCTTACGAGCGAGCGCGCGCAGTCACTGCTGACTTGCCTGAGACATCTCAGGAGCAAGAATGCGGTTCCACTGAAACATTTTCAGAGGCTCCTGGGGCATATGGCATCTGCAGCCGCGGTCACGCCGCTCGGATTGCTTCATATGAGACCGCTTCAGCTTTGGCTTCGCGACCGAGTCCCGAGGTGGGCATGGCATCAAGGCACGCTCCGGGTACCAGTTACTCCGACCTGCCGTCAGTTCCTCACCCCGTGGTCGAACCTCATTTTTCTCAGGGCGGGTGTCCCCCTGGAACGAGCTTCCCGGCATGTTGTGGTCTCCACGGATGCCTCCACCACGGGCTGGGGCGCCATGTGCAATGGACATGCTGCTGCGGGCTCCTGGACAGGACCCCAGCGGCTATGGCATGTCAATTGCCTCGAGTTGTTGGCAGTACGCCTTGCCCTGCACCGCTTCCGGGCGTTGCTCAGGGGTCAACACGTACTAGTCCGCTCAGACAATACCGCTACTGTAGCGTACATCAACCATCAAGGTGGTCTACGCTCCCGGCGTATGTCACAACTCGCCCGCCACCTCCTTCTATGGAGTCAAAAGCATCTGAGGTCGCTTCGAGCCATTTTCATTCCCGGAGCCCTGAACTGTGCAGCCGACGAGCTCTCACGGCTTCAGCCCCTCCCTGGAGAATGGCGACTCCATCCCCAGTCGGTTCAGCTGATTTGGGACCAGTTCGGGGACGCACAGATAGATCTGTTTGCCTCTCACGACTCGACCCATTGCGCCCTGTATTTTTCCCTGACCGAGGGCACGCTCGGCACGGATGCACTGGCGCACAGCTGGCCGCCGGGCCGCAAATATGCGTTTCCCCCAGTGAGCCTTCTTGCGCAGACCTTGCGCAAGGTCAGGGAGGACGAGGAGCAGGTCATTTTGGTCGCGCCGTATTGGCCCGGCCGGACCTGGTTCCCCGAACTTGCACTCCTCGCGACAGCACCTCCCTGGCCCATTCCTCTGAGGAAGGACCTTCTTTCTCAGGGACGGGGCACCCTGTGGCACCCTCGCCCCGATCTCTGGAGCCTCCACGTGTGGCTCCTGGACGGCTCGAGGTAGGTTTGAGTACCCTTCCACCAGCGGTGGCGGCTACCATCACTTCCGCTAGAGCGTCGTCCACGAGACACGTCTACGCGTTGAAGTGGAACCTCTTCGTCGACTGGTGCTCTTCTCACCGAGAAGACCCCCGGAGATGCTCGATCAGCGTTGTGCTTTCCTTCCTTCAGCAAGGGTTGGAGCGAAGGCTGTCTCCCTCCACCCTTAAGGTCTATGTTGCCGCCATTGCCGCACACCATGACCTAGTCGAAGGTAAGTCGGTAGGGAAGCACGACCTGGTCATCAGGTTCCTGAGAGGAGCGAGGAGACTAAATCCTCCTCGCCCTCCTCTCGTTCCCTCTTGGGACCTCTCAGTGGTTCTAACTGCCCTGAAGAGTGCTCCCTTTGAGCCCCTGCAGTCAGTCGAGCTTAAGTTCCTGTCAATAAAGACAGCGCTCCTGGTTGCACTGGCCTCCATCAAGAGGGTAGGGGACCTGCACGCATTCTCCGTCGACGAAGCGTGCCTGGAATTCGGACCGGCTTTCTCTCACGTGATCCTGAGACCCCGGCCCGGCTATGTGCCCAAGGTTCCTACCACTCCCTTTCGGGACCAGGTGGTCAACCTGCAAGCGCTGCCCCCGGAGGAGGCAGACCCAGCCTTGGCACTGCTCTGTCCAGTACGCGCTCTTCGCGCCTATGTAGACAGGACGCAGTGTTTCAGGACCTCAGACCAGCTCTTTGTCTGTTATGGTGGGAAGCTGAAGGGAAAGGCTCTCCAAGCAAAGGTTGTCTCACTGGATAGTGGACGCCATTGCCTTGGCATACCAGCAGCAAGGTCGACCGTGCCCCCTTGGTGTGACGGCCCACTCCACCCGGAGTGTGGCATCCTCTTGGGCTCTAGCGCATGGCGCCTCGCTAACAGACATCTGCAGAGCTGCAGGCTGGGCGACACCTAACACATTCACCAGATTCTATAATCTCCGAGTGGAGCCAGTGTCCTCTCATGTACTCGCTTCAACTAGCTAGTACCGGACCCGCTCAGGTGTCTTCGCTTGCTCGCCATTCCACTCCACGGACTGGATACGTGCGATATTCTCCTCAGGTGAGCTTCCCCGAAAGCCCTGAGTTCCTCCAGCACTCCTGACGTCGGCGCCAGTGTCTCTTGCCTGCGCGTCGGCTAGGTGCCTCCCGTGTGCATGGTCCCTCCCCTGAGCGACCCCCACATGTGTATTTCCACTGTAAGCCTCTCTGAGCATGTGTCTTTCCCTTGGCAAGCCACCTTGCCACCCCTGGGGTTGAAATATTCCACCTGCGGCTGGACACCCCAGTGTTCTCCATATGTTTCCTTCGGGTCATATGTGTATTCTCTAAGTCCCCCCCCTCTGGGTTGGCATTAATTGCATACTTCCCCTAGCTTGGGATATGCTTCCCAGTGTACCTTGGTATTCCTGTGTTAAATGGAGTCCTTCGTCCAGTCTATGACAGGGATCTCGATTTACGCAGGGCACTTGAAGACAGCTGAGAAGGTGGCGTGATTAGACTGGTAACCCCATTCGTCGTCATCCGACGTAACTCGGAGTGACAACGAAAGGGAACGTCTCGGTTACGTATGTAACCCTCGTTCCCTGAGTAGGGAACGGAGACGTTACGTCTGCCTGCCACTTTCCGCTGTACCGCGGGGATCGCCTGAGCTCAGTCTTGGCTCCTCAGCGAAGAAACATAAACTGCTGTTGCGGACTTCCTCCTTTTATACCCACGAGGTGGGGCGGAGTTACGTCATGCAAATTCCGCAGACCCATGGCATTTCTTTGCCATAGGCTCGTTTTGTAATACTCGAAGCTGATAGGCTTTCTAAGCAAAACCCCATTCGTCGTCATCCGACGTAACGTCTCCGTTCCCTACTCAGGGAACGAGGGTTACATACGTAACCGAGACGTTTTTTTTTACTTCGCTATGTATGTTGATGATAATGAAAGGGAGAGAGTGTTCTTATACAGTGTTTATTAAGCTCTTACAGTGATTTTCTAGTGAAATTGACACTTCATCTTTTGTGTGATGTACAATAAACTTAATTGAACTCATCAGTATATTTTTACAACATTCGGACGCGGTCCGCAACAACAGGCTTGTACTAATAGTGGATAAAACAAAGATGGAAAAACAAGTTATAACCGTAATTAAACTAGACTATACCTGTTCAGTCTCCATACAGCATATATTATCTGGCTCTGTGGGCATTATTGTCGGACTCCGGGTCGAAATGAACACTGCTGCTTAGAGTTTGTTTTGACATTATCATTCCGTGAGATGAGATTGTCCTGACTGAGCGCGAGCTTGTGAGGCTCCGCCCTCTGGGCCGGCAGCAGCTGCTCATTTGCATTTAAAGGGATACACACTAAAACGGTGCGTTTTTCTGAGCCTCAAAAAGTGACAATTTAAACATGCTGTAAAAAATTATCTGTTGGGTATTTTGAGCTAAAACTTCACATAAACACTCTGGGGACATCAGAGACTTATTTTACATCTTGTGAAAAGGGGCATAATAGGTCCCCTTTAAATGTGATAAATATGTATTTTTTTTTAAATATTGCTCATTGTACATCATGATCTTATGTATGTATGAACAGAAAAGTGACTTTATTTAAATGTATTGTTTAAAAGTGTAGATTAGGATCCGATCAAAATCCATTTGAAAATAGTTGTATTTAATAAAAGAACATTACGTTTATAGGTAGCACAAATCTATTAACAGTGTACGCTCCACTCCTCACTTCCTTCCTGTGGCTGCTGGTCTGAAACTGCTGGCAGTGCAGATCTGCATCTGTATACTATTGGCTTTGCTCATGCAGCTAATTAACAGTAACATCTCTGAATCCTAAATATTCAGCATTAGCAAAGCTCATTGAGGAAGAGACTGAATCAGTAACAATTCAAACTTGAAATGACTTTGAGCAAGATGTATTTTTTATTGCTCAAACAAAATACAAAATAAATAGTATGCAAACAAAACACCCTAATGATGTTCCTTAGAAGAAAGTCATATATGGAGTGACATGAGGGTGAGAGTTCTATAAGAGTCACCTAAGAGGGAACATTGTGATCAAAGTTGGATTTGGTCCCATTTTCAACATTTTTCTTATTGTTTTTTTACTAACATTTTACTCAAGTGTTAGTTATTTGGTAATGTTTAAACAATAAAGCCTCAACAAGAAACAAACACAGGACTTAAGCCCTATTCGCACAGGATTAGTATTATCTGGGGACCTTGTGTGAATTAGAAATGACCCACCCACATCTGAATTTCGTGTGGCGCATTCGCACGGGATAAGCAAAGCCTGTGATTTTACTCGAATTGCTGAGTTATCTCCCGGATATGATGTCAATAGGCTATTGCTTGGAAATGTCTTGTTGTTATTATAGGTCTAGCTGTATGATATATCATAAACAGAAGAATGTGCCTTACCGCATCCACTTGTAGCGACAATGAGTCTTACATTAAATTAGCTCTAATTATATACTGGGAATTTTAATAATTAATCATGAATATGATTAATATATTGCATATTACAGTTAAATTATTGAAGTTGAAAATAGATCGATTGTACATATGAATGATCAATCACAACGAATTATAATTCATCATTTATATATCAATGGTCCACTTCCAGATCGATTATATGAGATAACCTTTAATGGAATTAATTTAGCTATCGAACAATCTGTTTGTCCAGCAAACGGCCGTAAGATTAACTTATCAACTTCTCAACAAGGTTATCCCCTCCTTATAATTCCAAAAAGCTATTTTCTGGCCATGAAAATTCACCTTCTTGTTATTATAAAATTTAGGTTACTGAAATAGTAACGAATTGTAAAGCTTTGTAGCTAGATCAAACACTTCATTGACTTTGTAAAAATTAGCATTTCAGACGAACAATCAAGAATATAATGGTTTTAATAATTGGACTAATAATGCATCAAACTACAATTCACACGGAATATATGTGTATACACTCGAAACAAACAAACGAAAAACATTACAAACACGAATTAAAATAGGATGAGAGAGGGAGAGAAAACGATATATATATATATATATATATATATATATATATATATAGAGATAGAGAGAGAGAGAGCGAGAGATAGAGAGAGAGAGAGAGAGGATGAGAAAGTGAAACTAAAGGATTAGAGATTGCAGTACGGCACAAAACACAGACAAAATGAACCTTGAGAGACACAAAGATCAAATCCCCTGAATGGGGTAAACAGATCTTAAAGCATTTAGATCGATAGGAATTACGATACTTGCATGATTCTTCGTGTGGCTGAGAACCAAAGCGTGTGTGTGTGTGTGTGTCTGTCCTCGTGTCACGCGTTCACGTGGTCTTTCAGAGCGAGGGAGCGCGTTAGTTTGAATGTCCTTTGAGGTGCAGTTGCTGGTTGGTTCAAAGAGTCTCTTTAAAGTCGAAGTTGCCGATTACGTTCATTTCGCTGAAAGTGAACGTAGGAAAGTCCGAAGACGAAAATAAAGAAAGATTAAAGAAAAAGGAGAAACACGGCGTAAAGCTCCCTAAGGAGCCATGGCACCGGAAAACTCTCACAGGGAAAATGCTCTCCCAGAAACTTCTGTGTCAGTCTCTTATGGAGAGGAGGGGTTCACGCCTGCTTCGCGTACGTGAACCAATCATCTTAGAGCATCTCGAGCGGGAAAAGTTCTTCTTTGTCCTGTCAGGATAATTTGTGACGGTATGAAATTTTGTCATTTCTACCCAGAAAGATTGTACACACAGAACAATACATTTTACTGTAATATCCTATGTATGACTTGTTTAGTCAAAACAAGACGGTCAAACAGGTACCAAGAATGGCCGGAAAGAGTAGAAGAAACATAAAGTTACATTCATATGCAGAATTACACACATTTAATGTTCACTCACACGACTATAAAGCCATAATACCGGCTACCATGACCTAGGAAAGATCAAATTCAGGTTTATACATTTCTTAAGTGGTTATACTTATAGAAAATATAAGATTGCAGAGTCTATTCCTCTTTCTTTATCAGAATTCAAGTGGGAGCTGTGACTCCCTTGGAATTCCTTTTGGGGGTCATAAAGTTTATGACCTAGCAAGAGGGATAGTTGCCGAAGGTGATCCTGTTAGGGAATCTTTCTTTGGAAGTATACTTAAGATTCGAAGTTACAGAACAGTCTCAAATTTCATCTATAGAATAAGACAAAACTAATTAGATATGCATGCATACAGGAAGGTCAGATACAATTCTGTGTTATATACATTAAGGACATTTCTATCCTAAGTTTCACACAAAGGACGTTTGTGTGCGGGTATGTATGGCGTGTGTGTATAAGTTCATCCCGTGGTTGGCGCGGGCTGTTGCTCCCCCCTTCTTGGGGAATCACGTGGGGAATCCTGTGGTCAGCATCTGTCCATCCGTGGTGTGTACCACGTGAGGGTTTCAAGAACAACGGGGCCCTGTTTCTTGATTGTGCAATGCGTCATAAATGGAGTTAATCAATGACCTGCTGGCAGACATTGGGGCACCATTTCACATGATTCAAGGTTTTGTGAATTAAACATATATGTGTTCATATTTGTTCAGTAGTGAAAGGAAAACAGGATTCGGTCAGTTGCTACACACTTTACATGTCATTCATTTCCATCAAACCATTCTTTTTGTT
Source organism: Gila orcuttii (assembly GCA_026230005.1). Classification (NCBI taxonomy): domain Eukaryota; kingdom Metazoa; phylum Chordata; class Actinopteri; order Cypriniformes; family Leuciscidae; genus Gila; species Gila orcuttii. The sequence continues at coordinate 26,526,096 of JAPDVR010000024.1, forward strand.
TTTGCTCTTCTGATGGTTTTCAGCTTTCTCTTTCTGCAAATTGTATAGTTGTACGGTGTATAGCGATATGACCCAGCACCCAAAACACTATCAAAACACTCCCACACAGCCTCCCATGGATAAAAAAGCGCACAGGAAACAAAAACCTTGAAAAAATTATAAACGACCCCGCCAAATCACAGAGATGCCGATTCGCACAGAATTAAGATCACAGACAACCTCCGCAATTATTACAAATGACTAGAGGTCACCAGGTAATACTTATCCTGTGCGAATAGGGCTTTAGTCACGGTTTGGTTTATACTATAACAGATTAAACAGATTGTGCATTATAAGTAAAGAAGAAAAAAATAATAATAAGTGGAAAACCTAACAAAAATTATGAATTATTAATTTACATGAGTTATTAAGTCTACAAGAGAGGATGCTGACTGAAATATTCTAAGAGTCATGATGTGTTTAACTGATATTTTAAACTAGCTGATATTTATTTTAAAATAAAGCATAGATAAGAGGATTCCGTCCTGAGTTAGCATACCAAGTCCATAATGTCATTGTGGCAGAAGAGATTATTGTAGTCTTTGTTAAAGACAAGAGCATGGAATCCAACAAATAAGATAAACTGTCACAATGATTCCTAATGTCAAAGCAGCTTTACTCTCAGATTCCCTCCTCACTGAACCTTCCATTACACATTTACCACCCTTCATCAGAGAGTTTATAACTTTCACTTGCTGATGAACAACATAAAATATCCGCAAATATAAAGTTACGATCATGGTGCAAGGAAAAATTAAAGAAATGAAAAGATCAGTGACCCTCCACGACAAATCATTTAAAAAATAGCATTCTCCATAGCACAAGTTTGCTCTTTGTGAAGTGTCAAAATATCTGCTACTAATTACAAAGGTGTAATATTATTTCAGGAATAATTTCAGCTACTAATTCAGGTAAATGTATCATTACAATTTAATAATCAATTCAAAGATAATCAATGCAAAACATCAAATGCTCGAGAACAAAAAGGGAAGCGTTTACCCGACATTAGAAATGCGTGAGGCCGAGAGACTCGGCTCTCGACCTCACGGGCCGATCTCAGATACAGAAAAAGGCCGCGAGCTCCTTGCTGCATTGACAATGGATATTTGCATTCAGAGGTAACACCTTTTGAGAACAGGAGGGCTTGACCATCCAACCCTCCTTTGTGTGCATGTTATCTCTAAACTCTTAAAAAACTTATTATCTTTTGGTTTACTTCTTTGGGAATGAGACATTTGTACCAGTCGCACTGAGACATTTAAAATGATATCAAACATGTATAAACTGTATGATAATAGGCTATATGCACATGGAGGTGATGACGTACTTCCGCTAAAATCTCAGCCATCTAAGCCATTTCCGCTAGCACTGATGCGATCGTTTACCAATCGATATAACGATAGCAACAACAATATTACTAGTAAAAAAACGTTAAAATTTCAGCGAACCAACAACATTACAACTGTCTCTGAGCATCGCTGTGTGCCTCTGTGTCAAGCTTCGAGTAAGTACAACATATTACTTACATTTCCATCTGACGCGGAAAACAGGCGAAAATGGCTTGTCGCTATTAAGAGGTACAAATTCACAGTTAGTCCCCATACCCGAGTATGTAGCCGGCATTTTAATAAGGAGGATGTTCGTGAGCCAGTGTTAGAGACAGGGAGACGGCTATTAATCAAGGGAGCTGTTCCAGCATTGTTTTAAGTGGAACAATTTCACCCTTCCAACTTCACGACCGGGGGTATGGGAGAGGAGAGAGCGGTGCAACAGAGAGGCACCTTTACAGAGCCACGTTCCACTGTAGTAAGTAGTTATTTACATGGACCATACAATACAACTTAAAGGGATAGTTCAGTTCAAAATGAAAATTCTGTCATCATATACTCACCCTCAAGTTGTTTCAAACCTGTATGAATTTCTTTCAATTGCTGAACACAAAGTAAGATATTTTGAAGAAGAAATAAATTCAGTGAGTATGTGATGACAGAATTTTAATTTTGAAGTGAACTATCCCTTTAACAAAGATCAGGGCTAATAGAAGTTGAGTGAAACATAATGTAAATTGTATTTCTTTTGAACAGACTCGTTCCCTGCAGCCCATTGATGAGATGTTCATGTTTCTCAACTACCTGGCACTGGGTTCAAAACAGCGTGACCTTGCTGACCGGTATGGAGTCCACCTGTCCACAGTCAGTCGGATCATTACAAGCAACTGGAGCAACTTTCTGTACACTGTGCTAGGGTCTGTAAGGATCTGGATACCAGAGGAGAAAATAAGGGCACATCTGCCAGCTGAATTTAATATGCAGACACTACAGTCATCCTGGACAGAGATTCCACTTCGGTTTTTTGGCAACATTAATCAGCTGTACATTGTTGCATGTCTTCTGACAAACTATGTAAACGGGCCTCTTGCAAAGGCTTGGGCAAAGAAGCCAGAGTATCACTTGTGTCTGTAAATAGCTATTTATTAAAATTTTTTGCTAATGTGTTACAGTAGTTTCAGCGCCTTTGTTATAATTGTTCATTTTTTTAATCTATACAAATGACCAGAGCATGGTTGTTGTCCACTAAATTAGAAATGTATAAAATTGACCAGAGCGTTTCTATAGAAGTCTAATCAGAATGATACTAGTACTGAGATGTTCTTTTTTTGTTGTTAACTTTTACATATGACCATCTATTGTTTGTTTACCTAGAAAAATGTAAAATGAATTACCTATGATCATTTGTATACCTACTTTCTTTAAATGTACCTTTGTAAATTACTTTATATAAATTTAATTTTATAGTTCCTCATGTTATGTATATGCACTGCTGTACATTGCACATTCTCTTTGAATAAAGAACTACTGAATTATTTGCATGTTATATGTACTTTAGCTCACCAGTGCTTTTAAGCCATCTGTAAAAAAAATAATAATACTTTCATGCACAGTGAATTATATTTACTGAATAGTAACCTTTGTTTAGGGCTCCCAAATTACAAACAACAGTTATAAAATACTATTTTTAGGTAATGAATTATTACCTATAAAAAACATTAATAGGAAGAACATGTAATTTAATAATAGATTATTACATTAGTATACAACAAGAAACATAGTAGAACAAATATATGTACAAATATTTTGAAATGGATTTAACTGATAAGAGCTGCTAGATTAGAACTGCCAGTAAGAGAAATAAAGAAAAGAGAAATTAACAGCATTCTGTAAAGAAGCGTGACAGGCTATCAGAATCTAAATATTTAGGGAAGCATAGAGGTAACAATAAAAAAAGAAATAATCAATTTTTACTTTCATTGTTTTGGTGATTTCATTGTCTCTGGGAATCCTCTGAATAAACATGTCTTCCTGTGTCTCAGAAGTCTTTTGGCAAGATTTTCAGCAGAGCTCTGTGCCCTGGTGTGACAGACCTCTCTGAACTTGGAGGAGGAGATGCGGGGCCGCCTTAGTTGGTGCCACTCAATGCAGGAACTCTGCTCTTTTGTGCTGTTGGCAATTTGGTGTGTGGTCTCTAATGTTGTTGCCAGGGACATCATGTGGTGCTGCTGTTTAATGATAATAACAACAACAATACTAACCTGATGCCTTCCATCAGTTTTCGTTCCTTGGGTCTGGTTGAAAGAATCACCATGTCATTAACCAGACCAGGTTTAACACCCTGCATTTGAACAAAAAAGGTTATCAATAAACACAAACATCCATAAATAGAATCGAAGTACCCTGGTAGAAACATTAGTTAACATGGTTCTTGGCTTATGCCACTTCTGTTCAGTCTCTGTGCAGCTGTGTGTTGGGGGAACAGAGGTGATGCTTAGCTGGCAATAATGTGCAGTCTGGTACAACAGTGCTGACACATGATTACACAAAGCTGGTCCGCCACACAGGTACACTGGCAGCTCTGTAGCTTTTTTTTTTTTTTTTAAATAACTACTAAACAATTTGTATGAGCTAAAATTGTAGCCACAATATTATTTATATTAGTATTTATCTCACTTTACTCTCACTTTATCCTCAACAGTGGACACAGAACGTGTGTCAATGCAGTGACAAAACAGAACTCAGTTTCTGTGAATCCCAGTGCTTAGCGTATTTAAAGGTTGTGTAGGTAGGAAATTTATAAAAAAACTTTTTTCCAAATTTGTTTAAACTTTCTATATATATCAATGCATAATTAAAATCTAAGTACTCTGAAAAAAAGAGTATAAAAATCGATTGACTCTAGACCGTTTAATCTGCATTAAACACAGCTCATTATTTCGAACCGGGACGAAACAACGGATTGGCCTAGGCGACTGTCACTCTCTCGCAACCATGGCAACCACCCCTTCGCCACACAGGACCTGCCCTTTTGCGCGCACTCGTTTGGTTTATGTAATTCAAGAGCCACGGAACCTAGGATTACCAAAACAATGGCAGAGAAAGACTAATCTAAGTCCACATTTGCAGTTCACGAAGGCAACCCAGTCAAAAAAAGGAAGTCATTTACATTACAAGAAAAGGTAATGAACAAAAAGTTGTTGGATAAACAAAGAAATAAAACTCGGGTGAATATCGGCGTGGCTTTCCAGCGTTGGCGAGAATTGAGGGACCTCAAGGGGCTGAAAAGTGACGCCTTGATGGCTTCATTTCTGCTGGACAGGTAAATCTTTCTTTTTGTATTTAGATCATACAGATTTTTTTTTTTTATCTTTTCAAGAAGCATGCGTCATTAGCACACGTAGCTGCCTAATATAGCTAACATAGCATTACTCAGCGAGCCGTAGTAGAGACGGTAAATAATAGACTTAGCTCAAGATGATAGCTGTAGTGTTGAATTGTGCATAATTTTGTTTAGATAACTAAATGTAGGTTTAACAGATAGTAGTAGGTCTAACGTTACTCCGCATCCTGGTATTTTTCTTAGTATTATATTCACCCTCTGTCTAACTCTTTTAACATGTTTACCATGATTTATCATTTTTTTCATCTTTGTTTTGTTTTTATATTCTAGACCGATGTTTACTGATGTCTTTATCGTGTATCTTTGTTTGTCGTACACACTATGTTGTATGTGTGTGTTAATATTTTGTGTCTGCAATGCATTTGTGAGTTATTTGAGTGTATGTTACTCTGTTTATCTATAATCAAGACATTTTATAAATGTGATGGTTGTGTTGATTTGTATTTTTTTTCCTACAGTTATGAGAAAGACATATCAACATCCACTCCATCCAAAAGTGGATTTACACGGCCACCACCACCTGTATCCACTATTGTCTCGGTGTCGCTTTCTGACCGATGAGACTTGTATGTTGTGTCGTTCAGTGAACGAGTGACAGTTTTTATAACAGTCCACATTTTTAACTGTTTTTATTGTCATTTTCTTAGAGATGATGACTTCTCAGTACATGGAGTTGAAGAGTTGGACAGTAGCAGCATACAGGAGAAAAACATTCATGAATTAGATGCAAGGTATTGATTTTTTAGACATTTATTTACATTATTTATTAAACTTCACTTTATAGTTGTCTCCATCATTACCTCAACCAGTGATGGTGACATAAAATCTTGTTTGTTATCTCTCTTTAGTATGTCATCACTGGATCTGGATGTCATCAGTGAAGATGAATTTAACAATATTAAAAACTCAACGTAAGTGGTTGTGTTGACTGAATAGATTTTTTACATTATGTTGTTAGATTCGATATATTTTTCTTTTTTTACTACATAGTATCGATTGGGAAGATGACACCTGGTGTCCTGATATGGAGACAGAGTCTGTTTCATCATTTGAAGAAGACGAAACAAAGGAAATTGATACAGACTATGATGACAGTGATGATGAAGACTATATGCCACATATTTGTGTGCGGTAGGTTCAATACTGTATACATTTTATACTGAAGTTATTAATATGTTTGCTTCACATTTTGTTAATATTTATGTTATAACAGGACAGGCGGTGCTCTGAAGACTCCGATTTGTCTGGATTCCCTTCAAACAATTAGTATGGAGGACACTGTGCACGATGCAGAAGACAACTCCCAAGACCCTACTATTGCAGACATACATCCAATCCCAGAGACTGTTAAAATCCTGGTTGAGGATGATATAATTGGCCAGCAAGCATCTATATCATACCACAGTTGTCTGAAGCTGCTTGCCGAATATCTTGTTCTACCTGTGAACATGTGTACTGCTAAGGACACAAACACAAATGACGAATGTGGGGCACATAAACCATTTGAGGTCAACATCCATTCCAGGGGTACAGCTGCAATTGTGGAATGGGTGAGTCTGAACTTTGTGTGTTTGTATAGATAACATGTTTTGAACAATTCAAAGTGTTTCAGATTTGTAATATACTTTAAATTAATTTTTTTATTTTTTTCCTTTTTCAGATATGTTGTAACGGGCACACTGTTTGGAAATGGTCTTCACAGCCCAATTTCAAATATGCTATGCTTGCTGGGGACTTTATGTTGGCGTGTAACATACTCCTGTCTGGCAACAACTATTCCAAGATTTCACTTCTCTTTAAATTTATGAATATAGGGATGGTGGAGAAGTCGTCTTTTTTCCGAATACAAGACTCCTACTGTGTGGACACCATAAAGGAATTTTGGAAGGGGAAGAGAACTGAAATCATTGCCCAGCTACAGTCCAAAGGGCCTATTGTGGCTTTAGGTAAATTCATATACACACTAAAAATAAACAGGATATCTATTAAAACGGAGTACTGAATATTTCACTGGACGGTCCTTGATCTACAATGCAATTACAAGAGGCAATGTGTGAATGATGGCTAAACCGTGTAGAATGAGATCCTCTGATTTGTATGTATAACCCAATTTTTACACCTTGCCTCATGTGACCCTATTGACTCAAAGGATGGCAGTGTGAGCCAATGACAATTGGCAACACTGTAAAGGTGGAAAAAACACTATATTGGAAATAACTTTAACTAAACAACATTTTGCAAAATGGAAAGAGACAGTTTGATGTTTTTTGTGTTGTTTTTTTCATGTTGTTTGTTTCACAAAATCTGTAGCAAATTAGTAAAAGATACAGGCATTATAAAGAGCAAATCTCATCAATGGTTGCCCAGTGATTTTATGCAGTTATTTACAGTATGTATAAAATGATTATGTCATTGTTGAACAAAATAGATTGAGCTCTTTTACTTTTCCGTATAAAAGGTGATGCTCGGATGGACAGTCCTGGATTCTGTGCACAGTATTGCACATATTCTACAATGGATAATGAAACAAAACAGATCATCAGTATGGTCAACATCGACAAGAGGGAGACACAGAGGAACTCTGTTGTAATGGAGAAAGAGGGCTTTCAACAGACCTTCGAGGCACTCCGTCAAGAAATAAATCTGGCTGAAATTTGCACCTATGCTCATTCCCAAATATCAGCTCTCTTCAGTAAAATTCTTTATTATTGTCTTTATGGTTTTTGTAAATCATTAAAAATGTCTGCACTCATCGCAGACAAAATTCATCAATCTGGTAATGACATGATATTGTTTTGAGTTATTTTGAGTATGCAATTAATTCTTAGCATTTGTCCTCCAGACAAAGGGAAATACAGAGACAGCGGAGTTCACCACACTCTGGACGTCTGGCATGGGTCCAAAAACTTGTGCAAAAAAATTCATGCTGTAAGTATAATAAATCACCATCACTAATTGCATTTCATCTCATCACAATATAATCTTACACACCAACTCCCTTCTATACCTATTTATTTATTATTTAAATAATTTTATGTGTTTTTAATCCTGTTGACATAATCATAGTTTACCTAACAGAAAAGAATAATTGTTTATGCATCCAGGCAAGACAGCAAAAGGGGTGTGCCATTCTCCAGATGTGGAATAAAGACATCTGCAACCACTTCTGGTACTGCTGTAAAACGGCAGATACCTATGAGGAGTTTATTGTGAGTTTTTTCTTTTTTTATATATTTTTTACAGTTTAAATATTTAGAAACATAAGAAATTGAAAGCATATGTTTACATAAACTAAACTAACATATGTAATCACCCGTTTTGGTTTATTGTTTTTAAAAAGAAATAAATTATACTGGGTATGTATTGTACAAATATAGTGACATATTTTGGGTATTTGTTATTATTTTTTGCCTTCAATTACATATATAATGCTTTAGTTGATCACTATTAAAATATAAAAAGAAAAAAATCTTATGCTGTTTGTGTAAACTCTTGTTGTTACTTCTTTATGCAATTAGAATTTGCAATCAGGTTGTAAATGTTTTCCAACAGGACACGTGGGTGGGAATCCTGCACCATGTCACAGGAGAACACACGTGGGCTCTTGGTGAGTGTAAACATGGCCCCTTGCAGGACAGCAGAGACAAAGAATTGATTGAGAATGGGTCAGTGGCACATGACAGGCTGGCTGAAATTATTCTCGATGAACGCTGGTTGAAGGTCGTCCCCAAATTTCTGAATTTCAGGTACATAAGCTGCTTCATATAGTTCTATATTGTAAATGGTGAAATCAACTATGTGAAAGTCATTTTACTGTAATTGTCGTTGATTTTACATGAACTACATTGTTATAAAGAAAATATCTTGTATGTATGTTTGTCTACTGTGCACTCAGGTCAACTGCAGATTTGGAGTCGTTTCATAACCACATACTGATGTATGCCAGCAAGCGCTTCAGCTTTTCCCCTCCAGTTTATCATGCTCGTACCATGCTGGCTGGCCTAGACTACAACCATCATCTTCATAGACCAGCCAGGAGAAAAGCTGATGGCACAATTCAGTAAGTTTTGAATTCTTTTCAAAAATGAACATGAAATTTAAAACATTTTACTAAGCTAGTACACCTTTCTATATTGTCAGGTATGTCAAGCTGTACAACAAAAAGTCCAGGAAGTGGAGGTTGTGCTCATTAAAGGTGGATAAGGACTACAGCTACATCTCTGAACTACAGCGTGCCATCCTCCATCGACGGATATCATCTAATAAGGGGATGCCCAGAAGAAGAACCAGGAGACCTGATGATCCCCGTCAACATGGCTTACTGTCTGGTGCACCTGCTCCATCAACACAGGAGCTATTGCAAATTCAAGTCAGCAGAGGTTTAGGTGAGTTATTTAAATACTGGTACCTATATGTTATATGTATTTATTGAAACATAGATAAAATGTGAATTTAAATTACAACATTACATATAAAATAATTTTAACTGTAACTTATCTAACTCAGAAAGAGTTATTAGAATATGAAATGGTTATATAAAAGTAATGCTACTATCCAAATATCACGTAGGTGACTTTTTCATCCAAGACAAATGTAGACTAAAAACGCAATCAAATAAAACTATTCTCCCATAATATATTAGATATTTAACTTTACTAATGTGTTTGATTTTGAAATGGGGTAATCATGCCAGATCGATAATTATTATGTTCTTTGTATAGGTCAATCGCTGCCGGAAAAATGAATAATCGCCACAGGACAATAGCTGGTGTGATGCTACATCCCAAGTCTGACCCGTCTTCCAATCAAGATTCCTTCTGGAAACACTTCATTGTCTTCTTTCATTTTATATAGTTGTTTTTGATTGTGCTAATGTTTTTTATATTTGTGATATAGAGTTTATGCGTTTTGTAATACAGAAATCAAAAAGTGACATTCTACATTTGGTTGTCGTTATTGCAGAAAGAAATACATAAATGTAGTTTTGTAATAAAACGTTTTCTATTGCAAGTGTAATTTTCAATAATAAAATTTATTTAAAAAGAAAAGAAAATAGTCAACCAAACTAAAACATAACAATATTTTTATAATATAAAACGTACAAAACAAAAACTATGTACATGTATTCGACAAAACAATAGATGGACAGTTTTCAAAAGCACTCTAGACTCTTAGACTCTACTGGGAATAAAACCTCTGTACTGTTGCAGTGGATCAGGATAACGGTCACGTATCTTCCAGACGCAGCAACTTGGTATCACGACTCTGTGACCCTGTCCCAATGCTCCATACTGCCACACTACAAATTGCCTGTATGCTGCGTGACGGAACTGTCTATTACTTTGTCCTGGTTCAGGATTATCAGTCAATGCACGAATGTCATTCCAGATACGTCTGGCAAGGCGCAGAACACCCTCTTCCAAAATGTAGGCTTCCATGTGTGGCAGTATGGAAATACAATAATCAGGATGTTGTCCACAGCACTTTTGTTCGACAAATGTGGCCATTCCTCTGCACCGCTGGCAGACACACCAAGGGGGTTGCCCTGACACAAGAGGGCCTGGTGGAGGAGCATTCTCAGACATCCTTTCCAGAACATCAAACATAAGACTTGGGTCACGCGTCAGGCAGAGCTCCAGGACTTGGTGTGCTTGTTCCAGGCTCAGTCCTCGAATTCTGGCCTGCAATGGAATATATAATCATAATATATATGTATATATAAAAAAAAAGAAAATATTCATGAAATTACACAAAACATATGTCAACATGATTCAATTTTTGATTTTATTTATATATAGCTTTATTGTTCTCTGAGATGACTTGTGTACATTACACTCCACATCATATACAGCCTACCTGTTCACATGCCCTTGTTTGTGCTTGAAGATGCAAAACTCGACTCAGGTCCTCTTGTCCAAGAAGTGCACCTTGTCCTGCACTTCGACCAGCCCGTCCTCGGCCTCTACTTCCTCTGACCCTAGTAGCACGACCTCTTGCACGACCTCCTCTGCTTCGCCCTCGACCACGGTTCTGTCCTCGAGCTGACGATGTGGTACTTGTCTCGGGAGTGTAGTCCTTATCAGAATCAACTATGCTTTCATCAAGCAAACTCTTACATGTAGAACATCATATATATGTTAGAAATCTTACACGAAATTCATCTACATCACAGTGAAATGATGGCAATGGAACAACGTGTATCACGCAACCTGTGTTTAGCTTTGCCTTATAGATAACTAGCTCGTTAGCGAATCAATAAATATATAGTAAAGTTTACCAATATCAATATGCTAGTTTGATAGTGAGTAAAAAAATACAACTTATTTGTTTAACTTCATAATGATAAAGTTAGATTTTTTTATTTACATGTGTGTCTGACATGATGTCACTACATGCACTCGTTCCTCTACTCTTCGCTCGTCTCAGGTAAATAATGCGTCTTCAGCTCAGCTGTCAGAGTTGCGCGTTCATGTGTTTTGGGGGTGTGGCTTTGGAAGGAGACCAGAAGGGAGGGGGTGAAGTGAATGGAAATAATGAGCTGTCTTTAAAACAGTCGTGAGAGGTCTACAGACACTCGATTTTTATACTTTCTTTTTCAGAGTACTTAGATTTTAATTATGCATTGATATATATAGAAAGTTTAAACAAATTTGGAATTTTTTTTTTTTTATAAATTTCCTACCTACACAACCTTTAAACATCGATAAATATTCCAACACACCAGTATTATTTATGTTATGGTAAATTAAATATGTCTTTAAAATAACCTTTAGCAGGATAAGATGCAATGATTTACATAAACTTGATCTGCCAAACGTAACCTGTCTCATGAACCATGAACCAGTCTGCGCTGAACCTGCAGGATAACTTTCCCTTACGCTCAAGCTGTTGGCTTTTGTTTTGGCTTTTCCTCATTGATCTGTAGCACTCAGCCCTAATGGTTAACTCTCCTGTCCTTGAATCCTTGTTTGAAACTGACCCAGCCAACACACCCATGTGGGGCACAAAGGGGTTGTACTTGGGCTGATATCTGGGGCCCACCTGGGCTACCCAACTGGGACCCAGGTAATTTTGTCCTCAGTTTCCATGGAGGCCCCACATGGGTTAGCCCAGATGGGTTGATGACGGGATCTTGATGGGCTCCATATCGGGCCCATATGGGTAACCTAGGTAGCTCCCATTTAGGGCCTATTTAAGCGGCGCTCCTGAGACGGGCTCCACAGAGATGGGACTCAGTTCTTCCAGGAGTTGGTAGCAGGACCACTCCTTTCCCCGGTGGAGGGCCGGGGAAAAATCCTTATTCTCCTAAGAACTGACTCTCCCGTCTCTGGGAAGACAGAGTTCTCGGACGGCACAGAGCGCCGCCCACAAGCCGTGCTCTCCTCGTCCCCCTCTGTCCCAGAGGTGCTTGACACGGCGTGCCGTCCACGGACCGCTTCGCCCCTGTCCCCCTCTGTCGCCAGACCCCTGGCAGAGCAGGCCCCCGCGGGACGACCAGCATGGTCCTCCCCTGGCCCCCTCTGCCAGGGCGCAGGTGCTAACTGTGCCCCCACACCGGGCCGCTATGCCGTCCACGTCTGGGCCAGTTACTCCGCTTCGCTGCCCCCCCGGGGGGACGCCTATGGCCCGCGTGGCCCCGCTGGTTCAGTTCCTGGGAGCCTGGCTAGAGCTCCCCGTCTGTCCCGCTGGGTCACGCGCGCCATCAGGCTCGGCTATGCGATTCAGTTCGCACGGTCTCCTCCCCACTTCCGGGGAGTCCGCTCCATTGTGGTCGGTGGCAATGCCCCCATCATGAGAGCTGAGATTCTCACCCTGCTGGCGAAGGGTGCGATCGAGACTGTCCCTCCAGCCGAGATGAGGTCCGGCTTCTACAGCCCCTACTTCATTGTCCCCAAGAAAACCGGTGGGTTACGGCCAATCCTGGACTTGCGCGTGCTGAACCGCTCCCTTCACAGGCTGCCGTTCAAGATGCTCTCCGCCAAACGCGTTCTCGAATGCGTGCGGCCCCAGGATTGGTTTGCAGCGATCGACCTGAAGGACGCCTACTTTCATGTCTCCATTCTTCCTCGACACAGACCGTTCCTACGGTTTGCTTTCGAGGGGCAGGCATACCAGTATGCGGTTCTCCCTTTCGGGCTGGCCCTGTCTCCTCGCACCTTCACGAAGGTCGTCGAGGCTGCCCTTGTTCCCCTTCGGGAACAAGGGTTCGCATCCTGAGTTATATCGACGACTGGCTGATCCTAGCTCACTCTCGAGAAAAGGTTTGCGAACACAGGGACCTAGTGCTCCGGCACCTAGCTCGTCTGGGCCTTCGGGTCAACTGGGGAAGAGCAAACTTTGCCCCGTGCAGAGGATTTCTTTTCTCGGTATGGACATCGACTCGGTCGCCATGTCCGCGCAGCTTACGAGCGAGCGCGCGCGCGCAGTCACTGCTGACTTGCCTGAGACATCTCAGGAGCAAATATGCGGTTCCACTGAAACATTTTCAGAGGCTCCTGGGGCATATGGCATCTGCAGCCGCGGTCACGCCGCTCGGATTGCTTCATATGAGACCGCTTCAGCTTTGGCTGCGCGACCGAGTCCCGAGGTGGGCATGGCATCAAGGCACGCTCCGGGTACCAGTTACTCCGACCTGCCGTCAGTTCCTCACCCCGTGGTCGAACCTCAGTTTTCTTAGGGCGGGTGTCCCCCTGGAACGAGCTTCCCGGCATGTTGTGGTCTCCACGGATGACTCCACCACGGGCTGGGGCGCCATGTGCAATGGATATGCTGCTGCGGGCTCCTGGACAGGACCCCAGCGGCTATGGCATGTCAATTGCCTCGAGTTGTTGGCAGTACGCCTTGCCCTGCACCGCTTCCGGGCGTTGCTCAGGGGTCAACACGTACTAGTCCGCTCAGACAATACCGCTACTGTAGCGTACATCAACCATCAAGGTGGTCTACGCTCCCGCCGTATGTCACAACTCGCCCGCCACCTCCTTCTATGGAGTCAGAAGCATCTGAGGTCGCTTCGAGCCATTTTCATTCCCGGAGCCCTGAACTGTGCAGCCGACGAGCTCTCACGGCTTCAGCCCCTCCCTGGAGAATGGCGACTCCATCCCCAGTCGGTTCAGCTGATTTGGGACCAGTTCGGGGACGCACAGATAGATCTGTTTGCCTCTCACGACTCGACCCATTGCGCCCTGTATTTTTCCCTGACCGAGGGCACGCTCGGCACGGATGCACTGGCGCACAGCTGGCCGCCGGGCCGCAAATATGCGTTTCCCCCAGTGAGCCTTCTTGCGCAGACCTTGCGCAAGGTCAGGGAGGACGAGGAGCAGGTCATTTTGGTCGCGCCGTATTGGCCCGGCCGGACCTGGTTCCCCGAACTTGCACTCCTCGCGACAGCACCTCCCTGGCCCATTCCTCTGAGGAAGGACCTTCTTTCTCAGGGACGGGGCACCCTGTGGCACCCTCGCCCCGATCTCTGGAGCCTCCACGTGTGGCTCCTGGACGGCTCGAGGTAGGTTTGAGTACCCTTCCACCAGCGGTGGCGGCTACCATCACTTCCGCTAGAGCGTCGTCCACAAGACACGTCTACGCGTTGAAGTGGAACCTCTTCGTCGTCTGGTGCTCTTCTCACCGAGAAGACCCCCGGAGATGCTCGATCAGCGTTGTGCTTTCCTTCCTTCAGCAGGGGTTGGAGCGAAGGCTGTCTCCCTCCACCCTTAATGTCTATGTTGCCGCCATTGCCGCACACCATGACCTAGTCGAAGGTAAGTCGGTAGGGAAGCACGACCTGGTCATCAGGTTCCTGAGAGGAGCGAGGAGACTAAATCCTCCTCGCCCTCCTCTCGTTCCCTCTTGGGACCTCTCAGTGGTTCTAACTGCCCTGAAGAGTGCTCCCTTTGAGCCCCTGCAGTCAGTCGAGCTTAAGTTCCTGTCAATGAAGACAGCGCTCCTGGTTGCACTGGCCTCCATCAAGAGGGTAGGGGACCTGCACGCATTCTCCGTCGACGAAGCATGCCTGGAATTCGGACCGGCTTTCTCTCACGTGATCCTGAGACCCCGGCCCGGATATGTGCCCAAGGTTCCTACCACTCCCTTTCGGGACCAGGTGGTGAACCTGCAAGCGCTGCCCCCGGAGGAGGCAGACCCAGCCTTGGCACTGCTCTGTCCAGTATGCGCTCTTCGCGCCTATGTAGACAGGACGCGGTGTTTCAGGACCTCAGACCAGCTCTTTGTCTGTTATGGTGGGAAGCTGAAGGGAAAGGCTCTCTCCAAGCAAAGGTTGTCTCACTGGATAGTGGACGCCATTGCCTTGGCTTACCAGCAGCAAGGTCGACCGTGCCCCCTTGGTGTGACGGCCCACTCCACCCGGAGTGTGGCATCCTCTTGGGCTCTAGCGCATGGCGCCTCGCTAACAGACATCTGCAGAGCTGCAGGCTGGGCGACACCTAACACATTCGCCAGATTCTATAATCTCCGAGTGGAGCCAGTGTCCTCTCATGTACTCGCTTCAACTAGCTAGTACCGGACCCGCTCAGGTGTCTTCGCTTGCTCGCCATTCCACTCCACGGACTGGATACGTGCGATATTCTCCTCAGGTGAGCTTCCCCGAAAGCCCTGAGTTCCTCCAGCACTCCTGACGTCGGCGCCAGTGTCTATTGCCTGCGCGTCCCTCCCCTGAGCGACCCCCACATGTGTATTTCCACTGTAAGCCTCTCTGAGCATGTGTCTTTCCCTTGGCAAGCCACCTTGCCACCCCTGGGGTTGAAATATTCCACCTGCGGCTGGACACCCCAGTGTTCTCCATATGTTTCCTTCGGGTCATATGTGTATTCTCTAAGTCCCCCCCCTCTGGGTTGGCATTAATTGCATACTTCCCCTAGCTTGGGATATGCTTCCCAGTGTACCTTGGTATTCCTGTGTTAAATGGAGTCCTTCGTCCAGTCTATGACAGGGATCTCGATTTACGCAGGGCACTGGAAGACAGCTGAGAAGGTGGCGTGATTAGAATGGTAACCCCATTCGTCGTCATCCGACGTAACTCGGAGTGACAACGAAAGGGAACGTCTCGGTTACGTATGTAACCCTCGTTCCCTGAGTAGGGAACGGAGACGTTACGTCTGCCTGCCACTTTCCGCTGTACCGCGGGGATCGCCTGAGCTCAGTCTTGGCTCCTCAGCGAAGAAACATAAACTGCTGTTGCGGACTTCCTCCTTTTATACCCACGAGGTGGGGCGGAGTTACGTCATGCAAATTCCTTAGACCCATGGCATTTCTTTGCCATTTGCTCGTTTTGTAATACTCGAAGTTGATAGGCTTTCTAAGCGAAACCCCATTCGTCGTCATCCGACGTAACGTCTCCGTTCCCTACTCAGGGAACGAGGGTTACATACGTAACCGAGACGTTTTCAAACCTGTCCTGGAACACCATCTGCACATATTGAATGCACAAAATGTACATTTTGACCCACTTTTACCTCTTTTGAAGTCATTTCAATATTCAAGTCATTAAATTTTCACTTTGTTGTTAAACCATTATGCTGCCTCATAAGTCTGTCTGAAATCAGTTTTGTGAGGCACCTTAGTGTGTAAACGCTGCCTGCTAAGACTTTGCCTGATAGGGCAGCGAGGCAATGAGTCAGCTGCCCCAGGTTTTCGGATGCAGACTTTGTATGTCTCTCAGATCTAATACACCTGATTCATCACATTAGCTCATTAGTAGAAACTGCAAGATCTGAAGTGGGTGTGCAGTGCTGAGGGTTCCCAGGACAAGTTTGAAAACCCCTGATTCAATATCTTTTGGCTACGATCATTCTTGTTTTTTTAAAGTTTGTATTTCCATATAAAAACAAGCATATCTTAAGACTTTTACCCATCTTGCTCTTTATCATGTGCACTCGCAGTACGCTTTCTTCCCCTGTCCCTCGCACCGATTAGCCACTTTGACTCTGCCTTTTCGGCGTCTCTTCTGGTAATTTGGTTTGTTAGGGCTTTTTTTTTAAGCCTCCTGAAAAATACATAAAGAGCATTAGAGTGAGATTAAATTCCATATTTGAGCCCTTGCAGCAAAGCAGTTATCTCCACCTTGACATTTTTCAGGAAACACAATAATAGTATTGGATATAAAATTCATTGTCAAGACATAGGCTATACATTTATCTACTGGAATAGAGCAGTGTAAATATTGCATAAGGCCTTACACCTCAACCTTACAGTAGGCTACTTGTATGACACTCCATCTGACACGATTTCTGTTCAGCAATTAACGATTGTTGTTATGCACTGGGCTAACGTTAGTTAGACTAAACTGCTAGTGTGAAAGCACCCTCAGTCACTTAGTCTGCAAATTCCTAGCTAGCAGTTACTACCATAAACAAATAGGCGCTAACGTGTACAGTAGGCTACTTCAGTTGGCTTACTTGAAAACTCTAGGGTGCTTTCACACTGGCAGTTTAGTTCGGAATGGAACGGAGCACTGTTTGCATGAAAAATCGCTAATGTGAACGCTGTCATGCGGACCCGGGTGCGCACTGGGTTACCGAACCTGCCTGGAGGAGGCGCTCTGAGTTCGGTTGGACTCGAACCGTGCTGCGGTTCGCGTGAATGTGAAAGCAACACAGACTTGGGTGCGCACTTGTTCAGGAAGTAAAGTGACCTGCGCATGCTTTTTAGCTGATTATGATGTATTTAGTTAAATAAAACACATGTAAGGGGTGATAGTGTTGATAATTTACCTTGGATAAGAGCGAGAGTGAGTCTGCAGTGTATTCGCACACACATAGCGCGTGGACTCAGGGCAACAAATTAATGGAAATCCACTGTCTCCTGCGTTAGCAATCAGCAGAAAGCCAAATGAGAGACACAGTAAACCTGTTGTTCACTCAGCTGCACATAATAGCACCAAATAAAAAAAAAAAACACAATATACTTTACTGACCCACATTATGTTCCCTTTCGAAGGGAACTCAACAATACGTCATCGACGTTATGGGGAACGCCTCAGGCATGACAGGTGTCTGAAATCAAGTATCAACTCACAGCAATCATGTTGACCGGCGACAGCCCGTGCATCATCAGCTCGAATGATGAGCGCGTCAATCTGGATGTATAAAAAGTGCGCCTTGAAACCGTGACAACATCCTTTTCGTCTTCAGGGACTGTTTGTCTGTTTTGAGTAATCAACAATGAAGCGTGCAGAGAAGGGGAAAATACTTTCCGCAAGTGTGCCGACCCGTGTCCCAGATATTTGACACCGGAAGATTCACAGGATCTGTGCGTTTTCTGCCTGGGAGAAGAGCACGCGCGGGGAGTTCTCGAGGGAACTTCCTGCGCAAACTAGCGTTTTTCTCTGAAAACGCTCCGTTCTCGTCTGTCCCACTTCTCGAGGGAAGTGGGCGCGGCATCTGAACCCCGCGGTGTTGGTCCCGCTCGGGCTGAGGCTCAACGGCGCGTGAGCTCGTGGGGCTCTCAGATGGAGCTGACAGATCAGCTGGAGAGGGGCGTTAACCTCGCGGATGATCTGCCAGCTAACGAGGATGAGTTACGAGTCATTGTAGAGGAGGTTCTTTCTCTTTCTGATGGATCTGTGACTGATTCTCTTCGGGCCGGGCAGGAGTCGGCTACTGATGATATCAGTCTGGTTAGGACTTAACCATCTCAGCCCTCCTGCCCAGTGTACGCTGATTTGGTGGATTTTATGGGGCGCGCCACCAACAGATTGCAGTTGCAGTGGAGGCGCGTCCGGGAGGAACCTGTTCGTGGTGTTTTGGACGATCGGTTCCTTCCTACCCATAAGCCACCAGCTCGGACGAGCCTTCCATTCCTTCCCAATCTCCATTCTGAGATCGAGAGGGCATGGAAGAACCCGTTCTCCGCGCGTCTTCATCTACATCAGCAGGCTAGTTTCGCTGCTGTGGATGGGGCCGCGGAGCACGGGTATGTGTCGATGCTGCCGGTCGAGACGTTGGCTAACTATCTCGCCTCTGATCGGTCTTCGTCACTGGGAACCCCGACCCTGCCATCCAAGCCGCTTAAGATTACATCAGGCGACTATGGTGGCCACGGAGAGGCTTCTGTGGCTCAACCAGGCTGACATCGGGGAGAAAGAAAAATCCTTTCTCCTCGATTCGCCGGTTTCGCCTTCTGAGCTTTTCGGACCTTCCGTTGAGACGGTGGTCGATGAGTTCAGGGAGGCGTGGGCGCGCTCTGCGGCATTTAAGAGCTGCATGCCGCGGAGGTCCTCGGCCCAGCCCAGGCAGCCGGGAGGGCATGGTCCGTTGTGGTCTGAGGATCACAGACAGACTCAGAAGGCCAGTGTCGCTTCCTGTGCATCCCCTTCTCCTAGCAGGGGGAGCAGGGCGCGCAGGAGGCTTAACTCCCGCGGGAGGCAGGATCTCAGGGAGGTGATCCAGAGTAAACGTTCTCGGACTGAACGTTAGACATCACCTCCCTGGATCTTGTCTCTTAACCATTGTGAAGCAGTAGAACTCAGGTTTCTGAGTTCTTGAGTCCTGGTGTGCTTCATTTCGCACGCTGCAGGTTTATGTTGAGTGAAAATGTTTTTTTCTGCGCAAATAACATTTTTCTCTTATTTTTCAGAACTCGTCTCCTGTACAGAGCCGGGGACATGTTTGGCAAGCAAAGGTAATGTAGAATTGTAAGGTGAGCTGAGCTCCCACATGTGGTCGCCAGGTTACAGGCCTCACCAGGCCTTCCAGGCTATGAGCTTCCATATGTCAGGTCACAGGCCTTATCCAGCCTTCCTGAATATGAGCTCCCACATACTGTGGTTATCAGGTTACAGGCCCCACCCGGCCTTCCTGATATGAGCTCCCACATACTGTGGTCGCCAGGTTACAGGCCTCACCGGCCTTCCTGGTTATGAGCTCCCACATACTGGGTTTCAGGTTACAGGCCTTACTAGGCCTTCCTGAATATGAGCTCCCACACACGGTGGTCGCCAGGTTACAGGCCTCGCCAGGCCTTCCTGATAAGAGCTCCCACATACTGTGGTAGCCAGGTTACAGGCCTCACCGGCCTTCCTGGTTATGAGCTCCCAAATACTGGGTATCAGGTTTTAGGCCTTTACCAGCCTTCCTGATATGAGCTCCCACACACGGTGGTCGCCAAGTTACAGGCCTCACCCGGCCTTCCTGATAAGAGCTCCCACATACTGTGGTAGCAAGGTTACAGGCCTCACCCGGCCTTCCTGATAAGAGCTCCCACATACTGTGGTAGCCAGGTTACAGGCCGCACCGGCCTTCCTGATATGAGCTCCCACCTTCTGTGCTCGCCAGGTTACAGGCCTCACAGGCCTTCCTGATATGAGCTCTCACCTTCTGTGCTCGCCAGGTTACAGGCCTCAACCGGCCTTCCTGGTTATGAGCTCCCACATGCTGTGGTCGCCAGGTTACAGGCCTTGCCAGGCCTTCCTGGTTATGAGCTCCCACATGCTGTGGTCGCCAGTTTACAGGCCTCATCGGCCTTCCTGATATGAGCTCCCACATACTGTGGTCGCCAGGTTACAGGCCTCACCCGGCCTTCCTGAGTATGAGCTTCCACATGCTGTGGTTGTCAGGTTTCAGGCCTCACCGGCCTTCCTGATATGAGCTCCCACTTACTGTGCTCGCCAGGTTACAGGCCTCACCGGCCTTCCTGGTTATGAGCTCCCAAATACTGGGTATCAGGTTACAGGCCTTACCAGCCTTCCTGCTTTGAGCTCCCACCTACTGTGGTCGTCAGGTTACAGGCCTCACCGGCCTTCCTGGTTATGAGCTCCCACATTCAGTGATCACCAGGCTTCAGGCCTCTTCGGCCTTCCTGGTTATGAGTTGTCACATGTCAGGTTTCAGGCCTCACCAGGCCTTCCTGAATGTGAACTCCCACTCACTGTGGTCGCTAGGGTGTGGTTGTGAGCTTTCACCTTCCAGGTTGTAGGCCTCATTAGGCCTTCCTGAATGTGAGCTCCCACACATTTTTGACTATCAGGTTACAGGCCTCATCTGGTCTTCCTGATTATGTTAAAACCATACTTATGGTAAGTCACACGACAGAACGTCTTGTGTACTTTCTAAAATCCATTTTCATGGTAAGGGTCATGCACTGTATGCTTCGGTCCCTTCCTATGTGGCCCAGACCCAGGTCTTTCACCACGGGTCCCACTCTAGATGCGTTCTGTCGTCAAGTTTTGCTACGACAGACGCCTTTTTCTGATCCAGGCCTTCCTGGATTCGGAATTACTAAGTACACGCACTTTTGTTTCATGTACTTTCTAAAATCCATATTTATGGCCTATCTGGAAGTAGCCCCACATGGTGTGGTTGTCAGGTTACAGGCCTTGTCAGGCCTTCCTGATATGAGCTCCCTCCTACTGTGGTTGTCAGGTTACAGGCCTCGCCGGCCTTCCTGGTTTTGAGCTCCCACATTTAGTGGTCACCAGGCTTCAGGCCCCCTCGGCCTTCCTGGTTATGAGTTGTCACATGTCAGGTTTCAGGCCTCTCCAGGCCTTCCTGAATGTGAACTCCCACTCACTGTGGTCGCTAGGGTGTGGTTATGAGCTTTCACATGTCAGGTTGCAGGCCTCATCAGGCCTTCCTGAATGTGAGCTCCCACACATTTTGACTATCAGGTTATAGGCCACATCTGGCCTTCCTGGTCATGTCAAAACCATACTTATGGTAAGTCACATGATGGAACACCTTGTGTACTTTCTAAAATCCATTTTTATGGTAAGGGTCATGCGCTGTACGCTTCAGTCCCTTTCTATGTGGCCCAGACCCAAGTCTTTCACCTCGGGTCCCACTCTAGATCTCGTCAAAATATGCTACGACAGACGCCTTTCTGGCTAACTTCTTCATTCTGATCCAGGCCTTTTCTGGACTCAGAATGACTAAGTACATGCACTTTTGTTTCATGTACTTTCTAATGTAGCCCCCACGTGGTATGGTTGTCAGGTTGCAGGCCTTATCAGGCCTTCCTGGTTATGAGCTCCCATATTCTGGGTCTCAGGTTACAGGCCTCACCGGCCTTCCTGATATGAGCTCCCACACACTGTGGTCGCCAGGTTACAGGCCTCACCCGGCCTTCCTGGTTATGAGCTCCCACATGCTGTGGTCGCCAGGTTACAGGCCTCACCCGGCCTTCCTGGTTATGAGCTCCCACATGCGGTGGTCGCCAGGTTACAGGCCTCACCCGGCCTTCCTGGTTATGAGCTCCCACATGCTGTGGTCGTCAGGTTACAGGCCTCACCCAGCCTTCCTGGTTATGAGCTCCCACATGCGGTGGTCGCCAGGTTACAGGCCTCACCGGCCTTTCCTGATGTGAGCTCTCAGGTACTGGAGCTCCCCACATAGGGGGTAATCAGGTCTTTGGCCTCAGCAGACCTTCCTGGTTTTGATCCCTCTCTTACTTCCTCAGTGTTCAGGACGAGCACTGGGTAGGCCCATGGATTGAGTGGACGACTTCCGTCATTTCTTGAGGTTGAGTTACACTCTCCAGGTGGTCCGGTCTCTGTGATCCGGAACTGAATGGTTTCTGCCAGCTTTGCAGGCCTTCAGTTTTGAACGCCTTTTCCAAGGCAGTTTCCAGAGGCTCTGTCTCGGACAGACAGGCAATGGCCAGACTGTGCGTCTTAGTATAGATCACCAGGCCAGCCTGGTGGCATGTCAGGAGGCATGTTTTCCTGTATAGTGACTGGCTGGGGGTCCTTGAGTCCCCTAGCCACACTCCCTGGAAGGGACCCCTTCTATTTGGAAGTTGGTCCTAAGCCTTTGAGCTGGCCCAGATTTACCTCCCATGAACTATGTTCTGGCAGTTTTGTCGGTTCATTAGCTTGGGCTATGACCGGTAGGGAGTGCTGTCACACCATCTGACTAGTAAGTCAAAGTCCAAATCACAATCTCTGCTGTCCCAACTTAATTGATACAAGTAGTGTAGAACATTATATAGAAACTGTGTCTATTCCTCGTCTAGTGAGGCCAAACAATAAATCTAGTTTAGGATCTAGGAAAAATCTTATTGTAATTAAACCAGAAAATCTAAATCTCAGTGAACAAAAAGAATTTCTAAAACTAGGTCTTCTAAACATTAGATCGCTCACACCTAAGGCGGTTATTGTAAATGAAATGGTCACAGATAATAATTTCGATGTTCTGTGCCTTACTGAAACCTGGCTTAAACCAAATGATTATTTCGGTCTAAATGAGTCTACTCCACCAGGATACTGTTATAAGCATGAGCCCCGTCCGATCGGTCGTGGCGGCGGTGTTGCAACAATCTATAGAGATATCCTAAATGTTACTCAGAAAACAGGTCACAGGTTTAATTCGTTCGAAGTACTTGTACTAAATGTTACGCTCTTAGATGTAAGAAAGAAATCCCTATTATCTCTAGCCTTAGCGACCGTATATAGACCTCCAGGGCCCTATGCTGATTTCCTAAAAGAGTTTTCAGACTTTCTCTCAGATCTATTGGTCAATGCCGATAAAGCAATAATTGTTGGAGATTTTAACATACACGTAGATAACACAAATGATGCGTTAGGGGCTGCGTTTACAGATTTATTAAACTCATTTGGGGTCAAGCAAAACGTCAGTGGTCCCACTCATCGTCTAAATCATACACTAGATTTAATTATATCATATGGAACCAATCCAACCGATATAGATATTATAGCGCAAAGTGACGATCTCACTGATCATTGTATGGTAACGTGCTGCTGAAATTTGCCATGTTGCGCCACGTTATCGACCAGGCAGAACAATCGTTCCAACCACTATAGATAGATTCACAAATAGCTTACCTGATCTATCTCAGCTGCTCAGTGAACCCCAACAAACAGATGAACTAGAGGAAATGACTAGCAGTTTGAGCACCATTTTCTCTAGTACATTAGATATTGTTGCACCAATTAGATTAAAAAAGGTTAGAGAGAAAACTAAAGCACCATGGTACAATAGTACTACACATGTTATCAAGAGAGAAACTCGTAACTTAGAGCGTAAATGGAAACAAACTAATTTAGAGGTCTTTAGAATCGCGTGGAAAGACAGTATGTCACGTTATAAAAAGGCTCTAAAAGCAGCCAGGGCTGAGCATCTCCGCAAACTAATAGAAAATAACCAAAATAATCCAAGGTTTTTATTTAACACCGTGGCTAGACTAACAAATAAACAGACATCACCAGAGCAAAATATTCCGTTACAGTATAGTTGTAATGATTTTATGAATTACTTCAATGAGAAAATAGAAAGCATCCGAAATACAATTGTAAATGTACAATCCTCTATGGTGTCTTATGATTCAGCCACAATTATCGCCCCTCAAGAACAACTACACTGCTTTACAACTATAGGACAGGAAGAGCTAAATAAACTTATCTTTGCAGCGAAACCAACAACATGTTTGTTAGACCCAATACCCACTAAACTACTCAAAGAAGTGTTACCTGTAGTGGAAGAGCCTCTTCTCAATATTATTAACTCGTCTTTATCTTTAGGTCATGTTCCAAAAATATTTAAGCTGGCAGTAATAAAACCTATTATTAAGAAACCGCAATTAGATCAAAATAACTTAGCAAATTACAGACCCATTTCAAATCTTCCATTTATATCTAAAATACTAGAAAAAATTGTGTCCGCTCAATTGTGCTCTTTCTTGCAAGAAAATGATATCTATGAAAAATTTCAGTCAGGATTCAGACCGCATCATAGCACAGAAACTGCGCTAGTTAAAATTACAAACGATTTACTTTTAGCTTCTGACCAAGGCTGTATCTCAATACTAGTTCTACTCGATCTTAGTGCTGCGTTCGACACTATAGATCATAAAATACTCTTAGATCGACTACAAAACTACACTGGTGTTCAGGGACAGGCATTAAGCTGGTTTAGATCGTACTTATCAGACCGTTACCATTTTGTCTGTTTAAATGGTGAAAAATCGAAGATAACGTCAGTAGACTATGGAGTGGCGCAAGGATCGGTGTTAGGCCCTCTGCTATTCTCAATATATATGCTGCCACTGGGTAATATTATAAGAAAACATGGAATTAATTTCCACTGTTATGCTGATGACACTCAATTATATATTTCATCAAGACCAGATGAAAACACTAACTTATCTAAATTGACAGAGTGTCTTAAAGATATAAAATGTTGGATGACGTGTAATTTCCTGCTATTAAATTCAGATAAAACGGAGGTATTACTTATTGGTCCAAAAAACTACCCACAAAACCTCGTACAATACAACTTTAATTTAGAAGGATGTCCAGTTACTTTATCCACTACAGTAAAAGACCTGGGTGTTATACTAGACCGCAACTTGTCTTTCGAAAATCATATTTCATATGTTACAAGAACAGCCTTCTTCCACCTTAGAAATATTGCTAAGCTACGTAACATGCTATCTGTTTCTGATGCAGAAAAGTTAGTTCATGCATTCATGACCTCAAGACTAGATTACTGTAACGCTTTATTAGCTGGTTGTCCTACATCCTCAATAAACAAGCTACAGTTAGTGCAAAATGCAGCTGCTAGAGTTCTTACTAGGTCAAGAAAATATGATCATATAACACCAATTTTATCATCTCTGCACTGGTTACCTATTAAGTTCCGTATCAATTACAAAGTACTATTACTGACCTATAAAGCCCTAAATGGTCTAGTTCCTGTATATTTAATGGACCTTCTATCGCCCTACAATCCATCGCGTTCTTTAAGATCCCTAAATTCGAGGCTTCTGGTCATTCCTAGGATATCCAGATCCACTAAAGGAGGGAGGGCGTTCTCGCATTTCGCTCCTAAACTCTGGAATAGCCTTCCTGATACTGTTCGTTGCTCAGACTCGCTCTCCCAGTTCAAAACTAGATTAAAGACGCATCTCTTCAGCCAAGCATTCACATAATGCTTGCCTCTTATACTACTGTTGAATCAGATCGAATACATTAATATTATGAACAGCAGCTACGCTAATTATTTCCCATCTGCTTTTCTGCTGTTATCTCGGGACGCTAGTCCCGAGGTAAATAGCGTTCTTCAGCTACAGTCTGTATCCAGCCTCTCACGGACACTTCAGAGTCCCCAACACCTGCGATGAGATGACTCGACGCCTGTGAAGAGACGACTCAACGCCGGCGATATGTTATGCCCTAAATTAATACATGATGATTAACTAACTGTATTTTTTACGTACATTTCTGAAATGCACTTTCTGTAAAGCTGCTTTGAAACAATATGTATTGTGAAAAGCGCTATACAAATAAATTTGAATTGAATTGAATTGAATTGAACTGACAGCCCAACGTGACCTAGGGTGAGTGGTTTTTAGTGTCCTTTGTATTACTGGTTATGACAGTTGTCACTGCCATTGGGAATGCACTCCTCTCAGTATGGCGGCGTGGGTATTTCGTTCCCCATAACGTCGATGACGTATTGTTGAGTTCCCTTCGAAAGGGAACGTCTCAGGTTACGACTGTAACCTATGTTCCCTGAGAACAGGGAACGAGACAATACGTCTCCCTGCCATACCTCGGGGCCTGCCTGCAACAGTCCCTTCAGACGATAGGATGTTGTCACGGTTTCAAGGCGCACTTTTTATACATCCAGATTGACGCGCTCATCATTCGAGCTGATGATGCACGGGCTGTCGCCGGTCAACATGATTGCTGTGAGTTGATACTTGATTTCAGACACCGGTCATGCCTGAGGCGTTCCCCATAACGTCGATGACGTATTGTCTCGTTCCCTGTTCTCAGGGAACATAGGTTACAGTCGTAACCTGAGACGTTTTCTATCATGCGTCGTGCACGTTTGCGATGATGTAAGATGCACGTAAACGCACCAGGATTCGATAGAATCAAGTTGAGTGTGAAACCAGAACAACACTGCGGGGGGCGCCGGGAACAATCGCGCTCAGGCCGCAGCAAATGATTTATTTCTCCATTTAATAAACAAACTATTCAGTCAGATAGGTATTTGTTGTGAAAGTAATAGTAACAATTTCAAGCATTTTATCCAAAATGTAAGCACTTTTCAAACCTTGAAAACACAACATAAAAATTGATGTGGTAGTATACCTGGTCCATATTGTCATTATTCAGGGTATTCTCGGTCCAAGTATCCAAGGGTATTCTCGGTCCATTCTCGGTTTGACTCGAGACAAATTTACAATTACTTGCATACAATCAAATTGATTTGATTCCACTGATTTATGAAGAAAAACTCAACTCTACAGAATAACCTCTGTTTGCACATGTTAAACAGCGAGTAAACATACCATATACAACCTCAAACAGTTTGAGCCCCCGAAACTCTCGCTTTCCATGGTGGCCAACAAAATTGTACTCTCTTGATAGGGCATGGTCTAAAAGGAAGGCCATCTTTCTTCTTATGGCTTCATCCACTGTTCTCCCTCCAATTTCTGCCACCACGCCAACCTAAGGAAAAACAAAATTATCATTATGGGGGAGACAACACAAAAAATTTAACCTGAATAATCGCAAATACATTTCCTCCCAAATCGTGCAGCCATAGGTTAATCGATGGCTATTTTACACCAGAAGTAGTAATCTATTGTGTGTATTGAGTCATACACTAGATACACAATACATACATACAATACAATACATACAATATACAACTCATATACAATACATACACTGACATTATGGATTCGGACGGCAATAAAATCACGACTTACCCCTGTAAATGTTTAAAATACTGTACATGTGCGTACAGTGTTACCAAATCCATCAAAAGGAATTACTAATTATTTGAAAAAGTATTCTAAAGTGTAACTATATTGGGTATCTTTTGTGCAGTTGTTTTTGAATTAGCACTAAGTTAAATAAAGAAAGAAAAAAATAGCACAGGAATCCAAAGGGTTGCCGAGATGGTGTTTAAGCTTCTCAGATCTCATAATTCAGTGGAAACTAGTTGTTCTGTGACGAAATAGACATTTATTAAAGATTTTTTTAAAATTAAACAACAGAATGTAAATATTTTATTGAATGTGCACACTTTTAGAATAAAAGCTAAAATGGTCGCTGTATGGCGCTGTTCTGTGATCACAATATAAGTTAGACGGTAGCAGACACGATTAAACAGGCTTGTCTGGTAATTAAATTCGAAATATTAATAAGTCCTGCTTTCATTTTGGGTGTTTAATGTGCACATATTATAAAAAATTAAGAAATTGCTGCCATTGTGGGATTTATATTGTAAAACAGTGGTACAATTTTTAAGCTGGAGTCTCCAATCAACTTGTTATAATACACAGTTTGTGTATTATTTTGACTATTTTTGACTGACAAGAACAGCTAAAATACGGTCAATCTTAAAACTAGCGTTTCCATCCTAATTACGCTTTTAAACGAAAGTTTGCCACGGGTAGATTCACAAAAAGGCCCTAGGTTGCACTTTGGGAGAGTTACCATTTAACAATTATAAGAAACTAAGAATGTTAACGTTACTATAATAGCGTGCAGAGCGCCAGAAATAAGGGAAAATGGCGCGATCTGAGGGAACTCGAAATTCTAACTGAAATTCCAACGTGACAATAAGCTTTTGGTTAGCATTAACTTATGTTATGAAAACAATGTATTTTAATTAACATTTCAGTTTTTAAATTATTGTAGTTCTTACCTTGAATACACTGACAGCAAGAATCTCCTCCCGAAAATTACAGCAGAATGAGTGAGAGTGCAATGGTGCCCGCGCTGTTCAGGGCGTGGAGTGGGGGATGGGAATTGCTGAATGAAATCTCGCGAGATCCATCCTGCAAAGGTTTTGTACACTTTCTTTTCTTTTTTCTTTTTTTTGCCCTTTTTCTCTGTATCCGCAGGCTCTTGGTCCTTTTAAATTGCAAAAAATTGGGTACAATTGCAATTGTGTTGGCATTTATAGATTTTGAATAGATTAAAGTCACATGTTAAAGTGTCAAAATAACAATAAAAAATATTTCAAAGGTGCATATTTGTACTACCAGTGTAATCAATCTTTGGGATTGACTGTTTGCACTTGTCTTGGTAAACTGAATTAGTCCCCTTGTAGCCCATTTTCAACCCATGTACTCAATTTCCCATTAGTGAACCAACTAGGTCCCATATGGGGAGCCAACCTGGGTTTGCCCAAGTTGGACCTACTTAGTTGACCCAAGTGGGCCCCAGATAAGATGCCCATTTTGAGCCCATGCCCACTCTGTACCCATGTATCCCATGTGTAACCCATGTGGGCCCCACATACACGTGTTTGCTGGGGACATTGACAAAGGCGTTAAGGTAATTAAATGTGATTGACACATAATAGTAGACAGACCGACACAGACACATAGCCTACGTTACACCTGCTGCGCTAGCGCTAGATAGCATGCATGCTAAGGGCATGTAAACACAGAACACGTCCAGATCTTACCTTCAAAATTGTGGATGTAGATCGAAACGTACAACTTGAAGCCCTTCTCCTTCTTGGTTGTCGATGTATGACACAATGTTTGTATAATTCGACTCACGTCGTTGACCGTAACCCTAGGGACATCTTGAAGCGACCGAGTGAAAAACGCCATAGTTGCTATTGACGCTACGTGCGCCGGCAACACCGGATGTGACTTAGCTGGCTGACATGGAATGCGGAAGAGAGTGTGCATATAGCCTATTGTTCACATTAAAACCCTATTGATTCTTGTGTGAGTTTGGGAGATCTCACCACGAGGGAGGGAGAGGGAAAGAGGTGTAGATTAGCACAAGAGTTCCAATGGTAATTTCCTTTGTTTTCTCAGAGAGTGGCCCTCTCTTAAAGTCCTTCCAGATTTTCCAGTCTTACAGTACTATAATTATCTCTCTGTAAAGACAGATTGTGGAGACATTTTAATCGTTCACAAATTAAATACATATATCTATACAAAATATACACATATCTGTACACATATCTATACAAAATATCAACATTTTATATCTATACAAAATATAAAAATTTTGTACACATATCTATACAAAATATAAAATTCTTTATTTCTTCTGTTAAAGGCACACTGTGGAATTTTTGGCCACTAGGGTGCGCTCGACCTGTAATTTTCACGTCTAGTGCCCCTAGAGGCCACAAGCGCCGCAGCATTGTCGCAAAAGTCAATAAACAGTCAACCGGTCAACCTCCCGTGTCTTTATGTGTGTGTGCAGACGGCATTTGATTTGTATGTTGGAGAAAGTTAATCGATTCACTACTGACCAAAATAATAATATAAATATAAGATTAATAATATAAATCCTATAAAGAAAACAAATTGAATAAAAGTAGCATACGCAGAAAACAATGTCTGATCAGGTAAGTCGCATTGACAAGGGTTGCCCAATCCTGCTCCTGCCGATCGTCTGTCCTGCACAGTTCATCTCCAACCCTAATCAAACACACCTGAAGCAAACAATTAACATCTTCAGGATCTCTTTGCAATGGGTTGGAGATGAAATCGAGTAGTCGGGAAATCGTGTGTAACAAAACTGATATAACTCACTACATAATTCCCGTTATTTGTAGTCTTCAGTTTGTTTTTCCTTTTACACAAATACAAACATATATGAGCTGAAAGGAAAAAAAAAACACATTTACATTTACATTTGTATACGGCAGTATGTTGTGACTTATATCAGTTTTGTTACACGAATTCGCAGTAAATATTACATTATATATACACTTTTATGCCGATATTTATTTTAAAATTTCAGTTTACATTAAGTGTACCTTTTATTCAATATAAAGGCTTGACTTCTTTGCCTGTTAGCTTTGTGTACTAACTCTTCTAACGTTTCTAACGTTTGCTACCAGATGAATTGCATACAAATTAAACAAAAGCCTGTAGCTAGTTGTTAAGTTGCAGCCCTGTTTCGTTTCAAAATCGGAGGATAAAGTGTCTGCTGAATGCAAACCTTTCCCAATATTTATAAAATGTATATTTGTACTAACATTTAGCTACCAGATTGATAATTCGCTAACTTACTCTACTAGCATTCCTTGTTACATTAAGTTAAATGGAGGACAATATAGAATCAGTAACATGGCCAGGCAGAGAACAAATTTGAAAAAATAGAGATATTGTGCAAGCAATATATTTAACTTACTAGTCCAAAAGCATGACGGCCAGGTCAGCATCGGTCGGGAATCCCTCATCCTCCTTTATCGCACGCCAGCGAGGGAACGCTTGACCAATGTTTATCCTCGTCCTTGCTTTTAGTTTATCACTCTCCTTTTTCTTTTTTTTGGTCTCCTCTGACAAAATCTTTGCTTTCTTCCGAGTAGCTGTTGATTCAGCCATGACGACAACATACAGACGCCGGCAATCAAACGCGAGTTGAGCTCTCACGTTAGAATTTGAGGAAGTTGGGGTGGTGGGGGAAGTGACGTATGCCGTAAAGCGGTCGAATTTTGTAGTTCTTTTTGTGCTCGGGTTCCTACCCGAAACCCGAAGTTACATAGTGCTAGTAAAAGCGATACAGACACCTTCAGGCTTCGGCAGACGTGTCATTCAACCTATTGTAAGTCGATGTACCATCTCAATGGGTTTTGGTAATATATTATAAAGGTTGAAAAGTTCCACAGTGTGCCTTTAATGAATGTGTCCACATCCAATTTAAGACTTAAACTAAGTCTTAAAAACTACATGTTAGCATTAGAGTTTGTGCTATCAGTGGGGGAAAAATAATAACAAAATCAACACCCACATTCAATTATTCACAATCCGTCAATATGTCCAGGAGAGAGGAAGATGGCTCTAATATTTTAAGAGTTAGGATGTGTTTAACTGATATTTTAAACCAGCAGTAAAATAAAGCATAGATAAGAGGATTCAGACTTGAGTTAAAATACAAAGTCCATATTAGAAATGTCATAGTGGCAGAAGAGATTACTGTAGTCCCTGTCACAGACAATATACAGTATGGAATATAGCACAGCAGATAAACTGTCACAATGATTCCTAATGTCATTGCAGCCTTTCTCTCAGATTTCCTCCTTACTGAACCTTCAATTACACATTTTCCACCCTTCATCAGAGAGTTTAAAAGTTTCACTTGCTTATGTGCAACATAAAATATCCTTAAATATAAAACTATAATAAGGGTACAAGGTAGCAAGAATGAAAGGAACAGGTCTGTGAATGTCCATGAAAAACTAATTACTAAATAGCACTTTCCATAGCACACATCTGGTCTATGGGAACTTTCAAAATATCTGGCACTAATTAAATAGCCAATATTGTAGGTATAGGAGAAAAAACAGCAGAGACAGATGCTTATTAAGGTTTTAGTTGTGGTTATTTTCTGTGGGTACTGTAAAGGGTGACACACAGTCACATAACGATCAACAGCAATTAAAACTAAATTACACATAGATGTTGAGATAAGCAATCCCATGATTATCATATACAGATCACACAAAGTGTCTCCAAAGAACCAACACGTCTCAATCAGCTTGATGGCATCCACAGGCATAACAATAAGTCCGACAAGCAGGTCAGCCACAGCCAGAGAGAGAATAATCAGGTTTGTTGGAGTGTGAAGCTTCTTGAAGTGAGAGATGGAGATGATCACCAGCAGATTCAGAAACACAGTCCATGCTGACAGCAATGAAAAAAACACATACATGATATTGTATTCATGATTGGAGCGTTTTTCCTTGATACATGGTGAGTTGATGGCAGGAAAGCAGTATTGAGTCTCATGATCCTCTGTCTCATAGGCCATGAGTGAGTCTCCTCCTGTTAGGAGTTTGTTCTGCTCTCCTTTCTGTCCTTTCATTTATACAGTGTCTGGATCAGATTGACCAACAAATCTTCCGCCCACTCTGATGATGCAAAGAAAAAAAAAAAGAAAAAAAAGAATAATATATATATATATATATATATATATTTATATTTATAATTCCAATCTTGGTAATCAAATTACTGTGATCTAGAGCCAAAATGAAGAAATGCGACTGAAACCTTTGCTTTTACATGATGCTATATCCACATCTATGAGAACGTTCCGGGTTACTTGACTGTAACCCTGTTCCCTGAAAAAGCTGAACGAGATGCTGCGCTGCTTAGCGCATTGGGAACGTCTTTAAACGTGACATGCTGTGAATATAGTGTGTAAACACGTCGATGGAATCGACACAGAGGTAATATAGCCTCGGTCGGTGACGTCATCGGCGCGCACCCGCGACGCGAGCCCAGAGAAAAATCTGCCTCGCTATTCTGTTCAGATTGCGTGAGCACAGACCTCCCTGGTGATTTATGTAAGAGACTGTAGCTGTGTTGTCCCCCCCGCACTAGGACATGACAGCCTCTCAACTGAGGGAGAAAGTATTTCAGGGCCAGAAATACAGCCATCAACTTGAGGCAATTGATTTGCCAATCTAGATGATGCCTCCCCAGATCCCTTGGGCTGGACGACCACTTAAGACCGCTACCCAGCCCGACAGGGAGGCGTCTGTCGTTAGCATTCCGCGACGGCAAGACGCACCTAGAGCACGTGTCTTACCATAAACATGGATTTTTAGAAAGGACACGAAGCACTTAGCGCGTGCTCTTGCCTTTATTTGCCCTTGGGGATTGTATAGCGATTTTGAACCACAACTGAAGTGGTCTCATGTGCAAAAGGCCCAGAGGATCACTGTGGACGCAGCTGCCATGAGACCCATGTAATGTCCTGACCTAGCCAGATGTTGGTTTAGGGTGTTTAAAATGGTCTTGACACACGAGCGGGGGACAGTTGTGCCCCCGATGGTGACAGAGTCACATTTAACCCCCAAGCACGTTACTCTTTGGGGAGGAGAGCGAACGCTCTTCTTGGTGTTGCAACTCAGCCCCAGAGAGAGAGGATGAGCGGGGATCGATCTCAATGTCGAAGCGCCAGCTCTTGAGACTGGGCCAGTATCAGCCAATCGTCTATATAACATGGCTAGGTCAAATGGAAGAACCCGATATAGGTAAGCTTTGCCCCCAAAAGCAAACCTCTGGAACTTCCTGCATTGTGGCAATATTTCTATGTGAAATATATCCGTCTTTAAGATTGACCGTGAAGACCCAATCGCAATGTTGAATTTGCAACACGATCTTCTTGATAGTTAGTATCTTGAACTTGAGCGTTCTGACAGAACGGTTCAAGCTTCAAAGATCTAAAAACGGACGCAGTCCCCCATTTATTTATTTATTGTGACAGCTTATGCGCCTATTCCTGCTTCACGGTAGTGGGAACCACACCGTTAAAACGA
The DNA here is from genome assembly GCA_026230005.1 of Gila orcuttii. Lineage (NCBI taxonomy): Eukaryota > Metazoa > Chordata > Actinopteri > Cypriniformes > Leuciscidae > Gila > Gila orcuttii. The sequence continues at coordinate 26,560,094 of JAPDVR010000024.1, forward strand.
GGAGGGCAACATATTCCTTTTTACTGTCTTTAGGACACAAAAAGAGATACCCGGCAGTAGCTTTCACGCTGCCAAAGTCTCTTAATACTTCCTGTTAGAGGAATGTTAAATAACCTTTGTCCTGGGCGATAACAGGAAACAAAAGAGCATTCAACATTTCACTGGAAACTGCTGGCCTCTGAATCACCAGTGGTGGCAAGGATGTTACAGTGGTTTTGTGAGGGTGTCAGTAGGAGCTGATTGATGCATTTTACATGCTCCGTCCCAAAGGGGCACACCCCCCACAGACCTGGGACAAGAAAACTCAGGATTTTTGTCTCTGGTATATTATGAGGCTGCTGAGCGCTTCGAGCCGGTCCCCAGTCTTTAACCCTCTGGGGTCGGCGGTATGGCGAGCGATACCAGCTCACTTTTTTTTTTATCAGTGCAAAAGAGACTCAAAATGCTCTGTTGATTTTGATCTTTACATATAAGTGTTATACATAATTCAAAACTGTCAAAAGTCTTCTTTTATTTGTGTACACACATGATAAAAACAAAATGCTGTGTTTTTCGTAAAATAAAGAAAATAAACATGATGCGTTCTATATTCTCTGTTTAAGTAATCAGTATGAAGGCAATGACATGTATAGTTTCTCACACGCGTCCTAATTAACTCTAACGTGACCACACCCACGCGCGCAAGAGCAATTGACATGCAAATGATCCATGTGAAGGAGCAGACCTGAAAACGCCCTCGTCACCTCAAAACAAAGAATCAGTGACTTCAGTATCCTACTCCTCTGCTTTACATCGAGTTTGGAATCTGTGTTTGTGCTGTGTTGTGCTGAGCAGCTTGGATTTACCTCAGAGGAAATAGAAGAATTATTTTTCGCGATTTGAAGATGAGAAAGATTTTTAAGGTAAGACATCCACTCATAATGTTATTGTTATACACATTTTACATTGCGCAACTAGTCAAACTGGTGCCAGACTAAAATGTACATTGTGAAATGAGATTGGAGTAAAAACATGAAGCCTAATTCTAAATTTATATACATGTACACGACACGAGGATAATAAAACACAGCATGATATACAAGTATCTTATATGAGTGTTTACTCTAATATGGTGAATATTATAATGTTTAGAAAAGTGTTTACTGTTAAATACTGTGTTTGTGGATATCTGCTCAAACGTAGATATGTGGTAACAATAATGTTTCATAGTTTGGAGCGGCTCGATCGCTTCAGTAAATGTTCTCTACACGTGCTGTGAGTTTCAGTCAGTCGCGCTGTGCGTTTGTAAAGCAAAACACGCCAAACAATAGGCAATCTCATTTCATAACGTCATAACGAATGGAAACATTTGAAGTAACATATGATCCATATATTTTTCTCTAGTGTAGTGTTTCTGAAGTGTTAATTTTTAACGATTTATAAGCCGCCTGGTATAGGCTATTGTTATTGCTATTTTATGCAGCCCTACACATAAAATGAACACCAGGTTGGTTGTGCCTTATAGGCATATGTGTAGCCTACATTACACGTATATGCCAACAATGCACAACCAACCTGGTGTTCATTTTATATATATACACAGGAAAATCCCCAGTGTTAAATTAAATGTTTATATGAGTCCACACTCTCAGAGAGTTATAGTAACACTTAAGCAGTGTTAAAGTTAATGAGATAATTAAGTGCTTAATTGAGTGATGATTGAGCATTATTGAAGACATTTGATGTTTACAAGCAGAATCAATGAAGGAAAAAATTGGTAATTGGTATGTTACCGTTATGGTGATCAGTGTTTGCTTTAGTTGGGCTCTTGACCCTTAAGTCATTAAGTTTAGATTTTGTTTGACTGCTGTACATGAGTTATAACAGTCAGATAGAGAAAAGGTGGTATGATGATGGTGGTGGTTGTGTTTTAACATAATCATTATTTCACAATCATTTGACCTGAATCACTGAACTCATATAGAGCCCATTTTCTGAGTAAGATTTACTTTATTAATTTTATCAGCTCTGTCTTTGCACAGCATACTATTTTTAACTTCTACAACATAATCCAAATAAGTTGTTCACATATATATATATATATATATATATATATATATATATATATATATTTTTTTTTTTTTTTTTTTTTTTTTTTTTGACACAGACATCAAGAATCAGCCTGTGAATCTCAACAATGGTGGCAATTATAAAGCATGTTTCAGTGCATTCTGGGTGCCACCAATCAAAACTCATTCATGGCTCCCATCATGCATTGCTGCATGAATAAATAATGAGCTTATGTTCAGAGGTAATATCTGTTTGTCACCATTGCTGAGATCCATACGCTAATTCTTGATATCTGTGTGTGCCTACTTGAAAAATTTTTTAAGAAGGTTTTTTTTTTGTAATCGATGTGATCATTTGGATTTCATTGAAAAAGCTATAAATGGCACGCTCAACAACGACAGTGCTGCTATAATCCATAAGGTAAACTTAACTCAGAAATTATGCTCTCAATGAGTTCAGGTCAAATAATGATTATGTTAAAACACAACCAACACCATCAGTGTTGTGAAGCAGCTGAAGCAGAGGCAAAAGCAGGATCCACATGCAGCAGTATTTTATTTAAATAAACTAGAAACTAACAGACTTGGTAACGAAGCTCAGGAACAGGACAGCGTGCATACAGCATTTACAACGATACAACAATACAAGAACTCACAAAGACTGGACTGAAACACAAGGCTTAAATACAGGGGCAAACGATCTAAACAGGATAACAAGGGGGCATGGTTAACGGGAAACACCTGGGAAGACTAATAGACAGACAGGGAACCACTAAACATGACAAGACAAACCCACACCGTGACAATCAGAACACCTTTTTTTTTTTGTTCATCTGGCTGTTATAACTGAATTACAGCAGCCAAACAAAATCTAAAATTAATAATGTAAGGTAAAATGAAAAATCAAACACCTTGGAAATGACAGGTATGTAGGCTACTATGTTTCAGGAATGGCACAAAGTTATGTGACTGTTCAAGTCTCTGTCTTTAGGTCAATGTGTTCAATAATGTGCTTTTTTGTCCTTTGTTGTGTATCTTTGGATTATGTTGTGTTGTAAATAAATCTAAACAATCAAAAAAACATTCTTTTTTAAATATCCTCATTCTTTGTGCAAGGCTCCTCATGATGATAGGGCCTGATAGCCCCTAATAGGGCCATTAGGGGAGGGTCTTTGTCTTTCTCAGGTGTAAAATGCATTCATATTAATGAGAGATCACGCCCCTTCGCATAAAGCTTTCTTACACAAAACACGTCATACAAATTTTAAATGACTTTATTGTCTTATCTGAATGAGTAGTCAGGATGATTTTTGATGATGCTCCATAGTTTTGGAGCAAATACTCTAGGCTATGTGATACAATTTTCAAAAGTCTTGTGAAGAAATAATAAGTATGGGTTTTATGTCCTTCTGTGACAATTTTTTGCTGCTGCTACATACATGCTGCTGACATATTATTGTAGCAGAGTTTGTGCTGAATACAGTGTAATAAGACTTTAGCCACGAAAATGTCACAAGTAACAGAAATAAGCACAAATGTCAGAGCATGTCAGAACACCTCCAGGACCCAGAAAACACCTCAGACCCCAGAGGGTTAAGAGGGGGAACGCAACTCACCACACTCTGCTTTTTATTTATTTTTATCAGATCAGCCTGGTATGCCTGCAACACTGCCATAGTGTGCAGAGCAGCACCAGTCTGACCCCCACTAGCGTGGATGTAACAATACACGACTTGGTGGGGAGTGCTGACTCCTTAAATGACGATGATCCACAGAGAAGAGATAGCCTGCGAGCGTCTCTTCGGACTGGTGCATCATCGTATAAGCACATGATGCCCCTGCACCCACGATAGTCTAAAAAATTGACGTTGAGGGCACAAAGATGCATGAATAATAAGGTTTTCCCCATGCACGAGTTAACGTCATGGAGATCCTCAAGGAGGGCAGTCTAGCTGTAATCTACTGCACGAGTCACCACCTCGAGAAACCTCTCACACGCTTTATCATAGCGAGAGAGGTGTTTGGAGGCAGCACTCAATATTTAATTTAGTCAGAATTAAGACCAGCCAGACAATATATTAATATGAGCATCTGATATATTGCATTGAATATCTGATTTCTCATTTATTATCATTTAATTCGTCAGCAATAAACACAGCCAAATATCAATCAGACACAGTCTGGATGACAGGCTGTGTTTAAATCTTTCATAAGATCAATCTGGTATGCCTGCCACACAGCATTGTGTACAGCGCAGTACCAGCCTGACCCGCTGAAATGCATAATGCGAACTCAGGGGAGAGAAAGCCCGCGAGCGTCTCCCCAAACTGAGGTAGCATCATATAATTGCGTGCCTTCGCACCCGCGATAGTCGAACTGGTCGACATCGAGGGCACAAAGACACGTCATGTATAAACATATATATATATATATATATATTATATTATATATTTTCAATCTTTATTTATAAGCTTTGAGTGTTTTATGGGACTGTTTTTGCTGTGATCAGAGTAGTCTGGACACTGCATGAACGATAGCCCCGAGCAGTTCTCCTTTATCATCACGGGAGGAACGCTCGGAGGCGGCGAGCTCACGAGATTCAGTGTCCTCTGCCCGAGCTGAAGAAGTGCCGAGGCACGCTTCGGTAGTCAGGCAAAAGGACATCGCGATCTGGAGAGAGAGTGAGCGAAAGGGACGCACCCGTCTCTCGTTCCTCAGCCAGATCGACACGCGAGCCCCACAATCGTATTGTGGGTGCTACCCCTTTGAAATAAGCAAAGCGAACGCGAAGCACTTTAACTGTGAACATTCCACTGTGCTCGCAATCACCATGCTCAAACGCAAGGGCAAACAAATAAAGCAGTAAGTGTGTGTATCCAGTTCTGACATAGGACAAGAACATAGAGGGACACAGCACTTACTCTGTTGCTGACTCATTTCTCTTTTTGACTTTCTTAAAACTCTTTTGATCGTTCAGAGATGAGAAATAGAAAAGTCTGCACACTGCCAGTTGTAAAAACTAAATAACTCCTAACAAAGATATGTAGTAGACAGAGAGAAAATAGATGCTTGCACACCAAACACAGAAAGGTCTCTGAAGACAAAAGACCTGACGATGCACCTGTGGCTCATCTAATTATAGCCTCGCGTCGCGGGTCTGGGATGACGTCACCGACCGAGGCTATATTACCTCCGTGACGATTCCACGTGTTAACACACTATATTCACAGCAGGTCACGTTTAAAGACGTTCCCAATGCGCTAAGCAGCGCAGCATCGATTGTAGCTTTTGAAAGGGAACACTGACATACTGAGCATTGAAATAAAACTTGAAGGGGTCCTATTATGCTTTTTTACTTTTTCCACTTTAGTTAGAGTGAAATATTGCTGTTTGAACATAAAAAGATCTGCAAGGTTACAAAGCTCAAAGTCCACTCCAAAGGGAGATATTTTATTTAACAGAATCCACTTTCCAAGAACTACAACAAACTACTTGTTTGGAATACAAACAGTACCGGCTTGTCAATAGAGGGCGCTGGGGCGCCGCCCCCATCAAAATTTGAAAAATATATATGTAACAGAGGTATTTTTCTCTATGGGGACTTTTATTTTGACAGGTTTTTCTTTCTCCGGCGTGTTCGCGGGAGATGCAGACGTCAGAGTAGAAGAGTGAGCAGTTTGCAATTTGTTCATTTGTTATTTTATTACTGACTCAAAAGTGCACACAGTAATTTTGTGTTAATTGTTTGTAATGATAATTTGCATTTTATTACATTTTGTTCCTTTTGGTGATTTATTTTGGCGACTCACTGCGCCGTTTTGGCAACTTGTTGCTTTTCTTGTCAAAGTTAACTTATGCAGTACTACAGAAGAGGACATAGTAAGCTAGGCTGAGTTTACTTTTTTCCTGATGAGGGAAGAGGGTGAGAGGGCCAAGTTTCAAGAGTCACAGTTCGCTCACACAAGGGCTAATGAGACTAACTACTAGACACAGCTGGAAACAGACCAACAAGGTAGCTGATCTGCATTTCCTGCCTGAATACGAACAGTTTGTGCCTTCTTTCTTTAAAATAAATGCCACATTTTATTAGTATCTCTTGTGTTTTGATGAGCTGCTGACCTGTTATTCAGACAGTCACTTTGTATCTTTGTTAATTTGACCATCAATTACAAATTTCAGACAGAAACTAATCATCTAGGGACATCCACTTGTGTGTCTATTATGCATTTTAGAAGTAAACCTGAGGGTCCTGTTAACACCTGTTCTGTATTCAGAGTTCTGCTGCACTGACAATCCTCCAGTGATTTGTTCATTAAGGGTGTGAAGAAAACATAGGCAAACAAACACACACAATACACTGACGTTGCATTGTGCCCATAGGTCTGTGAGTTTGTTTTGATGAGATTAAATATTGCAAAACTTTTAAAACTTTATAGTAACAATAAGCATAAATATATAATCACCAATTAGATAATTATTCACAATTAGTACCACACAAAGTTCAGAAAATCTTATTTAATGATGAATTATTTAATATTGCAGTGACAAGAAAGGTGGATTAGGCCTGCCTAAATCAGTGTTTATGTGTGTGCATGTTTGTCCACGACAGCCTGTGGATACCCTGTGTAAGGAATATAGGCCGTGACACAACAAGTTGACATTAAAGAGCTAATGGCAACAAAACTGACTGCTGTGTTGCCTTGCATCTTCTACATCTGGGCAAAAAGTTGCACTTGATCACACTGCACAGACCACAGACAACGGCCAACTAGCATGTATTTTCTGTGCCTGCATGAGAGGAAATGTTGATCCCTTGGTCTTCGCTTTCTTCATTCCAGAAGACCATGCTATCATGAAAATATTTGTGAATTGGAATACTCAGATAACATGATTTAAAAGTTTGTGTGGCTTCTTAACGTTGTCATTTGCTTGCTTTCATCACTTTCATTTTTCTTCGTGTGCACCGATTCCCTAAACTGTACTGCCAACTAGAATGCTGTCTCACACTGACAGCTACAATGCTGATTCAACACCAAAAAGCCAGTGATGGTGTTCGACTATGCCAACGCTGCAGAACACACTGCAAAAACTGAGCTGAAAGATGATCAACGACAGCCCACTGTCAGCTTGGTGTGCCAGGTTCTTATAATATAGGGCTGTTTCATATCAAAGGGGTCCATTGAGTGCTACCAGAAAGACTCATGAGGCAAAATAACGTAACAAGTACGCATTTATTAACAGCCAAGCAAGCAAGTATTATAATATAAATTTCTTTGGCATAGGCCCCGTCCATAGCTCTCAATCCGAGTGTACGGAATCTGTATTTCCTGCCTGAAGACAAAGGCAGGGAGGTTTTTGAAGGGACCATCCTGGTGGTGGTGGGGATGATGGAGGGGAAGGGACTATCCTGGTGGTGGTGGGGAGGATGAAGGGGAAGGGACTATCCTGGTGGTGGTGGGGAGGATGGAGAGGAAGGGACTATCCTGGTGGTGGTGGGGAGGATGGAGAGGAAGGGACCATCCTGGTGGTGGTGGGGAGGTTGGAGGTGAATGTAAGCATCAGCATCTGCGAACTCAGACATGTGTAAGTACCGATCTTTTATACTACAAGTATTAGAACACGGTTGGATAGATGAGAAGGTAATAAGTGACCTTGAAAAAGCAATAAGTGGAATAAGAGTCTTCCCGGCAGAACTAACGCTAAAGCTTTTATTTCCAAGTTGTATAGACATTTTACAGCAGAACATTAGTGCAGTAGTACTCATACTGGCCTAACAATCATCTACTACCTTCCCTGATGCTTCATAATGCAATAATTACTTTCTATCCACAGTATTAACCTTGGGAGTGAAATGTTTTTTTCTCCCTGTACAAACTACATGGCTATGCACAAGACAAAAATTAAATCAGAAAACTCTGCTTTTATGTCATGTTATATCAACAATTGCAGCTGTCAGTATAAAGCACATGAACATTGATGTCCAGTGAAACATAAAATTTTACTAAGTGCACCTTTAAGCCCTGAATTGCAGCATTGAGTTTCTGTATTACAGAATTACTGCAGCCAGTATCCACTGACTCCCCGTGTAGTGTTTGAAAGTTCCCAGTTCGTGCATCAGTCACTGACATTCATATGAAGTCATGGCTGCTGCAGGTGCATCAGTGAACATGATCACAATACAAAGACTAAAGTGGGGCCTTGTACACATTTACATAGATACTGTGATGCTAAGCAGTAATATCAGTGATAAATGGGTAAAGGTGAGTCTGGTGCAAGGTCAGCAACCTCTCCTAAATATTTAAATGAATATACATGTGATGCTTTTATACATAAATGCTGTAATTTAGACACTTTATGTATACCAGCCTACATAAGCAGTAGCTCTTCATGCAAAGAGCACAGGAGACTCAATTGATTTTTAAAGAGTTTGATGCTAGCATGTAGATTATGTAATGTTGTGATACTTTAATAAGCATTAAATACACAAAACACACTGTAACACAGTTAAGATGTTATGGGAAGAAGGAGGCGGGAACGGGAGAACATTCAATAAACTTTAATAAATAAATAAATAAAACAAATACAAAATAAAAGTTAAAGTAAAATAAAAGTGCTCCTCCTTTTATGCTTCCGCTCCTCCGTGAGAGATGCGAGACCGGTGCGTCATCAATTATGAATATACAGATAGGCTGTAGATACATTTTCAGAATAACCTTTAACAGAAATAATTTCACGTCGAATAATCTGTTCGTCCACCGAACCGACCATACGATCTTCTTATCAATTCTCAAAAAGGATTATTCTTCTTATAAACTCTAGAGAAAGGTTATTCTTCTGATCATGAAGAATAACTTTTCTGTTCTATAAGATTACTAACTAAAGTACTCAACAATATCAAGCTTGTAGCTTAAGATCACACATTTAAGAGACTTTGTTAGGTGAACAGCAGACAGAGACAATCAAGCGTATAATGGGTATTAATAAATGAAACCATAAAAACATACGACTACATTTAAGCATCGGCTGATTTAAGTTTTTCTTCAAACAATGGTGTTTTGTTGTATGTGGATTAACTTCATTTACATAAGTAAATTGAACAAGCATCAAATATTGTTTTTTGTCTAAATAACATGAACATATTTAGTTAAGCCAAAACGCAATGGTGTTACATGAAAAATATTTTTCATAAACTGACCAGTATTTTTAAAATGTAGTAAAACAATCCAGGAAGATCATTCAACTATTAATTTGTAAGAATCAAGATACATTTTTTTATTTTATTTTTTTATTTTATTTTTAGTAGCTATCTTAAAAAGATCTTCGTTTTTAAAAGAAGCAAAACATAATTTCATTTCATTTTTTATATCATCTGGACTTAAATAAAACATATCCAAAAGAATTTTTAAAAAAATTTATATATTATGGATTTTATGAGTTGTGTCTCCTGAGATACGTTGCCTGATTAGGGTATAAAAAAGGACCATGTCATTAATCTGTTAACTGTTACTGCCACTGTATGTTTAAAACAACTCATTTGTGTAATCTCGACTCAAATGGATACAGTAAAATGTTTGAAAGGATTGTGTTGATTTAACTCCATTTATTTAAGTAATTATTTTGATCTACTTAACTGAAACATGTTCTTTCAACATGACAATATTGAGTTAAGTCAGTTTAACACAATGCATTGTGTTTGAATGAGAAAGCTAATACAACGGTGTTAAATGAAAATTATTTTTTAAATAAACTGAACAGTATCGTAAAATAATTTTCGGCTGAATTCTCTCGGACGACATGCAGGACATGGTTATTTATGGCGTCCTGATGACGACCCCCACCGTACACACCAGGGGTGCGAGGGCGGACCCACAAAAGCAGGGCTGATAAACTCTATACAGAGCCCAGCCTCAGTTATCGCACACAAGCCGTTTTTCCTAACCGCTGTGTGTGCCGGTAACGCTGCTAAACCCCGTTTCGACGCTACGGACGGATCCTTCAATGACGTTAGATTCGAAATCGTAAAAAACGCGACTGCGGGGGTACTACAACATCTCATTGATCAAAAGTGGAAGGAATTGATCAGAAGTTCCTGTTTGTCTGAGCCTGACGCAAACTACGCTTCTTCGCAAACTATGCAAACTACGCTTCTGACCCAAAAACACAAACTTCCGAGCGTTAAAGCACAAGGCCTGGACGATTGTGCTGCAAGGACTCGCTCAAGAGATTCCGGGAACTATTAGAATCTTTTACCTTCAAACAGTTTCCTATTCGAAAATCTAGAAACTTCTGAAATGGCGATGCAAAAGCTGACGGAGAACGACTCCCCGTCGAGTTCTGGCGATGCAGGACACAAGTATCATCCGGCGTGTGAGTGCGCCACGGGTAAAAAGTGTCGTTTAAGAGCTACGCTAGACTGTATGTTTAAAGATCATTTAGAGACCAGATGGTTTACTTGATGGAAAGGATCATCGATGCTGCGTGTGATAAGAAAACCGATTGTGAGCGGGATACCAAACGTGTCACAAATCTCAAAAAAGAAATGGATGTCATAAGAGGGTTGGTGGGGACATGGACCGATGTGACGCCCATGTTTTTTTAACACCATAGAGCCGACCGGTGTAATCCTCAGAAAAGTTCTGGATGTGATGTGTGCATCTAGTGACGAATTCGCAGTCGACGAACTACTCGGTATGTGTACGTTTGTAACAGATCTCTGTGTGTCACTGGCGTCAAAAAATGCCAAAACGGATCTTGGTGAAATAGTTCAAGGTCTGGTCAGCTATACCCTAGACCAAGACATGGTAGCGTGCAGAGACTTTCTATTCTGGTTGGATCACAAATAAATGGAGTTATTGTCTACTTTATGTATATGTAATGCCGGTCTATCATAATTTTGTAAAGAAAAATACTGTTGAAATAAAAGATTGTACCACTTAACTCATCATTCTTTGCGACCGTGTCGGAGCTAAAAATGGTATTATAAGTCTTGATTCTTGCACATTAATAATTTAATGAATAAATACTAGATGAGAATATTTAAGAGATTAAATATTTCAGAGATCCTATGGATTTCCTCTTCCCATCATGCTGGATAGGGGTGTACAATTTGAAATAAAACGTTATTTATGTGTTTTAACAGCAAGATAAAAAATCGTTGACTTGTTAATGTTTATATTTAAAAGAGTTTCTGATATGTTAGTGTTTTACCATAAAGTGTAGACCATGCTAATAATAATTAAAGCGGTTTTAATCTTTATAAAATCAACTACTTTGGGGATGCATTGGATGCGACAAAACCAATAAGAGTCTTTACCGAGTAAAGATTTTGTAAAACACAGTGATATTATCTTATTATTAGATATATTTGTAAAGGTTGTTGAACACAATCCCTAAATAAACGAAACAATTGGATTATTTGAACTTTGAAATAGTTTTGGACTAAATTAAGAATGTTAACCTGATTCAACTAAATGGCATTGAATTAATCTTATGTAATAAACTTAAGTTTACTGAAATAAACAATGTTAATTAAATGCGACATTACCCCGCTATGTAGAACCTGTTGACATAAAAAGTTGAGTAAATCCACCATATGTTTTTCAACAAAATGTTGATTAAACATTAAAAGTTCAAAACATATGGATGGGTGAATGGATCGCAATAAGTTCCGTAACAAGCGTTTAGAAAGTAGCTAGGATGTATTTTATTTTGCGCAGACTTTAAGTGAACTTTTACCAGCTATTAAGATGTTAAAGTTCAGTTAAAGACCTTTAGCGCATTCAAATGTATTGAGTTTTTATTGAGTAACCGAATTCAGGGTTGTTCAATAGTTATCAAGCACCTGCACTTGGTGAGATTATTCAGACAAAGCGACAAAAGTAATTTTCTGATAAATCATCGTACACGGATGCACTGTGTTTTGAGGGTCACTTATAGAAAGATGTATTCATTCTTTGTTTTGGTGTATTTTTAAAAACATAGATAGATCTACATAGATGTTATACACAAAAAATATTTCAGAGATCCTTGTGCGGTATTCTATAGCTGCATAAAGGGGTAAAATATACATTTAAGCGCTATTTAAAACTAGGATGGTATAATAATATAATGTAAATGTCTCAAGTGAAGATGATGGTTTAAACCGTCACAGAGGATGGTATCATGCAATTGTTCAATTATTGACCAATCATTTGTTAAAAACTAACCTGGAAATTGAATTTAGTGTTGTCTTTAGGAAGCAGTAAAAATTACGTCAACAAAGCTTGATGTGATGTTAAGTTGTTTCTCATTTGATAAAAAATACATTATATTTGATTATTATAATTGATTATTATAATCATAAGGTCGAGTAGAATGAAAAAACATTAAAATGTATTTAAAGATATCTAAGCTTAAAAACTTTAAGAAATACAAACTTTGCCACTGTTTATTTTGTGTCCAGTTTGGATTCTTCTCACTTGTACAATATACTTGGTTCTGAATACAAAAATTAAAACTCCATCACCAATCAATTATTAAAAAATACACAATGCCAAACAATACAACAGTTGTTACTGCAGTTTCTTCATGAGATATTCTTCATGCTTGAACAAAGCGTTGACCTGGGGCCTCATTTAAAAAACTGTGCGTAGGATCCTTACTAAAAGTTAACGTGCGCCAGAAAGCCAAAAATGGGGTACGCAAAAAAATATTCAGACTTATAAAACCGTGCGTACGCCAGAACCTGCGCAGAATTCACTTTATAAATCCCAGTTAGCGGAAGATTGTGCGCACATGCGTCTCCTCCCCGAAATAACCATATATGGAGCTTACAACGCCTAGTTTTACTATGCATATCCTCATCTGCGTATCATTTGCATATGATTATTCATCCACGTGATAACATGTTTAACGGTACAAGACATTAGGAAAATATGAAATACGGATTTGCTGTCACATTAGTTACATTAATAAAAATCATTTAGTTGCCTATCCTTGCCTTGTTTTTGAATAAATAAATCAAGTAGTGTAAAATTTCGGAGAAAGTTTTTCTCAATCTTTTCCACTGGCCAAGGAGTATTTTTAATTGATTTATGTTTTTAATGGAAACAGATAGAACTTGTTGTGAATTATTTGCACAAAACAATTTTCTCAGACAATCTGCTATTATCATGATAAGCAATTATCTCTGTAGTTAAACATTAAAACACAGCATGCCAGAGGAAAAGTGTTCGAAAGCATTGTATCCACAACAAATATTTCTATTTATTGAATATAAAAAATTTTGTAACTTCTCAGTAATGATTTCGTGTAATTTAAGTGTTTAACTCCATTAATCAGAATGGCATATTTAATCTAAATCTTTACAACAGAAGTAAAACAAAGTTTAAATCATTCTTTTATTTATTTAAACTGTTATTGTGAACATGAACTGTATTTATGATTAGGACTTATAATGAAGATTTACGGTTTTAGATGCGTTAGATGCTATATATGCGTCAGTTTCACTAAACGGCCCAACGCGCTCGCTGGCGCGGACATTTAAGAAGGGATGGATGTTTGCCTCATGTGATAGGCTTGGTGAGTGAAATTATATGTGTATTATCTTTCTGTATATGTATATATTTTTTTTTTTTTTTTTGTCTAAAAGTGACCAAAAAGACATGTAACTCCAGCTCACCATCGGTGTCGCCAAACTGCTCCATCTCCAAAATGTTCGTACGCATGGGTCAGAGTTTGCGTGCAGGTGCGCAAACTTTCCCGTCAAGTTTGTTTTTATAAATCACAACTTGTGCGTCAGAAGTGGCGTACGCCTCTTTCAGGGCCTGTTTTGTGCGTACCCAATGGTTATAAATGAGGCCCCAGGTCCTTGGCAATGCTTTCACAATTCACACAGTCAAGCAGTTCCCTCATCTTCATCACACAGTCCAGCAGTTCCCTCATCTTCATCCAGCGTGTTGGATTCGCTCACACATTTGCAACTGATTCTGTCACGGGTTTAGGACGAATGACAGGAAGCAAATGCAAGTTAACAGTTTATTAGAGTATCACAGACTCGGCAGTGCAAACAGATGGTAACGGTGACGCAGGGACAAGATGGTCAGGATCCGTGAAGTGGTGCGATGAAGAGACGATGGTGAGACACACGTAGAAACTCGAATCCAGACGAAGAAACAGGAACACAAGGCAGGAACTGGACACCGGAACACCAACACGAACCACATGAAACAACGATCTGACAAGGATGAGAGAACAACGGTGAGTATAAATAGTATGGTGATGATGAACTGCAGCTGGTGATGTGATGATGATCAGCTGGAGCGGATCAAGTGATGTCATACAGACACACCCCTCACACACGTGCATTCATACAACAACATAAACACGAGACTAGAAGGAAACAGAGAAAACGTCTACCGTGACAGATTCATTGTGCAAGTCAAGATCGTCAATGATTGGATCAATGTTCTTCATTTTTTCGACCAACTGACTGGTGTTTGCTTTCAGAAACCCATGATGATCTGAGAATATAAAAATTGAAAAATTAAAACAGGAAAAGGAAAATGAAGGCAAAATGGGAAAGAATATAAAGATTGAATCTAACCTTGTATTGACCTGTTTCTCTTCTTTCCCAGTCGCCCCTTTTGAACATTATTTGGCTTTGATCAAATCTGTAGTAAAATAAATAAGTGCCATAAAATAAAAGGCTATAGTTACAATTCTGAATAATCCATGAGCATGACACCAGATAAGATAAATCCATCATGACTTATTCTACAAAACTTGATTCAATAGTACCAAAAATATTTCAAATTTGTACATGATGCTGTTAGATCAAAATGTAAATTTCCAATTGGTCCCAAATAGTTAACTCGGACTGCTTAATTAAGATTAATTTAATACATTACATAGGCAAAACTGTTTTATTACACTTACAATTTGCTGGTACATTTGATTCGGCAGAAGTCATGTTGATCTCAAAGGAGGAGCCATGAGTTAAACCAGTTATGATAGGCGAAAACACATGGCCACCATCAGATGCAGAGATTTTGCCTGTTTACATAAAATATCTGTCAGTTCATCTGTCAATTGTTCATTATACACCCAATAGAGTACCTGCCCCCTTTTTCACAGTCGCTGGTTACCGGAAGTGTTTTTACTTCCAGAAAACGCCTGTTGCACTCTATAATGTTTCTCATTAAAAATAAATATAAACCACACTAACATGTTACTTGGATGTCCGGTTGTCCTGCAGTGTTTGCTGTCTCTAGAGAGAGAGAGAAAAGGAAAGACCATGTTATTTTAAATGGAAAAAATCATGCAATCATCCTATAGGCAGTAATGCAGTGCATTACAGTACAATGATGAAGTTTACAGTTCTTTTCCATTCAGGGGAGCATAATATCATAAATATTGAACCATCTGAAAGAAGATGCTTGACGGTGCCCAGCGTCAGAATGTATAACTAAATTATGTGTATTGTGAAAAACGCTAGGCTATATAAATAGCTTTGACTTAACTTTTATATATTTTGGTTATCACATTGTGTATATCATATTTATAGCTTACATTTTAAACAATTTTATCATGCAAAGTGCTAAAAGTTCAAATCAAAGACAAAGTAAAAGAAGAATTAAAAAGTAGCCTACTGAAATTTAAAAAGTAAGTAACTGAAGAGGAATAAAATACAGATTAAATAATTAAATAGGCCTATGTACATATAACCATGTCTGACTAAAATAATCTAAATAAGATTTAAAACTGAATAAAAACCAAAACATTTATTTTAAAGTCCTTTATGGAAATCCCGCAGCGGCCAGCTACAGTAAACTGTGATTGGATGGGGGGAAAAATATATATATATATATATTTTCTGAAACATATATGACGCCAAAAACATTTGATAGGCTATAGAACATATAACAATGTGTAAGAGCAACAAAGCATGCTAGAGGGTACGCTAAACAGCAATAGCGTGTTTAAAACACTAATGAATTATACCGTCTTTTCCTTATGTATAAACAATCTTTTTAAATAAAACACCATAGCATAAATGAATTATAGAGACAATACTCACTTTTAGACATGTCTTTTGATGAGGTGGTAAGAGGAGTGAGGGTGCAAAAGTTTTTGGTCCAGAAACGATTTGACTTGGCTATTTATACTATACAGAAGAGGCTGGGCAAAATATTCTTGGAAAACGTCGGAGCTGTGTGTCCACAATGTTCTTTCAGTACTCTATGAATGGAGTCCTCTCACAGCCGTAGCCATGAGGTCCATGGTAGGTCATCGTTGACATTTTTTATCACCTTTTTTCAGGTTTCACATGGCAATAAATTACTATAGCCGCTTAAGGACTAAGTTGTAAGGTATTTGACAAAAAAGCCTCCAAAATGGAGGAGGTCAAAGGGCATGTTTCTTGCTATATAGTATCATCAGGTCTCCCAAAGGCTGTTCATGCAGCCAACAGACAAACTGTCGCATCAACAAATGCTAACATTTTAAAGTTCTACATACATATTTTGAGTAGATAACCGATAGTATATTCTCAGTAAAGGGTTTCACCTTGTGTGTTTCCACACTGATTAAGGATAGTTGAGCAATTCGGGAGATATAAAAAAAAAAAAAAAAAAAAAAAAAAAAAAGATATACACCTTATATGTGCAATAGATCATAGCTACCGTAGAAAAAGTAAGATCGTGCTTTGAATTAAGACAAGTAAAATTAAATATGCTGCGTGATGGACCGCAGAGGCACATCACCTCTCTGAAAATGTACGGTGGTTTTCTAAATGATACAACTTAATCTAAATAAGACCAATGTAGAGTCCTGGGATTTCTTAAAAACAAAAACAACAACTACAAAACATAACAAAACCATTGTGACAAACTTTGACAACATGTTTCATGTGGCATGGACAAAAATACTGTTTGAAATAATTTGTATAAGATCTAAGATGCCAAAGCACTGTTTTTGCTTTAAAATTTTAAAATTGCTTTAAACTGTTTAGTAAAAAATAATACCTTAGGTTAAATTTATGCAAAATCATTTATATCATACATAAGTCTTCTAAGAAGATAAATAGAAGATACGATTTTAATAAAACGTTAAAGATTTGATTTAAACAGTCTTTTAATTTTAAAAGATGTAATTTAAACTTTTAATATTATGCTTTTAAATGAATTTAGTATGAATAAAACTCTGGAAAGCAGACTAACTTTACATATGCTATGACATTGTGTCCCAGAGGCTCATCTGTCATGTAACTCCTCTCGTCTCTGTGAAGCTTCATTTCACCCTGTAGTTTATGACTGAAGGAACCGGGAGGGCTTTGTTTATGACTTTGGACTGTTTTTATCATTGCATAAAGAACTACATCTTCAGCACTATGAAAATGTAAGGTATTTATATATATATATATATATATATATATATATATATATATATATACTTTTTATTTATATATAAATTAATTTAGCTAAAACTATGTTAAAATTGTTTGAATTCATTTTAGTAACATACTTGTTATTATTCATTGAGTTATATACTTTATTTATAATCATTTAATTTAAAAATACAGATTAGTTAATTTTATGGAGCCGGGTAAGTGTGTGTGAGTGCAAAGCAGCTTAGAAATTATATTAAATTATTTATTTATTTTGGAAATGTAAAAAAATGCAGTTTTCTGTGATGGTCGTGTTTAGGTGTACGGGATAGAATATGCTGTTACAGTACAAAAATCATTAAATTAATGACTAAATTAATAAACATCATACTTTAGGTCTCCGTTAAACAAAATCATTACAGTAATCTTCAAAAAGATAAATAGAAGATACGAATGTATTAAAACTTTAAAGATTTTAATTTAAACAATCTTTTCATTTTAAAAGATCATATTTAAACTTTTAAGATTATACTTTGAAATAAATACTAGAAAAACATTCACAATGTCACATCCTGAACACTGAACACTCACCCCTCCCCTCTGAATCACAGACTGTCAAATGCAAGGGGTGTGAGAGGGAATCACTCGGGGAACTTTTCAACTTTAGTTAGTATGAAAAATATTATATTTGTAAATGTAGGCTACATGTTTTTCAACTTTAGTGTAAGATATTTGTAAATGACTAAATGTACATTTTATAACCATTTCATATACTTTTAAAGATCAATGCTTTTTCAACTTTAGTTTAAGATATTTTTGAATGACTAAATGTACATTTCATTTATATACTTTTAAAGAACAGTATGATTTTTCAACTTTAGTAAGTATGAAAAATATTATATTTGTAAATGTAGGCTACATGTTTTTCAACTTTAGTGTAAGATATTTGTAAATGACTAAATGTACATTTTATAACCATTTCATATACTTTTAAAGATCAATGCTTTTTCAACTTTAGTGTAAGATATTTGTGAATGACTAAATGTACATTTCATTTATATACTTTTAAAGAACAGTATGATTTTTCAACTTTAGTAAGTATGAAAAATATTATATTTGTAAATGTAGGCTACATGTTTTTCAACTTTAGTGTAAGATATTTGTAAATGACTAAATGTACATTTTATAACCATTTCATATACTTTTAAAGATCAATGCTTTTTCAACTTTAGTGTAAGATATTTTTGAATGACTAAATGTACATTTCATTTATATACTTTTAAAGAACAGTATGATTTTTCAACTTTAGTAAGTATGAAAAATATTATATTTGTAAATGTAGGCTACATGTTTTTCAACTTTAGTGTAAGATATTTGTAAATGACTAAATGTACATTTTATAACCATTTCATATACTTTTAAAGATCAATGCTTTTTCAACTTTAGTTAGTATGAAAAATATTATATATGTAAATTACTAAATGTACATTTTATAAACATGTCATTTATATACTTTTAAAGAACAGAATGTTTTTCAACTAGTTAGTGTGAAAATATTATATCTGGAATGTGAAGCGAGATCCGATAAAGCCAAAGTCAAAGTTCAAACATAAAACCTTCACAACTTCCATTAAATCATCCCCTTATACACACACACACACACACCCACGCGCACGCGGTTCCCTTTCAGTCGATAACGTCAGACGTAGTCGTAGGGGATCACGCCAGGGAGCCTATCATCTTCG
Source organism: Gila orcuttii (assembly GCA_026230005.1). NCBI lineage: Eukaryota > Metazoa > Chordata > Actinopteri > Cypriniformes > Leuciscidae > Gila > Gila orcuttii. Next base: position 26,579,251 of record JAPDVR010000024.1, read on the forward strand.
AATACTATTGAACGAGCCAATGTAATTGGCGTGCGTGATTCGCATCACACACTCCGCCCCCGCGGCGCGGGTATAAATACGGAAGTGGATGCACGCACTAATTGCCTTTCGCTTCGGAGCTGATCGTTTGATGTCTCTGAGAGTGCTGTTGTTTACAACGAGCGAGTGTGTCGGTGTTCTTCAGGAAGACTCTCCCAGTGATGGTGTTCTACAGCGCGAGTGCAGCTGTGATCGCGAGCTTTGAGCTCTCAACTGCTGTTTTAACAGCAACAAATTTCAAAATGTTTGTGTGTGTTGACGGCTGGTTAGAGGGCGGAAAAGTGAGTGCTTCACTGTTTCAGTTCTCTGTTCAGTGTTGCCGCGGTCATTCCCCTGTGTGCTCCGGCACTGGTGACGGTCCTATTTTCTGAAAGAGCAACACAGGTGCGTTTGCGTCTTTTTCAAGATGTCATTCCACCTGTGCGTTTCTGGATGCGATCGTTCCCTTTTCCTCTCTGACGGTCACAATTGTTGCATCACGTGTTTGAGCTATATGTTTATATGTTTATAAATATGTATGCATATGTGCTTATATGTTCAGCATGCTGAGGCAGCTTTTGTGGACGGTTCATGTTCTCATTGCGGGAATATGACTGTCGCGGTGTTGAGATCGAGACTCGCCTTCGTCCGCGAAGTGCGAGTCCCCATTACCATGCCCCACCCCTGGTGCCGTGTGGGATGGGTGATCGGAAGATAGTGATGGATGTCTCGCCCGGTAACCATTCCCTGTGGGCTCCTCACTCCTCCATCACACCGCAGCCGGTGGAATTCCTGTTGAGCATACTGGTCCCTCTGTAATGGACTGATCAGCTGTTTCAATGGGGGTTCCCCCTGAGGATAAGATGTCGATGGCAGCATCGGAGGGTGAGCTGACCTCTGGAAATGACGACTTGGCTGTGTTTTCTCCCTCTGGGAGTGTAATGTTGCCCAAGCCAGATCCAGAAATGTCAGTTATGCTGAAACGGGCCGCCGAGGCTGCCGGGCTCGAGTGGAACCTCCACCGTGTCCCGTTCAATCTCGGTTGGAATCTGGATTTTGGTATCTTAGGGCGGGCCGCGCTGGTTCTCAGCTCGCCGCCCCAGTGCCTTTCTTTCCCGAAATGCATTAAGAACTTATCAGGTGGTGAACAGCATCTTTCTCTGCCAGAAACTGCCTGAATAGCTTTTCCCCCTCACTACCCTTTATGGAGGAACGGTGAAGGGTTGCGAAGTGTCCCTCCTTTGGAGCGGTCTGTCGACACAGGTGCACCTGTGTCCGGCGGCCGCTGCCTTTTGGGGGATCTTCGTCTCCCCCTAAGGCCTGTGAGTTTCCGTCCGTTCCGATGGGCAGAGCTTACAAAGCCTGTGGGCAAGCCGCTTCCTCTTGCATGCCATGGCGTTGCTTCAGGTCTGTCAGGCCAGGGCACCCATGGCATGCACGAGGGTAATCCAGACCGTGCGCTCATAGGTGAGCACCGCACTGCATCCGACCTCGCCCTCCGGGGCATGAGTGTCGTAGCGTGCGTGATCGGTCTGGCGATGTCCACCTTAGTGGTCCAGGAGCGCCATCGTTGGCTCAGGCTGGTTGATATGGCGGATGCGGACAAGGTTCAGTTCCTGGTCTCCCCAATTTCCCAGGTTGGGCTGGTCGGCGACGCGGTGGAGAACTGCATCCAACAGTTCTCTGCCGCTCAAGCGCAGACGGAGGTCATTCGGCACATCCTGCCCCTGTGGCCAGCTGCTGCCTCCACCCGCCGCCGGTGGCAGCTCCTCCGCCTGCTCGTCGCCGAGGGCGTTCCCCGGCCGCCGCTCCTGCTGGGCCTCCGCAGCAGCCTCCACCCAGGCCTCAGCATGGAGCCGGCCGCAGTAGAGACGCCCAGCCCGCTCCAGGTGCTGCCAAGCCAGGTGGCAAGCGACAGCGAAAGCATTCCGGAGCGGGCCACCCAGGGATGGATGAGATGCTCTTGGAGTGGCACGATCACTCCCTCTCCCCGGGTGAGGGCCGGGTGGAGTCTTTGTTGTGTGTGTGTCTGTTCCGCCGCTGGCTCCCTAAAAAAAGCGGAGCAAGCGGTACCCACACTTCAGAGAGAGAGCAAATTTATCTGTTCCTGGGTCCCAAGAGGGCCAGTCTGGCGGGTGTGACCCTGTATAGCCTTACATCCCTCAGCTCCCCCTTGGTCGCCAGCAGGCAGCTTGGTGCGTTCGAGGACCCGGTCATCCGCCTTCTCACATGCCCCCTGCCGCTAGTGGAGACAGGTAAGTGTTGCACAGCACACTAACACCACTCTCTCTACTTTGCTGCCCCACCTCAGGCTCAGCTATCCCGCTCAGTCAGTGATATTCATCACACCTAGTGTTGAGCAGTGCTCCTGACTTATGCGTGCTTATCTTATCCGGCTGGCGAAGGATTTGATATAGCCACTCCTCCAGCCGGTATGAAGGCCAGTTGTAAACTCGTTCTTCATGCTACTAGGTGGTGGGTCATGACCATCTTGGCCCAAGATTGGTCTGCAGCTCCGACCTGAAAGACATGTGCTTCAGATCTCTACCTTCCGCGCCGCAGGCCATCCTGTGTGTTGCGTGTGAGGGTTGAAGTATCAGTACAGAGTCCTTCCCTTCGAGTGCTCCAGAGCCCGTTGGGTCTTCAGGTCAACTGGGAGAGAGTAATCTCGCCCACGGGTTGAGTATCTCTTTTTCAGTTTTGGAGATGGACTCGGTCCAACACGTCTCTCCAATGAGAGCGTGTTCAGCTGGTGTTGAAGTGAGAAAGGGTCCCACTGAAAGAACTTTCAGAGGCTCCTGAGGCATATGGTAGATGCAGCCATTGGCTTCCTCCATATATGACCGCTTCAGCGCTAGCTTCACGATCGGGTCCCGAGGTGACCGTGGCAGAGCAGCTCACCCTGTGACTATAGTCAGCCCGGTCTGCTGCCAAACCCTCTTCAACTGAGGGGACATGTACAAAGGGCATGTTCTAACGGGGGCCTGGGCGACCCTCGACTACACGGGCATTTGTGCCTCGAGTTGTTAGACATTGCGACCGTTGCGCAATCTTCCCTTGCATGTCACAACTCACCCGTCACCTTCTCCTTGGAGTCAGAAGCTTTTGAGGACGCTTTGTTCCACTCTTCCCGCTCTACTCAATCGTGCCACCAACGAGCCTCACGACAGTTATAGCCAGGGCAAGTGGAGACTCCATCCCCTGGGTCCAGCTGAGTCATGACCATTCCGGGGCCGCTCAGTTGCCTCTCCGGTTTCGTCTTCCTACCAGTGTTCTGTCCGAGCGGACTACCCTTGGACAGACACTGGCTCTCAGCTGCCCCGGGGGCCCGCAGAAATGCGTTTCCCCAGTGAGCCTCCTAAAAGCGACTGCGACTCATGGTCGCATTGCACCTGCTCAAGTCAGTGAATTCATCACACTTCATGTTGAGCGGAAATGCTCCTGAAACTCAGTGAAGTTCATCGCACTCAGGTGTTGAGCAGCAATGCTCCTGTAGCTCAGTGAATTCATCACACTCAGGTGATGAGCAGTAGTGCTCCTGAAGCTCAGTGAATCCTTTTCGCACTCAGTGTTGAGCAGAAATGCTCCTGTTGCTCAGTGAAGTTCTTCGCACTCAAGTGTTGAGCAGAAATGCTCCTGTAGCTCAGTGATTTATCACACTCAGGTGTTGAGCAGAAATGCTCCTGAAGCTCAGTGAACTTATCACACTCAAGTGCTGAGCAGAAATGCTCCTGAAGCTCAGTGATCTTCTCAGGTTGTGTTGAGCAGTGATCCTGTCTTTTTGCGCCCGTCGCTTGCCACTACGGTGCCAAGTCAGGAGGGAGCAGGTCTTCATAGTTGCCCCTTATTGGGAGCAGAAATCTTCGCACTCAAGTGTTGAGCAGAAATGCTCCTGTAGCTCAGTGATTTATCACACTCAGGTGTTGAGCAGAAATGCTCCTGAAGCTCAGTGAACTTATCACACTCAAGTGCTGAGCAGAAATGCTCCTGAAGCTCAGTGATCTTCACAACCAGACCTGGTTCCCATCAACAGCCTTCCTGACTTCCCCTGAACACTTTTTCAGGGACGGGGCACGATGGCACCCGCGTTTTACCCCTGGAGATTCCGGGCGGTCTTACGTCTGAACGCGGAGGTTCAGGTGGCTATCACAGGGACATGTGATAGTTACCATCACTTCTGCGAGCACCCCCTAGAAATGGGTAGCGTGCTTACGTCTTTAGAAGTGGAACCTAGTCGTTGAGTGCGTCTTCTCTCTAGAGGAGATCCTGAAAGCTTTCGATCATTTCAGTGCTCTCTTTCCTACAAGATGGGTTGGAGTAGGCTGTTTTCCTTCACCCTCAAAATGATGTTGCCTCGGTGTTTAAACGACGCTCATCGTGATGCAGAAGTATGGAGAAGCACGTCCTGATCGTCAGGTTCCTGAGGAGCAAGGTAATGTAAATCCTTGCGTCCCTCTTTATCCTCTTGGGCCTTGTCTCTGGTGCTACTGCACGGCAGAGACCGCCCCTGAGCCACTGCAGGCAGTGAGTTAAAAATTCTGTTATATCAGTTCTCCTGCTCGCGTGGTCTCTACTAGAGGGTAGGGACTTGCTCGCTTTTGGTCAACGTATTGTGCCTGGAGTTCGGGCCGGCTAACTCTCACAAGCTGAGACCCCGGCTCGGTTTGTGCCCAAGGTTCCTACCTCTCCCGTAATAGGAGCAGGTGGTGAGCTTGCAAGCGCTGCCCCGGAGGAGGCAGATCCAGCCCTGGCTTTCTCTGTCCGTTCGCTTATAGCGGTTAGACGTGTACAGAACGCAAGCCATAGACCTCAGACCAGCTCTACAAATATCTGTTAGGAATTCAGCAGAGAGGGAAGGCTGTTTCCAAGCAAAGTTGGCCACTTAGTGCTTGCTTTCATTTCGGTAAAAATTCCGAGATGCAACATGTCCACTTAGGTGTTGAGCTCCTCTATGATGAGTGTAAAGTGCTCCGCCTGGGCGTTGACGCTATGCTTTGCTAACAGATTCTAGAGTTGGGGGCTGGACGACACCTAGTCGAACCGCTGCTTCCCGTGGGCTCCCTTCTTATGAAGCCAGTTCACCGTGAGCCCGGTTCAAGTGTCGGCTTGCTGCGCCATTCCCCTCCTATGGACTGGATATGTGCGCCTTTCTACTCCAGTTGAGTTCCCTTAAAATTAGACCCTGTTGAGTTCCTCCACACCCCTCCGACATCAGACGTGCGGAACGTCTGGTGTTAGGCCTACCACTTGTAAGCAGTGTGGAAACTGTGTTAGGCTGGGTCCATATGTTGCGGTCCCTATGGCAACCCCATATGTGTATTCTTCCACGATACGGCTCCCTACGGCGAGCCCGTGTCTTCCCTCGGCAGAGTCTCTACCGTCACTGGCCGGTGAGTCTCCCCCGTCTTAGGCTGGAGCCACCACAGTGTTATTCCATATGTTATACTGCCCGGTCATCCGCCCAGTTCATATGTGTATTTTCCACAATTACCTCCCTTCGGGTAGGATGTGCTTCCGCAGCGTCCCTTCCTTCCAATGTACGGGAACTCTTTCCCAGTGGTCCTGTAGGAACAGCAGTGACTTCCCTGCCTAAGCCCTGTCCTTCCCCGCCTAGAATTGCGGGGGCATCAGGAGGATTTTTTGTCAAGGCACTGGAAGGTGGCAGCTTTAGTGGCGTTTTCAAAGGTTATCCCCATTCAGTCGACCGTCGACTACTTCTGACGTTATTGACTGAAAGGGAACGTCCTGGTTGCGTATGCAACCCACTGTTCCCTGAAGGAGGGAACGGAGGACGTAGTCCCCTTGCCACTACCGCTGGACCACCGCTGACTCCGGGTTATGCTCGGCTCCTCAGTGAAAAAGCAACTAGTGCGTGCATCCACTTCCGTATTTATACCCGCGCGGCGGGGGCGGAGTGTGTGATGCGAATCACGCACGCCAATTACATTGGTTCATTCAATAAATAGTACTCGAAGATGATAGGCTCCCTGGCCTGATCCCCCATTCAGTCGACCGTCGACTACGTCCTCCGTTCCCTCCTTCAGGGAACGGTGGGTTGCATACGCAACCAGGACGTTCTTTTGACTTAGGAGGATGAGCGAATTTGAGAGAGGAGCAGGCACGTGCACAGGTAGGGCTCAACCTGTGCAGAGCACATGCCCTTTTTGCTCTTACACTTGAAGTGCCCTTTTTTTTTTTTGATGGTGGTGTTTTTTCTCTTCTTCAATAAATCAATGCTATTGCTATTGGTCACCCTTTACGTCTGTCTGTCTATTTTAAAAATATTTAGCCAATAAAAGTTCTTAAAAAGAGCTTGTGTGAATCTTGTTCGATCCTCAAACTGTCAGTAAACCTGATAACTCCGCCCCCTCTATCGTGACTGAATGAACTGAAGCTCCGCAGCAGCCGCACAGCAGACAGCAGCTGAACGAAGTTTTGCAAGGGTAAATAAAGATCTTGTTGTTTGAATAAGTACTAAACACTTTGTCTATAAAAGCTCATATTTTATTTATTTGATGTCTGACTGAGACATGTGGGACCTGAGAGAGAGGTCTAGGCTAGAATTTGCCATTTAGTCATAGCCAATACATAGCCTACACTTAAATAGCCTGTGCATACAGTAGCATTTCATCTTTTATAAAATGCGATTTTGGCCAAATGTGTTTTACAACAGGAAAAACTGAGCGCCTATATAGCTACAACAAACTTAACCCGTTGATGAAAATGTAATGTGATGCCGCCGGCGCCGTTTTAATGACGGACAAAATGCACATTTGCACACATTCGCTGGTCAAAAACCCCGTAACTGTATTTGAGTTTGACTTTTGTAAAATGTTAACAATATATTCATAAGTAATACAACAACATATAATTTGTTTTTACCATCGGAAAATCATAAGCACAGGCGCGCCCCCGCGCTGTTTCGTACTGAAACTACACAAAGCGACTGAGTGATCCTCGTCGTCAACTAGGTAACATATATTTTTAAGAAATTTTCTTCTTTGATTTATGATTGCTGATGCACTTAATTTATTAACATTTCATCTTGTTATGGTAATAATATTAAATTATGGCTAATTCAAGGCTGTTGATATGCACGTATTCGCTATATAGTTTTTTTAATCTATGGTATTCTATACTCTCCGCTCGTCCTCACATGTATAAATGTAGTAAAACATGGTTTTACTACAGTAATGTTGTAGTAGTAACTAAAAAAAAAAAACATTACAGAAGATCACTGTGAAATCTTTATATTTTATCATGCAGAATGTAATTCATGATTTAATTCATTCCAATGCTTAATTTATTTGATCCAAAATACAGCAAAAACAGTAATATTGTGAAATATTTTTACAATCTAAAATAACTGTTTTCTATTTAAATATTTTAAAAAGTAATTTATATCTGTGATCAAAGCTGAATTTTCAGCATCATTGCTCAAGTTCAGTACTCTTCAGTGCCACGTGATCCTTCGGAAATGCTTTTCACTGCAACTGTACTTTTCACACTATTTTATTTATTTATTTTCATTGCTGGCTTATTTTAGGGAAAGTGTAGTGAACAAGGGACCTTCAAGAGACCAACATTCCTGGTCCTCCACAGTATCAAGTTTTTGCCAGGTAGGCGGATACATGTTGGATATGCTATAGTTGTATGGCTACCATTAGCTGCGTTTACATGGACACTTATAATCGGATTGACGGCTCAATCGGACTAAAAAACCTTCATGTAAACACCTTAATCGATCCGATTGAGCTCGATCCGATTGAAATTTAGATCCGATTGAAAGGGGTGGTTTACTCCTTTTGTAATCCGATCGAGAGAACATGTAAACACTTGAACGGATTGAAAACCGAAACTAAAAGGACTGCGCATGTGCAAAGACGTTGAAATAGCGTAATGACGTATGACGCACGGAACGAGCTGTTCTTCCTGTTGAATAAAGTGAATATAAAATGAGTGTTCCGTTATTAAAAAATTCTCATTTCACTCAGCGTCTGTGAAGTGAAGCAGGACAACGTACCACCAGTGCTTGTTTAAGATTATCATCCATAGACGACTAGTTTTGGGCGCGGGGTTTTACTGCGTGATCAATATAAGCAGCACGGCAAAGCGGTTCATGCTCATCGTCTCCAAATCATGACCAGAGATGGATAAATATTAAGTCTGCTGTTTAAAAAAAATAAAGAACCAATAGAGGAGAATAGTTATCCAATAGAGGAGAATAGTTATGCGCGAACAGCGGCATATTCGTGCAGTGTGCGCATGTCAAAAAATCAATTCCGATTTGAATCTTGTGACATATAAACGCGCACATCAACCCGATTACTTTATTTATCGTTCATGTAAACACCGTGTTCGGATTCATCAATCGGATTGATTTCATTCCGATTGAACCATGTAAACGCAGCTATTGTATGGCTATAGTTTCTTATAATCTGGAATTGAGTTGGACATAATTATTTAAATTATATTTCAAAATAGTTTCTCAAAAATACTTGACTCATGTTTATGTGTGACATTGAGAAGAGGGGAAGGTAGAGCAATGTTAACCAAATAATACAAATTTGTCACATGTCTGTCCTGTCTTTGTGACAAACATGAGTGTTTGTTATGTTGGGCCATGTGCTCTTGTCATTGTCTGGTCCCTCCCCCTTGTTATCTGATTATTGGTTTATTCGTCACACCTGTTATCCTCGTTACCCTCCTTATTTGCCTTCCTATTTAATCTACCTGTGTTTGCTGTCCTGTGCTCGTACGTTGTTTATTGTTTCGGTGTTGTCGGGTGGAGGTCTGTACCGGTCCTTTTTTGCCATGTCAGTGTTGGATTTAGTTCTGAAATCATTGGATTCTTTTGTTGGTTTGTTTATTTTATGTTTTCTTTATTAAACCTCATCAATTCACTCCGCCCTTGAATCCTTTCTTCCATTCTCCACAACCCACCGTGACAAAATTAGCTTATGAAAACAAACAGAATAGCTTTTTGTGTGCAAAGAACAAAAGAAAAAAATAATATACATATATATATATATGTATATATATATATATATATATATATATATATATATATATATATATATATATATATATATATATATTATACACATTTTTTTATAACTATAACATTTATAAAAAAAAAAAAATTTGTACTTCTATGAATTCTGATTACATGGTGGGGGAGAAAAAAGGGAGGGAGGGAGGGAGGGAGGGGGGTGCCCTTTTTCAGTTTCAGCACATGCCCCTCGAAAGGTCTGTGCACGGCCCTGGAGAAGAGTACAGTAATTTATTGACGACGGACTCGCTAAAACAGCAGATACTGTACCATCCTTGTGCACAGGCACACACACACACACACACACTTAACTCAGAGACTCAAAGAGAGAGAGAAATGCTCTGGGAGCTTTTTCTTCACCACAGTGAAAAAGTGTTGATTTTTTTTTTTTTTTTTAAATAAGTGCTTCAGTCGCATTTTTATTTTAAAGGACCCAATCATAACCTGTATGTTTTTTCATCTCTCTAAAACATGCCGGATGATTTTTATTTTGAAAATATATTTTATACACTTTTAAAGATCAATGCTTTTTCAAATCTGCTTAGTGTAAGATATTTTGTAAATGACTAAATGTACAATTTATAACCATTTTAAATTAACAATGCTTTTTAACTTGAGTAACCGGGGTGGGAGGGGAATTACGGCTTTTCAAAGCCAATAACATCAAAACCATCAACGCCAATAAATCTCAAACCTTCTGTCACTTCTGATAAACCATTATCATCAAAGCTTATGTTCATTATGTTAACATCAAAACCACCTGTCAAAATAACTTCTTATACCCGGGTCAATAGTTCAAAACTAACTGTCAACTTGATATATCATACCGCCGGATCAAAACCACCTGTCAAAATGACGGATCATTTCAGGGTCAACAGGTCAAAACTAGCTGTCAAAAATTCCTTTCAACTGGATGATCGATTGCTGACAAGGGCAAAGGTTAATCCCTAGATCAAAGGGACCTCCGGGAGGACCTCCGGAAGGTCAAAGGTCAGCCCCACCCACCTGTCAATCATAGGGTCATAAATCATCTTGACACAAGGTATAGGCTATTAACTACTGAAGTCCTTTAAGAGAACAAATGGGGATTGATATGGTGTCATTTCAAAACCATATAAGCTACACTGTTACGCCCCGTGGCTCAAAAGGGACGCAACAAAATTGGGACACACGAGAAAACCGAACTTTTAAAGAAATGTAATGTGCTGTAGTGTCGTGATGCATGCAAAATAAACATAACCAAACGAATATCAAATCAAATAGGTCGCCCGCCGTCTGCCATCCGTCTTGCTTCTTTTAAAGGGGGAAAAGGGAAGTTGGCAGCAGGTGTCACTGATGCAATCAGGTAGAGGGCGGAGAAATCCATCCAATACTGGGGAAAACCCCATTAAAGACACAGGTCGTCACACTCCTCCCCTTAAAACAGGGGTCTGTCAAGAATCCCTGCAAACAGACAAGACAATTGAGCCAAAAAGGAAGCCCCATAACTTCCAAGAAGCTAAGGACCAAGAACAGCAGCCAGGGCAAGACAAAGAAAAAAAAAAAAGTTACGCTACACATTAAACAGCAATCATAGGGCACGTGACAGGGCATCTGCCACAACATTTTCAGACCCTCTGATGTGTCGAATGTCAAGGCAATAAGCCTGGAGAAACAAGGACCAACGTATGAGCCTTTGGTTCAGGCAGTGAAGAGAATTTAAAAACGTCAGTGGGTCATGGTCGGTATAAATGACAACGAGTTGACTTGATCCAACATAGATGTCAAAATGCTGTAATGCCCAAATCAAAGCCAAAGCCTCTTTTTCCACCACAGAATAATTTAGTTGGTATGAATTAAACTTGCGCGAAAAGAAACTGACAGGCCGAACCACCCCCTGCTCATCAGCCTGTTGGAGGACAGCTCCAGCTCCAACCTGACTCGCATCAACCTGCAAAGAGAATGACCTTTCAAAGCAAGGAGCAGCAAGGACAGAAGATGAACACAATAGAGATTTAACATTTTCAAAAGCTAGCACACAATTTGAAGACCATATGAACTTTGTCTTGGCTTTTAAAAGATCGGTAAGTGGTGCGACAACTGATGAAAAGTTACGACAAAAAGAACGGTAGTAACCCACTAAACCCAAAAAGCGCATAAGCTCTTTTTTGGTAGTAGGGGCAGGATACTCTTGAACAGCCTGGATTTTTGCATTCAACGGTCGGACTTCACCATTTCCGACCACTTCACCAAGGTATGTCACAGTGGCCTGAGCAAAGTTGCACTTTGCCAAATTCACAGTCAAGCTGGCTTCCGACAGACGACTCAAAACTGCACGCAAACGTTTTAAATGCAAGTCCCAACTGTCACTGAACACAACAAGATCGTCCAAATACACAGCACACCCGTCAAGGTCTGATACCACACGGTTCATCAGAGGTTGAAAGGTGGCAGGTGCATTTCGCAGTCCAAAACTCATGACTTTGTAAGAATAAAGGCCTGATGGAGTGACAAAGGAGGAGATTTCTTGAGCTCGCCGTGTCAAAGCCACTCTTAGCAAGTCAAGTTTAGTCACATACTTAGCCGAACCTACCTGGTCAACGCAGTCTTCCACCCGAGGGAGTGGAAAACAATCAGGTCTTGTGACAGTATTGACTTTTCTAAAATCTGTACAAAACCTTACGGACCCATCAGGTTTTCCGACTAACAGACAAGGAGATGCCCATTCTGAACATGAAGGAACAGCAATCTCATTTTCCTGCATATACTTAATTTCTGCTTCCATCAACTCTCGTTTTTCTGGTGACACACGATAATAACGCTGCTTGATAGGGGAAGCATTACCCACATCAATATCGTGCTCAGCCCAGTCCGTTCGAGACGGCGTATCTCCAAATAACTCAGGGAAACTCTGCAGATAGCAGAGTTGAGTACCCTTTTGCAAAGGAGACAATTGGGCAAGAGTAACATTTAGTTTTTCCAGAGATTCAGAATTATTTAAACGTCCACGTAAAATACCATCATCTGGTTCTTTACCCTCACTCTCCCTTTGCCCGGAACAAAGGCCATCTTTAACATCTGAAACCGCAAAAAGAGCAGAATGAACAGGGTTGACCTCTACACTAGACTTCTCATAATATGGTTTCAGTAAGTTCACATGATATAACTGGGTTGACTTTCTCCGATGTGGAGTTGCAACCTCATAATTTTCGTCACTCAATTTATGTTTTACGACATACAGGCCTTCAAATTTAGCTTCGAAAGGAGAAGAAAGCAAAAGACGTGACACAAGAACCTTGTCTCCTGGCTCAAAAATACGACGTTCCACTTTGCGGTCATACAACCGTTTCATGCCTTCCTGTTTTTTTTCAAGTTTATTTCTGGCCAGTGTTCTAGGTCAGGTAAATCAGGTATAGGCAAAAAAGTACCTAACGTATTTAACTCTTTTCCTTGAGCCTCCATATGCTCAACATTTTTAGTCATAGCGCGAGTTACAACACCCACAGGGTCTACAACCATTTTCTGCTGAATCAGCTCTCCACTAGATGAAACCATGGGAGCTGGAGATGCATTTGCCCACACCCGGTCTCCTGCTAATTTATTTCCCAAGATTAGATGAACACCCTCAATTGGTAAAGCAGGACGCAATCCCACTACTACTTCACCAGTCACTAAATCAGAGTGAAGATTGACTTTATGAATAGGAACGGTTAACGTATTTAAGCCCATTCCTCGAACTAAAACACTATCACCCGTTTCAGATTGCGCTGAAAACGGTAAAATGGATTCCAAAATGAAAGAATCCATAGCTCCCGTATCACGCAGAATTCTAACTGGAACTTCAACTCCATCCGACAATGACACTCGGCCTTCTGTAATGAAAGGAGCATAAGTGGACAAATAATCATTAGACAGTTGAATTTCATTAGTCTCAGCATCACTCAAATTGACAGAATTTGCAACTGCAGCAGGCTTAAACTTATTCACATCAGTACGTTTATTTTTATCCTTAAGAATAGGGCAGTCCCCTTTCCAATGCCCTTTTCCCCGACAGTAGTTACACGTTTTAGACGGATCAAACTTCCCTAAAGAAATGCGACCACTCTGTGTAGTATCTGTAAAGCGATTTGTGCTCACTTCACATGCTCTCCAACCAATAGCAACATTTTTGTGAGTGAGCACAAAATCATCCGCCAACGACGCTGCCTCCTCCGGAGACTGAACTTTATGCTCACTGATATACGTCGCAATTTGATCAGAAACGGAAACTTTAAACTGTTCAACTATGACCAATTCAAGCAAATCCTCAAATGTACTAGCATCAAGCGAAGCACACCAACGTGTAACATGTCGTCTTAAATCTCGCACAAACTCTAAATGAGTCTGCCCCTGACTCTTTTTACACAACCTAAATCGTTGTCGATAGGTTTCAGGTACACACTCGTATACTTTCAACACTGCGGACTTAACGGTTTCATAGTCTCTACACTCCTCTGTACTTAAAGCAGAAAAAGCTAACTGCGCTTTACCAACCAATACACTTTGCAACAACAAAACACAGTTTGCTTTAGACCAACCTTGTATCTCAGCGACACGTTCAAGCATAGTAAAAAAAACCATCCGGATCAGCATCATTAAATTTAGGAACAAGTTTTAGACTTTGATTTAGCGTAACATTCCCACACGCACCAACAGTTGAATCGCTATCAACCTTACCTTCATTAATGAGCTTCAGTTTTAAATACTCCAAGTCCATTTTTGCTTTTTCCAATTCAATTCTACCCTGCTCAGACCTTTGCTTTATTTTCTCATGTTCCATTTGTAACAATAATAACTCTTTGTTGGTCAAAAGTTAAAGCAGACCGTACAGTCAAACTTTGTTCGTGCTAATCAGTTTCACTCATTTCAGCGACCAAAATTCTCTTGTCAATCAATTTAATTTTTAACTCAGTTCTAATACTCTTTCTTTTATTGCTAAGTTTTATTTCGTAATATTCCGCGATTTTTAAAAGTTGATCTTTTGTACATTTATTTATCAGAACGTGACAAGGCGATTCAACAATTTTTTCAACATCAGCCATAAGCAAATAACCCACAGACTGAAAGAAACCAGATGTGCAATAAAAATACTTGGAATTTTACCCACTATCTAACTCTTCAGAATAAGTCTATCTACCTACCTAAAGCCTAGTCTTCATGCGGATACTGGCGGGGGGAAATTAAGCACGTAAGCCCAGTGGGTGGAACTGCAACTGGTTAAACCAGCGACAATTCTCAACACCATGGATGTGCTCACGAGACAACAGCTACTACCCACGTTCACCACAACACTACAAAAATAACAAAACCCGACATGTCTCAAAGGAAACACATCGCTAATCCTAGCAGTAAGGATGGCTGGCGCAAAACAGACGTTCCGAAGCTTTGCGAGATCCCGAAGCAAAGATGATTCGAAACACTGATCCGAAGCGTGATTCAAAACACCCACGTCACGTGACAACGGCTAAATGAAGCGTCTACGTGTTTCATCAGGTGGAGTGCTCCGCCGAATCAGGGTTTCATTGATTGGTCGGTTCGGGAACAAATCACACAATCAAACAGTATAAAAGTTTTGTCAACGCATTTTCATATCGTGGGTTTTTGTGAGAGGAGTTTGGTTTTGAGATAGCAGATTTTTGGTGATATAGTGACATTTATAGTGCGATTTTTTTTAGTTATATTTAGGATTTAATTTATATTTACACATTGACTTAGAGACACACAGAGTACATATAGTGACACATTAATAGATGCATTTATAGAAATATATATATATCTATATATATATATAGATTAATAGATAGATACATATAGATTATTAGATAGATAGGCTACATATAAAATAGATAGATAGATAGATAGATTCGACTGTTTCATTGCTTCACGAAGCCTCGATCTGCCCATCACTAACAAAAACTGTGTAATGTAGCAGTCAGGAGTCAGTAGTATCATGCTAGGTGACTGTGTGGAAATGTAATGTGCTGTAGTGTCGTGATGCATGCAAAAGAAACATAACCAAACGAATATCAAATCAAATCAAATAGGTCGCCCGCCGTCTGCCATCCGTCTTGCTTCTTTTAAAGGGGGAAAAGGGAAGTTGGCAGCAGGTGTCACTGATGCAATCAGGTAGAGGGCGGAGAAATCCATCCAATACTGGGGAAAACCCCATTAAAGACACAGGTCGTCACATACACAAAGATTGATATCTTTCACAATGAAGATCACAGTACTTTATCTGGAAACAGATTATCTCAATTGACCCTGAAATGTCATTATTTACTCAACCTCATATTGTTCTAAACATGTACGCATTTCGAACACAAATTATATTTTAAAGAATGCTAAGATATTTCTCAAAATGTTTTATATTCCGCATTAGAAAACGTTATACAGTTTTGGAACAATATGGTGGTGAATAAATTATGACAATTTTATTTTGGCGTGAACTGTACCCTTTGTGTTTTGCATAGGTTTTACAGTAATGCAACAGCAGGAGATCATTTCTCTTCCATGAATAGGTTGAAGTATTCTGAAGAAGGTTTGAATATTTTCAGAGTCAAAATGTATTTCGCTGATATTCGAAACCATTTATAAAACATTGCATAAATAAGTGGATTCATGCATGAATTCATGCATAAAATCCAATACATTATATTAATTACAAAGGAGTCACCTGTGTCTTGACCAACAGTAAGAGCAGCTATATAATATGGTATCCAACAAAGAAGATAAACCATTACAACAATACCTAAGGTTCTTGCAGCCTTTTTTTCTGACTTGGCCTTTTTGTCTGTGAGTGAATTTATATGCTTTGCTTGATGTTTTGCTATGACACAGATTTTCAGATATAAAGTAATGATTAAACAACAAGGTGTCACTAAAGTAACTAAGACATCTGTTATGATATATCCCAACTTAATAACAAGTTCACATTCTCCAATACACGTATAATTTTTCTCTGGATAGAGTAGAGAATCGTACAAAAGAAAAAAAGAATATACGCAGGAAAATACCCAGTTTGCAACAATAGAAAAAACTGCTCTGTTAATATTTACCCTTGATGAATATCGCAAAGGGTCATTCACAGCAATGTAACGATCCACAGATATAATAATCAAATTACCAAGTGATGCTGTTACAACCACATAGAAAATAAAAGGAAATATCGAGCAAAATATTTCTCCAAAGAACCAGCACGGCTCAATCAATTTGATACCCTGTACTGGCATAAGAATCAGTCCCACAATCAGATCAGCCACTGCCAGAGAAAAGATCAGCACATTGGTTGGAGTGTGAAGCTGCTTGAAGTGAGAGATGGAGATGATCACCAGCAAGTTCAGAAAAACAGTGAACACTGATATTGTAGAAATGAATATGTATACAATAATGTACTCAAATCCAGGTTTTACATTTTTCGTACAAGATAAATTGTTGTTCGGAAAGCAGTATTGGATTGTTTCATTTTCTGTGTTTGTTGCGCCCCAGTTAGACATAATGAGGATAGCTCAATTTTGAGTAGACTCTGTGCTTCATAAGATAACTATTCCAAAACTGAACGAGGATGCTTGTCAGTTTGTCCTCCTTGAGCTCATTACTGACATGACTGTTATATACTCGCAGAAAGCGCAGAGACCACCCATTCAACATGATTATTTGATTATTCACCTTTCAACCCACCTACTAGTTAAATATACATAGATGGGATTAATCTGATTCATACAGATTTGAAATAAATTAATCCAATAATCTTTTCATAAAAGAGAATATCTCAGAGCTAATTTTAAAGCTACATTTTACGCATTAAAGTACCTGCACAGACACACTTGCTTTAGGTTTGATAAACTACTATTAGAACTAATCTTTCTACTGCAATACATTCTACTTAAACTTACTACTTAAGTTATGCATGTTAATACACAATACAATTAAAAGCTTGAAGCTTTAGACATGTAATACTTTAGAAATGTCCCTGGAAATTTTAATAAAATGAATCTTCTAAGAAAATAGATATATAAAATTTGTTCAAAAATTAGTAAATTATAGTCATACTTTATTAATATTAAAATAATATAATATTATCAGAACCACAAATATTCCCACATTGCATTATTATACATTATGTTCAACATTATATATATATATGCTGTATATATATAGTAGTTTAATGTAGTAATGTCAATGAAACTCCACAAACGTACATTTTTGAACATCCGTGTTTACTACAAGTATGCATGTCGTTGTAAATCTGTAAATCATTATCATATAATGCCATCGTGGATTTGAATTAGACCACTCAATTGATTATTTTTATGATGCATTTATGACATTTTATGACATCTTTTAAGTTCTAGACTGGAACTTATGAATCCTTCTAGACAGGTTTCATAAATATCTTCATTTGTGTTTGGAAGTTGATCTAAAATAGGTTTGAAACGACATAACGGGGAGTACATGATGACAGAATTTAAATTTTGGGGTGAATGATACCTTATAAATGTATGTTGTCTGATAAAATAAGATAACAAAAGTAACTACATTGTTTTACATATTTTGTAGCAAAAAATTACTCGTGAAATAATTTTGGTCACATCCCCCACTTCTAGTAGGCATGACTGTATTGCAGATCAATGAATCAGCCTGATGAATACTTCACTGAATAAACTCACCAATAGAAAGCAGCTACTGAATCAACATATGACAAATTGCATATCAATGCATCATTCATAATAGAGCTATTTGGCTGCTCTTACTTGCTGTGCCAGAAAGAAAGCAAAATATATATTCTCTCTCTATGCATCACAATCCAGTCTTTGTTCCTGGTTATTCTCATTTTTATAACCATCATTGTGCATTAGAAGACAGACAAATCAATATTATCATCTGAATCTACACCACCATTACCCTGACATGGTTGGGCAACCACAACAGAGACAGACTGTGAAGATTCGACAGTGTGGTAGAGGGAAAGCATCTGTTATGATGAAGGTTACGTATGCTTTGTATGCATTTTTCTGCCTCAGAAAAATACAACAATATTGTCTCCTATGCAACAAACAGTTGACGAAGCAGACACTAAGATTAACTGAGATTGGAGCAACATGTGTTAACTGACCATCTAACAGACAGACCAATTGTGTTACCCTCTAAATAAATAAAGGGGGGTATAAAGTATATAGGTCCTTCTAAAAAAATTAGCATATTGTGATAAAGTTCATTATTTTCCATAATGTAATGATAAAAATTAAACTTTCATATATTTTAGATTCATTGCACACCAACTGAAATATTTCAGGTCTTTTATTGTTTTAATACTGATGATTTTGGCATACAGCTCATGAAAACCCCAAATTCCTATCTCAAAAACTTAGCATATCATGAAAAGGTTCTCTAAACGAGCTATTAACCTAATCATCTGAATCAACTAATTAACTCTAAACAACTGCAAAAGATTCCTGAGGCTTTTAAAAACTCCCAGCCTGTTTCATTACTCAAAACCGCAATCATGGGTAAGACTGTTGACCTGACTGCTGTCCAGAAGGCCATCATTGACACCCTCAAGCAAGAGGGTAAGACACAGAAAGAAATTTCTGAACAAATAGGCTGTTCCCAGAGTGCTGTATCAAGGCACCTCAGTGGGAAGTCTGTGGGAAGGAAAAAGTGTGGCAAAAAAACGCTGCACAACGAGAAGAGGTGCCCGAACCCTGAGGTAGATTGTGGACAAGGACCGATTCCAGACCTTGGGGGACCTGCGGAAGCAGTGGACTGAGTCTGGAGTAGAAACATCCAGAGCCACCGTGCACAGGCGTGTGCAGGAAATGGGCTACAGGTGCCGCATTCCCCAGGTCAAGCCACTTTTGAACCAGAAACAGCGGCAGAAGCGCCTGACCTGGGCTACAGAGAGGCAGCACTGGACTGTTGCTCAGTGGTCCAAAGGACTTTTTTCGGAGGAAAGCAAATTTTGCATGTCATTCGGAAATCAAGGTGCCAGAGTCTGGAGGAAGACTGGGGAGAAGGAAATGCCAAAATGCCTGAAGTCCAGTGTCAAGTACCCACAGTCAGTGATGGTCTGTGGTGCCATGTCAGCTGCTGGTGTTTCTGGTTCAAAAGTGGCTTGACCTGGGGAATGCGGCACCTGTAGCCCATTTCCTGCACACGCCTGTGCACGGTGGCTCTGGATGTTTCTACTCCAGACTCAGTCCACTGCTTCCGCAGGTCCCCCAAGGTCTGAAATCGGTCCTTCTCCACAATCTTCCTCAGGGTCCGGTCACCTCTTCTCGTTGTGCAGCGTTTTTTGCCACACTTTTTCCTTCCCACAGACTTCCCACTGAGGTGCCTTGATACAGCACTCTGGGAACAGCCTATTTGTTCAGAAATTTCTTTCTGTGTCTTACCCTCTTGCTTGAGGGTGTCAATGATGGCCTTCTGGACAGCAGTCAGGTCGGCAGTCTTACCCATGATTGCGGTTTTGAGTAATGAAACAGGCTGGGAGTTTTTAAAAGCCTCAGGAATCTTTTGCAGGTGTTTAGAGTTGATTAGTTGATTCAGATGATTAGGTTAATAGCTCGTTTAGAGAACCTTTTCATGATATGCTAATTTTTTGAGATAGGAATTTGGGGTTCCCTTTCGTTGTCACTCCGAGTTACGTCGGATGACGACGAATGGGGTTTCGCTTAGAAAGCCTATCAACTTCGAGTATTACAAAACGAGCCAATGGCAAAGAAATGCCATGGGTCTGCGGAATTTGCATGACGTAACTCCGCCCCACCTCGTGGGTATAAAAGGAGGAAGTCCGCAACAGCAGTTTATGTTTTCGCTTCGGAGCCAAGTGTATTCTTCTCTCCACAAGCCAACTCTGAATTATCAGCTTCACGAACGAGTGCCTCAAGTGTTGGTGTGACGGCGATCTCCGGCGAGTGCGTGCTTCCTGCTTATCTCTGCAGTGGTTCATCAGAGAGTGCGTGCTTCCCCGGGCGCTTCAACACTTGAGTTTTCTCTCTAAAAGAGCGCACGCGGCACGTCTTTTTAAAGACGGCTCGCCCGTGCATTTAAAAAAAAAAAAAAAAAACGAATGGTTGCGGCAGCTTGGTATCGGACTCTGATGGGCACGAGCGTTGTCTAGTATGTTTGGGCTTGATCATACTAGAGCAGCGCTCGTGGATGACTCATGTTCTCTCTGTGGGAACATGATCATCGCGTCATATAGGTCGAGACTCGGTGAACTCGCAAGAGTGAGAGTCCCCTCATCCACCCCCCGATCTTCGGCTGGTGGCCAGGGTGACCTGAGGGTGTTGGTCTGGAACAAGGCGTCGACTCCGTGTCCGTGACCCCAGCCTCCCCTCAACGGCGGTGCCCGCTAGTGAATAGGTGATTCCCACGAGTCTACCCTCTGGTGGCCTGTGTGTTTCATTTAAAGCTACAGAGGATGATACTATGTTTGTAGCAGCTTCACAAGGTGGGTTTGATTCTCCGCGAAGTGACGACTCGTCACAGCTGCCACCCTCTGGTGTGCATACGGCTGTGCCTGAGTCTGATCCAGAGATGACGGCCATGCTTTCCTGGAACGATTGGTTTTTGGGTAAGGCCGCCGACCCTCGTCCACGGCAAACCCCAATACCTTCCCTCCCGGACGTGCATGATGAGATCTCGAAGTCCCAGAAGACCCCCTGGTTTTCTCGGGACCGCTCGCTGATCTCATCCGCCTTTCCCCCCACGATGGGGCCGCTGTCACGGGTACACTGGGGTTCCCCCGGCTGAACGCTCTGTTGCGATGCTATGTGTCCTCAGAGTGCTTCTTCTCGGCGCAATCCTAAGCACCCGCCCGTGGTCTATAGTTTTCGTCTACATTTGTGGCGAGATCCTATAGCACCACGGGACTGGCAGCCGCCTCTCTGCAGGCCATGGCCATTCTGCTGGTCCTCGACCCAGATGCTCATGGACTTGCACGAGGGCGGGACTGACCCAGGGCTCTTCACTGAGTCACGCGCCGCCACTGACTTTGCTCTCCGAGCGACGAAAGTGGCCGTACGCTCCCTGGGTCAGGTGATGCCTACCATTCTGTGGCTGAACCTGTCTGATGTGCTGAATGTCGCGCGGCCCCGTCTGTCCGACGTTCCCATATCCCAGGTCGGCCTCTTCGGCGGTGCGGTTGAGAACTTCGCCCAACAGCTCTCAACCGCCCATGTGCAGACTGACGTGATTCTGTCCCGATGGCCCGCCGTCCGCTCAGATCCCTCGGTCTGCCCACTGCCGAAGGCGCCCGCCCCCCCGCGGCTCCCACCACCGCGGGCGGACGCCACAGCCCTCTCCAGCCCCTTCATATGAGACCGCTTCAGCTTTGGCTTCGCGACCGAGTCCCGAGGTGGGCATGGCATCAAGGCACGCTCCGGGTACCAGTTACTCCGACCTGCCGTCAGTTCCTCACCCCGTGGTCGAACCTCAGTTTTCTCAGGGCGGGTGTGCCCCTGGAACGAGCTTCCCGGCATGTTGTGGTCTCCACGGATGCTTCCACCACGGGCTGGGGCGCCATGTGCAATGGACATGCTGCGGGCTCCTGGAGGACCCCAGCGGCTATGGCATGTCAATTGCCTCGAGTTGTTGGCAGTACGCCTTGCCCTGCACCGCTTCCGGGCGTTGCTCTGGGGTCAACACGTACTAGTCCGCTCAGACAATACCGCTACTGTAGCGTACATCAACCATCAAGGTGGTCTACGCTCCCGCTGTTTGTCACAACTCGCCCGCCACCTCCTTCTATGGAGTCAGAAGCATCTGAGGTCGCTTCGAGCCATTTTCATTCCCGGAGCCCTGAACTGTGCAGCCGACGAGCTCACGGCTTCAGCCCCTCCCTGGAGAATGGCGACTCCATCCCCAGTCGGTTCAGCTGATTTGGGACCAGTTCGGGGACGCACAGATAGATCTGTTTGCCTCTCACGACTCGACCCATTGCGCCCTGTATTTTTCCCTGACCGAGGGCACGCTCGGCACGGATGCACTGGCGCACAGCTGGCCGCCGGGCCGCAAATATGCGTTTCCCCCAGTGAGCCTTCTTGCGCAGACCTTGCGCAAGGTCAGGGAGGACGAGGAGCAGGTCATTTTGGTCGCGCCGTATTGGCCCGGCCGGACCTGGTTCCCCGAACTTGCACTCCTCGCGACAGCACCTCCCTGGCCCATTCCTCTGAGGAAGGACCTTCTTTCTCAGGGACGGGGCACCCTGTGGCACCCTCTCCCCGATCTCTGGAGCCTCCACGTGTGGCTCCTGGACGGCTCGAGGTAGGTTTGAGTACCCTTCCACCAGCGGTGGCGGCTACCATCACTTCCGCTAGAGCGTCGTCCATGAGACACGTCTATGCGTTGAAGTGGAACCTCTTCGTCGACTGGTGCTCTTCTCACCGAGAAGACCCCCGGAGATGCTCGATCAGCGTTGTGCTTTCCTTCCTTCAGCAAGGGTTGGAGCGAAGGCTGTCTCCCTCCACCCTTAAGGTCTATGTTGCCGCCATTGCCGCACATCATGACCCCGTCGAAGGTAAGTCGGTAGGGAAGCACGACCTGGTCATCAGGTTCCTGAGAGGAGCGAGGAGACTAAATCCTCCTCGTCCTCCTCTCGTTCCCTTTTGGGACCTCTCAGTGGTTCTAACTGCCCTGAAGAGTGCTCCCTTTGAGTCCCTGCAATCAGTTGAGCTTAAGTTCCTGTCAATGAAGACAGCGCTCCTGGTTGCACTGGCCTCCATCAAGAGGGTAGGGGACCTGCACGCATTCTCCGTCGACGAAGCATGCCTGGAATTCGGACCGGCTTTCTCTCAGATGATCCTGAGACCCAGGCCCGGATATGTGCCCAAGGTTCCTACCACTCCCTTTCGGGACCAGGTGGTGAACCTGCAAGCGCTGCCCCCGGAGGAGGCAGACCCAGCCTTGGCACTGCTCTGTCCAGTACGCGCTCTTCGCGCCTATGCAGACAGGACGCAGTGTTTCAGGACCTCAGACAAGCTCTTTGTCTGTTATGGTGGGAAGCTGAAGGGAAAGGCTCTCTCCAAGCAAAGGTTGTCTCACTGGATAGTGGACGCCATTGCCTTGGCTTACCAGCAGCAAGGTCGACCGTGCCCCCTTGGTGTGACGGCCCACTCCACCCGGAGTGTGGCATCCTCTTGGGCTCTAGCGCATGGCGCCTCGCTAAAAGACATCCGCAGAGCTGCAGGCTGGGCGACACCTAACACATTCGCCAGATTCTATAATCTCCGAGTGGAGCCAGTGTCCTCTCATGTACTCGCTTCAATTAGCTAGTACCGGACCCACTCAGGTGTCTTCGCTTGCTCGCCATTCCACTCCACGGACTGGATACGTGCGATATTCTCCTCAGGTGAGCTTCCCCGAAAGCCCTTAGTTCCTCCAGCACTCCTGACGTCGGCGCCAGTGTCTCTTGCCTGCGCGTCGGCTAGGTGCCTCCCGTGTGCATGGTCCCTCCCCTGAGCGACCCCCACATGTGTATTTCCACTGTAAGCCTCTCTGAGCATGTGTCTTTCCCTTGGCAAGCCACCTTGCCACCCCTGGGGTTGAAATATTCCACCTGCGGCTGGACACCCCAGTGTTCTCCATATGTTTCCTTCGGGTCATATGTGTATTTCTAAGTCCCCCCCCCCCCCCTCTGGGTTGGCATTAATTGCATACTTCCCCTGGCTTGGGATATGCTTCCCAGTGTACCTTGGTATTCCTGTGTTAAATTGAGTCCTTCGTCCTTCTATGTCAGGGACCTCGATTTACGCAGGGCACTGGAAGACAGCCGAGAAGGTGGCGTGATTAGACTGGTAACCCCATTCGTCGTCATCCGACGTAACTCGGAGTGACAACGAAAGGGAACGTCTCGGTTACGTATGTAACCCTCGTTCCCTGAGTAGGGAACGGAGACGTTACGTCTGCCTGCCACTTTCCGCTGTACCGCGGGGATCGCCTGAGCTCAGTCTTGGCTCCTCAGCGAAGAAACATAAACTGCTGTTGCGGACTTCCTCCTTTTATACCCACGAGGTGGGGCGGAGTTACGTCATGCAAATTCCGCAGACCCATGGCATTTCTTTGCCATTGGCTCATTTTGTAATACTCGAAGTTGATAGGCTTTCTAAGCGAAACCCCATTCGTCGTCATCCGACGTAACGTCTCCGTTCCCTACTCCCTAGGGAACGAGGGTTACATACGTAACCGAGACGTTTTCATGAGCTGTATGCCAAAATCATCAGTATTAAAACAATAAAAGACCTGAAATATTTCAGTTGGTGTGCAATGAATCTAAAATATATGAAAGTTTAATTTTTATCATTACATTATGGAAAATAATTAACTTTATCACAATATGCTAATTTTTTGAGAAGGACCTGTAAACCTCCCATTTACTAGTTGTTGCGGAAACCTTGTGTGTTTATGCACACAGCAACATACACAAAGTCTTGTTTTCTGCCAAATATTCCAAAGTGTAAGCCATACATTTAAGTGACACTTTTGTTTGTGTTGTACAAAGTTTGATAAAGTTAAGTGTTTTTGTGTAATAATGAGAAATCCACTCCCAATGGGAAAGGATCTCAGCAACAATCTCTATGATAGCTCTGGTTGCATCAGCTCAAGTCTGTTTACCTGTTACGCCTGCCTGTTTGCCTAACACCTTTGATTGTTAGGCTTTAACAGCATGTTTAATGAGACTACAGATGACAAATGTCAGAGACAAGTGCAAACAGACTCCCAAGAGAGTTACATATTTTGTGTTGATTGGTCACAAATATTCACACAATTATTGCATCATAAGTCAAGAACAGAGACACCAGAGACTATGCTGAACTAAATTTTACACTTAAATTAGCATTGAAGGAGGAGACATCATTACAGATACAAAATTTGAGATAGGTGCTAAAAGCCTCTCTAGAGCATAACACTGTCAGATAATTAACGTGGTCAAAAAAAAGTGTTAATTGGTCACAAAAGAGAGTCATCATGTCATAAGTGAGGAGAACACTGAAGCTTGTTGAACTTTGACTCTTTCCTTTAAACACGTACCTTCATGATGGAGTAATTGGACAGTATTACTGAAATTACATGTTTGTCCTTATCTTCTTAGGGATGATGAATCTGTTGATTACCTATATCTACCTACTTTTCTACTTAGGGCTCTCAAAAACACACAGCATTCACATAGGGTTCACACACCTACTGATCAATCATTTGCAATGATTTGTCTAACACTTTTCTAGTTATAGATTTAGAATGACATAAGTGTATGTAAATTTAACTGAATTTTTAGGTCCAAATCTATATGATGAAATATTTTACAGCTGAAATGACTCAATATTTTAGATCATACCTAGAATCATTTATATTTACTATGAAACATTTTAATATTTTATTAATTTCCATGAATTTTCCAATTATTTAAAAGACTAAATAATGATTTTAAAAATCATTTCAAAAAGATTAAAAAGAGTCAAATCTATATGATTTAATATTTTTACAGCTGAGCATATGAAGAAGCATGCATGTCATAACTATAAAAATTCATTACTTTTACAGGCCTGGAAACCAGAATATTAAAACAATAGGCCTTCATCCAGGTAACTGTGGGAACCCTAGCATTAAAGTTGAATGGTGTCACTTTTCTGACGGTAATATATAAAAATATATACAATATATATTAGCCATTCATGGGTAAACACTGTGGCTGCATGGTGCCCTCAAAACACTGCTTTTCGTCATGTCAACTTCTAAATCAACCAATGGCGTGAGTCTGACAGTAGCCGTGTTTTGCAACAATTTAGGAACTATCATTATTTTTCCAATATCATTTTAGTCGCCAGTTGCACAGAAATTACACACTTCACCATATAGTACTTAAAGTGATAGTTCACCCAAAAATGAAAATTCATAAGAATTTCTTTCTTCTGTGGAGAACAAAATTAGATATGTTTAATAATTAACTTTAATCATATAGACAAAAACATGGGATAGTTTTTAAAATGTATTTTTTTGTTGTTCTTTTTTGAACTATCCTTTCGACTTTTTAAATTGTCCTTACTTAATTCTTTGGTTTACACAGTGGTATAGATCCCTCTCTAAGTGCTGTTCTTCGAGACCATGGTCATGTATGGTGAAGCTCATTAAGGCCTGTTGCTTGAGCCCTAAAAGAGGAAAGAAGAATAATTAAGCAAGGGGTTTGTGGCGAGCAGGACGAGGCCGAGGACAGTGAGAGATACGAAACCGGTGCGTCGCGCAGGTGGTGCTGATCAGTAATCACGCCACCAGCCTCGTGCCGCTCTCTCACGGCCCTCGGCCTCGTCCTGCCCGCCACATAGTTCCTTAACAAAAGCCTTGTTGCAAATCCACCTTTTACCTGACGTGCCTACTGCGTTTTGAACAATGGGAAGCACTTCCAGTTTGGGTAACGTCCACTCAAAAAGACTGAAACGTCAAATCATTTCAAATTATATGGTTGTTCTACAATCAATCCTTTTCTGTCAGATTGATTGAACTAACTGTGAATTTTCCTTCATGCTTTATTTTCAGACGTCAGAAGAATAACGTAACACTTGGTATTTTACTGTGACATGGTATCACAAGATTGTTCTCCTTAAATCCTGCGAAAGTCTGAAACGTCTTTCAAGCTGAAAGCTGCACCTGCACCCGCCATGTTCAGCACTGAATGAATGACAGGATCCTCCCCGCTGTAACAATGTGCAAGGTAAACAAGAGGATGCCATCTTCTTCTTCTTCTTTTGTGTTTTTTGGTGGTTGACAAACCAGCTTGAGGTGCATTTCCGCCACCTACTGTGATGGAGTGTGAAGCCTCGATGAAGGAAAGGAACAATTAAATTAGAGGGGAAAAAAATATATCCTTGTAATCAAATCTGTATCTCTTAAATATTTTAGAAGAATATCATACACCTTTAACTGTTTCTGTGCATTCTGAAATATATTCTGAACTGTAATGACATTGATTTCCAAATCTCTTAATTTTTCAACAAGCTGATTTCTTTCTCTTTTATATGCCTCACAGTGTAAAATAACTGTTTCTGATTTTCCACAGTAAATGCTCTTCCCTCTCTTCCCAGTGCTGGCTTGGCCAGCTTGTCCTCCACCTCATTCCCTTTTACCCCTACATGGGCAGGTATCCATAAAAATTCTACTCTTACTCCTGTTTGATTAATTCTATATAAATTCTGTAAAATTTCACATAAAATATCCTGTCTTGAATCTGATTTCCCACTATTTAAACTGTGCAATGCTGAATATGAGTCTGAACATACTGCTACATTTAATCGATGAATTTCTTCCACCCACTGCATAGCTAATAGAATTGCCATAATTTCTGTTGTGAATACAGATACGAGATTTGATAATCTCTTAACAATGCTAAATTTAAAAAAGGAATAAATATAGTTGCTGCTGTAAAACCAGAATCCGGATTTTTTGACCCATCCGTATAGATTTGAATACTATTAAAATAATTTTGTTTGAAATATTGATCCACTATTACTTCTTTTGGTATACATCTTTCCTTTTCATTTATTTTAGCATGCAACTTGAGATCCATTGGCATTTGAAACAGCCAAGGTGGTATTATGTATTAATACCGTTGATCTTATTTTTATGTCATCAATTCCTAACTTCTTGGAATCTGTATCAGCATTCCATCCAAAACTACTATCAGTAGCGGAGTGGCAATCGGGAGAGTCAGGACTTTTCCCGGTGGGCCGGTAGTGTTTCGAGGCCTGATCTGATAATAGTTATACATTGCAAGTTCTTAGCAACACCATCCGGCGGCCTGGTGTGCAGCCGCTACCCGCTGGTCAAACTGTGCAGCCTCTCTGCTCAACCCGTACAGCGGGCCGTAGCGGCCTCTTATTTTAATAGAAACAGGCTAATCAGAAACACTAACGAAGTGCAGGTTCAACCATGTCTAGGATTTTCAAAAATATAGGGGGGATCAGTGAGCGGCCCCTCCCCAAATGGCATAGCCTGTCGGCCTATGACGTAAAGCCATCGAACACCTCTTTTTTTTCTTGTCACGTTTTGGAAGTCTAACGTTAATAGACAGTGTGTGAGTGAGTCTAAATGATGGAAAGGCAAAAAAGAAAAGGGAAAGGTAACGCTGAGAAGGTCAGACTCAAAAGGAAAAACATTATGGAGGAGGAGGCAGCGAAATGCTCCTAAAAATAACGGACATGTTCCGGGCATCAATGAGCAAAGATACTACAGGTGAAATAAGCTAAAGCACCTAATATCACAGCTAGGCACAGATGGGAATTAGCACCAGCTACCAGCCAGCCAAAAGCTTGTGAAATTTGAAAGTAGCTCGGTGGTGAATATGAGACAAATTAATGGTTTACTATTGAGTGGCTCTTGAATTTGTCCTTCAGTGGTTGCAGATGTTCCTAGTTTTAAAATGAGTAACTTCCCTTGGCTGCTGCTATGTTAAGTGTATAAGGATTATGACGCTAACACTAGCAGAAGCTAATGCATGTTCGAGCAAGGTGACCGTGAAAATGGACCCTTTTCAACAGGGTTTCAACGCGTTTTAACGATCATATAAAAGTTTTTTTATATTTTCATTTTTAAAAATATGTATTTACATAACACTATACTTTATATTATATTACCTTTGTATCAAATTACAAAAAACTAGTTAACTTAATGCTGCTGTGAGGGTGTTTCTAATACAGCGGCTGTGGGAGTGATGACAAATTGACATATTTCTCTCTTCTGACTGCCGTTATCAATCTCTCATTTACATTACATTTACATTTATTCATTTAGCAGACGCTTTTATCCAAAGCGACTTACAAATGAAAACAATAGAAGCAGTTAAACTAACAGTAGGACAACAATACGTAAGTGTTATGACCCCTCTCAGTTTAATTTAATGCAGTTTTTTTTTAAATAGTAAAATAGAATAGAATAGAAGAGAAGAGAAAGTGTTAGTATTACTGGACCAAGTGCTGCCGAAAAAGATACGTCTTCAGCATTTTCTTGAAAGTGGCTACTGACTCAGTAGCTCTGGTTGAGTTAGGCAGATCATTCCACCAACAGGCAACAGTCATGGTAAAGGTCTGAGAAAGAGATTTTGTGCCTCTTTGAGATGGTACCACAAGACGACATTTGCTAGCAGAGCGCAAGTTTCTGGATGGCACATAAATCTGAAGTAATGAGTTTAGGTAAGAGGAAGCAGTGCCAGTAGTTGTTCTGTAGGCAAACGTCAGTGACTTGAATTTAATGCGAGCGGCCGGCAACTGGCAACCAGTGCAATTTTGTGGGGAGAGGAGTGATGTGTGCTCTCTTCGGCTCATTAAAGACCACCCTCTTTCTTTCGTCTTTTTGAAAGTTGTGAAAACACTATAGAGGAGTATTTCTTTTGCTATTTGAGCAAATGGGAACACAAAAAAAAATATATTTGATATATTCTCTTATTCACCGCTATAGAATTTAACTATGATGACTTCTGCTTCAGAGAAACCCGGAAATGTGTAAAGGGTCTATTCACGGCATGGCCGTTGCATGTGGAAATCTATCACACAAGCTTATGTCCTGTCCCTGTTCTTTTTACCTCCCACAGTATTAGAACTCAGTCAGACTAAACCCAGTGATGAAACTGGTGACGAGACATGGCTAGGAGAAACGTCTCGGTTACGTATGTAACCCTCGTTCCCTGAGTAGGGAACGGAGACGTTACGTCGGATGACGACGAATGGGGTTTCGCTTAGAAAGCCTATCAGCTTCGAGTATTACAAAACGAGCCTATGGCAAAGAAATGCCATGGGTCTGCGGAATTTGCATGACGTAACTCCGCCCCACCTCGTGGGTATAAAAGGAGGAAGTCCGCAACAGCAGTTTATGTTTCTTCGCTGAGGAGCCAAGACTGAGCTCAGGCGATCCCCGCGGTACAGTGGAAAGTGGCAGGCAGACGTAACGTCTCCGTTCCCTACTCAGGGAACGAGGGTTACATACGTAACCGAGACGTTCCCTTTCGTTGTCACTCCGAGTTACGTCGGATGACGACGAATGGGGTTACCAGTCTAATCACGCCACCTTCTCAGCTGTCTTCCAGTGCCCTGCGTAAATCGAGATCCCTGTCATAGACTGGACGAAGGACTCCATTTAACACAGGAATACCAAGGTACACTGGGAAGCATATCCCAAGCTAGGGGAAGTATGCAATTAATGCCAACCCAGAGGGGGGGGACTTAGAGAATACACATATGACCCGAAGGAAACATATGGAGAACACTGGGGTGTCCAGCCGCAGGTGGAATATTTCAACCCCAGGGGTGGCAAGGTGGCTTGCCAAGGAAAAGACACATGCTCAGAGAGGCTTACAGTGGAAATACACATGTGGGGGTGTCTCAGGGGAGGGACCATGGACACGGGAGGCACCTAGCCGACGCGCAGGCAAGAGACACTGGCGGCGACGTCAGGAGTGCTGGAGGAGCTCAGGGCTTTCGGAAAAGCTCACCTGAGGAGAATATCGCACGTATCCAGTCCGTGGAGTGGAATGGCGAGCAAGTGAAGACACCTGAGCGGGTCCGGTACTAGCTAGTTGAAGCGAGTACATGAGAGGACACTGGCTCCACTCGGAGATTATAGAATCTGGCGAATGTGTTAGGTGTCGCCCAGCCTGCAGCTCTGCAGATGTCTGTTAGCGAGGCGCCATGCGCTAGAGCCCAAGAGGATGCCACACTCCGGGTGGAGTGGGCCATCACACCAAGGGGGCACGGTCGACCTTGCTGCTGGTATGCCAAGGCAATGGCGTCCACTATCCAGTGAGACAACCTTTGCTTGGAGAGAGCCTTTCCCTTCAGCTTCCCACCATAACAGACAAAGAGCTGGTCTGAGGTCCTGAAACACTGCGTCCTGTCTACATAGGCGCGAAGAGCGCGTACTGGACAGAGCAGTGCCAAGGCTGGGTCTGCCTCCTCCGGGGGCAGCGCTTGCAGGTTCACCACCTGGTCCCGAAAGGGAGTGGTAGGAACCTAGGGCACATATCCGGGCCGGGGTCTCAGGATCACGTGAGAGAAAGCCGGTCCGAATTCCAGGCACGCTTCGTCGACGGAGAATGCGTGCAGGTCCCCTACCCTCTTGATGGAGGCCAGTGCAACCAGGAGCGCTGTCTTCATTGACAGGAACTTAAGCTCAACTGATTGCAGGGGCTCAAAGGGAGCACTCTTCAGGGCAGTTAGAACCACTGAGAGGTCCCAAGAGGGAACGAGAGGAGGACGAGGAGGATTTAGTCTCCTCGCTCCTCTCAGGAACCTGATGACCAGGTCGTACTTCCCTACCGACTTACCTTCGACGGGGTCATGATGTGCGGCAATGGCGGCAACATAGACCTTAAGGGTGGAGGGAGACAGCCTTCGCTCCAACCCTTGCTGAAGGAAGGAAAGCACAACGCTGATCGAGCATCTCCGGGGGTCTTCTCGGTGAGAAGAGCACCAGTCGACGAAGAGGTTCCACTTCAACGCATAGACGTGTCTCATGGACGACGCTCTAGCGGAAGTGATGGTAGCCGCCACCGCTGGTGGAAGGGTACTCAAACCTACCTCGAGCCGTCCAGGAGCCACACGTGGAGGCTCCAGAGATCGGGGCGAGGGTGCCACAGGGTGCCCCGTCCCTGAGAAAGAAGGTACTTCCTCAGAGGAATGGGCCAGGGAGGTGCTGTCGCGAGGAGTGCAAGTTCGGGGAACCAGGTCCGGCCGGGCCAATACGGCGCGACCAAAATGACCTGCTCCTCGTCCTCCCTGACCTTGCGCAAGGTCTGCGCAAGAAGGCTCACTGGGGGAAACGCATATTTGCGGCCCGGCGGCCAGCTGTGCGCCAGTGCATCCGTGCCGAGCGTGCCCTCGGTCAGGGAAAAATACAGGGCGCAATGGGTCGAGTCGTGAGAGGCAAACAGATCTATCTGTGCGTCCCCGAACTGGTCCCAAATCAGCTGAACCGACTGGGGATGGAGTCGCCATTCTCCAGGGAGGAGCTGAAGCCGTGAGAGCTCGTCGGCTGCACAGTTCAGGGCTCCAGGAATGAAAATGGCTCGAAGCGACCTCAGATGCTTCTGACTGCATAGAAGGAGGTGGCGGGCGAGTTGTGACATACGGCGGGAGCGTAGACCACCTTGATGGTTTATGTACGCTACAGTAGCGGTATTGTCTGAGCGGACTAGTACGTGTTGACCCCTGAGCAACACCCGGAAGCGGTGCAGGGCAAGGCGTACTGCCAACAACTCGAGGCAATTGACATGCCATAGCCGCTGGGGTCCTGTCCAGGAGCCCGCAGCAGCATGTCCATTGCACATGGTGCCCCAGCCCGTGGTGGAGGCATCCGTGGAGACCACAACATGCCGGGAAGCTCGTTCCAGGGGGACACCCGCCCTGAGAAAACTGAGGTTCGACCACGGGGTGAGGAACGGACGGCAGGTCGGAGTAACTGGTTCCCGGAGCGTGCCTTGATGCCATGCCCACCTCGGGACTCGGTCGCGAAGCCAAAGCTGAAGCGGTCTCATATGAAGCAATCCGAGCGGCGTGACCGCGGCTGCAGATGCCATATGCCCCAGGAGCCTCTGAAAATGTTTCAGTGGAACCGCATTCTTGCTCCTGAGATGTCTCAGGCAAGTCAGCAGTGACTGCGCGCGCTCGCTCGTAAGCTGCGCGGACATGGCGACCGAGTCGATGTCCATACCGAGAAAAGAGATCCTCTGCACGGGGCAAAGTTTGCTCTTCTCCCAGTTGACCCGAAGGCCCAGACGAGCTAGGTGCCGGAGCACTAGGTCCCTGTGTTCGCAAACCTGATCTCGAGAGTGAGCTAGGATCAGCCAGTCGTCGATATAACTCAGGATGCGAACCCCGTGTTCCCGAAGGGGAACAAGGGCAGCCTCGACGACCTTCGTGAAGGTGCGAGGAGACAGGGCTAGCCCGAAAGGGAGAACCGCGTACTGGTATGCCTGCCCCTCGAAAGCAAACCGTAGGAACGGTCTGTGTCGAGGAAGAATGGAGACATGAAAGTAGGCGTCCTTCAGGTCGATCGCTGCAAACCAATCCTGGGGCCGCACGCATTCGAGAACGCGTTTGGCGGTGAGCATCTTGAACGGCAGCCTGTGAAGGGAGCGGTTCAGCACGCGCAAGTCCAGGATTGGTCGTAACCCACCGGTTTTCTTGGGGACAATGAAGTATGGGCTGTAGAACCCGGACCTCATCTCGGCTGGAGGGATAGTCTCGATTGCACCCTTCGCCAGCAGGGTGGCAATCTCTGCTCTCATGATAGGGGCATTGCCACCGACCAAAGTGGAGCGGACTCCCCTGAAGCGGGGAGGAGACCGTGCGAACACAATCGCATAGCTGAGCCTGATGGTGCGCGCGATCCAGCGGGACAGACGGGGAAGCTCTAACCAGGCTCCCAGGAACTGAACCAGCGGGATCAAGCGGACGACAGGCGTCCCCCCGGAGGGGCAGCGAAGCGGAGTAACTGGCCCAGACGTGGACGGCATAGCGGCCCGGTGTGGGGGCACAGTTAGCAACCGCGCCCTGACAGAGGGGGCCAGGGGAGGACCAGGTTGGTCGTCCCGCGGGGGCCTGCTCTGCCAGGGGTCTGGCGACAGAGGGGGACAGGGGCGAAGCGGTCCGTGGATGGCACGCCTTGTCAACCGCCTCTGGGACAGAGGGGGGCGAGGAGAGCACGGCTTGTGGGCGGCGCTCTGTGTCGCCCGAGAACTCTGTGAGCTCAGGGAAGAGAGGGTCGTTTCAGTCTTTAACCAGCAGTCGTCCGCGAGGGGCTGCTGGCCGTTATGTTTATTTTGGGTAAGCCAGCAGTCGTCCGCGAGGGGCTGCTGGCGGTATTTTAGTTTGTTTATTTTATTTTTAATAAAGTTTGTTTAAATGTTCGCCGGTTCCCGCCTCCTTCTTCCCTGAACATTGTTACACTGGTGCCGAAACCCGGGAAGAGGGAGGAACGCGCTGTCTGAGAGTCCTCGCCGTTGTGGGGAATCTGCGGTGAAATCGAGCATGGTGCGCGAGTCGCCGCCGCTCGCCGTGGGCCGGAGCCTGCTGCCATCCGCCGGGTAGGGGAGGAGCAGGGAGCGGGGGACTTGCGGCCATGGACGCTCGAGGCGGTACGCTGGAGTGAGTTGCCGGTGGGACGGTCGAGCTCGCTGCCGGCCGCCTGGGTATTGGAGGTGCGGCTGCCATCCGGGAGGGAGAGGGGGAGTCGCCGCCGCTCGCCGTGGGCCGGAGCCTGCTGCCGTCCACCACTGAAGGGGAGGAGCAGGGAGCGGGGGACTCCTACCGTCTGCCCAAGGCACCCGAGGAGCCGTCGCCGTCCACCGGGCGGCGGAGGAGCGTCGAGCCGTCCACTTGGGGCTACCCAGCGTCACCGCCAGGCACCGCGGAGAAGATCGCCCAGCTGGTTGGAGGACCAGATGGCAGCGTGTTGTGGGAACCGGACCAATTTTTTTTTTTTTTTTCCTCTCTCGATCTGTCGCTCCTCATGCTTCCGTCTCCGTTTCCCTCGGCTTGTCGGTCCATACCCCCCAGGGATCGCCGCCGCCGGGGGGGAGTAGGCACAGGCTCGTGGGTACCCCCCGGCCTGTGAGGGGCGATGGGGGTATGTGGCAAACAGGACGGCCGAGGGACGTGAGAGAACGGCGCGAGGCCGGTGGTGCGATTGCTAATGAGCAACACCTGTGAAGCACACCGGTCTCGCATCTCTCACGGAGGAGCGGAAGCATAAAGGGGGAGCGACGACGTTGATGATCGAGAGAGGAACAGGCCTGATTTTAGTTGTTTGGTTTTTGTATTTGTGTTTTATTTTAGCCAGCAGTCGTCCGCGAGGGGCTGCTGGCCGTTATGTTTATTTTGGGTAAGCCAGCAGTCGTCCGCGAGGGGCTGCTGGCGGTATTTTAGTTTGTTTATTTTATTTTTAATAAAGTTTGTTTAAATGTTCGCCGGTTCCCGCCTCCTTCTTCCCTGAACATTGTTACAGGGGCGTTAAGCAGACGGGTCCGCTCCGCGTCCCGCATGTCAGCCAGGTTCAGCCAGAGATGTCTCTCCTGGACCACGGCTGTGGACATCACCAGACCCAGGGAGCGCGCGGTAACCTTCGTCGCCCGGAGAGCAAGGTCGGTCGCGGCGCGCAGCTCATTGAAGAGCCCTGGGTCTGTCCTACCCTCGTGCATGTCTCTGAGCATCTGGGCCTGGTAGACCTGCAGAGTGGCCATAGCATGCAGTGACGCAGCCGCCTGTCCCGCCGCTCTGTAAGACTTCGCCACCAAGGTCGACGAAAATCTACAGGCTTTGGATGGGTGCTTAGGCTCGCCACGAGAAGAAGCACTCTGAGGACATAGTTGCATGGCAACAGAGCGTTCAACCGGGGGGAGCCCAGTGTACCCATCATCGAGGGGAGGAAAGGCGGATGAGACCAACGAGCGGTCACGGGAAGACAACGGGGTCTTCCAGGACTTCGAGATCTCATCATGCACATCCGGGAAGAAAGGTATTGGGGTTTGCCGAGGACGAGGGTCGGCGGCCTTACCCAAAAACCAATCGTCCAGCCGCGAGCGCTCAGGACAGGGTGGAGGCCTCCACTCAAGCCCGATGCTCGCGGCTGCCCGGGAAAGCATGGCCGTCATCTCCGGATCAGACTCGAGCACAGCCGTATGCACACCGGAAGGTGGCAGCTGTGACGAGCCCTCACTTCCAGAAGAATCAAACCCACCTTGTGATGCAGCAACAGACATGACATCATCCTCTGTAGCTTCAACCTAAACACGCGGGCCACCAGAGGGTAGACCCGCAGGAATCGTCAGTTCACTAGCGGGCACCGTCATTGAAGAGGGGGGCTGGGGTCGCGGACACATAGTCGGCGCCTTGTTCCAGACCGTCACCCTCAGGTCACCCTGGCCACCAGCCGCAGGGCGGGGGGTGGATGAGGGGACTCTCACTCTTGCGAGTTCACCGAGTCTCGACCGTAATGACGCGATGGTCATGTTCCCACAGAGAAAACATGAGTCATCCACGAGCGCTGCTCTAGCATGATCAATGCCCAAACATACTATGCAACGCTCGTGCCCATCAGAGTCCGATACCAATCTGCAACAACCAGAAGTACACGGGCGAGGCATCTTTAAAAAGACGTGCCGCGTGTAAGCTCTTTTAGTGAGAAAACTCAAGTGTTGAAGCACCCGGGGAGAAACGCGCCGACTGGCAAATCACTGCAGCAGATCAGCAGGAAGCACGCTCTCGCCGTAGATCGCCGTCACACCAACACTCTAGGCACTCGTTCGTGAAGCTGACAATTCAGAGATGGCTTGTGGAGAGAAGAATAAACTTGGCTCCGAAGCGAAAACATAAACTGCTGTTGCGGACTTCCTCCTTTTATACCCACGAGGTGGGGCGGAGTTACGTCATGCAAATTCCGCAGACCCATGGCATTTCTTTGCCATAGGCTCGTTTTGTAATACTCGAAGCTGATAGGCTTTCTAAGCGAAACCCCATTCGTCGTCATCCGACGTAACTCGGAGTGACAACGAAAGGGAACCACAGCTACAGTCACAGGTGTGCACATTGCACAATGTTATTTATGAGTGCAACAGGGTAGAATGTAGTTCATGAGCAAAAAATAATATTGCAGAAGTGCATTGATGAAATTTTCATCAATGCACTTCTGCAATATTATTTTTTGTTCGTGAAAAGTGAAATTAATGAATGTAGCATATGGAGAGATATAGGTAAAGGTGTGCTATAGTAGAAAAAATCTGTATCTGATGAAAGCGTGGAGACTGAAACAGCTGAGATGGATACAGAAAGTGTAGAGACTGAAACGGAGAGAAGAATATGGAAGGAAACTATCATGAAAATATCATGAAGTGAATGAGGAAAGCTTTGATTACTTTGCCTGCCCCCAGTCCAAAG
Source organism: Gila orcuttii (assembly GCA_026230005.1). Taxonomy (NCBI): domain Eukaryota; kingdom Metazoa; phylum Chordata; class Actinopteri; order Cypriniformes; family Leuciscidae; genus Gila; species Gila orcuttii. Next base: position 26,616,250 of record JAPDVR010000024.1, read on the forward strand.
ACCTCAGCATACTTTTGCAGTTCCACCCCCAACAAACCCCAAAAAGAGCCCTACCAAATATTTTTACACAAAAGATGGGCTCAATCGTAAGTGGCTGACATATTGTGAAGCAAGTCATACACTTTATTGCACTGTTTGCCTCGCTTTATCAAAGCCCACTGTATCAGAAGCATGTAGCATGTACATCAGAGGATTGAGGAGCATGAAAAAAGTAAAGTGCATAGGGACTGTGCTGAGGCTTATTTCCTGATGGCAAGTAAAGGAGACATTGTGAGCAGAGTAAGTGGAAACCAGCTGTCATTACATCGACAACAAGTGAAAATTAAACGGCAGGTGATGGAGCGTGTTGGCGTGTTGTTAATGCTGTGAAAGTGTACGGAAAGCGTGGTCTCAGCTACAGGGGATCAAAATCAGAATCTGCCTACACCCTTGAAGATAACACTATTGACCATGGCAACTTCTTAGAATTGATACTTTTCCTAAGTAGATATGACTTGTGCATGCAACAGCATGTCACAGAGTGCATTAAAAAAAGTAGGTAACAACATGAGGCTGGGGGGAAAGGCAGAGGGTCACTTGTCACTCTGCTCTCAAAAGACACAGTGAACAAAATCATCACAATTATTAGCCAGTTAATTAAAGAAACAGATGCCAATAAAGTCAGAGCAGCAGGGATGTTTTCTGTCCAAATTGACATCACACAAGACATAACATCCAATGATCAGTGCTCTGTCATCCTCAGATATGTGACAGATGCAATTCACGAGATATTGGTTACTGTGGTTGACTGCGAGGCCTCTACTGGTCAGTATTTTGTGGAACTGCTGAAAAAAATTATGCAAAATCTCAATCCCACATAGCAAACAGACTTGGCCCAAATGTGGCCTCATAATGGCACTGCTGGCGTGTTGCCGGCACTGGCATGCATCATGTCAGCCAACTCTGGGCCATGCGTGGCAATGATGGCACTGCATGCATGACGGCAGACAACATTTGGGCCGATTGTGGATGGGAGGTGTGTGGCCCAGATCATGTCAGCCAACTGTGGGCCAAGTGTGGCAATGATGGCATTGCATGACGGCAGACAACATTTGGGCCGATTGTGGATGGGAGGTGTGTGGCCCAGATCAGTGTAGCGATTATGGCCCAGATCAGTGTAGCGATTATGGGCCATACTTTGTGTACTGGACAATTATAAGTATTTAGGCCTGCTAGACCTATTAGTTTTCAGCAATGTTCAAAAAATTCAATAATCATTAAACAATTCCCAAATCCATTTGACCTGAACAAAATAGGCTATACATTTTCCTAACATGATCATTTTTTTTTTTTTTAAATACATTTATAATTTAAAGAAAAACTAATTCACATACAAAATAGTCAACGTTTTCCATACTTTTTAGTTTAAGCACCACAAAATCATGTTAAAAATGTACTATATATATATATATATATATATATATATATATATATATATATATATATATATATATATATATATATATATATATAGCAGTTTATTAAAAAACTTTGAAAAAAAAAATCATTTAAAAAAATGTTTATTTTGGCGCGATCTCCACGGTAACAGCAGCTTTTCTGGTTGGTGAATGAGGTTCACGTGATGCATACGTCGGTTGAAATTTCTCCCGTGAAAGGTGAAGAAGACGTCTGTCACTGTCAGACAACTGCTGTTCGGGTAAGTGAAGTTCGTCGCTCTCTTTCTTTGTGTTTTTTTAAATACCTGAATTCAAACTCGGATGTCACTTTGTGCTTTATTGAAGTGAACTTTTGCTAGCGGATTCACTGCCCCTTGAACTTGAGAATGCGTACAGACTGACGCGACCGGGGTGCGATAGACCGGCCTGCGGGATGTCCGAGGCGCGGTACTTTCATATCCGGTGTGTGGAACAATGTAATGCTGTTAAAATGATAGGAAAAATCACAGCGAAATCAGCAACAGACAACAGTAATTGACTTGTAAAGCTGAAAGTGATTCAATGGTTGTATAATCAGATTTAATTATATCTAAATCTAATCTGTGACTTTGAGAATCAGGATATGTCTGATATTTTATGTGTGTGTGTGTGTGTGTGTGTGTGTGTGTGTGTTTCTGTTCTTGTTTTTTGAAGGAAGTTCAAACAAAACTGAACATTTACACATCATCTTAAGCTTGGATGAGTTGGTTTCTTTTGATGAACACAAAGAACACATTTTGAGGAATGTTGGTGACCAGACAGGTAACTGGAAGGTAACATTGGAAAAAAATATATGGAAGCCAGTGGTTATCTACTGTCTGATTAAACATTTATTTTTTAAATTTCTGCTGTGTTCAACAGAAGGAAGAAACTCATACAGGCATCGAACAAGTGGAGGTGAGGAAATGTTGACAGAATTTACATTTTTGGTTGAACTATTCCTTTAGTGGATAATTGCCGTTTTATTTTAACAGTTAATAAATTAAATGTTAATTCACAGATAAGCATGTGTTTACACCACAGTTTCCATATCTCAACATTTTTAAGGATTTTGTTTGCTAAAATGGTTTTGTTTGTCAAAATGCTGTTGTCAAACTCAATACCAAACCAATTCAATAGTGCCACATTATAAGCAACTATTTCCTGTATAAAATGTAACCAAAGCAACCTTATTTTATTTTGTTACCTACATTTATTTACAGGTGGATTAATGTTTGTATATGTATTTATTAATTTTGTATTATTAAATTAGTATTTTGTCTTTTAGCTGCTGTGAGAAAAAAAAAAATCGTCTGACACAACATGCTCCCGATCAGGAGATAGAAGCAACTATACAAGATGGCTTCAGCTTGCTCCTGATAGAGATGGAGGAAGGAGAGAGCACGTGAGGAGAAAAGAGGGGCTGCAGAGCTGTACTTCACTTCCTGAGGACAGTCCTAAATAGCATCACTTTCTCCCTCACACGTACAAAAATTCTGATGTGTAAATTTGTTTTAAGTAATTGTTTTAATTTGCTCTATGTTTGTTGAGAGTAAAAATACATTATAATATGGTTACATTTCAGTGCTAGATTCATTCATAGATTCATTTAGTTAGAATTGGAAAATGTTGTATACTTGGCTGTTCAGGCAACTAAAATAGTGTTCTCACAACTCTAGCTGTCATTTTTATTTTATTTTTGGCTTGTGCATTACTACAATAAGTAAGCTACTGTTTAAAGGAACACTCCACTGTTCCCTTTCGTTGTCACTCCGAGTTACGTCGGATGACGACGAAATGGGGTTTCGCTTAGAAAGCCTATCAGCTTCGAGTATTACAAAACGAGCCAATGGCAAAGAAATGCCATGGGTCTGCGGAATTTGCATGACGTAACTCCACCCCACCTCGTGGGTATAAAAGGAGGAAGTCCGCAACAGCAGTTTATGTTTTCGCTTCGGAGCCAAGTTTATTCTTCTCTCCACAAGCCATCTCTGAATTGTCAGCATCAGGAACGAGTGCCTCGAGTGTTGGTGTGACGGCGATCTACGGCGAGAGCGTGCTTCCTGCTCATCTGCTGCAGTGATTTGCCAGTCGGCGCGTTTCTCCCCGGGCGCTTCAACACTTGAGTTTTCTCACTAAAAGAGCTTACACGCGGCACGTCTTTTTAAAGATGCCTCGCCCGTGTACTTCTGGTTGCGGCAGATTGGTATCGGACTCTGATGGGCACGAGCGCTGCTTGGTATGTTTGGGCATTGATCATGCTAGAGCAGCGCTCGTGGATGACTCATGTTCTCTCTGTGGGAACATGACCATCGCGTCATTACGGTCGAGACTCAGTGAACTCGCAAGAGTGAGAGTCCCCTCATCCACCCCCCGCCCTGCGGCTGGTGGCCAGGGTGACCTGAGGGTGACGGTCTGGAACAAGGCGCCGACTATGTGTCCGCGACCCCAGCCCCCCTCTTCAATGACGGTGCCCGCTAGTGAACTGCCGATTCCCGCGGGTCTACCCTCTGGTGGCCCGCGTGTTTCGGTTGAAGCTACAGAGGATGATGCCATGTCTGTTGCTGCATCACTAGGTGGGTTTGATTCTTCTGGAAGTGAGGGCTCGTCACAGCTGCCACCTTCCGGTGTGCATACGGCTGTGCTCGAGTCTGATCCGGAGATGACGGCCATGCTTTCCCGGGCAGCCGCGAGCATCGGGCTTGAGTGGAGGCCTCCACCCTGTCCTGAGCGCTCGCGGCTGGACGATTGGTTTTTGGGTAAGGCCGCCGACCCTCGTCCTCGGCAAACCCCAATACCTTTCTTCCCGGATGTGCATGATGAGATCTCGAAGTCCTGGAAGACCCCGTTGTCTTCCCGTGACCGCTCGTTGACCTCATCCGCCTTTCCTCCCCTTGATGATGCAGCCGCCCGTGGGTACACTGGGCTCCCCCCGGTTGAACGCTCTGTTGCCATGCAACTATGTCCTCAGAGTGCTTCTTCTCGTGGCGAGCCTAAGCACCCATCCAAAGCCTGTAGATTTTCGTCGACCTTGGTGGCGAAGTCTTACAGAGCGGCGGGACAGGCGGCTGCGTCACTGCATGCTATGGCCACTCTGCAGGTCTACCAGGCCCAGATGCTCAGAGACATGCACGAGGGTAGGACAGACCCAGGGCTCTTCAATGAGCTGCGCGCCGCGACCGACCTTGCTCTCCGGGCGACGAAGGTTACCGCGCGCTCCCTGGGTCTGGTGATGTCCACAGCCGTGGTCCAGGAGAGACATCTCTGGCTGAACCTGGCTGACATGCGGGACGCGGAGCGGACCCGTCTGCTTAACGCCCCCTTGTCCCAGGCCGGCCTCTTCGGCGGTGCGGTTGAAGACTTTGCCCAACAGTTTTCAACCGCCCAGAAACAGACCGAGGCCATAAAACACATTCTGCCCCGCCGGCCAGCTGCTGCCTCCACCCAGCCGACCGGGCAGACGTCTCGTCCTGTTTCCCGCCGAGGGCGCCCTCCTGCGGCTCCCGCCCCTCCCGCCCGGCCCACGCAGCAGCCTCCACCCCGGGCCGGTCGCGGAGGAAGCCGTAAGAAGGCGCCACAGCCCTCTCCCGCCCCACCCCCCGCTAAACGCCGGGCCAAGCGGCGCTCCTGAGACGGGCTGCTCAGGGAAGATGGTCGTTTTTCAGGAGATGGTAGCAGGACCACTCCTTCCCCCGGTGGAGGGCCGGGGAAGAATCTTTTGTTCTCCGCTCCCCGCTGCTCACCCACGGGTGGGCAGCACCCTAAAGTGGTTAAAAACAGAAACGATCCTCTCTTCCCTGAGCTCACAGAGTTCTCGGGCGACACAGAGCGCCGCCCACAAGCCGTGCTCTCCTCGCCCCCCTCTGTCCCAGAGGCGGTTGACAAGGCGTGCCGTCCACGGACCGCGTCGCCCCTGTCCCCCTCTGTCGCCAGACCCCTGGCAGAGCAGGCCCCCGCGGGACGACCAGCCTGGTCCTCCCCTGGCCCCCTCTGTCAGGGCGCGGTTGCTAACTGTGCCCCCACACCGGGCCGCTATGCCGTCCACGTCTGGGCCAGTTACTCCGCTTCGCTGCCCCTCCGGGGGGACGCCTGTCGTCCGCTTGATCCCGCTGGTTCAGTTCCTGGGAGCCTGGTTAGAGCTTCCCCGTCTGTCCCGCTGGATCGCGCGCACCATCAGGCTCGGCTATGCGATTCAGTTCGCACGGTCTCCTCCCCGCTTCAGGGGAGTCCGCTCCACTTTGGTCGGTGGCAATGCCCCTATCATGAGAGCAGAGATTGCCACCCTGCTGGCGAAGGGTGCAATCGAGACTGTCCCTCCAGCCGAGATGAGGTCCGGGTTCTACAGCCCCTACTTCATTGTCCCCAAGAAAACCGGTGGGTTACGGCCAATCCTGGACTTGCGCGTGCTGAACCGCTCCCTTCACAGGCTGCCGTTCAAGATGCTCTCCGCCAAACGCGTTCTCGAATGCGTGCAGCCCCAGGATTGGTTTGCAGCGATCGACCTGAAGGACGCCTACTTTCATGTCTCCATTCTTCCTCGACACAGACCGTTCCTACGGTTTGCTTTCGAGGGGCAGGCATACCAGTACGCGGTTCTCCCTTTCGGGCTAGTCCTGTCTCCTCGCACCTTCACGAAGGTCGTCGAGGCTGCCCTTGTTCCCCTTCGGGAACACAGGGTTCGCATCCTGAGTTATATCGACGACTGGCTGATCCTAGCTCACTCTCGAGATCAGGTTTGCGAACACAGGGACCTAGTGCTCCGGCACCTAGCTCGTCTGGGCCTTCGGGTCAACTGGGAGAAGAGCAAACTTTGCCCCGTGCAGAGGATCTCTTTTCTCGGTATGGACATCGACTCGGTCGCCATGTCCGCGCAGCTTACGAGCGAGCGCGCGCAGTCACTGCTGACTTGCCTGAGACATCTCAGGAGCAAGAATGCGGTTCCACTGAAACATTTTCAGAGGCTCCTGGGGCATATGGCATCTGCAGCCGCGGTCACGCCGCTCGGATTGCTTCATATGAGACCGCTTCAGCTTTGGCTTCGCGACCGAGTCCCGAGGTGGGCATGGCATCAAGGCACGCTCCGGGTACCAGTTACTCCGACCTGCCGTCAGTTCCTCACCCCGTGGTCGAACCTCAGTTTTCTCAGGGCGGGTGTCCCCCTGGAACGAGCTTCCCGGCATGTTGTGGTCTCCACGGATGCCTCCACCACGGGCTGGGGCGCCATGTGCAATGGACATGCTGCTGCGGGCTCCTGGACAGGACCCCAGCGGCTATGGCATGTCAATTGCCTCGAGTTGTTGGCAGTACGCCTTGCCCTGCACCGCTTCCGGGCGTTGCTCAGGGGTCAACACGTACTAGTCCGCTCAGACAATACCGCTACTGTAGCGTACATCAACCATCAAGGTGGTCTACGCTCCCGCCGTATGTCACAACTCGCCCGCCACCTCCTTCTATGGAGTCAGAAGCATCTGAGGTCGCTTCGAGCCATCTTCATTCCCGGAGCCCTGAACTGTGCAGCCGACGAGCTCTCACGGCTTCAGCCCCTCCCTGGAGAATGGCGACTCCATCCCCAGTCGGTTCAGCTGATTTGGGACCAGTTCGGGGACGCACAGATAGATCTGTTTGCCTCTCACGACTCGACCCATTGCGCCCTGTATTTTTCCCTGACCGAGGGCACGCTCGGCACGGATGCACTGGTGCACAGCTGGCCGCCGGGCCGCAAATATGCGTTTCCCCCAGTGAGCCTTCTTGCGCAGACCTTGCGCAAGGTCAGGGAGGACGAGGAGCAGGTCATTTTGGTCGCGCCGTATTGGCCCGGCCGGACCTGGTTCCCCGAACTTGCACTCCTCGCGACAGCACCTCCCTGGCCCATTCCTCTGAGGAAGGACCTTCTTTCTCAGGGACGGGGCACCCTGTGGCACCCTCGCCCCGATCTCTGGAGCCTCCACGTGTGGCTCCTGGACGGCTCGAGGTAGGTTTGAGTACCCTTCCACCTACGGTGGCGGCTACCATCACTTCCGCTAGAGCGTCGTCCACGAGACACGTCTACGCATTGAAGTGGAACCTCTTCGTCGACTGGTGCTCTTCTCACCGAGAAGACCCCCGGAGATGCTCGATCAGCGTTGTGCTTTCCTTCCTTCAGCAAGGGTTGGAGCGAAGGCTGTCTCCCTCCACCCTTAAGGTCTATGTTGCCGCCATTGCCGCACACCATGACCTAGTCGAAGGTAAGTCGGTAGGGAAGCACGACCTGGTCATCAGGTTCCTGAGAGGAGCGAGGAGACTAAATCCTCCTCGTCCTCCTCTCGTTCCCTCTTGGGACCTCTCAGTGGTTCTAACTGCCCTGAAGAGTGCTCCCTTTGAGCCCCTGCAATCAGTTGAGCTTAAGTTCCTGTCAATGAAGACAGCGCTCCTGGTTGCACTGGCCTCCATCAAGAGGGTAGGGGACCTGCACGCATTCTCCGTCGACGAAGCGTGCCTGGAATTCGGACCGGCTTTCTCTCACGTGATCCTGAGACCCCGGCCCGGATATGTGCCCAAGGTTCCTACCACTCCCTTTCGGGACCAGGTGGTGAACCTGCAAGCGCTGCCCCCGGAGGAGGCAGACCCAGCCTTGGCACTGCTCTGTCCAGTACGCGCTCCTCGCGCCTATGTAGACAGGACGCGGTGTTCAGGACCTCAGACCAGCTCTTTGTCTGTTATGGTGGGAAGCTGAAGGGAAAGGCTCTCTCCAAGCAAAGGTTGTCTCACTGGATAGTGGACGCCATTGCCTTGGCTTACCAGCAGCAAGGTCGACCGTGCCCCCTTGGTGTGACGGCCCACTCCACCCGGAGTGTGGCATCCTCTTGGGCTCTAGCGCATGGCGCCTCGCTAACAGACATCTGCAGAGCTGCAGGCTGGGCGACACCTAACACATTCGCCAGATTCTATAATCTCCGAGTGGAGCCAGTGTCCTCTCATGTACTCGCTTCAACTAGCTAGTACCGGACCCGCTCAGGTGTCTTCGCTTGCTCGCCATTCCACTCCACGGACTGGATACGTGCAATATTCTCCTCAGGTGAGCTTCCCCGAAAGCCCTGAGTTCCTCCAGCACTCCTGACGTCGGCGCCAGTGTCTATTGCCTGCGCGTCGGCTAGGTGACTCCCGTGTGCATGGTCCCTCCCCTGAGCGACCCCCACATGTGTATTTCCACTGTAAGCCTCTCTGAGCATGTGTCTTTCCCTTGGCAAGCCACCTTGCCACCCCTGGGGTTGAAATATTCCACCTGCGGCTGGACACCCCAGTGTTCTCCATATGTTCCTTCGGGTCATATGTGTATTCTCTAAGTCCCCCCCCTCTGGGTTGGCATTAATTGCATACTTCCCCTAGCTTGGGATATGCTTCCCAGTGTACCTTGGTATTCCTGTGTTATGGAGTCCTTCGTCCAGTCTATGACAGGGATCTCGATTTACGCAGGGCACTGGAAGACAGCTGAGAAGGTGGCGTGATTAGACTGGTAACCCCATTTCGTCGTCATCCGACGTAACTCGGAGTGACAACAAAAGGGAACGTCTCGGTTACGTATGTAACCCTCGTTCCCTGAGTAGGGAACGGAGACGTTACGTCTGCCTGCCACTTTCCGCTGTACCGCGGGGATCGCCTGAGCTCAGTCTTGGCTCCTCAGCGAAGAAACATAAACTGCTGTTGCGGACTTCCTCCTTTTATACCCACGAGGTGGGGTGGAGTTACGTCATGCAAATTCCGCAGACCCATGGCATTTCTTTGCCATTGGCTCGTTTTGTAATACTCGAAGCTGATAGGCTTTCTAAGCGAAACCCCATTTCGTCGTCATCCGACGTAACGTCTCCGTTCCCTACTCAGGGAACGAGGGTTACATACGTAACCGAGACGTTTATCATATTAAACTTTTTATTTTATTTTATTAAACAGACCATTAAACTATGTTATTTCCTAATAACATATAATGGATAACTATAATGTATGGCGGAATAGCACTTGATAGCACTTCGACTCGGCGCAGTAATATCATCACTCCTGAAAAATCCTCTCCCCCTCTCCCAATGATATAGTTATATTACTGCGCCGAGTCCAAGTGCTATTCCGCCATACATTATAGTTATCCATTTTACCCGCTTAGAAAAGCGCCATGTTTTGTTTTGTTTCACCATACTTGGTCGTGAAACTACTCGTGTAACTGTATTTAAATAGGGAAAACGTGGAGGTGTTTGGTCGCTTCTTCATCTCTGTTTGGATCCTAATGAATGAACTGGGTTAAGCTAAGTGCTATCAAAGGGTTGCCGCGCGCCAGAGCGATTGAGTGCCACACTGAGACGAGAGAGGTATGTATCAACTCTTAGTTAAGGGAATAACATAGTTTAATATGAAAAAATGGGGGAGTGTTCCTTTAAGACAGACAAGAACATTTTGAAATTAAATGCACTTTTTTGAGGTGCTAATAAGATGTTATGCTTTGAATGTACTAAAATAGCCTTCACACAGTTACACAATTCTAGAAGTAATTTAAAAATTTATTTTTGGCTTGTGCATTATTGTTAAATAAAACAATTTTGAGAATTGAATTTTCCTGTGACTTATTTGTTCATATGGTTTGGGTAAGATTAGGCTGGGTAAGGGTTATGGCTCAGTTTTGGGGTTTCTGGTGTTAACTAATGGCTGAGACTTGTTACCAATAATAAAACCTGTTTTGGTCCAATTCAGGGCCAATTCAGGGCCCATGTGTGACTCTTGTCTGTAATCCAGTTCTGGGCCACTTCAGGGCCAGTTAAGTGTGATTAACTGGCTGAGATTCGGGCCGGTTATGGCCCATGTGTGACCCTTGTCTTTAATCCAGTTCTGGCCCACTTCAGGGTCAGTTAAGGGTGATTAACTGGCTGAGATTCGGGCCGGTTATGGCCCATGTGTGACCCTTGTCTTTAATCCAGTTCTGGCCCACTTCAGGGCCAGTTAAGGGTGATTAACTGGCTGATATTCCGGCCGGTTATGGCCCATGTGTGACCCTTGTCTTTAATCCAGTTCTGGGCCACTTCAGGGCCAGTTAAGGGTGATTAACTGGCTGAGATTCGGGCCGGTTATGGCCCATGTGTGACCCTTGTCTTTAATCCAGTTCTGGGCCACTTCAGCGCCGTCATTCTTTGCGGTACTTGGGCCGAGGGAAAAGTGATTGTGTGGCCCGGAGCTGGGCCAGAAAACATTTGCTATGTGGGATCTAGATATAACATGTTGTGTATGCAGTGCAACGGATGGTGCAGCCAACATGAAGGGCCAGTACAAAGGTTTTTCTGCCTTTCTCAGTGAGCAGGCCCCTAACCAAATTCATGTGTGGTGCTATGCACACATTCTGAACTTAGTGTTGCTGGACACAACAGGCATTGTACTACAGAGTGCATCACTGTTCGGATTACTAAATGATGTTGCTGTCTTCCTACATGAGTCGTATAAACGGATGCAGAAGTGGCACGAGATAACTGCAGTATCCGGGAACCGTGAGGGATTGTGAGGGATTTCAGTGGGGCCAAAAAAGCTGCGAGCCAATTTGTGGAGTGGGCCAATCATTTCTCAGAATTCGCTTACTGCACTTTTAAAGTTTTATATGTAAAGAAACTAATAGTACTACTTTTGATATAAAAATTACACTCCTGTCATTTTACTTGCATATAACAATGTTATTTTATTCTACATATGGAGAAATTAAGAGGGAAAACTGTATCAGAGTACATTCAAAACACTGACACCCAACTGCAAGAGTTGATCTCAACCTGTGGGTCAAAGTGTCATGCATTTAACAATAAGGGCCACAATGTTTCTCAGGTTGAGAGACTATTAGAGATGAAGAGGAAAAATGGAAATACAGACATTTTAGAACACTACTCATATTCTAAAGAATCAGAGAAAAAAGAGAGCAGAATCCAGTAGACACTGGCAAATGATTCATGAGATAGTTGTATAAAACTGGTTCGTTGTCTTTTGTTCTGTGCAAGTAGCTTGATTTGAAAACATGTTTAGTTCATTTTTGCTACAATCAAATGAATATACATCACTGTTATGTTGCATGTCAGTACTTTACGTGTACACATAAAGATATTTTATTTAAAAATCTCATTCATGCACTACATTTTCATTTATCAGGTATAAACAACTAAACAACAAATAGTAAAATAGACAAAGACTAAACTATTTGGACTGTGAAACCTAATCAGATGGCATGTAAAAAAATCGTTAGCACCATTTTTATGAGCTGCTAGTCAGAGGTAAAAATTTCAGAGAATGTGGTCCTTACAAGTCTACTGTCACGGTTTGGTGCGGGTTGAAGAAGACGAAGAGAACAAAAAGGCTCAAATGCAAAATGTTTACTATAAAATACAATCCAACATGTACAGGCAGGCAGACAGGCAGGCTGGAACAACTCACACACAAGAATTTGACTAACTACAGACAAGGACTGACTGAACTGAACGAACTAAATACAGACACGGATGAACATAAACCAGGTGACACAGATCAAGGTGATTAACAAGACACAGGTGATGAAGATGAACTAATGAAGGTAGGCATGGCAACGGATGAGTGGCGGGAAAACAAAAGACATGTGACTAAGAATGAAAACAAACAGAAGATCTAAACACACAAACGTGACATTACTCCCCCCCCCACCCCCACCCCCACCGGAAGGCGCGACCTCGCACCGAAGATGGACCAAGGCAAGCAGACATAGAGAGGAGCCAAGGCGGAGGCGGGGCCGACAACACCAGGGGGCCGACTGACGGAGGCGGAGCAGGTGATTGAGGAGACCAGGGTGGAGCCATAGAGCCGACGAGACAGGGCGATGCTGAAGGACTGGAGGGACATGGTGACAGCAACGGCTCCTGCAACCGAGGCCTAGACGGGGATCCAGAAGGCCGCGGCGGAGCTGGAGCGACCGAGGACCAAGGTGAAGCCGGAGGGAGTGAAGAGCCCAACTGAGCCCGAAGGACGGAGTGACAAGGCGAAGCCAGAGGAGGGTAGTCCCAGGGCGAGGGCAGGTCGATGAAGGACCAAGGTGGAACGAGGAAGCCCGGAGGAGCTGGTAGGCTGAAGGGCCATGGCGGAGATGAGGGAGGTAAGAGCCACCGTGGAGGTAGTGGACCGGCAGGCTGCAGCAGAGTCCAAGTTGAGGAGGTCCGAGGAGGAGACCGGGGATCCCCCAACCCTGAGGGGGTTGGTGACAGGCAGACACATGGCGACATCACCTCCTCGAAGCTTTTAGGAGGACCAGCAGGGCTGCCAGACAGTGTTGGAGGAAAGGTTGAAGAGTTATAGCTAGGAGGAGGTGGGAGAGCGAGGCTGGGTGGGAGTTCGGGCTCTGGTGTGGTGACGGGCTCTGGCTGGGCAGGCTCTGGCTGGGTAGCCTCAACGTGAACAGTCTCTGGCTCTGGGCTGGACGGGACTAGCGGTGAAGGCTCTGGGCTGGACGGGACCAGCAGTGAAGGCTCTGGGCTGGACGGGACCAGCGGTGAAGGCTCTGGGCTGGACGGGACCAGCGGTGAAGGCTCTGGGCTGGACGGGACCAGCGGTGAAGGCTCTGGGCTGGACGGGACCAGCGGTGAAGGCTCTGGGCTGGACGGGACCAGCGGTGGAAGCTCTGGGCTGGACGGGATCAGCGGTGAAAGCTCTGGGCTGGACGGGACCAGCGGTGAAAGCTCTGGGCTGGACGGGACCAGCGGTGAAAGCTCTGGGCTGGACGGGATCAGCGGTGGAAGCTCTGGGCTAGGCTGTGTCCCAGATCGAGGCTCGACACTCTCCAGACACCGGATGACGGTCGCCCTCCAATCCAGACCGGTGGTGTTTGGGAGGTCTAAAGGCTGGTTAAATGTGGCCCCGATCCGGAACAAATGTGCACAGGTACATTACAGGTCGTCGAGGTCACTGTTGGCAGCAAGGTGGCAAAAGCCTAAGGCAAACGCTAGGAGATTTTGGCTCTCCTGGGCCAGGACGATTATTTTAACCCTGTCGTCCATTTTAGGGCGGTCTGTAGTTCTGTCACGGTTTGGTGCGGGGTTGAAGAAGACGAAGAGAAGAAAAAGGCTCAAATGCAAAACGTTTACTACAAAATACAATCCAACAGGTACAGGCAGGCAGACAGGCAGGCTGGAACAACTCACACACAAGAATTTGACTTTAACTACAGACAAGGATTGACTAAACTGAACGAACTAAATACAGACACTGATGAACATAAACCAGGTGACACAGATGAAGGTGATTAACAAGACACAGGTGATGAAGACGAACTAATGAAGGTAGGCATAGCAATGAAAACAAACAGAAGATCTAAACAGACACAAACATGACATCTACATACTCATGTTTAAAAAATGCTCCAAAGTTTTTCCTTTTACAATGACGACAAGAGAATGCAAACTACTGTGGCATTGGTTATCACAGTCTATATTTAACATTCCTTCTGAAAAACATTTTTCATAGTTTCTTCCTTATAAGAAACATTCTGAAGAATTTCTTCCTGTTGAGAAACATTCTCCATAAACATCATAGCATCAGCACAAATGGCAAACAGATAGTCCATACTGATTGTTGCTAAACTCAGTATGGTTGTAGTTAACATTATTTGAACATTGCAAAACACTTTGTTAAATTAACACTGCTCAGTGTACATATGTGTCCACACTATGAATGTAAAAAAAAAAAAACACTGAAGCAGTGTCAAAGTTAATGAGATAATTAAAGTCCCCTGGGGTCAATAATTTTATTCCCTTTATCCCCCAAAATTACATGTTTAAAAGTTTTTTCCTGTGATTTTTTTTTTTAAATAGCTTGATTGTAACTCTACACCCTTGCTTCATTTAGTATACGCAGAACCATGAAAATCCACTCACTCACACCAGATCAAAGATCCACAAGGTCAACTTTACTGTAGTAAACGCTGCACAATGGCAAGTGGAAAAACTAATTCATCTTTAATTCAGCCATATATGTTTCAACCAGAAAATGATTCAGAAGAAGAAGAGGAAAAGCACATTATACAGGCTTGTATACATGTCGATGTGTTTGACAACAATGTACTGAAAACAGACGACAACGTTGTCAAAATGAATCTGTGAAATTGACTAAAAAGGCTATATTATGCATGCCAGGCTAGTAAGTCACTTTGTCAAGAAACACCCCGCAAACTCTTGTGTGTGGGGTTCCGCAGGGCTCTATACTGGGACCAATTTTATTTCCCCTTTATACGCTCCCTCTAGGTTCTATTTTTGAGAAATTTGGGATTCAGTATCATCTGTATGTGGATGATTCTCAAATTTATTTACCACTGAAACATGGGCATAAATGTGTCATTCAGTCACTGCATGAATGTTTGATTGAGGTTAAGTGCTGGCAGGACGATATAACTTTCTCCAATTAAATGAGGATAAGACTGAGATGATTTTATTTGGAAATAAGGGGTGTGTACAGGATATTTATGACTACCTGGGGTTGTTTCCTGGGAAAAAAAACTGTCTAGCTTGAGAAACCTTGGTGTCATTTTTGACTATGAGCTTAAATTTGACTGGCAAATCAATGCTGTTGTTAAGAATAGTTTTTATCCATCTTAGATCAATATTTAAATTGAAGTCTATCCTCTCTTTTGGAGATATGGAGAAGGTTGTTCATGCCTTTGTGTCATCCTGTTTAGACTACTGAAATGTGGGTGTGAGTCAGTCCTCTCTCTCTCGTTTGCAGCTTGTTCAGAACTTTTAATGGGTACTAAGAAGAGAGAGCATATTACTCCTTTGCAGAGATGTATAAAGTACTAGAGTCCCAGACTTGAGTAAAAGTACAAGTGCTCTATCAAAAAAGTGACTTGAGTAGAAGCTGAAGTGCTCTTTAAGCACCATACTTAAGTGGAAGTACTAAAGTATTCAACATTTTTTGTACTTAAGTATTGCAAGTAGTTTATTTTAAAATGTACTACTCAAGTACTGAAAGTAAAAGTACAAGTATTGTGTTATGTAGTTATTAAAGAAAGCAGTCAAAAGTTTGAACATCATATTGTTTATTTCAAATGTTTAGCCAGTAGGCCAAAGTGGCCACATACAAGTACTTCTTATGTAAAAACAAAAGTGAATATAGCTTACGGGCCCAAGCCGGTGGCACCAACACCCTGGTGCCTTTAGGGTTACTGTGCACAACGGGCAATAACGTAACCCTGCTTTGACTGTCGAGAAGATATGTGCTGTAGAGCTTGCATTGGTGTGGGCTCTGCAAAAGTGTGCATCGAGGGCAGGTGGAACTCACAAGATGAAGCTACCAAATGTCCTTTTAAGGGCAACAACAACGGCTCTTTTAAGAGCCACGTTCACTCATTCAAAAAAAGAAAATTTTTCCAAGTGTGTGAAATTCTTTGTTCCCTTTCAGTCGATAACGTCGGACGTAGCCGACGTCGACTGAATGGGGATGGCGTCAGAGAGCCAATGTTCTTCGAGTACTATTGAACGAGCCAATGGAATTGGCGTGTGTGATTGCATCACACACTCCGCCACCGCGGCGCCGGTATAAATACGGAAGTGGATGCACGCACTAGTTGCCTTTCGCTTCAGAGCCGATCGTTTGATGTCTCTGAGAGTGCTGTTGTTTACAACGAGCGAGTGTGTCGGTGTTCTTCAGGAAGACTCTCCCAGTGCTGGTGTTCTACAGCGCGAGTGCAGCGGTGATCGCGAGCTTTGAGCTCTCAACTGCTGTTTAAACAGAAACAAATTCTAAATGTTTGTGTGTGTTGACGGCTGGTTAGAGGGCGGAAAAGTGAGTGCTTCACTGTTTCAGTTCACTGTTCAGTGTTGCCGCGGTCATTCCCCTGTGTGCTCTGGCACTGGTGACGGTCCTATTTTGTAAAAGAGCAACACGGGTGCGTTTGCGTCTTTTTCAAGATGTCATTCCACCTGTGCGTTTCTGGATGCGGTCGTTCCCTTTTCCTCTTTGACGTTCACAATTGTTGCACCACGTGTTTGAGCTATGTATTTATATGTATATAAATATGTACATATATATATATATATATATATATTTATATGTTCGGCATGCTGAGGCAGCTTTTGTGGACAGCTCATGTTCTCATTGCGGGAATATGACTGTCGCGGTGTTGAGATCGAGACTTGCCTTCGTCCGCGAAGTGCGAGTCCCCATTACCATGCCCCACCCCCGGGTGCCGTGTGGGATGGGTGATCGGAGGATAGTGATGGATGTCTTGCCCGGTAACCATTCCCTGTGGGCTCCTCACTCCTCCATCACACCGCAGCCGATGGAATTCCTGTTGAGCATGCTGGTCCCTCTGTAATGGACCGATCAGCTGTTTCAATGGGGGTTCCCCCTGAGGATAAGATGTCGATAGCAGCATTGGAGGGTGAGCTGGCCTCTGGAAATGATGACTTGGCTGTGTTATCTCCCTCTGGAGTGTAACATTGCCCAAGCCAGATCCAGAAATGTCAGCTATGCTGAAACGGGCCGCCGAGGCTGCCAGGCTCGAGTGGAAACTCCACCGTGTCCCGTTCAGTCTCGGTTGGAGGTCAGTATCTCGCGGCGGGCCGCGCTGGTTCTCAGCTTGCCGCCCCAGTGCTTTTCTTTTCCGAAATGCATAGAGAGCTTATTAGGTGGTGAACGGCACCTTTCTCTGCCAGAAACTGCCTGAATAGCTTTTCCCCCTCACTACCCTTGATGGAGGAACGGTGAAGGGTTGCGAGGTGTCCCTCCATTGGAGCGGTCTGTCATGACATGTGTCTGGTGGCCGCTGCCTTTTGGGGGGGATCCTCGTCCCCCCCAAGGCCTGTGAATTCTCGTCCGTTCCGACGGGCAGAGTTTACAAAGCCTCTGGGCAAGCCGCTTCCTTTTAGCGTGCCATGAAAAAAAAAATACCCATGGCATGCACGAGGGTAGCCCAGACCGTGCGCTCATAGGTGAGCGACCTCGCCCTCCGGGGCATGAGTGTCGTGGCGTGTGCGATCGGTTTGGCGATGTCCACCTTAGTGGTCCAGGAATGCCATTGTTGGCTCAGCCTGGTTGATATGGCGGTTGCGGACAAGGTTCGGCTCCTGGTCTCCCTAATTTCCCAGGTTGGGCTGGTCGGCGACGCGGCGAGGAACTGCTTACCAACAGTTATCTGCCGCCCGAGCGCAGACGGAGGTAATCCGGCACATCCTGCCCCGGTGGCCCACTGCTGCCTCCACCCCGCCGCCGGTGGCAGTTCCTCCGCCTGCTCGTCGCCGAGGGCATTCCCCGGGCGCCACTCCCACTGGGCCTCCGCAGCAGCCTCCACCCAGGCCTCAACATGGAGCCGGTCGTAGGAGAGACGCCCAGCCCGCTCCAGGCGCTGCCATGCCAGGTGGCAAGCGACAGCGAAAGCATTTCGGAGCGGGCCACCCAGGAATGGATGAGATGCTCTTGGAGTTGGCACGATCACTCCCTTACCCGGGGGGAGTCTTTGTTTGTGTGTGTGTGTCTGTTCCGCCGCTGGCTCCCCAAAAAAAAAAAAGCGGAGCAAGCGGTACCCACACTTCAAAGAGAGAGCAAATTCAGCTGTTCCTGGGTCCAAAGAGGGCCAGTCTAGCGGGTGTGACCCTGTATAGCCTTAAACCCCTCAGCTCCCCCTTGGTCGCCAGCAGGCAGCTTGGTGCGTTCGAGGACCCGGTCATCCGCCTTCTCACGCGCCCCCTGCCGCTAGTGGAGACAGGTAAGTGTTGCACAGCACACTAACACCACTCTCTCTACTTTGCTGCCCCACCTCAGGCTCGGCTAGTGCTCAAGTCAGTGATAATCATCACATTAGGTGTTGAGCAGAAAATCCAGTGATATTCATCACACCTAGTGTTGAGCAGTGCTCCTGACTTGTGCGTGTTTATCTTATCCTGCTGGCGAAGGATTTGATATAGCTGCTCCTCCAGCCGGTATGAAGGCCAGTTGTAAACTCGTTCTTTGTGCTAATAGGTGGTGGGTCGTGACCTTCTTGGCCCAAGATTGGTCTGCAGCTCCGACCTGAAAGACATGTGATTCAGATCTCTACCTTCCGCGCAGCAGGCCATCCTGTGTGTTGGGTGTGAGGGTTGAAGTATCAGTACAGAGTCCTTCCATTCGAGTGCTCCAGAGCCTGTTGGGTCTTCAGGTCAACTGGGAGAGAGTAATCTCGCCCACGGGCTGAGTATCTCTTTTTCAGTTTTGGAGATGGACTCGGTCTAACACGTCTCTGATGACCGTGGCAGAGCAGCTCACCCTGTGTGATTATAGTCATCCCGGTCTGCTGCCAAACCCTCTTCAACTGAGGGGCCATGTATAAAGGACGTGTTTTAACGGGGGCCTGGGCGACCCTCGACTACACGGGCATTCATGCTTTGAGTTGTTAGACATTGCGACCGTTGCGCAAGCTTCCCTTGCATGTCACAACTCACCCGTCACCTCCTCCTTGGAGTCAGAAGCTTCTGAGGACGCTTTGTTCCACTCTTCCCGCTTTACTCAATCGTGCCGCCAACGAGCCTCACGACAGTTACAGCCAGGGAGAGTGGAGACTCCATCCCCTGGGGCCCAGCTGAGTCATTACCACTCTGGGGCCGCTCAGTTGCCTCTTCGGTTTCGTCTCCCTGCCAGTTATTTCTGTCCGAGCGGACAACCCTTGGACAGACACTGGCTCTCAGCTGCCCCGGGGGCCCGCAGAAATGCGTTTCCCCAGTGAGCCTCCTAAAAGCGACTGTGACTCATGGTTGCTTGGTGCCTGCTCAAGTCAGTGAATTCATCACACTTCATGTTGAGCAGAAATGCTCCTGAAAATCAGTGAAGTTCCTCGTACTCAGGTGTTGAGCAGCAATGCTCCTGTAGCTCAGTGAATTCATCGCACTCAGGTGTTGAGCAGCAGTGCTCCTGAAGCTCAGTGAATTCTTTCACACTCATTGTTGAGCAGATATGCTCCTGTAGTTCAGTGAAGTTCTTCGCACTCAAGTGTTGAGCAGAAATGCTCCTGTAACTCAGTGAATTTATCACACGGAAGTGTTGAGCAGAAATGCTCCTGAAGTTCATTGAACTTATCACACTCAAGTAATGAGCAGAAATGCTCCTGAAGCTCAGTGATCTTCACATGTTGTGTTGAGCAGTGCTCCTGTCTTTTTGGTGCCCGTCGATTGCACCTACGGTGCCAAGTCAGGAGGGAGCAGGTTGCCCCTTATTGGCCCAACCAGACCTGGTTCCCAACAACAGCCTTCCTGACTTCCCCTGAACACTTTTTCAGGGACGGGGCACGATGGCACCCGCGTTCTACCCCTGGAGATTCTGGGCGGTCTAAATTCTGTTATATCAGTTCTCCTGCTCGCATGGTCTCTACTAGAGGGTAGGGACTTGCTCGCTTTCAGTCAACGTATTGTGCCTGGAGTTCGGGCCGGATAACTCTCACAAGACCGGTGAGGGCAGCCCCAACCGGGGTGGAACGGTGTACACCTCATTATACGGTGCCCGTTCCATCTCGGTTCCATCTCAGAATGGTCTCAGGGGACCATTCTGCCAACCCCGCCACCCTTGGTGCTTTGGGGCGCAGCGGTCTCCAGCGAGTTTCTGGCGCAGCATCAACTCGACTCGCGCCCTCTGAGGGGGGTTCGAAAACAGTCAGTTTAGGTAGTTCCTGCCAGTATGCCTCAGGTCCCCGAACTGGCTGTCTCAACTACACCAGAAACCAGCCTCGAGGGGCTGGTTCCCTTGGTAGATTTTTTCGGCAGCGCGGAAGCTACTGCCAAATATATCTCTATGGGTCCTGCAGTTAGTAGTAAGAGGCAGATTCCAATTTGGTTCTCGTCCTCCAGGCTACAACGGGGTGTTGCTCACGTTAGTGCATCCCAAGCAGGCTCTGGTAATGGAGCAAGAGGTAAAGGCCCTGTTAGCAAAGAAAGCTATAGAGCAGGTGTACTCACCCGACATTGCGTCGGGTCTTTACAGTCGTTATCTCATTGTTCCAAAAAAGGATGGAGAACTGCGTCACATACTAGATCTTCGTCTGTTTGAGTGTTCGGTGCTGGAACTCAAGTCCAAGATGCTGACACTCAAACAGATTGTGACTCAAATCAGATCCGAGGACTGGTCTGTCACGATATATCTGAAAGACGCATACTTCCATATCTCCATCCTCCCTCAGCACAGGAGGTTCCTGAGGTTCTCTTTTAGGGGCAAAGAACACCAGTATCAGGCACTTCCTTTCGGTCTAGCTCTATCAACCCGCACATTCACGAAGCGCGTAGATGCAGCTCTGGCCCCGCCAGGCTGCAGTGCATACGCATTCTGAATTGCATAGACGACTGGCTGATTCTAGCGGAATCAGAACAGTTAGCGGTTCGGCATTGAGATGTCGTCCTCGCTTACATGCGAAGGTTGGGGTTGAGGCTCAATGCCAAGAAGAGTGTGCTTTCTCCAGTACAGAGGACCACTTTTCTTGGAGTGGTTTGGGACTCAGTCACGATGCGAGCAGTTCTGTCGCCCGCTCGTGTAGCTGTTATCCTTACTGCCACAAAAGATTAGCTCTTTTGTGGCAGTAAGGATAACAGCTACACGAGCTGGCGACAGAACTGCTAGGCCAGTCACACACTGTGAAACAGTTCGAGAGACTGTTAGGCCTCAAGGCAGCAGCGTCCATTGTGATACCCCTTGGCCTGCTGTACGTGAGACCTTTGCAGTGGTGGCTCAGGACGAGGGCTCTCCCTGAGGGGAAACCCACTCTGTATGATTGTTGTGGCAAAAATTAACAAACCATCATCACTGCGTAAGAGACACTCAGAGTCAAATTAATAAAAAAAAGAAGTATTTATTCTTGCAAGAATAGGTTCAGTCTAGTACACAGAAGTTACGTTGTGCAAGAGAGTGAACCTATTCTTGCAAGAATAAATACTTCTTTTTTTTATTAATTTGACTCTGAGTGTCTCTTATGCAGTGATGATGGTTTGTTAATTTTTGCCACATCAAATTGGTGTCAGAACAGTGGGATTCCTTGGAAGTGCCTTCTGGACCTGAGAGTGAACGGTGACTGATCATCCTGAACTGAGCAGTTCCAGCTCTACCTCGTAAGCTTTAGAGAGAGGGGCCGACCGCTATCAGGGCCAGGAGAAACTCCACAGAAATTGAATGAAAGCGAACCTGTGGCAACCCAAAATCACTGGTAAGAAACAGACACATTTATTTTCTTTTGGGGGAAAAAGAAAAGAGTGTAAAAAAGAGAAAAAAGGGGTAAAATGAACCAAAGTGACTGAGACAGTTTTTCTGTGGTGCGAGAACAAGGAGCGTCCGGGGACGCGGGGTCTCGCTATTGTCTGGAATAAATCGAGACCTATATTTAGGTAAAGATATTTCATGCAGATAGGCAAATAGGTTAACTAACTCTATCGCAAGTACAGGAGGTCATCGGACAGAAAGTGAGACCTATATTTAGGTCAATAGGTTTCTGAAAGAAGACGAGTCCTTGGGGAATTGGGGTAACTGATGCCAATAATTGGGTTCAATAAATCTAGGAGTGCGCAGGAGCTCTCGAACGGAAGTCTGATACCTAAATAGGTTGGAGAGGGCTTCCGAACGGAAACCTGATACCTAAATACCTAAATAGGCTGAAGACCTAAATAGGTGGGAGAGGGTTCCCGAACGGAAATCTGATACCTGGATAGGTTGGAGAGGATTTCCGGGAGAGAGTTGTGCATGGGAATTAGGTGAACCAATCTGCTGGAGACGTCCAACAGATTATTAGACGCGTGTCGAATTGGTAGAATCCACAGAGAAACAGAAACAGCCAGTATGGGGAAATCTCAAAACAAGCTTGCCAAATTTGATACATCGGTTTTCTGTCAAATGCTGAAAGAATTACGGGGAGAAAATGCATGCAGGGTATTGAAAAGTTTAATCAAAAACAAGGGAACATTAAAGCTGCAAGCAGCATTGAAAGGGCCCTTGCACCCGTGCCACCGCCACCCGGTGGCTTTAGGAAGACAGAGCACGGTGGGCAATGTGCATTTAAGTAGGTAAGTATAGGAGGAGTATGTCAAAGTCAGTTACAAAAATGTCCTTTATTATGGGGATAATAGCATGCGTTATCACTCAGATAAGTGTTGCTAGCATGTTTTAGCATGTTTCTAGCATGTTTAGAACTCAATGGCATATTTAATATGTTGCTAGTACTGCATCACACTGGTAAACATGTCACTTCCTGTTGCCAGTAGGTGGCGCTATTACTATGACTGAATATTCTCATGGAGATGTGTTCAGGGCAGGACTCTTATCAAACCTGTGAAGTTTAGGGCAGATTGGACATTGCCTTCTTAAGTAACAGCAACTTCCTGCTTCATTGCATTAGCATGCTTTAGCACTTAGCTAAGAATTGCTAGCATGTTTTAACATGTTTATAATTCAATGGCATATTTACTATGTTGCTAGTACTGCATCACACTGTTAAACATGTCACTTCCTGTTGCCAGTAGGTGGCGCTATTACTTTAACTGAAAATAGTCATGTAGGTGTGTTCAGGGCAGAACTCTTATCAAACGTGTGAAGTTTGGGGCAGATTGGACATTGCCTTCTTAAGTAACAACAACTTCCTGTTTCATTGCATTAGCATGCTTTAGCACTTAGCTATGAATTGCTAGCATGTTTTAACATGTTTATAACATGTTTATAATTCAATGGCATATTTAATATGTTGCTAGAACTGTATCACAGTGTTAAACATGTCACTTCCTGTTGCCAGTAGGTGTCGCTATTACTATAACTGAATATTCTCATGTAGATGTGTTCAGGCCATGACTCTTATCAAACGTGTGAAGTTTGGGGAATATTTGATATTCCATGCCTGAGTTACAGCAAATTCCTATTTAATTGCAGTAATAGCATGCTTTAGCACTTAGCTAAGTGTTTGCTAGCATGTTTTAACATGTTTCTAGTATGTTGCTAGCATGTTTAGCACTTGCTGGCACTTTTTTACATGTTATTAGGAGTCCACAACAGTGTTAAACATGTCACTTCCTGTTGCCAGTAGGTGGCGCTATGACTGTAACTGAATATGAGCATGAACATGTGTTCAGGACAGAACTCTTATCAAACGTGTGAAGTTTGGGGCAGATTGGACATTGTTTGCCTGAGTTACAGCAACTTCCTGTTTCATGGCGAAACATCGAAATTTGTCAGGCCGCCGAGGACACGCCCTTCAACGAAAACTCAAGATCTTCGCAATTTAACGTCGCAAAGGCCTTAAGATTACACTCACCAAATTTGAAGATGATCAGATTAAAACTGTAGGAGGAGTTCGTTAAAGTACGAGGCCTGAAAATGGCAAAAACTGCACAAAAATCTGAGAGGAAGTTCAAAATGGCTGACTTCCTGTTGTGTTTAGGGCTATCCTCCAAGAGACTTTTTTTGTAGGTATTGGGCCATTACATGTATGTACCGAATTTCGTACACGTACGTGAAACGTAGCGGGAGGCGCACTCCGTTGAACCTTTATAGGTGGCGCTATCGAGTTATTTTGCCTGCCCAATTCTGAAATACATATCAGATGTAAATTTTCGCCAGTTCTGACGCGTATGCAAATTTTCGTGAGTTTTCGTGCATGTTTAGGCCCTCAAAAATGTGATTCATTGCGAGGTAAATTATAATTAAAGCTGCAAGCAGCATTGAAAGGGCCCTCGCACCCATGCCACCGCCACCCGGTGGCTTTAGGAAGACAGAGCACGGTGGGCAATGTACATTTAAGTAGGTAAATATAGGAGGAGTATGTCGAAGTCAGTTACAAAAATGTCCTTTATTATGGGGATAATAGCATGCGTTATCACTCAGATAAGTGTTGCTAGCATGCTTTAGCATGTTTCTAGCATGTTTAGAACTCAATGGCATATTTAATATGTTGCTAGTACTGCATCACAGTGTAAAATATGTCACTTCCTTTTGACAGTAGGTGGCGCTATTACTTTAACTTAAAATTGTCATGTAGATATGTTCAGGGCAGGACTCTTATCAAACGTATGAAGTTTAGGGCAGATTGGACATTGCCTTCAGTAAAAACAACTTCCTGTTTCATTGCATTAGTATGCGTTAGCAATTAGCTAAAAATTGCTAGCATGTTTTAAGATGTTTATAACATGTTTATAACTCAATGGCATATTTACTATGTTGCTAGTACTGCATCACACTGTAAAACATGTCTCTTCCTGTTGCCAGTAGGTGTCGCTATTACTTTAACTGAAAATTGTCATGTAGATGTGTTCAGGGCATGACTCTTATCAAATGTGTGAAGTTTGGGGCAGATTTGACATTCCATGCTTGATTTACAGCAAATTCCTATTTAATTGCAGTAATAGCATGCTTTAGCACTTAGCTAAGTGTTTGCTAGCATGTTTCTAGTATGTTGCTAGCATGTTTTAGCATGTTTCTAGTATGTTGCTAGCATGTTTAGCACTTGCTGGCACTTTTTTATATATTATTAGGAGTCCACAACAGTGTTAAACATGTCACTTCCGGTTGCCAGCAGGTGGTGCTATGACTGTAACTGAATATGAGCATGGACATGTGTTCAGGACAGAACTCTTATCAAACGTGTGAAGTTTGGGGCAGATTGGACATTGTTTGCCTGAGTTACAGCAACTTCCTGTTTCATGGCGAAACATCGAAATTTGTCAGGCCGCCGAGGACACGCCCTTCGACGAAAAAACAAGATCTTCGCAATTTAACGTCGCAAAGGCCTTAATATTACACTCACCAAATTTGAAGATGATCAGATTAAAACTGTTGGAGGAGTTGGTTAAAGTACGAGGCCTGAAAATGGCAAATACTGCACACAAATCAGAGAGGAAGATCAAAATGGCTGACTTCCTGTTGTGTTTAGGGATACGCTCCAAGAGACTTTTTTGTAGGTATTGGGTCATTACATAAATGTACCTATTAGGAGTCCAGAACAGTGTTAAAAGTCACTTCCTGTTGCAAGCAGGCGGCGCTATGACTATAACTGAATATGAGCATGGACATGTGTTTAGGAGATAACTTTTATCAAACGTGTGAAGTTTGGGGCAGATTGGACATTGGCTTCTTGAGTCACAACAACTTCCTGTTTCATTGCATTAGCATGCTTTAGCACTTAGCTAAGAATTGCTAGCATGTTTTAAAATGTTTCTAACATGTTTATAACTCAATGGCATATTTAATATGTTGCTAGTACTGCATCACAGTGTTAAACATGTCACTTCCTGTTGCCAGTAGGTGGCGCTATTACTATAACTGAATATTCTCATATAGATGTGTTCAGGGCAGGACTCTTATCAAACGTGTGAAGTTTGGGGCGGATTTGACATTCCATGCCTGAGTTACAGCAAATTCCTATTTAATTTTAGTAATAGCATGCTTTAGCACTTAGCTAAGTGTTTGCTAGCATGTTTTAGCATGTTTCTAGTATGTTGCTAGCATGTTTAGCACTTGCTGGCACTTTTTATATGTCATCAGGAGTCCACAACAGTTTTAAACATGTCACTTCCTGTTGCCAGTAGGTGGTGCTATGACTATAACTGAATATGAGCATGGACATGTGTTCAGGACAGAACTCTTATCAAACGTGTGAAGTTTGGGGCAGATTGGACATTGTTTGCCTGAGTTACAGCAACTCCCTTTTTCATGGCGAAACATCGAAATTTGTCAGGTCGCCGAGGACACGCCCTTCGACGAAAACTCAAGCTCATCGCAATTTAACGTCGCAAAGGCCTTAAGATTACACTCACCAAATTTGAAGATGATCAGATTAAAACTGTAGGAGGAGTTCGTTAGGGTACGAGGCCTGAAAATGGCAAAAACTGCACAAAAATCTGAGAGGAAGTTCAAAATGGCTGACTTCATGTTGTGTTTAGGGCTATCCTCCAAGAGACTTTTTGGTAGGTATTGGGCCATTACATGTATGTACCGAATTTCGTACACGTACGTGAAACGTAGTGGGAGGCGCACTCCGTTGAACCTTTATAGGTGGCGCTTTCGAGTCATTTTGCCCCGCCCAATTCTGAAACACATATCAGATGTAAATTTTTGCCAGTTCTGACGCGTGTGCAAATTTTCGTGAGTTTTCGTGCATGTTTAGGCCCTCAAAAATGCGATTGTACATTGCCTTCTTAAGTAACAACAACTTCCTGTTTCATTGCATTAGCATGCTTTAGCACTTAGCTAAGAATTGCTAGCATGTTTTAACATGTTTATAACATGTTTATAATTCAATGGCATATTTAATAGTTTGCTAGTACTGCATCACAGTGTTAAACATGTCACTTCCTGTTGCCAGTAGGTGGCGCTATTACTATAACTGAATATTCTCATGTAGATGTGTTCAGGCCATGACTCTTATCAAACGTGTTAAGTTTGGGGAATATTTGATATTCCATGCCTGAGTTACAGCAAATTCCTATTTAATTGCAGGAATAGCATGCTTTAGCACTTAGCTAAGTGTTTGCTAGCATGTTTTAGCATGTTTCTAGTATGTTGCTAGCATGTTTAGCACTTGCTGGCACTTTTTTATATGTTATCAGGAGTCCACAACAGTGTTAAACATGTCACTTCCTGTTGCCAGCAGGTGGCACTATGACTGTAACTGAATATGAGCATGGACATGTGTTCAGGACAGAACTCTTATCAAACGTGTGAAGTTTGGGGCAGATTGGACATTGTTTGCCTGAGTTACAGCAACTTCCTGTTTCATGGCGAAACATCGAAATTTGTCAGGCCGCAGAGGACACGCCCTTCGACGAAAACTCAAGATCTTCGCAATTTAACGTCGCAAAGGCCTTAAGATTACACTCACCAAATTTCAAGATGATCAGAAAAAAACTGTAGGAGGAGTTCGTTAAAGTACGAGGCCTGAAAATGGCAAAAACTGCACAAAAATCTGAGAGGAAGTTCAAAATGGCTGACTTCCTGTTGTGTTTAGGGCTATCCTCCAAGAGACTTTTTTGTAGGTATTGGGCCATTACATGTATGTACCGAATTTCGCACACGTACGTGAAACGTAGCTGGAGGCGCACTCCGTTGAACCTTTATAGGTGGCGCTATCGAGCCATTTTGCCCCGCCCAATTCTGAAACACATATCAGATGTAAATTTTCGCCAGTTCTGTCGTGTGTGCAAATTTTCGTGAGTTTTCGTGCTTGTTTAGGCCCTCAAAAATGCGATTCATTGCGGAGAATAATAATAATAATAATAAACAGAGCAATTCCAAGAGGGTCCTCACACCATCGGTGCTCGGGCCCTAATTAAAGCTGCAAGCAGCGATGAAAAGGGCCCTCGCACCCGTGCCACCACCACCCGGCGGCTTTAGGAAAACAGAGCACAGTGGGCAGTACGTAAATATAGGAGGACTGTGTTAAAGTAATTTGTATTTGCCACACTTTTTGCTACCAGCAGGTGGCAATATTGCTTTGACCGAATATGAGCAAGGTCATGTGTTCAGGACAGGACTCTTATCAAACGTGTGAAGTTTGGGGCAGTTTGGACATTGTTTGCCTGAGTTACAGCAACTTCCTGTTTCATGGCGAAACATCGAAATTTGTCAGGCCGCCGAGGACACGCCCTTCGACGAAAACTCAAGCTCTTTGCAATTTAACGTCGCAAAGGCCTTAAGATTACACTCACCAAATTTGAAGATGATCAGATTAAAACTGTAGGAGGAGTTTGTTAAAGTACGAGGCCTGAAAATGGCAAAAACTGCAAAAAATCAGAGAGGAAGATCAAAATGGCTGGCTTCCTGTTGTGTTTAGGTATACGCTCCAAGAGACTTTTTTGTAGGTGTTGGGTCATTACATGCATGTACCTATTAGGAGTCCAGAACCGTGTCAAAGGTCACTTCCTGTTGCCAGCAGGCGACGCTATGATTATAACTGAATATGAGCATGGACATGTGTTTAGGAGATAACTTTTATCAAACATGTGAAGTTTGGGGCAGATTGGACATTGCCTTCTTGAGTAACAACAACTTCCTGTTTCATTGCATTAGCATGCTTTAGCACTTAGCTAAGAATTGCTAGCATGTTTTAACATGTTTCTAACATGTTTATAACTCAATGGCATATTTAATATCTTAGTAGTACTGCATCACAGTGTTAAACATGTCACTTCCTGTTGCCAGTAGGTGGCGCTTTTACTATAACTGAATATTCTCATATAGATGTGTTCAGGGCATGACTCTTATCAAACATGTGAAGTTTGGGGCAGATTTGACATTTCATGCCTGAGTTACAGCAAATTCCTATTTAATTTTAGTAATAGCATGCTTTAGCACTTAGCTAAGTGTTTGCTAGCATGTTTTAGCATGTTTCTAGTATGTTGCTAGCATGTTTAGCACTTGCTGGCACTTTTTTATATGTTATCAGGAGTCCACAACAGTTTTAAACATGTCACTTCCTGTTGCCAGCAGGTGGCGCTATGACTGTAACTGAATATGAGCATGGACATGTGTTCAGGACAGAACTGTTATCAAACGTGTGAAGTTTGGGGCAGATTGGACATTGTTTGCCTGAGTTACAGCAACTTCCTGTTTCATGGCGAAACATCGAAATTTGTCAGGCCGCCGAGGAGACGCCCTTCGACGAAAACTCAAGATCTTCTCAATTTAACGTCGCAAAGGCCTTAAGATTTAACTCACCAAATTTGAAGATGATCACATTAAAACTGTAGGAGGAGTTCGTTAAAGTACGAGGCCTGAAAATGGCAAAAACTGCACAAAAATCGGAGAGGAAGATCAAAATGGCTGACTTCCTGTTGTGTTTAGGCATACGCTCAAAGAGACTTTTTTGTAGGTATTGGGTCATTACATGCATGTACCGAATTTCGTACACGTACGTGAAACGTAGCGGGAGGCGCACTCCGTTGAACCTTTATAGGTGGCGCTATCGAGCCATTTTGCCCCGCCCAATTCTGAAACACATATCAGATGTAAATTTTCGCCAGTTCTGACGCGTGTGCAAATTTTCGTGAGTTTTCGTGCATGTTTAGGCCCTCAAAAATGCGATTCATTCTGGAGAATAATAATAATAATAATAATAATTAAAGCTGCAAACAGCATTGAAAGGGCCCTCGCACCCATGCCACCGCCGCCCGGTGGCTTTAGGAAGACAGAGCACGGTGGGCAATGTGCATTTAAGTAGGTAAATATAGGAGGAGTATGTCAAAGTCAGTTACAAAAATGTCCTTTATTATGGGGAGAATAGCATGCGTTATCACTCAGATAAGTGTTTCTAGCATGTTTTAGCATGTTTCTAGCATGTTTAGAACTCAATGGCATATTTAATATGTTGCTAGTAGCCTACTGCATCACAGTGTAAAACATGTCACTTCCTGTCGACAGTAGATGGCGCTATTACTTTAACTTAAAATTGTCATGTAGATGTGTTCAGGGCAGGACTCTTATTAAACGTGTGAAGTTTGGGGCAGATTGGACATTGCCTTCTTCAGTAACAACAACTTCCTGTTTCATTGCATTAGCATGCTTTAGCACTTAGCTAAGAATTGCTAGCATGTTTTAACATGTTTATAACATGTTTATAACTCAATGGCATATTTAATATGTTGCTAGTACTGCATCACACTGGTAAACATGTCACTTCCTGTTGCCAGTAGGTGGCACTATTACTATGACTGAATATTCTCATGTAGATGTGTTCAGGCCATGACTCTTATCAAACGTGTGAAGTTTGGGGCAGATTGGACATTGCCTTCTTAAGTAACAACAACTTCCTGCTTCATTGCATTAGCATGCTTTAGCACTTAGCTAAGAATTGCTAGCATGTCTTAACATGTTTATAATTCAATGGCATATTTACTATGTTGCTAGTACTGCATCACACTGTTAAACATGTCACTTCCTGTTGCCAGTAGGTGGCGCTATTACTTTAACTGAAAATTGTCATGTAGGTGTGTTCAGGGCAGAACTCTTATCAAACGTGTGAACTTTGGGGCAGATTGGACAATGCCGTCTTAAGTAACAACAACTTCCTGTTTCATTGCATTAGCATGCTTTAGCACTTAGCTATGAATTGCTAGCATGTTTTAACATGTTTATAACATGTTTATAATTCAATGGCATATTTAATATGTTGCTAGTACTGCATCACAGTGTTAAACATGTCACTTCCTGTTGCCAGTAGGTGGCGCTATTACTATAACTGAATATTCTCATGTAGATGTGTTCAGGCCATGACTCTTATCAAACGTGTTAAGTTTGGGGAATATTTGATATTCCATGCCTGAGTTACAGCAAATTCCTATTTAGTTGCAGTAATAGCATGCTTTAGCACTTAGCTAAGTGTTTGCTAGCATGTTTTAGCATGTTTCTAGTATGTTGCTAGCATGTTTAGCACTTGCTGGCACTTTTTTACATGTTATTAGGAGTCCACAACAGTGTTAAACATGTCACTTCCTGTTGCCAGTAGGTGGTGCTATGACTGTAACTGAATATGAGCATGGACATGTGTTCAGGACAGAACTCTTATCAAACGTGTGAAGTTTGGGGCAGATTGGACATTGTTTGCCTGAGTTACAGCAACTTCCTGTTTCATGGCGAAACATCGAAATTTGTCAGGCCGCCGAGGACACGCCCTTCGACGAAAACTCAAGCTCATCGCAATTTAACGTCGCAAAGGCCTTAAGATTACACTCACCAAATTTGAAGATGATCAGAATAAAACTGTAGGAGGAGTTTGTTAAAGTACGAGGCCTGAAAATGGCAAAAACTGCACAAAAATCTGAGAGGAAGTTCAAAATGGCTGACTTCCTGTTATGTTTAGGGCTATCCTCCAAGAGACTTTTTTGTAGGTATTTGGCCATTACATGTATGTACCGAATTTCGTACACGTACGTGAAACGTAGCGGGAGGCGCACTCCGTTGAACCTTTATAGGTGGCGCTATCGAGCCATTTTGCCCCGCCCAATTCTGAAACACATATCAGATGTAAATTTTTGCCAGTTCTGACGCGTGTGCAAATTTTCGTGAGTTTTCGAGCATGTTTAGGCCCTCAAAAATGCGATTCATTGCGGAGAAGAATAATAATAAGCGGTGCCGCCGGCTTTGGCCCTTCTTCGCTGCTCGCAGCTATATTTATATATATATATATATATATAAAAAAACAAGCCGCAACCCCGGTGCCTTTAGGGTTATTGTGCACGACGTGCAAAAACGTAACCCTGCTTTGACTGTCGAAAAGAAGTGTGCTGTAGAGTTTGCATCAGTGTGGGCTCTGCAAAAGTGCGCATCGAGGGCACATATCAAAAATACATATATAACAGAACAAAAAATACATGTACAAAAATACATATTTTATAATTCAGATGAGAATAATTTTAAGGAAAACAAATATATTGATCTGAAATATAGCACATGTTTTTGTAAAATAATTTCAAGAGCTCACGGCTGCACAGGCATTCATAACGGTGCGCGTCCAACGCGAGGAGTGAGCAGAACAGAGCGAACGTTTTTTAGTTAATTTCTAAAAAAACGTAACTTTCATAGGAATTCATTCCAGCGCACTGCGAGCGCCACCATAATCAATGTCCGTGCAGACGTCCGTACTTACTTTCACTTTTATATTAGTGATTTAGAAGCCCTCGCTGGTGTCACACGTCGGTTAACCGGTGGGAAAATATCATCACAGCCATATACCTAATATATTTATATATAAATACAATAGGCATACCTGATAAAATAGTTTTATGTACTATGTTGATATCATTTTGGACACAAGAGGGCAGTATAGCCCTATGAATGATTTTTTCAGATAGGACTAAATATCCTGTTTTAAACTTTTTCATACTTCTTGAATTGAAAAAAAAAGAATAAAATGGGTTTAGTTGTAATATTTTTGTATAATTTTATATAAAACTAATGGTGTATAATTACATTTTAGAAAGATATGAGACGTTTCCTGATTCTTTTTTACATTAATTTAATCCCTCACCATAGCAAAACCATTTGAGATATTCATTATGCTTTCACAATTTAGCATCTTTAATGTATTTTCATCATGTTGAAAAAGTTTGGTGGGAATAAAATAAACCACTTAAGAGGAGTGAGTAAAAATGTAAAAGCTGGTTTTGCAAAACATCCACATTCAGACCAAAATAGCCCACTTTCTGTTGGGCTGGCTTAAAACATAGAGCACGAAAGTTGTACGGCCAGATTAGATCTATATGTGTACCAAGTGTTATATTATTATAGTACATAGTATACATGCAAGTGTGTTTGATTTATGGACCAAATTTTCAGACCAAGTTTATGGACCAAGTTAATTTAATTAATAAACTAATTATATAAAACTATTGTTAATGCACTACAATTAAACTGGTTATATGCCTTTACTTTATTAATAAAACTTATTTAAAAAATACAAGGCTTAAGACATTTATTTTCCTTTTCAATGCAGGCCAAACCACACAGCAGTGAAATGGTTAATCTAGCCCCCCTCCCCTACACACACACACGCACGCACACACACACACACACACACACACACACACACACACACACACACACACACACACACACACACACACACACACACACACACACACACAGTATCTTTTTAAAGATACTAGTACTTATTCATTACATACTAGTCCTTATTTATTAGATACTAGTGCATATTCATTCGTTACTAGTACTTATTCATTAGATTGTAGTTGCTATTAAATTGGTACTAGTACTTAATCATTAGATACTAGTACTTGTTCATTAGTTACTAGTACTTATTCATTAGTTACTAGTACTTATTCATTAGTTACTAGTACTTATTATTAGATACTAGTACTTATTCATTAGATACTAGTACTTATTTCAATAGTGACTAGTAACTATTCTTTTGTTACTAGTAAGACATTTTTTTTTTGCCATTGACTTCTATGGGGATCTGTCATTTAGATATCAACTATTCAGTTCTGACTAGTATGTATTCCAATTGTGACTAGTACATATATATTACATTTTAGTAGTTATTCATTAGGTACTAGTACTTATTTTTTAGATACTAGTACCTATTAATAAATACTAGTATTTATTCAATAAACACTAGTACTAAGTCATTAGATACTAGTACCTATTAAATAGATACCAGAACTTATTCATTAGCTTCTAATACATATTCAAAAGAATATCTAAAGAATAAGCAATAGTATCTAAAGAATAGGCACTAGTACTAAAGAACAAGCACTAGTCGCTAATGAATAAGTACTAGTACTTAATTGAATAGATACTAGTATCTAAAAAATAAGTACTAGTAGCATGAAAATAGAGACTAGTAGGTTAAAATGATTAAATGTTAAAACGGCTTGCCATATTGGCTCAGAGAGAGAGAGAGAGAGAGAGAGAGAGAGAGAGAGAGAGAGAGAAAATGTCCACATTCAAACTACAATATTTGACTTTCTGTTGGTCTGAGCTAATGGCTGTAAATTAGAAATTTGTTCAGCTTGAGGAGAAGAATATACACGCTGAGTTTTGTAACTGTAGGTAAAACTAACTAAGTTATAACACACTTTATATGTCCTATTTTAGTCATGGAAATTCATTTCCTCACCGCGGCCAAACCGTTCGAGATATCAAAAATCCGTCCGCAATTTAGCATCCTCAAAGTCTTGACATCATGCACACCGAGTTTGGCGATGATTGAATGAATTGCCTAGGAGGAGTACTTTAAATTCCACAGCAAACGTTTTCCAAACAACCCAAAATAGCCGACTTCCTGTTGGGCTGGCGTAAAACTTGACCGGGGGAAAGATGTTCGGCCCGATGAGATCTATATGTGTACTGAGTTTCATATTAATTGATGCAAGCGTGTTTGATATATGGACCAAATAGTCGGATCCCGTTCAAGGGGGCGCTGTTGAGCCCCCCTGCCACGCCCGGGTACCAGCTTCAGCCCGGCCCTGATGGCCGTGGGTTCTGACCTGTGTGCAAAATTGCAAGAGTTTTTGAGCACGTTAAGAGCCCCAAAAGCCCCTGAAACCTTGAAATCCATTAAAAGCAATACACAAATCCCTCACACACAGAGGCGGAGAGAGAGGGAGAGAAATTTCTCAGAAACATCCACATTCAAACTAAAATATCTGACTTCCTCTTGGTCTGAGCTAATGACAGTTAATTAGAAAGTTGTCCAGTTTGATCTGAACAATATGCGTACCGAGTTTTATGATTGTAGGTAAAACTATAGACCTAACTCCCCCTCTTTTGTCAAAAGGTGGCGCTACTGAGTCCCTGCACCACGCCCGTTTCTGAAACTTTGCACATGTCTACTGGCTAATAAATGTGATCTGTCTGTCGAGTTTCATGCAATTTTAAGCAATTTCAGGCATGCTAAGAGTCTCAAAAGCATCCAAAAAGAATATTAAAGTTTGCTGCGTTGCCATGGCAACAGTATCTAAGATATCAATAATCCTTTCACAGGTCTACATCTGGCGAGTGTCTACATTATACACATCAAGTTTGAAGCAAATCGGGTAAAAATAAGAGGGTGATTTCAAAGCATTTTGAAAGTGACACACTTCCTGCTGCCAGTTGGTGGCGCTATAACTTTGACTCACAATAGTCACATCCATGTGATCGGCCTCTTACAGCGAACACACTGTTGAAGTTTCATCAAGATCAGTTAATGTATGCAGAAGTTATAACACACTTCCTGTTTCCATTATTCGCCATAAATTCGTTTCCTCGCCACGGCCAAACCGTTCGAGATATCAAAAATCCCCTGGCAATTTTTCATCCTCAATGTCTTGACTTCATGCTGACCGAGTTTCGTGGCGATTGGTTGAATTCTCTAGGAGGAGTATATCGAATTCCAGGGGCATACGCTTCCAAACAAACCATAATAGCCGACTTCCTGTTGGGCTGGGGTAGAAAGTAAAAGTGCAAAGGATATATGAACCGATGAGATCTATATGTGTACCGAGTTTCATATTATTACATGCAAGCGTGTTTGATTTATGGACCAAGTTTTCGGACCCCGTTCCAGGGGGCGCTGTCGAGCCCCCCTACCACGCCCAGATACCAGCTTCAGCCCGGCCCTGATGGCCGCGGGTTCTGACCCGTGTGCAAAGTTTCAAGAGTTTTTGAGCATGTTAAGGCCCCCAAAAGTGCCCAAAAGGTAGTAAAATAATAATAATAAATAATAATAATAATAATAATAATAATAATAAATATAGCTGCGAGCAGCGATTACGGGCCCAAGCCGGTGGCACCGCAACCCCGGTTCCTTTAGTTACCTAAAGGCACCGGGGTGGCGGTGCCGCCGGCTTTGGCCCTTCATCGCTGCTCGCAGCTATATATATATATATATATATATATATATAAGAAGCCGGTGGCACCGCCAACCTGGTGCCTTTAGGGTTATTGTGCTCGACGTGCAAAAACGTAACCCTGCTTTGACTGTCGAAAAGAAGTGTGCTGTAGAGCTTGCATCAGTTTGGGTGCATCAAGTGCGCATCGAGGGCACATATCAACCACAAAGTATTCGTGAGCAACCTTCTGAAACCTAAAATGAAAAATGAGACACCTCATCCATGGGTCTCATGGATTTAACAGACACATGAAATAAGTACACAAGACCGAGTATTCATATGAAGTGTGCCATTTGGGACAGGGCCTATGATCGTGAATCACAAAAGCCACATATATGAGATAATTTAAATATAGAATAATTTTTAATGTCATAGGATGTCATAGCTCAATATGTTTTTCAGCACTTAATTGTGTAAATATAGAAGCCCAGTATTTATCTGGAGGTCTTTGTACAGGTTTATTAATGTAATTATATTTTACGCTTATGTGTTCTATGATATGCAATGGAAGTAAATTTTAATGTTTAACATGGGTGTATTCACAACACATAGCATACGATATAATATCTTAAGATTATTCATCATTATGTTGTCTCTGCCTTTTCTGTTTCAATGATATTCAGAACAGAAAAACTAAATGTTCCTTAATTTTAATTAACACTAACTTTATTCTCATCTGAACTATAAATAATTGATTTCCATATAAAATTATTTCTGCGCCTCTCTCTCTCTCTCTCTCTCTCTCTCACACACACAGTTCGATCGCGCCCGCGCCTCTCTCTCTCTCTCTCTCTCTCTCACACACACACACACACACACACACAGTTCGATCGCGCCCGCGCCCCCCTCTCTCTCTCTCTCTCTCTCTCTCTCTCTCACACACACACACACAGTTCGATCGCGTCCGCGCCTCTCTCTCTCTCTCTCTCTCACTCACTCACTCACACACACACATACAGTTCGATCGCGCCCTCTCTCTCTCTCTCTCTCTCTCTCTCTCTCTCTCACACACACACACACACACACACAGTTCGATCGCGCCCGCGCCCCCCTCTCTCTCTCTCTCTCTCTCTCTCTCACACACACACACAGTTCGATCGCATCCGCGCCTCTCTCTCTCTCTCTCTCTCTCTCTCTCCCTCTTTCTCTCACACACACACACAGTTCGATCGCGCCAGCGCGCCTCTCTCGCGCGCACACACACACTCCAGCTTAAGAGAGAGGCGCGCGCCATCAAACTGTGTGTGTGTGTGTGAGAGAGAGAGAGAGAGAGAGAGAAGCGCGGGCGCGATCGAACTGTGTGTGTGTGCGCGCGTGTGAGAGAGAGAGGCGCGGGCGCGATCGAACTGTGTGTGTGTGTGTGAACAGTGGAAACATACTCCGTAATTTTTTTCATACAGGACATCACTCAAACTGCAAACTGTTTACTTATATTTGTGTACACTCGCTATAAAACACAACATCCTCAGTCACATACATAATATATTTATATATAAATATAATTTTGGACACAAGAGGGCAGTATAGCCCTATTTATGATTTTGTGTTTAAACTATCACTGGAAGAGACACCCCCCCCCCCTTCCTTCTCACCCTCCCTACACAGACACACGCACACACACACACACACACACAGAGAATGGCAGGGAACAGTCTCTCTGTCAGAGAGAGGGAGAGAAAATTCTCAGAATCCACATTCAAACCACAATATCTGACTTTCTGTTGGTCGGAACTAATAACTGTAAATTAGAAAGTTGTTCGGCTTGAAGAGAACAATATACACGCCAAGTTTTGTAACTGTAGGTAAAACTAACTAAGTTATAACACACTTTATGTGTCCTTTTTTAGTCATAAATTCATTTCCTCGCCACGGCCAAACCGTTCGAGATATCAAAAATCCGCTGGCAATTTATCATCCTCAATATCTTGACTTCATGCTGACCGAGTTTATTGGCATTCCGATCAATTCCCAAGGAGAAGTATATCGAATTCCAGGGGCATGCGTTTCCAAACAACCCATAATAGCTGACTTCCTGTTGAGCTGTCGTTAAACTTAGAGCACGAAAGTTGTTCAACCCGATGAGATCTAAATATGTACCGAGTTTCATATTATTACATGCAAGCATGTTTGATATATGGATAAGTGTTCGAATCGCATTCCAGGGGGCGCTGTCGAGCCCCCCTGCCACGCCCGGTTACCAGCTTCAGCCCGGCCCTGATGGCCGCGGGTTCTGACCTGTGTGCAAAGTTTCAAGAGTTTGAGCACGTTAAGGGCCCCAAAACCTTGAAAAACAAAAATAAAATCATTCTCACTCTGCAGACAAATCCCCCTCCCCTCAAACACACGGAGAGACGTAGGGTCAGAGAGAGAGGAAGAGAAAATTCTCCAAAACATCCACATCCAAACCAAAATATCTGACTTCCTGTTGGTCTGAGCTAATAACTGTAAATTAGAAAGTTGTCCAGCTCGATATGAACAATATACATACTGAGTTTTAAGATTGTAGATAAAAGTATAGACCTAACTCCCCCTCTTTTGTCAAAAGGTGGCGCTACTGAGCCCCTGCACCACGCCCGTTTCTGAAACTTTGCACATGTCTACTGGCTAATAAATGTGATGTGTCTGTCGAGTTTCATGCAATTTCAAGTATGCTAAGAGTCTCAAAAGCATCAAAAAAGAATCTTAAAGTTTGATGCGTTACCACGGCAACAGTATCTAAGATATCAATAATCCTTTCACGGATCTAAATCTGCCGTGTGTTTACATTATACACATAAAGTTTTAAGCAAATCGGGTATTAATAAGAGGGTGATTTAAAAGCATTTTGAAAGTGACACACTTCCTGCTGCCATTTGGTGGCGCTATAACTTTGACTCACAATAGTCACATCCATGTGATCGGCCTCTTACAGCGAACACACTGCTGAAGTTTCATCAAGATCAGTCAATGTATGCAGAAGTTATAACACACTTCCTGTTTCCATTATTCGCCATAAATTCGTTTCCTCGCCACGGCCAAACCATTCGAGCTATCAAAAATCCCCTGGCAATTTTTCATCCTCAATGTCTTGACTTCATGCACACCGAGTTTGGTGACGATTGGGTGAATTCCCTAGGAGAAGTGTTTCAAATTCCTGAGCATGAGTTTCCAAACAACCCATAATAGCCGACTTCCTGTTGGGCTGGCGTAAAAAGTAAGAGTACGAAGGATATATGAAACGATGAGATCTATATGTGTACCGATTTTCATATTAATTCATGCAAGCGTGTTTGATATATGGACATGTTTTCGAATCCCGTTCCAGGGGGCGCTGTCGAGCCCCCCTGCCACGCCCGGGTACCATCTTCAGTCCGGCCCTGATGGCCGCGGGTTCTGACCCGTGTGCAAAGTTTCAAGAGTTTTTGAGCACGTTAAGGCCCCCAAAAGTGCCCAAAAGATAGTAAAATAATAATAATAAAGAATAATAATAATAATAATAATAATAATAATAATAATAATAATAAAGAATGATCCTTAGGAAAACAATAGGGCCTTCGCCTTTTCAAGGCTTGGGCCCTAATAATAATAATAATAAAGAATAATCCTTAGGAAAACAATAGGGCCTTCGCCTTTTCAAGGCTTGGGCCCTAATAATAAACAGAGCAATTCCAAGAGGGTCCTCACACCATCGGTGCTCGGGCCCTAACAATAATAAACAGAGCAATTCCTAGAGGGTCCTCACACCATCGGTGCACGGGCCCTAATAAACAGAGCAATTCCAAGAGGGTCCTCACACCATCGGTGCTCGGGCCCTAATAAACAGAGCAATTCCAAGAGGGTCCTCACACCATCGGTGCTCGGGCCCTAATAAACAGAGCAATTCCAAGAGGGTCCTCACACCATCGGTGCTCGGGCCCTAATTATGGGGATAATAGCATGCGTTATAACTCAGATAAGTGTTGCTAGCATGTTTTAGCATATTTCTAGCATGTTTAGAACTCAATGGCATATTTAATATGTTGCTAGTAGCCTACTGCATCACAGTGTAAAACATGTCACTTCCTGTCGACAGTAGATGGCGCTATTACTTTAACTTAAAATTGTCATGTAGATGTGTTCAGGGCAGGACTCTTATCAAACATGTGAAGTTTGGGGCAGATTGGACATTGCCTTCTTCAGTAACAACAACTTCCTGTTTCATTGCATTAGCATGCTTTAGCACTTAGCTAAGAATTGCTAGCATGTTTTAACATGTTTATAACATGTTTATAACTCAATGGCATATTTAATATGTTGCTAGTACTGCATCACACTGGTAAACATGTCACTTCCTGTTGCCAGTAGGTGGCGCTATTACTATGACTGAATATTCTCATGGAGATGTGTTCAGGGCAGGACTCTTATCAAACCTGTGAAGTTTGGGGCAGATTGGACATTGCCTTCTTAAGTAACAGCAACTTCCTGCTTCATTGCATTAGCATGCTTTAGCACTTAGCTAAGAATTGCTAGCATGTTTTAACATGTTTATAATTCAATGGCATATTTACTATGTTGCTAGTACTGCATCACACTGTTAAACATGTCACTTCCTGTTGCCAGTAGGTGGCGCTATTACTTTAACTGAAAATAGTCATGTAGGTGTGTTCAGGGCAGAACTCTTATCAAACGTGTGAAGTTTGGGGCAGATTGGACATTGCCTTCTTAAGTAACAACAACTTCCTGTTTCATTGCATTAGCATGCTTTAGCACTTAGCTATGAATTGCTAGCATGTTTTAACATGTTTATAACATGTTTATAATTCAATGGCATATTTAATATGTTGCTAGAACTGCATCACAGTGTTAAACATGTCACTTCCTGTTGCCAGTAGGTGGCGCTATTACTATAACTGAATATTCTCATGTAGAAGTGTTCAGGCTATGACTCTTATCAAACGTGTGAAGTTTGGGGAATATTTAATATTCTATGCCTGAGTTACAGCAAATTCC